>QPKB01000002.1:37933997-38374790 GCA_003546025.1 Camphora micrantha
AGGGAGAGGGAGAGGGAGAGGGAGATGGAGACGGAGAACCGGCGGTGGCGTGGCAGGTGTGGCGGGAGAGCAGGGTTTGGCGCGTTCGTAGCAAGGCTTGGGCGCGGGAGAGGAAAAAACGAGTGGGAAGGAGGAAAAAAAGAGGGGCTCGGGTGATATTAAAGGATGGCTTTAGCGACCGCCACAAAGGTTTTAGCGACCGCCACTGGCGGTCGCACGCTTTCTCATGCGCAAATGCCTGCTTTTTTTATGGCCTTTATCGAAGGGATTGAAGTTGCTTTTGTTCTGGATTATTTGATTTCTGATGAAGTGTCCGCATTATCGTCATGTTCTCCTTTCAGTTTTCTGTGTGTCATGCTCTGGAATCTGCCCTTTTGGTTGAACATGGAAGGTCCTATCTCCTATGATCGAAAATACTTTAACAGTGAATGTGTCAGTTCATTCATCCGGGGAGTATAAAATATCCAAATGGAGTGACCTCCCAATTGCACAAGCATGGGAAATTCAAATGTTGAATCCTCATGGAAAGGTGATAAAGAGATGGAGTCATAAAGAGATGAGTTATCCCCCCTCTTTAATTCAAATGTTGAATCCTCGTTGATAAAGAGATGGGGTCATAAAGAGATGAGTCAACCTCTTTTTTGCATCACTAGATGTTTTTTTCCCTTTTTCATCTTCTCAAATTAGGGTTTTTATCTTTAGAATCAAGAATCTAATCCCATCAAATTAAGTAAAGCTTTGAAGATATTCTTTAGAACCGAGAATATTCGGGCTTCTTGAATTTGAGGCAAAAGAGAGAAGAAGAAGAAGAAAAAAAGGTTCGGCCAGTTCAAAGGGGAGCACAAGTCGCGATATTGCAACTTATGACTGTTTTAAGTATAAAACGAAATCCCCATCTATCTATAATCCCTCTTTGGCCAAAAAAAAAAAAAAAAAAAACCTCAAATTGTTATCATTAATCGTCAATTAGTGGGCGTTTGTTATGATTTTTTTTTGGTAAAAATCACAAGTTTAAATAATATTTATTATCCAAGCATGTCCTCTTTTAGATAGGCCATAATCAAATATTTAGACTGGGAAATGATTATCATCATCAACAGTCAATTGTGTCCCATCGATCTGGGGTCAGCTTAAAAAGTTATAACAAAAAGATTGATAAAAAACACCCGATCATAAATTCTACGCTTTTAACATGACTGAAACAGAAGTGCGTGCTCTCTTTACACACACATGTGCAAGACACCGATGCATAGATAATGTATGGATACGGTAGGGATACACCATGAACATGACAATGTTTCTTTTTCTTTTTTGATAACCCGAAGTACTGGGGGTTCGCTCGAGCGACCTAGACTCTGTCTGGACGAATTGAAAACCTGCGCAGTTCGCTCGAGTGAACAGTTAGTTCGCTCGAGCGAACATGGTTCTGTGGAAGTTTGCTCGAGCGACCATTGTTCTGCCTGGGGTCCGCTCAAGCGAACAGTGGGTCCGCTCGAGCGAACCTTATACTGGCCCAGTGACATTATTTAGTGAATTTTGAGTTTTGGATTTTTACGAGAATTTGGAGTATAACTCTTAAGTATAAATGCGTTTCCGATTAGTTTTAAGACTAATCATCGGTTAATCAAATCATGAAGAATTAATGGTGTTTTAAAGAGAAGAAAAATGGGTTCCTTTGATAAACCATATAATTGGATAAGGCCTAAGCTCCATGGGTGTTAATTAAGGGGACTTGAAATGCACATACTAAAAATACAAATGTGATGTTCATCGTGAATAACACGTGCATTTGGAAACCAACGGTTACACCCGAATGGTTGTTTAGGATTGAGATAGGATTGAGATGGGATTGAGTAAAACCATATGTGGTTAATCTTACTCTCATTGTGTCATCGTGATCAATCTAATGAGATTGATGCTATTGTCGTTCCTTTCTTTTGTCATGAAAGGAACTATTGAACCGAACTGAATTCATAAAAGGATTTCTCACTGAATGTTATTGATCAATGAGTCTGGCATTACCTAGCGATTGTATTAGAACTCTAAGTGAGTTCAATGATAATGAATGACTAATCCTGCTGCAGCAGATAGATATTGGGGTGTTCCGGAGCTCCGTGGTGATGCTAGTGTCCCTGGCCCGGACACTGGTAAGTCCCACTAAAATTCCGATCATATCTTCGGGTATTGATTGAAGCCTCCCTTTGAGGGGAGATGATAAATGAATAATCCTTCCTTTGAGGAAAGATGTAAATGAATTGAATGGTAATGCAATGAATGCTATGGTAGTGGCCAAATCGTACATGTATATTGACTGTCATTGTTTATTTTGTTACTGTAGAATTGTCTAGATTTATCTAGCATTGAAATTGACAAATGAATGTGTTAACATACTATTACAAGATTGTTTATACATTGTTGAACCGTCGTGTTCATTAGTGTTATTGGTGGCATTACAGGCCCGATTGCCCCTACCGACATTGCAGCGCCCCCGGCGCCAGCGGAGGAGACCGCTCCGGTTCCTCCAGGAGGTTTGATAGAATGGAACCGGCGGGATACCCTCTGATGTGGTATCCGAGTGCGAATTGGGAGTTGAAACGTTTTGAAGAAATATTTTGATAAACTGTTTATAATTCATTTTGGAAATGTAACTAATGGTTGTCTGCATAGTATTTTGTATATGCAGCATTTGTCAAATGTATATTGAAACAATACATGTATAAGGACTTTCTTTTGTATACATGTAAATGATAATTGTGATTGTCAAATATATATTGCTTCCGCAAAAGTTTTATATTGGACAGGTATTTGAGATTGATATCCCTTGTGGATCTCGTTTTAACTACGGTTAATTCGGAGTTTACGGGAGTAAGTATGGTGATCGCGGCTCGGGTTGGCCGGGTCCTCAGGCTCGGGTCGTGACAGCTATGGAACCAAAAAAATATAGAGCTGAGTGGCCCACTTTACCTAAGATTGAGTGACAATCCAGTTTAATAAAAAACCCAACTAGCTCAATGATCGATTTGATAATTTCATCTAACCATAACTCAATTGGTAGATCTAAAAGATGCAATGGAATGAATTGCCTGGATCAAATGTATACATTGAATGGGTCAAAATTAGGCACCCAGATTGTCACTGCAAGGATCCTGCTGGCTAGAGAACAGATCTAGCCATTTCCAAATCAGTTGGAAACAGTTAAAACTGATTTGGCAGTTCTTAATTGCTTGTTTGCATGTGTTTTTTCCTCTTTTTTATTTGGGTAAATACACTTACATTAAAGTAAACAAAAATAAGGCCAACAATGTCTACAGAGGGCAAATCAAATCCGAAAACAATGCTGAAAAGTCTATAGACCAGTCAACATCTAAATAAAATCAAAGGAACCAGCAAACACTAACATGTCCAAAATTTTTTTTAAAGAAAATAAATTTATATTCTTTTAAATATATGACATAAATGCGATGCACAATAAGTACCTTTTACATCTCTAAATTCTTGGTAAAGAAAAAAAGTGTGCGATCAATGCAGGTTACTAATAAATATATAAAAAAAGATTAAAAAAAAATCAGTTTTAGTCAGTTTCATTGTGCCTTAACTAAGACTCAAACAAAATTAAAGGGTTTTTCTTCTCACCTGGTCTTGAATACAAATTTCGGATCAACCCAAATCCGTCTGGGATCAACAGAAATCCGTTTGGCATGTTCTTTGCAGTTGCTAAATCGTCTATTCAATCTCTTTTTCTGAAAAGAAAAGTAAAAGCAATTGCAGCCTCTACGAAATACAGGGAAAAAAAAACTTATTTTGCTTTCCTCTCACAACTGATTTCTTCTTTCCTCTCACAACTGTAGAAAGAGATGTTGTCCAATCAAGAAATAACATATATAGTGTCTCCTAAGCTTTCCACCTCGATCCATTTCTCCATAGACGTACCCTCAAAAACTGCAGGACGATCCAACTGAAAAACTCGCATTTGTTTGCCATAATTAAAGATTGATAGAATCTCTCCTTGGGACGTACTCCACTAAATACCGGTCCTCATACTTATGTATAGGGAGTCCGGTCGGTTTTGCAACGTAAGTAGTTACCTTTATCTTAGTAGGTGAAGAAAACTTGGTGATGGCTAAAGTACCTCTTGTGTTTAGATAATAAGAGGCTCTGTGAAAGTAAAGAGTATTCTTAGAAGTAGTAGGCTGACTATGAAGATCATTTGTTAATGTAAACATGGACCATTCCACAGTCCCATCCCTAAGACTACATGTAAAGACCGTTGTAGTATGTTTGGGAATGTTGGGAAATGTCTCGGTCAATACAAGGAAAATAATGCATTCTAGAGAAATAGGTGGTGCAGAAAATGATACGACAAAAGGGCCTATATTCTTTGATCCACTAGGAAAAATAAGGTTGGATAGGTTAAGATGAGGTATAATGATCTTCTCATTAGTGAAGGGGTTAAAAAAGAAAAATTGTAACAGGTTATTCTTCTGGGACAAGAGCAACCAACCATCTTTTGAATAATGAAATGTTGCATCTAATAGTTCTGGGATGTAGGTAACACATATGTTCCTAGAGAATGGATCAAAAAAGTTACTACTATGATTTTCTATGAACAAGAGGATTGGTATCTTGGAAGCCAAGAATGATGGGGCAGTCCATTGCCATGACTTGCAAGTAGTAGATATACGAACATGGTCCGCTAGAGTCAAACATTGTGTGACCAAAACTAGAGGATCCCTGGGTAGATCTGACCACTGTACGTTTCTCAAGGCCCCAGAAGTTGTTTCATGCAAGATTTCTTGGGTTAATGTCGTCATCTTCACAAAAGCTATTTCTTTGTCATCCACAAATAATATATTGCCTGCATGAAAATCAAATGTATGACATTGAGAGAGGGAGAGAGATGGACATCCTCAATGCATATTATGATAAGTGTATAATTACATAGGGTTTTTTTTATTGATAACCATGTAATATATTAATGGAAAACAAAATAATACAAAAAAAATAAAATACACAAAAGGAGCAAAAGGTATAAGATCTTTATTCCACAGAGAAATGCATAGAAAAAACAACAAAATTCATGGAGAAAAACAATAGACTAAATGGTGAACGCAACCAAGTTACAAAACCTATCCACCCCTTTTTCTAGTGAATCTGTGAATCCGTTGGCCTTTCTCCCAACATTATGACACTTGCATCAACAGACAAATTACATAGGCCTTGCATACCAATATATTTTATTGTGTTATAATGATATTACTTAATGAATTTTGAAATAAGATAAAACATTTCCATTGGTTTCTATTGTACTGTTAAGCGTATCTAATATATATAATAAGTGTTGGTAAGCATGATGAAGATGAAAATGAAAAAACTTAGGGCCTGTTTGGATAGCAAAAAAATAGAGTAGAGTGAAGTTAAATAGGCCCTAACTATCTAAAATTTCAATTCTACCTTGTTTGGATGAATCTGGCCCAGTAGATGAAGTAATGTTGTGACCCACATGTACTCCATTTCACTTCAACTCAAAATACTTCAATTTCCTTGAGTAAAAGTGGATTCTACTCCAAACCTTAACTTTAAAATAAGCATCCAAACGGAGTGAAGTAAAGTACTCTACTTTAATTTCAATCTACTTGTCTTCACTCCATTTCACATGTGAAATCCACTTCATTTTACTCCACTCCTTATTTATCCAAACAGGCCCTTAGGGACATTTATTCGAAAGTGGGGGTAAACTTCTTGTTATAATAAGGAATACACTTTTTCCTCTATAGAACCAGCCAACCAATTCAGAAAGCTAGTTTGTATGTGTATGGAACTTAAAAAATACGGGGTGATCCAAATATCCTTTTATTAGATAATTATAACTCTCAATTTTTAAAACTCTAAACTAATAGTATTTTAAGTGCATTTATTTTTTGTGATTGAAATCCAACAATGCTTAATAGTGAAATCAGTGTTACATTGAAAATAATATCAATTGATAAAACACATGTGAATGTAAATAGTTTAAAATTTTCAAAAGATACGACTATACTGGAATAACTTCATACAAGGAGATTTATGTAAAAGGTGTGAAATAGATTAGAGTCTTTAACTATTTTCTACTTTGACAAAATAAATAAAATCGTTTATTTAGACCCCAAGTCATCAAAGCATGTATGACTTAGTTCGATAAA
This sequence comes from Camphora micrantha, assembly GCA_003546025.1. Lineage (NCBI taxonomy): Eukaryota > Viridiplantae > Streptophyta > Magnoliopsida > Laurales > Lauraceae > Camphora > Camphora micrantha. The sequence goes on from QPKB01000002.1 coordinate 37,940,177, forward strand.
AGAAAGTTTTTAGAAACAACTTTTATTCTCCAAATGCTTCCCTAATGGTGCCTTCGCAATTGAGGTTAGACAAGATGACGCTCGGTCAACACTCAATTCTTGGTAATAATGTAAAAAATAGAAAAAAAAATATATTTTTTTGTTTGTTTGTTTTGGGGCCCTAAGCTGCCCTGGCCCGGGCTTGGCCCTCTAGGGTAGGGTAAGGGCCTAGGTAGTGCAGGCCCTCTGAAGGGCTTTGGCTTGCCCGAGCCCATCCCTGCATATATTGAGGGTCGGGCCCGACTATTTGACAACATTAGGAGTACCTTACATATGATTCCATCTTGAGAATTATATGTTCCCACAGCCCTACTACCACATACCCAAGACATTAAGGTGTTGACCTACAATTGACCTAACTCATTGATGACTCAAAGTAAACGTATAGTAGAAACTTGAGTTCATTAATCTCCCAGGATTAAAAGCCTATTGCTTGGGAATTATGATAGCAGTCCTTTAATCAAAAACAGATTTGTATAGTGTGCTACTTGTGGTCTTTTAGTACATCTAATGTACCAGCACAATGATCCAGAGTCTTACACTCTGATGATTGAGACATATCACACTATCTCATAGTGATCACACTGCTGCAGCCTTATCAGATGAGATGCCCAATCTCATTACTGGCTGCGAATCAATTTAAGTGTAAGATTTGTAATCTATGTCTCCTGTATGTTGATCTCATCCAAACACATGGATCACATCTAATATACTTGTGGGCTCTGGTTTATCTCATGAACTATTATGTCATTTTGTATTGGTCATATGCAAACATAGAATAAAATATCTTTCATCTCATGAATAAAGTATGAAGATATTGATGGGCTAGCTTATATGTTTGCGGGACTACCTGGGTCAGTCGACGTGAGAATCCATGGGGCCCAACCCTTTCGTGATTGGAAACAAAGCGAATATCAACTTTTTATGTACGGGCAAGCAAAAATTTCTACTCTACTTGAAATTGACAAGTGGTGGTCCACAAATCCACCTTCACAAGTAGAAAAGAAAATTAACTTTTTTCTATCTTTTGTTGCACATGTGTTATGAAAAGTGACATAATTTGTTTTAAATGTCATGAAAGGAGATTTTTCATTTGTTTGCTGTGAAAGGCGATGTTTTTACCGTGAAAGGTGATTTTTGTCGTGCAAGGCAATGTACAATTCTTATAAAAAAGAGAAGACAAGAGTTGTGATTTTTTTGTCTTTTAAAAAATATGAAATACAATGAAAAGTAAGAAAAGAGGATCTAACTTCTCAGGAGATTGCAGGGACTCGTTCAGATTAACGGTCGCAAGTCATGCATGCTTGGACTTCGCCGTCATCCTTCAGATGAGAATAGTGGTTGTTTTTTATTTGCTTGGCTCGGCTTGAACTCATATTTTTAGAGGATAAAGACCAAGAGGATGTCTTATATCCAATAAAAAGCTAAGTAAACGGGCTGAAAAGTCACGTCTAAGCCACGAAGACAGAAGGAAAAAAGTCAGGGGGCGCAAGGGACTTTGGTCACCTTGTAGTGGTGGTCGCTGCAGAACTTCTTCAATGGAGGAGAAGTCATTGTAGCAACTTTTTGCAGAGTTTTCTGTATGCCTTTTCTCTTGTGTATGTCAAACTATTTTTTTTTAGGGCTCCTTGAAATGGTGGAAATGACCTCATTTTATAGGCTTTTGGTGGCCATGAGGAGAGTTTATGGGCCTTAAATGCATTAATCGCATTAATGCCCCATGATGGTAGAAGTTACAAGTTTTTAAATTTATATTTTTGTAACTCATTTTTCTTGGTTTATAATTGACCGTTGGAGAATAAAGGGCTTTTAATTGCCTTTAAGCTCCATGATGGGAGGAGTTACATGGTTTAATGCAATGATTGCACTTGACTTGTAACTCTCATTTCTTGGCTTCTAATTGGGCCATCCAAAATAATGAGTAATTTACCATATTAATTTGTTATAAAATGGGTCATTAACTGCATTAAGTGGCCGCTAAAGCATTTAAAGAGTTCGCAGGCGGCGCAACGTCTTTTGGAATTCTACCCGAAATGCAGGAAGCCTTGATCGCCGATGGATTTTCATGCCGATTGATGTCGGACGATCATGTAATTTCACACATGAATTGCTACAATGGGCCGGTACCATCTGTCCTGTCGATATCTCGATCGACCGGGCCAAAAGTGTGCTTTCTTGGCCAATTGGTTGGCGATTTCGAAGCGTCCGATGACGATCCCAATGAAATGCTGGATGGTGGGCCAGACAGGGCTCACCTCGCACAGGTCCACCACCTAATGGGTCGCCCATGGGTCCTCCTTTGGATCCACGGATCAGATGGGGAGCGATATACTAGTCCGTGTAGAGCACGGGGTTTTGCTTTTATATATATACTATATATATATATAGGAGACGATCCTAAGAGAAATGCTATCACCTTACTATGAGAGATAGGGTGGGGGCCCTCACATCATTGGATATAAATGTGAGGGCCCCCACCCTATCTATCATAGTAAGATGAGAGCATATCTCATAAGGGCCATTTTTTTACCCTCTTTTTTTGATATGGGGCTCACCTTGAGTAATCTAGCCTTTTCACAGATAGTACACCCCCCCCCCCCCCCCCTCTGAATAGTCACAAGTCCAAGTTTGACAATCATCTGACTTTTCCTCACCATTGGATTGAAAGCATAATAAAATGATGCCTGTAAAATTAAATTTTAATGCCATGGATCTAAAGGCTAGGATAATCTTATGAACTCAAGATTTTCATATACGTAGGCCTCATATGGATCTTTCCATCTAATGAACTTTAATGATCATCATGCATCCCAATGGGTCCAAATAGGAGCAACGCTCCCCAAATATATCATGCATCCCAATGGGCCCAACTAAGAGGGGCGTTTTCTCCTAAAAATGCCTAGGCGCTCTGTAGCGCTCCCCCCCACCCCCTAACCCCGAGTTACTTCTCTTCCCTCCCTCTTCCTTTTTCCTCTTTCTCCCTCGACCATGGCCAACCCCAACTGATTGTAAAGGGAATTTTCCACCCAGTACATTTAGCAAGTACCCCCACCTGATATTCCCCGTCAAGCACATTGAGCAATTCTTCTTCCAGAGACTAAGAAGGAAGAAGAAAAGAAATAGTACCCTACCTGATATCACTGCCTAGCACATTTAGCACACTTAGTTAAGCAGGAATATGCCCCGCCCAACATAATCAAAACACTAAGTTAGGCTAGTGTTTTAATTCTGATGAGCGGGGCTACCCCTGTCCACTTATGAACGGCTGAACGGGGATATCCCTGCTCAACCAAAAAGAGAATAAAAGGATAAAAAAGTGGTATCCCCTCTTATGTATAAACTAACAGTTATATTGCTGCTAAAAGAAAATACGGGAAAAAGGACAAAAAAGTGGCAGGAGGACTTATATGGTCTATATTAAAGTTTGAAAGCCGTTTTGGTCTTCAACGAGTCTAAGATGATTTTTTTCGGCAAAATCCTCTTTTTAAAGACAAAAGTAGGAAAACCTATAGTAATCTCTAGCTTTTCTACCTAAGAATCATAAAATCCCACCCTTAAGTCCTCTCGTTTTCTTATTTGTCTATGCATGTTTCGTTGCAAGCATTTATGGGATATCATGTTTATAGAATTTGCGGAATTAGAGATCCTGTCCTCCAAAAAGTAGAATTCCAGGCATTCTGAATTCCAAAACTCAAACAATTCAGCTGATTGAAAGTGAATTTTCACTTAATCAGTTCAGCAAACTCGCAACCTTAAAACTCATTCAAACGGGAAACTTAGAATTCCTTAAGGACAGCCTCGATAACACTATCACAAAGAGGAATATCCATACAAAAATGCTCTCCATTTCATAGGCTCTTATAATTTCATTAAGACATTTTCACTCCAAAATCCCCATAGTGGGCGTGGACCCCGTGAGCTTTTCAGCTTTCATGGCTAGCCCACGACAGTGTCATGTGCATAAAGTTATCACCTACCTATTAATTCAGGCACATGTTAAATGGCTGTAAAAGTCCATGCAGGGCCCCCTCGACCCCTATTAATTCAAACCCCTACTACTTACCTACTAACCATCAAATAAATTTTCGTACAGTAATCTATTAGGGCCGAACCATCGACCATTATACTTCTTTTTATACTAAACATTGTGCTTTCTATAAACTACCTTTTTAAACTAAAGAGAGCACTTAAAAAAAAAAAAATTTTTTTTTTTCTAAAGAGAGTAAAATCACAGGGAACAGTTCAAGTGTGGAATTGAATGTAGAGATGGGAAAAAGATAGTGGAATTCAATGCTCCCGCCTGCCCATTTTCAAGTTTGGCTTTTTTGGTGGTTGGGCCTTGGGGGTATTAATTCTCACTTCATTAAAGAAATGTCCCAGTCCATATTTACGGCCCACGATTACCATGTGGGCCCACGTACAAGCATCCGCATGCATCAATTGTACATTGTCTAAGATCATGATCAGATAGACCCTCCAATTCAGGTAAAGTAACAGGTCCCATCGGATGAGTGGTCCCTATCTTCTAATTGATTTAGGTGGGGCCCACACAGGACCTTTCCAATTTCGTACTCTGGCCCTAGGGATCATTAATGGTCAACCCCGTGTTTCTTGGGTTGGCTTGTGAATCTCATTTTTCCATCTGTTCAGACTGTATATTTGAAAATTCATGTTTTCATTGATTACCCAAACTCATTGAGACATTTCTCTCTATATACTGCACTTTCAGTGCCATCTTTTCTCCATGATTGTTGAACTCAGTAACCTGTCATGCTCTTTTAAGGTTACGACTGCAGTTCTGCCGAGAGTACTTTCTTTTTGGGTAAATTGGAGAGCACACCTCTTACAGCTTGTATGAAATATTGAGATGTGAAAATCTAACCCCCATATCAACGTAGAACTCACTTGGATGAATACTAACCGTGGGGAATGTAGTTTGGTGCTTGCAAAGGTCAAATCATAACATCGCAACAATTGATTTAAGGAATCTGAAAACGCAATTTTCATTTTATAAAACACAATATAACAGTGAGTATAATTTAAATTTGTTAAATTTTCTTAGTTAACCATTTCTGCAAAAACCTTGATGCATTAGTAGAGGCCCGACATAAGTACTTCTTAATATTCCATCTCGAGTGAACCCCTCCCCCCAATGGAACCTAATCGATGTACTTTGGGCAACACGCACTGATAAGGAAGATCATAATTCCCATATTCAGCCACATTATTAGAGTGGACCACACATGTTAAAAGAGTCAAGAGGGTCAGGGTCAGACACATCAGAACATAGCAAACAATTCAGTAAGCAATCCACAGTGGCTGAACATGAGAATTATGATCTTTCTTATCACGCGCATTTTCGTGTAAATCTTTCTTCCGAATTAGATTCAAACTCGCTGCGATTCTAATACCATCTAAGTTCTCTTACCTAACCACTCATACCAAAAACTCCAATAAACTAGTAGAGGTAGCATTTACACTTTTTCAATATGCTCTCTTGGTTGAAATTCCATTCCTCAACAAAATCCTCCTATAAAATTAGGGTAAGTGTCGACTGGTGAATTAGGTGCCCGTGCATGCAAGTCCAAGTTTGACACTATCGACGTAAAGCGTACACCAGCCCATTAAAAAAATACAGATGCCTGAGCGCACCTATCTAAGAATTGATTGACCTGCAAAACTATCCAATAACCAGCTACCGTCTTTTATTCAGGACCCCATCCACCACTCTCTGATTCTTAATTTCAACATTGCTGGTTAAAATCCATTTGACTTGTCTTGCCCAAACATGAAGTAACCTTTAACCAATTTGTTGTCTACGAGAATATGGACCCGCGATGGTGATAAAATTGTCAAACTCAAAAACGAGGACAAATAGTACATTTGGAAGTTGGGAGATATATTTAGTAGCTTTGAGAGTTAATTTTTTTTTTTAATCATCTTCTGTATACGTGCTCAAACAATCCTAATTAACCAAGGCAATCATCGATCCAATCTGCTACTTAGATGTTACAGTTGAATGGGGTTCCTGTTTGGAGATAGAGATGTAAATGGGCCGATTTTGGTCTTGTACCTACTTGGCCAGAGTCCAAGCCCGGTCATGACATTATCTAAATTGACATTTTGAACCTTACCACTTATCTCTATCATATGTACGTATTTTGGGCAGACAATAAAATGGTTACCTCATAATTGGACAAGACAGCATAATGAATTTGAACAAGCAGCACAATCCGGGTGGCCATTTCACAAATAAAAATTAGAGAGCGGTTGGGGGTTGGTCCACAATAAAGGATCAAGGACAGAAAATGGGTGATTAGTATTGGACCTATTGGTCAGTCAGTGTACTCCGGTTAGGTGGTTCATGATTTCTATGATAATTATGTTTCATTAAGCCAGTTGGATGGCAACCGGTTAACTTTGGCGCCGGCCCGAACTTGAAGACTTTACAGTCTCAGAGTAAAAGTAGCATGATGATTGGATAGAGGTGAATTTGCCTGGAATCACAAAGGACATTTTTGAGTTTTTATTATTGAGATACTTTGAGCAAGTCTTTGGCATGTTTGTTTCCATGAGACGTGGAATGGAATAAAATAAGGGTGTAACTTAGAGAGAAAGAAAGAGCAGGAGGTGGAGAGGAAAAGCACTACTGTTTGGATAGGAAAAAAAAATAGTGTATAGTAAAGTTAAATGAGTCCTGACAGTTTAAAATTTTAATTTTATCATCTTTGGATGAGTCTCGTCCGATAGATGAAGTAATATTGTGAGCTACATATAGCTCATTTTACTTCAACTCTAAATACTTCTATTTACTTGAGTAAAAGTAGGTTCTACTCCAAACTTTAACTTCAAAATAAATATCCAAATAGAGTGAAGTGAAGTACTCTACTTTAATTTTAACCTACTTCTATTCCACTCCACTCCACATGTAAAATCCACTTCGTTTTGTTCCACTCCTCATTTATCCAAATAGGCCCCAACATCTACTCCCATTTACATATGTAAATGGTGAATATGCATAACATTTACGCATCAGTTATGTTTGTCTACAATTATTTACGCATCTTGCATGTCAATCAGATGTGTAAATGATGTGCTAAGATTTGAATACATGTTGAGGTGGGAAACGGAGAATACCAAAACACATACGATTTCGAAGAATACCCAATGGAGGCATACGGTTTGGTGTTGGGGAATTTCCCTTAAAGAGGCTCTCGGTTCGAACCCCAATGCATTAGAAAAATAATAATAAAAAATATCTCAAAACAGATTATTTTAAGTGATAAAATCTGTAAGATAAAAAACATATTGATAATAAGAATTTTAAGGGACAATCTATAAGATAAATATCTCAATGATTTTTCTATATCAACTTTTAATTAGTTAATTACCTTATTATTTCAGTTTTCTTCCAATATCTCAATGATATTTTTTAAAGTTATTTATTATTGTAAAACTTTAAAAATCTTTGAACATACAGTATATATGAATGTAAGAGAGAATGATGAATGTATTTTATATAGCATTATGGCATCATTCGAAAATCATATATAAATGCAATTTTATCTAACCATAACAAATTTGTGACACTTTTAATATGATTGAACTTAACTACAAAATTCTCATTTTAAGAACTTTCTATAATTGATTAATATTAGCATAAAGCTTATGAGATGTATGGGTTAAGTTTTATACAAATTAAATAATAAATTAAGATCGATATTGAATTAAATATTAATTAATAAAATATTAATAATAATGCTATTTTCTTAACCATCATAATATAAATTCATATTTTCTTAACCAGACATGTTGGAATGCATTTTTGTGAAGGTGGTCATTAATAGAAGTATATATTTTTGAAAAGTATATTTCATATTGAAAGACATGTTCCTTTTGAATGATCTAAATGCAAATAAAAAATTTGATATAAAATGGACATTTTTGTCTCATTTTCAAATCATTATAGTACAATTTAATTTAATGAACAATAAATATCATTTACAAAATCATCTAATACATTTACAAATATCATTGAAACAAACATGGTAAAATGAATCACATATGTAAATGATGCGAAAATGGTGTTATTAGACAAACGTTGTAAAAAAAAAAAAAAAATGCATGTGTAAACGTTACATATATACTTAAAAATTGAATATTCATCGTTTACTTGTGTAAATTGTATTTATATATCCCATGCATAAAAGACAAATGACCCCTAAATGACATAAAGTTGTTCCTCCCCACTTTTTGTCATATAGTGTTTTTTAATAGTACCTTTTTTGTCATTATTTAATACATTTTAAGAGTAGTTTTTTGTAATTTATACCTTTTATGTTTAACTCCCTCATCTTTCTTTTTATCTTAATTTGACCATTAATTGTATTTCACTCCACCTCTCATGCAAACAAACATGCTCAAGTGAGTTGGGCTCTGTACGGTGGAAAGATCCTCCCCTCTTAGCAGAGTAACTGATTTTATGTCTCAGAATGGCGTGGCAATCTATTTGGGGGAAACAAAGGGTGTGGTTGGTTGCTGCATTAATAACACCTCATGAATCCTTGCAAGGATGTAAAAGTTTAAGAGCCCCTTTACATCTAGGCTTGTCAATCCGGCCCTCTGTCCAAGAGGCTTGGCCCCACCTAACAAAATCGAGGGGTTTTTTTTTTTCTCCTTTTTCTAAAGCCCGAGGGTAGGGTGCCCAATTTTTAAAATTCCCCCACCTTAAGGCCCGGCTAGGGTAAGACCAAACTCAGCCTGGCCTGCCCCACCAAGCTTGACCTGCAAGATTAAAAAAAATTCTCTCGGGGGTGACGCAAATTTGAAAAATGGTAGAAATTTCAATTAACACTAAGGTCACGTTTGACAACCAAATCTTTAGGGAAAAGATTTTCAGTTTTCCTAAAGTTGTGGTAAATACATGTTTGATAATTATAAATTCCCGAGGATTTTGACGAATGGAAATGTTCATTTGTTAGGATTTTCAAATCCGACCACCCCCATAAGATTTGAAAATCCTCGTTTTGGTGGATTTCACACCGAACCCTATTTTTATCACATATATGCATCGATACACATCAATATTAATGTGAAATCTTCAACTATACAAATACCTAGAGAGAAATCATTGTTCCAGTGGTAGTAAAGAATCATTAGATCTATGGATTCATCCCCAGTTACAAAACATGCTCTAAGGGTTTTATTTATTTATTTTCTTTTTGAAAATTGAAGGGGAACCATGGCTACCCTCTCCCCCATAGTTCCACCCCTGGTCCTAGGTGAGGTTGCTAGATAAGGACCTAGATAGAACAAGCCTTCCAAGGCTTTGGCCAACCTTGAGCTTAGCCCATATATATTGAGGGTAGAGATTGGACCGCTTTGGCCCCAACCCAGCCTGACGCTTTTACAGCCATACCTATGCCACATTTATAAACCCCAACATAGTTGGAGAAGTTAGTGTTAAGAAAGGAAAATTAATAACAGGCATTGTAAAGTCTATTTTTGTGTGGGTAGGTCGGCCCGACCTGTCGATACGGTATCAGTCCTCCTTCTTCCCTCCCGCGTAATTTCTCTGAATGGATCTCCTGTTTAAAAAAAAACAAGAACAGTGAAATCTCGATCGGATCGTTTGACCGAGGTCTCTCCGATGCCTAAGTCACTGATGGATCTTGAAAAAAAATTTATATCGATCGATCTTCTGTATTTGCTCACCTGGTTATTAGATCCTCTCTTCTTCTTATACAAACTCCTTCTGGGACCGCCCCCCCCCCCCCCCCCCCCCCCAATCTAAGGTCTTCATCATCTCCTCGTCTGCCAGCTGTCCCAGGTCTTCATCTGGATTGTTCCACTCTTCGGTTTGGGCTGGCAGGCTGGGTCAACCCTGATCCAAACCCAGCCCGAGTAATAATTGAATTTTTCCCCCTACAGGCATCATTTCCACTTGAATTTAAACTTACGTGGAGGAAGAACAAGAGGTTGCTCAGTTGGACTAGATTACCAAAAGAAAACCGATGTCTACAACTATTGACACTTCAGATGTGACTTTGTACGAGTAACACAAGACACCACAGTGGTTAACGCGGTCTCTCCTCAGTCCTCACACACCTGATATACCTCCCACCCCATGTTATCACAAGGGAGCTATACCTGATCGGAGTGGGAAGTTGGTACTTAGGCCTGGCCCAATCCTGTAGACAAAAACTTCGCCCATGTCGACAGAACTTGTCATTAAAATGAGAAACAAAAGATAACAAGGTGAAGGAAAGGCCCCCAAACCAACTCCTCATGTGACCATAAAAGTTTGCTATGTTTGTTGTTATATATTCTTTTCCCTTTTTTTTTCGGTTGTCGTCTTGCCTTCGGGTTTTTAATGAGATTCTATTTATCAAAAAGATAGATTATCTTTCCTCCTTTTTCATTGGTATACAGTTACTCCCTTTGATCTTCTAACACTCAACATCAGCCACATACTAGGCACCACTATTAATAGAAATCAATGAGCCTTCTTACCTCCACCGCTCACCACCTGTCCTCTATTCATCTTTTATTACCATCAACATCCATCGAAGATTCACACTGCCTCACCAGAGAACTAGGGATGTCAATAGGTAATCCCCATTATCTAAATATACCCGTCTGGTCAAATAAAAAGCAGGTATAAAACCATCTTTTATCCACTGCTATGGTTGACTTCTCTCATATATTTGTTTAATGTGTGGGAAGGAAGGAGTCGTCGGTGAACCATTTTTTTTATTCACTATCAAGGGACGACCAACATTTGGAGTAACATGATTGGGAGATGTGGCCTTACTTGGTCTTGTTGCCCAAAGAACATTGTGGAGTTGGCGGAGTGTTGGTTGGGTCTTCAAGGGGTGTGGCCGAGTCTTATGAAGGATAATCAATCCCTTTTTCTATCTAGAAGGAAAGAAATGATCGGATTTTTAGATACTCTTCTTCAACAACAACATATTTGATTGCTAACGTGGCCGTCAGGGTTGCAAAATGGGCTTTGATTAGAAAAAAAATCTCTAAACTTTTGGGAGGCTTGCATGAGGCGTGGCCCTGTTAAGGAGAGGACATCAATCTTTTGGTGTCCACCTCTTTATGGGGTTTTAAAGTTTAATGTAGATAATACCACAAAAGGTAAGCTGGGTCTGACGAAGATTAGAGGAGTGCTGCACAATAGTAGAGGTGAGGTGCTTTTTATGTTTTCCAAACATGCTCATGTGTGTGACTCGAATGAAGCAGAGCTGTTGGCCATTCTGAAATGTCTTAAGCTATTCTTAAGAAGATATGACGTATCACTAGTTATGGAAAGTGATTATTGTAATGTGAATGCATGGGTATCTAATCAGAAAGCTTTTTCTTGGAAATTCTAATTTCAATCGAACAAAATTAGGGAGTTATTGACTGCAATCAATGTTACTTTCTATCATGAGGTTAGATATGTCAACTCTATAGTGGATGTGTTAGCAAAGCAAGGGGTTGAGAGTTTGTTCCTTGGGTGGGTGTAATTTTGTAATTGGGGTTGGAGGTTGTGCGTCTCTCTTGCACCTTCTTCGTCCCTTTTTTTAATTTGTGATGGTGTGTTTTGTATTTCATCCCTCTTTTTAATGAAATCGTTTGTTACCGATAATAATAATATATAAAAAAAAGCAAGTATAAAACCTGTTTTTGATTTGGGATCCCTATTTTTGAAGGAAAGAGTTTACAAAGCTTGAATCATTTTTTGCATTCTTAGATCAGAACCAGGAGCCCTGCTTGATCGAGTGCTTAACAAATTAAAGAGAAGATATATTTTTTTGGATGACGTGGGTATCCGTGATATCTTTGACCAAACAAGACTAATCCGTCAGGTAACCCACCATAAACCCACATAAACACCCACTCTGCAAATTTAGGACGGATTTCAAACACAAGACATGGGGGAGCAAACTCATGCCCTGTGCCACTCCACCAACTCCAACGTGGGTAAAGAGAAGACGTTTTAAGAGTCTATAACGTGTGAATCATTTTTGACATTTAAAATTCTTCATAGCTGAGCTTTAAGAGACCTACTCACAAGGCCGGCTCGAGATAATTTGAGGCCTAAAGCCAGGGGCGGATCCATGTGTATTCACCTGGGTGCAGGTGCACCCGGTAAATTTTAAATACCCTTTTAGAGGGATATGGGTCATGCACCCCTGTCCCACTTAAAAATTTATCTTGCACCCCCCGTTTAAAGCCCATCTTTAACATGCACCCACCCACATCAACAATCGAAAAATCCTCTCTCTCAGTTCCCTCAAATCGAAAACCCTTGTATCTCTTTAGCCCTTCTCCCTCTCCAATGTCTATTGGAAACTCTTCATCAAATACCAAATCAATAGTTCTTCTCCCTCCCTCCCTCCGTCCCTCCCTTTCTATTTCTATTGCGTGCGGTTTCAGGTTGATGACTGACGAGGCTCAAAACTTACTATCTAACAGAGGTAGAGACATAGAAGAGGAGAAGATAGACCCAACTCCAAGTAATACTTCATGCTTCGTATTTTTTTATTTTACTATTTATTTGAAGCAATCGCTGTCGAGTTAAAAATGATTTTTTCTGATTTTCCCCCTTAAAATAGTGGATCTAGAATGGATTAAGCTTCATTTATTTATTTTTTTATTTTTTTGAAACTTATGAGTTCTCATGTGTTTCCTCACTTTTTTTTAAAGCTTTGTTTTGGATTATGTAAAAAAGTGGTTTGTTTTTCACACGTCCATAGTGTAAAGGCATTTTGATATCAAATGCAGTTGATTTTTGAGTAATCTGTTTGTCGATGGGGCTGGTTGCTGTTTGGTAATGTTATATTAACCCAGAAACAAGCCCCTCAGAAATCAGAATTGTAAAATGTGGTTGGTGCTAGTGTTTTGAGATCTTTGTTATTGGGAGTACTACATTCGTCATCTACTAATGGGTCCTAATATTTATGCAATCACTCAAGGCACCAACTTTCTGTACATTTTCTGCTTCTTTAGGAATAGAAACTAAATTTATGGAAGAAAAAAAAACCTAATTTTCTAAAGTCTGAGATCTTCTTAGTATTCTTTGTGAAACAAATGATATATATGGGATTTATGTGAAGAAAGTATTAATGAGAAAAAAACCTAACTAAATTTTGTAATCATTTAAATGCAATACATTTTCTCTTTTGTCATTATTAATGTGAAGAAAGTATCACAAAATAATATTTTTGGACCTTTTCAACTGCCATCGTTTCACGCCCCTCAAACGAAAATCCCGGGTCCGCTACTGCGGCTAAAGCGACAAAATCCTAAATGATGCCTCAAATTATTTATTCTTTTTTTTTCATTTTTTTTTTTAAGTTTTGAGCATATGAATTCGTATTTTCCAAGAGATACATTTATCATTTATAAATTATAACTAATAATATTTATAAATAAAACGATCACTAACTATAATAAACATACAATGCAAGCATGGAATTAAAAAAAAAATCTTAAAATCATAAAACAATAAAACCTAATTTAGTGATTTATCATTGTTGGCCATAAAGATTGTAGACGTAGATGAATTTTGAATTTAATCTAGTTTTTTTATTATGAGAAAAAAATGGAATATATTTGAGTTAGTGGGTTATGATTAACATATATTATAAAAAAGATTGCATATATTATCAGAATATATCCACATATATTATTAAAAATAAGACAAAACCAGATCAGTAAATCTTTAAATAAGATTGCTTTAGAAATAAAAAAAAAGTAATTATAAAGAAATGCAATCTATGAGAGAGACAGAGGATGAGCAAGTAAAGAGTACGTGAGATGAAAAAGCGTTGGTGGAGAAACGTTAATTTGAAAAACCTCATTAGTCAAGTAACAAGGAGGTTGGGTTTGAGATTTGTTGGGATTTAAAAAGACACCGTGTGGAGAAAAGAAAGGATGTCACTTGCTTTAATGCTTTGTCTAAATGTGAAAATATGGTTTTAATGAGATGTGATACTAATTACTATTATGGGGCCTTGGGAGAAAAAAAAAATAACTATGACAGTTGTTTGAATGCTTTTTTAAAATTTGAAAAGCTGATTTTTGTGAAGCCTTAGTTTTTAGGAGGCCTAAAGCAAGGGCTTTTTTTGCCCAATGTGGAGCCGGCCGTACTTGAGGGCTTAACAAATCTATTTTTAGTCCCAAGTTTTGCTTGACCCAATTTGAAACCGTATAATCTATTCTTTCCCCTTCTGGCAGGAGTGTATTCGATTTTGTTGATTCTGAAGCCAGATGCAACACATTGGATCCATATAATATCCAGATCATCCAAATAACCAGTAGGAACTAATGTGAATCCACCATGGTTTTATTCTAGTTCCGACCCGGCCACATCCCTACAAGGTAGGTGAGGTCCTTCCTGGGTCAATCTGCCTGTCTACATTTTTGTGGCTCACAAACCCCTATTCAGACCAATGTTTTATTGCAGGCCAAAGATACCCATGCATTCCAACCCCACTTTAATTTCTTAGTAACTTACTCCCCATAATCCCATCCATAATGACTCTTAGGCCGACAGCCTGCATCAATCAGTGTGTATCTCACACCTGTACAAAATGACTGTGGTAGCTCTCACGGACTTAAACTGGGGTTTCAAAGTTCCAACCATCAAATATAAATGGCCATGAATCACAGGGACTTTTACTTTGATAAGTATTCAGCAGCCCACATTCATAACAATTGAAATCAAACGGTCAGGATCATCATCCAACCCCGCTGCAATTAAAACTCCCAACTACCTTGACGACTATCAAATGAGCCTCTCTCCTTCACTTGCTTCTGCATTGTCCCATCCTCTCACCTCAAAACTAATATTTATTAAGCACCTTCACATTCTCTGCCGCACCATGTTGTGTATGCTACAACTACTACAGAAAAGAAGAAGAGAAGGAATGCAGTCACACAAGGTTCTCCTGCCATGGCTTCTTTTATTTCAAATGCTGGTCTTGGCAGTTCAGATCCATGCCAAGGCCAAGGTTCCATTGATCATCGTTTTCGGCGACTCATCCGTTGATTCCGGCAACAACAATCAGATCTCAACCGTCCTCAAGAGCAATTTTGAGCCCTACGGCCGTGATTTTGTTGACGGGCGCGCCACGGGGCGCTTTTCCAACGGTCGGATCGCCACCGATTTCATCTCAGAGGCTTTGGGGCTCAAATCCGCAGTACCCGCTTACTTGGACCCGGCATATAGCATTGCGGATTACGTTGATGGAGTTTGCTTTGCATCTGCGGGGACTGGCTATGACAATGTCACATCCAAAGTGCTAGTAAGTGACTCAATTCGTGCATTACAATAAACTTATTTACTATCATAGCTTTCCTATCTTATTCTCTGTATCAGTTTTAAATTATGAATTGAGGCTGTTCCTGAATGAATCCAGTTTACTTGCAGAATGTGATACCCTTGTGGGACGAACTGGTGTACTTCAAGCAATATAAAAAAGAGTTGATAAGTTATTTAGGGTTTAAGAAGGCGAATAGGAGATTGACGAATGCATTGTATATAATTAGTATTGGGACAAATGACTTCCTTGAGAATTACTACTTGCTCCCAACCCGACCCCGGGACTTCACCGTCGATGAGTACGAGGACTTCCTGGCTGGGCTCGCCGGGGACTTTGTTAAGGCTGTCTATGATCTGGGTGGCCGGAAAATCTCCCTCGGCGGCCTCCCTCCAATGGGGTGCTTGCCATTGGAGAGGACTGCAAATTTAATGGGAGGATTTGGTTGTGTGGAGGAGTACAATAAGGTGGCCGTGGATTTCAATTACAAGTTACAGGCAATGGTGGCTAGGCTCCAATCTCAACTCAAAGGGATCCAGTTGGTTTATTCAAATGTGTATGATAAAATGCTGGAGGCCATTCAAAAGCCATCCTTGTATGGTAAGTGTTTGCATTCATCATCATGATCATGATCCATTTATCTGGAGGGCCATGCTGTGAAGGCCCACGTTTTGAATTAATCTGAACAGCCCCAAATCGAGCTAATCATTTCTACCCAAAAAAAAAAAAAAAAAAATCAAGCAACCCATGGTAGTAGTGGAGCAAGTCTTTGAATTGATTCGGACGGCAGAGTCAATCTTCTCCGGTGGAGCCCACCAGATGGGTGCTCCGGATTTGCTCTGCTGTCAGTGGGGACCACCGCTGCAGTCCCGTTCACAGCCCTGATGGAGATGTCTGACACCATTTTCTGTACTTCGAGAGTCTGGCAACAACTCGATTACACTGCAGTGGAAAATGGGCCAGCAGAATATCAATTCCGTTTTTCGAAGAAATTATGCCTTTGATGAAGTCTAATCTGACCACATATGAACCACTCTTTATTTTATTTTTATGGTCTTATGTCCCATCATTCCTGAGTGAGGCACATTAAAGGGGCCCACTTATAAAAATATAAAAAGTCTCATAAGGCCCAGAATAGGTGAGGCCATCCTTCACATGGTTCCTGACAACTTTCACTTATAGTTGGGCCCTTGTAAGGTTTTCATTAGAAACGTCGAAGTTTTCATAAGTTCTTATTTGCTCATTTAGAAGTGATCTGGCACCGACGCCAACTTTTTGTCAAAGTGAGCAATGGCCTTCACTTTCAATGGTTTGACTTTACATAAGTAAACCAATAAATTTGTGGAGGAAGCAACCAAACTTTTATTTTCATTTTTATTTTTATTTTTATTTTTTGCTATGAGAGTTTTTCATTTTTTTAGATTGGACTAATCTCTTCGAACGCAGATAGAAGTTAGATAAACACCCCTGTGGCTCCAAGGGGATATCACTAGTAGACTCAACTTTCGATTCCTAAAGAAGAGGAAACCGGGGACGTAGGGGGAAGGGGGAGTCAATGCTAAGACTCTAGCTCTGAAAGAGGGAGAAACCGTGGTTTTGATCACTCGATCAACCCCATGGGTTTTCAAATTTCTAATTGGCATTAAAGACTCACGTTCCATTTTCAATGGTTTTAAGACACAGGTCAATGCCAAAACCTTCACATATTGAATGTGATTGAAGTTTTGATATATATATTAATCTTTTAAAAAAGAACAACTTTAGAATGCATTCAAGAGATTAAAAATGCATAAATCTTCATGTTAAACTACTCTTAAATATTTTTTTAGCAATAACACAAAGGTAATAAAAATACTATTATAGGGTTTTTTTTTTTTTTTTTTTTCAAGGCAATAGAACCCGTTGTTTTTTTTTTTTTCATATTATTATTATTATTATTGTAGAGAGCTCTTGAAGATGATGAGTTGTTAGGTAAGAATATAAGGCTAAGTGTGGTCCCACCAAATTTATTAGGAAATCAAATCAGTCCTCTTGTAAGCACCCCCCAAAAGATCAGCCTATTGTTGGAGGAGAAAAAGTCACTCCATCATCAAAGCATGGGCGAGAAGTAGGAAGATTGTTAATGAAGCATTTGTTGGTGGTGGGCAACAAAGTCCAAACCTCATTAAGAGCACTGATTACACATGGCACTTGGTCTTACAACTCTCAGCCTTTGATCAAGTGTGGGGTCCACGGCCACAGTTGATAGGGAAACATACATATCTCACAACTACAAGCGTGGGTTTTGTTTGCTTGCATTAAACTGCTTTTAATTATGCTAGTGGTTGTTGGGCTTTGATCATAATTATGGTGGTTATTGTTGTTGTTGTTTTTTGTTTATTTGGATGGATAGGATTTGAGAACGTGGAGAACGGATGCTGTGGGACCGGATATTTTGAGATGGGCTATTTGTGCGACAAGTTGAACCCACAAACGTGTGAGGATGCCGACAAATATGTGTTTTGGGACTCATTTCACCCCACGGAGAAGATGAACCAAATCGTGGCAGATAGTGCGGTGAAGACTTCCTTGGCCCAATTCGTATAATTATTACAAAATCAATCGAACGAGTCTTTCTATTTTGTAACTACTATACCTGTACGTTACATATGTTAAATAATCATTATAATCTTGATGGTGACTGTGATTGTGATAATAAATGAAGTAGTAGTTGTAGTAATTAAGAGTGCCACTACTTGTTCAGAGGCAGGTCGTTGCATGGGCTGCATTTGTATTTGCATCATCAATCCAGGTGTATTCAATATAGTATCAATCAACAAAATTAAGATTAATCTTATCATAATGTCAAGTGACTTAAACTAATTTTGTGTATGCAGGCAACCTTTCAAACATATAAACTGTTTCACATAATACTCTAATCATTTCTACCTTCAGTTGACCCAAGACTCACTCTCATTGAAGCAACATTCACCGTCGAATTGAGAAAAATATGACCAAATAATAATAAATAATTTTTTTTAGAGGATTTAACTGGAAAAATCACTTTATCCGCACGTGTCACGCAATCAAATACTTTAACAAGTGGAGCACTAATTAGAACAATTGGCCCGATTTTCATTTTTTTTTTACCTATTTGTCACATCGTCAGTGCCGACCTTATTTACACTGAATAAGGTCAGCGATGACCTTATTTACACTGAATAGGGTCGGCGATGACCCTGTTCGCGAACTCTATAAAATCTTATTTCGAGCTTCATTCGTCCCGCTTCACCAAAATCGCTGAGGCCACCTTCCATCAGTATTGTATAGTTGGGAAACATGATGACTACTGCGTTTTTCTACCGTTGATGTCACCATTAATTTTCTATCGATCTCCTATTGCTATTGATAGGGTCTATAGAAAGGAGGTAATGAAAAATTTTATCTTCACATGATGGAACCCTAGAAATCAATCTCCTTTTTCTATTGACAAAGTATAATACATATACTATCATTCAATGCATGGATACATGTTCTCTTTCATTGTATGGTGTTTATTGTTTGTTTCATTGAATATGGTATACGTTGCACAGGAGCCCTATTTACTGTTTTGCACTATTCAAGGTACTTTATGCATAATTAGTTTCTAATAAGGAGGAAAACATTCACAATTTTGAATCTACACCCCATGCATTATTGCGTGAGAATGATGGTCAAAGTAATTTATGTTTTTTTATGATATTCTAATAGCATGTCAGACGTTGAGCACCTAATAATCTTTCACTATGACAGTGAGTTTGAATTTGAGCTCAATTGTCCTCAGTACAAGGGTGGAAGGCAAAAGATGAGATATCTCTTGAGCAATATTACGTTTAAGGAGCTGTCCAAAATTGCTTTGGAAGCATCGAGTTGGGCAACAAGTTCCGATGAGATAACTCTGAAGTATCTTCTACACAATGGCAATTTTTTTCCGTTGATAGATATCGACGATGACAATGATATAATTGGTTTGTTAAAATCGTCAAGAAGTGAAGCAAAGGGGATATTATTATTCGTTTCAAGAAGGCTATACGATAAAGATAATTTCCAACACACCCGTGGCAATAGGTATCTTCTGAAGTTAAAACTATATTTCAACATTTTCAGCCTGGATCGAAAGTAAAGTAGTTTTTTATTTTCATAACTCTATATTGCAGGTCTTTACAGGATGAAAGAAACGAAATCATTCGAGACGCTCCTAGTATTGAAAAGCCTGTTAATAAATTAAAGGACGAGCTACCACCACCGTCACCTCCACCTTTTAAAGAATTTCCCACGATCGATATACATGAGGATCACAATATAAAATTCCCAACAACATTGTCTTATTTTGCAGACAATGATGAGTCCATTTTTGAAGAAATCAATATAGAAATGCTTCATGTGCATGGAAGCGAAAGTGTGCACAGCTTCTTAGGTGCTCCTGCAACTAATGTAGTTGGGAATGGAAATTCAGCAGCTGCCGAACTAATTAAATCAGGTGTCGAAAGAGATAGTACAAGTAGAAATGAAGAAGACAGCTTTTCAAAAACTCCCTTCGTGGACACAATGGTCCCTGATACTGTCGTGCCCGAAGAAGGGACCGGTTCAGGTAGAGTGATGTGGCTAGGTATGGAGTTTCCTAATCGTGAGACTTTTAAAAGAGTTATAACAAAACACGCAATATACAACAACTTCACCTTGAAACACGAGAGGACTAACATGAAGATGGTCACGGTGAGTTGCAAAAGAGTAGATTGTCCCTAGCGTATACGTGCCTCCATGATAGATTTTGGTCCACACTTCAGAGTTCGAAAGTATAATTCCAAACATTGTTGCTCTAAACCACTCATGGGAACTGCCCACTGGCAAGCAACCACGGAGCTAGTAGTAGAGTTCATTAAAGAGAATGTGCGATGCAATAACGATCTTAGGCCCAAGAAGATAATCAATGAATGTCAGATTGAGTTTGGGACCCTCATTACATACAAGAGAGCACATATGGCAAATGAGCTTGCACTGTGCAAAGTGCATGGATCGTACGAGGAGTCTTTTATGATATTGTCGCTCTATTGCAACGAGCTTCATAGAACCAACCCCGGTTCTTACACTGTGTTGGACATCGAGGAGGGTGAACGATTTAGACGCTTCTTTTGGTCCTTCGGTCCATGCTTAAGGACATTCCAAACCTCCCTAAGGTCTTTTGATAGCGATGGATGGATCAAACCTTCGTGGCAAATATCCAGGAGTGTTAATGGTGGCCGTAACACATGATACAAATCATTAATTGTTCACCATTGCATTTGCCTTTGCTGAAGTGGAGTGGCGTGATAGTTGGGAGTGGTTTCTTGCACACTTGTCCCTGTCGTTGGGTGAGCCAAAAAATCTGACAACTGTATCTCACTGTCAAAAAGGTTTGATTCCTGCAATACAAGCCATAATGTCAAGCGCAAAGCATTGTTTTTATTGCCATCGTATAGTCGAAAACATAAAGGCGGCTTTCAACGACCATGGCATTATAAGAAAGTCTTGGATCGCGGCGAGGGCATACTGACCTTGTGAGTACGATACTTGCATGGACCACATAAAAAGTGTAGATGAGCGTGCATATAATTACATCCATGCGATCGACCGTCAGTTCTGGGCGACGGCATTTGCTCATGGATGCAGGTATGACATGCTTACCAGCAATGCTACAGAGTGCACAAATAGTCTCCTAAATGACACCTGAGTGCTCCCGATTAAAGTGGAAGAGATACGCACAAAACTCATGGAATTCTTTCAGAGATGGTCAACGCAAGTAGAAAGCATCACTTCACTACTAACTCCGTACGCAGAGAAGTACCTAGCCACAGAGATGGAAGAATCGCGAAGGCTGATGGTACGGATAGCGGCATTGAATGAATTTCAAGTGCAATCTTCAGAGTATGTTGATGTAGTTAATCTAGAACGCAGGTCATGCTCGTGCCGCAAATGAGACGTGATTGGGATCCCATGTTGCCATGCTGTTGCCGCCATGAAAGCACGGAATATGAATCAATATGAGTATTGTGAGCATTGGTACCTCATAAGCACGTATCAGAAAATGTACAGTGATGTCATTCATGCCACCCGTAATAGAAAACAATGGAAACAACACGCAACCGCTGGGAGAGTCCTCCCACCATTGGCGAGCGAGCAACAGGGTCGACCAAAGAAGAATAGGATCTGAGTTGAAGATCGACATCGCATGCCAAGAGTGGTAACTTGTTCGCGTTGTAGAGACATCGGTCACAACCGTGAGAGTTGTAAAAATCCGTCAATTCAACAATAACGTTGATGGATATTCTACTTTGGGTCTACTCATGTAATCTTTTTTAGCAACCGGGTCGACCAAAGAAGAACAGGATCAGAATTGAAGATCGACATCGCAACCGAAGAGTTGTAACTTATTTGTGCTGTAGAGAGAGGGGTCAGAACTGTGGGAGCCGATGACGTTGATGGATTTTGTATTTTGGGGCCGCTCATGTAATTTTTTTGTTTTGGGGTATGTTTTTGGATAGTTTCTTTGGTATGTATGTTAATGGGAAGTTTATCAAAATGGCAGTATTGTTTTTTGTTGCATTTTTGGAAGTTTGTGTATAAATTATCATTTCTTTTCAAACGATGTTTTGCATTTTTGGATGTTTTTGTATAATTTATCATATCTTTTGAAAAGAGGTGTGGAACCCAATATTCTGTTGTGGAAGATGATGTCATGCATTTCTACAACGTAACAACTCTGCATGTTTTTTTTAGCTAATGCACGTGGAATGTCCCATTGTAGGGTCGGTGATGACCTTATATGTGTTAAATAAGGTCACCACCAACGCAGGCTAGTTATTTATCTGACAAGAAGTTATAACTTTTCAAGAAAGTAATGTGAATAATTGATTACAGGGTCGGCGATGACGTTACCTTTGTTAAATAAGATCATCGCCGACGCATGTTTGCCAATTTTTCAGCCAAAATTTGTTGCTTTCCGAAGAGAATTTGGCTGTACAGGGTCAGCGATAACCTTAACTATGTTACATAAGGTCATCACCGACGCAGGTTTGCCAATTTTCCAGCCAAAAGTTGTAACTTTTCCAGCAGGTTTGTGTCAAAATTTCTACGTATGGGTCGGCAATGACGTTACCTTTGTAAAATAAGGTCATCGCCGACACAGGTTTCACAATTTTTCAACCAAAAGTTGTAACTTTCCCAGGAGAATTTGGCTGTACAGGGTCGGCGATGACCTTAACTGTGTTACATAAGGTCATCACCGATGCAGGTTTGCCAAATTTTCAGCCAAAAGTTGTAACTTTTCCAGCAGGTTTGTGTCGAAATTTCTAAGTATGGGTCGGCGATGACATTACCTTTGTAAAATAAGGTCATCGCCGACGTAGGTTTCACAATTTTTAATCAAAAGTTGTAACTTTTTCATGAGAATTTAACTATATAGGGTCGGTGATGACCTTAACTATGTTACATAAGGTCATCACCGACACAGATTTCATAAATTTCTAACAAAAAGTTGTATTTTTTTCATACATACTCAGGTATATAGAGTGCTACAGGGTCGGTGATGGCGCTATATGAAGAATGGAAAAAAAATTTAATGGCTGGGACTATGACATTTACATCAAAATACAACTATGTGTAACAAATAAAAATCAAACCATTCATTCTATTGACATTCAATCAACATCTGATTTACAAAAAAAAGTTAAATTCTGCACATCTCGTAAGTTTTGCACATCTCGTCAGTTTACAGCTAGAAATTCACAACATTCACAGCATAACCACTTCAATTACAAAGTTAAGTTATAACTTATTTGGAATGACACATAGCACAAGGAAAGCTTCACTGCAAGTCAGGGGGAAAGACCGAAAGTGGAGGGAGGTTAAGCCTTGAAGCATTTCAAACCCAATTTTGCTCAAATATGTCAATGACAAATCTCCGCCGGTAGTGTGGGATGTCTGACTGGGTGAACTCAATGGGACGACGATATACGCAATGGTCCGCGAACGCACAGGCGAACAACCCACAGTCATTTCCATTGTCTTGAAATGGGATGTCCGTCTTTGTGGTCATCGTCCACATCATAGGCACTGACTACCCGTGATTCATAAATCTTTGTTGAAGCCACAATCTCTGTCCAAACACAGTGAAATTGCATGATAAGAAATATGTTGAAATTTATTTACTATCCAAACATTATGCTTCCAATGGAGGAGCAAATATGTACTTACGAATCTTTCACAAGTCTTTTAGCCCTAGTTCTCTCCCTTTGAACTGTTATAGTACTCCTAGTGGCTCTCATCGACATATCCAACGAGTAAGGACCAATGGTTGTGAGCATGAATAATGTAAACTAGAGTTCTGCACTCCATCGCGTCCATTACACGTTCTCCCTTTGGCCTGAAGGCCATGTCATCCCCAGTCTTTAGACCATTTTTCCAGTAACTCTGCAAAACAAGCATCTCAGAGACCAAACAAGAGAGGACATTTAACCAAGTGAGTACTAGGGTCACCCAAGTATGCATCCTTGCACCTTTCCCGTAGCACTTCAAACTAAAAATATATGATACTCGAGTCCATCCAAGTGCCCTCATCCAATAAATCTATGAGGGACTTAGAATCGTCTTATCGAACTTACGCATATACTAGAGTCACCCAAGTATGCATCATTGCACCTTTCCCGTAGCACTTCAAACCAAAAATATATGATACTCGAGTCCATCTAAGTGCCCTCGTCCAATAAATCTATGAGGGACTTAGAATCGACGCACGAGATTATCATATCCAGCTCCTCTTTCCTGTCAATGAAATGAGTATTGGGTCGTTGAATTAGTAAAAAAACCCAACAAAGACTACATTACTACGAAGCAGTTTTCAACAATTACTTTTACCTATGCATATAATATTTATAGAAGTCCATCAACAGTTCCTTCTCAACATCCGTCAGAATATAACTCGTTTGGGGTAATGGATGTTGATAATCAAGAAACCTATCCGGGATCTTCCTTAGCCTCGATATATGCTTGCACCTCCATATCAATTAATCGATTATAGCCTGTGTAGGGATACAATGATTGCCTGGCAAGTGACCTTTGGTGGAGTGCTGTATCCTTGAGGACCGAGCGAGACAGAGATAAGATCTTCGATAGGGATGTCATCCGCATCGCCAAAAGCTGCGTCAAAATTGCCGGCGTGAGCTTCATTTTTTTGCTCCTCATCCAAAGTGTGGGAGGCTGATGCCTTGACGAGGGAGTCCTCTATTATCAAGGGAGCCTCGATACACGGTCGAGGCTTCTTAGCAGGGCTTTTTGAGGACTTCCCCTTAATCCTTGCACGCTTTTGTGATTTGATGGTCTGCAAAATGAAGCAAGTTATGGTGAGAAAATCTCAAAAAACATCCATCAATTTGCAAAATGAAATGCTCCAATTAAGCTATGTCCTTACGAGAGCATCATCAACTTCCTAATCGGATGAACTACATGTCTTGACATAGTCCTGGTGCGTAGTCCCAAATTTGGACCTAAATCTGTTGACCTTTTTCTTAATCGAAGTTATGAAGGTGAGTAGGTCCACATTTGCAGCAATCAAACGATAGCATGACCGTACCACGTGCTCAAGGAGAAAAGAGACCTGCAGTGGACATATTGAAAGGATCCTGTTAGAAAATATATTAACTAAATCAATGTGAAGCAAAGTAAGGGATGCGAAAGGTGTGAACGTCATACTCGGGTTTGTGGGACGGTAGAAGCTTGGGCATTGGGCTGTGGGAAAGGATCCCTTTGTGGCTCGTCACGTTGCCTGACACGGCCAATATGCATGATGTGGGAAAGGATCACTTCATACCATCTCATGTATTCTTCTTCATCCTCCCCACCTTTTGATTTTTTTTCCTTTTCTCTTGAGCACATTGTTTGCCTGAGCTTCCCACGACTTCACCTTCTCCTCATTAACTAGACACCAGTCTATAACAAAACTCCCCATATTTTCTTTCCGAACGATGGGCTTGACGAAGCGTGGGGCACCGTCTGTCTCAGGCCAAACTGCCTCATGACCCTAGGGGTAGGGTGACGCTCCAACACCCAATATGATATAAGCAGAGAGTTTGTTGTGAAAAGTGCTCTGTCAGACTTCAAGACATGCTTTAAAAAATCCTTTCCGCATTTCTTGTACGGCTACCACTCAAACTGTGCATGAAGCATTGAGTAAGTTAGAACTATTAAAGTAAGTATGAAATTTAATGAAAAATTGAAATGAAATCTTTCTACCTCTTTAGACGTGATGTAATTGAGTTGCTTTTCAAGGTTGTAAGATGGGTCATTCCTAAAAGTCGGATGGGCCATGTAACCATGAGGGAAAACTGTATGTCATGGTCTAAACAGTTGCTTGGACTTAGACCTCTACCAATCTTCATTCTGGTGTATGCCCAGATCTGTTAAAAGAGAGGGATTCATTATAACAATAAGATATAAATAGTGAAAGTATGAAGGAGAAATATATCAAGCTTACCTAAAGAAGCTGGAGGGGGCCAAAAAGAAACTTAAACTTCTTCTCCACAGCATCCCCATCATCAGTAGGGTCGGAAATCTCACGCCTCTAGACCCCTTTTCCAATATACACCCTTGTTTAGCATTCTGTACAGGTTCGCTAAACAATCGGAGGCCCATGAGTAGGGCCTAAACTCTCTAAACAGCTCAAAACTACAAAAGGGGCCTCGTACTCCCAAAGAATTGCAAAGAATCTGTCCCACCACCAAAAAAAACAAATAGGCCTGATTTTTATATAAATCATCGGCCTCTATTGTCTTCTTCTTTGCATCTCCTTTGCCTTTTTTCTTCTTTCCCTTTGGCTTCGACTTCTCTTTCTCTCTTAACTCCTTCGGAGTGGGACGGAATACACATTCCAGCCATGTGAACTTAAGGGAGACCCCATTGTAGTCTTCTTTCATTTGGGGCACCACACCAAGAAGCTCCCGACAGAGATCATCGATCTCGTGGTGGGTGTATGTTCGGCCCATTATAGGCGAACCATCAATAGGTAGGCCATAGATGTATGCTACGTACTCTAATGTGATGGTCACCTCACTAGATGAGGGATGAAATGTGTTCATCTCCGGCCTCCACCGCTCGATCAGCCCCATGATCAATGCATAGTCAATCCTCATCCACCTCATCTGAACCAGATAATACAGACCGGCATCGGCAACCCACTAAATCTGTCACTCGTTAAGGTCCCACTGCCCATAGTCGGGGTTAGTGGGAAAGCACCACCTGTATGTGCCCAACTCCTACGAGAAAAATGAAAGTTTGAATAACGTTAGTCATAGATCGAAAGGAAGTTCAATTGATTATTGGTTGTGTGGAAGAGAGTATATCAAACCGCGTTGAATAGCGGCGAAGATGTGATGCTCTTGCTCGCTTAAAAGAACCGCTGGTTGTGCATTTGAGGTAGAAGCCTTATTTGAGGTACTAGCCTCGTTATGAGGCACTTCAGGCTCCTTTTACATGTTTGACCAAGTGAAATCTGCTCCTTTCAATGGCAAATCAATAAGACATAGATCAATGAAGGAAATCTTCTATCAATACTGCCATCTCTCATACAATCAAGAAAACTAATCTTTGTGTACAGATCAATGAAGGAGACGGAGCATTTTATGGAACAAAAATAGATATTAGTGTATTTGATGCTTTGAAGATGAAATTCCAGTGTACAACACTACAGGTTCTTATGATATAATGTAGTCATACTCCTTGTCAATTGTCTGTTCTGTTTCTTAATTGATGAATGTACATATGCCAGCTGGACTTTCAACTCCCTTCTCGCTTCAACTTGACTTACTCAGCAGAGGATGAAGCTAAAAGGGAGCGACCTGTGATGATACATAGGGCTATCCTTGGATCCGTTGAACGTATGCTTAAAATACTTATGGAACATTATAAAAGAGAGTGGCCTTTCTGGTTGAGCCCATGTCAAGCGATAGTTTGTCCTCTGTTAGAGAAGTCTCAGCCATATACCTTACATGTATGTCTATCAATTTATTTATGTTCATTGATTAAATTAGAATTCATATTAAAGCATGCCAAGTTTTCTATTACCAACTCGCAATCTAATACAACTGTCCTCCTTTACCTAGGCTTCGGTCCAGCTCATGAAGTACCATGGTAGAGTTCTTTAAGTATGAGTGATCAGCCTAAGTTCATAGAAAGGCAGGTAGCATTTTTCTGTAAATGAACTCGTTTCTTTTTCTGTAAATGAACCATAGTTTTAGACCAATTATGTCACTGACGAAAGGCTCTTCTATCTACTTGATTTCTTCAAATATCAGAAAAACTCTTCCAGTAACATTTTCCAAAACAAGCAAAACTTTCCTTCAATCTTACTACTGTATTGGTGACCTTGAACTAACAAGTATATCTTTCCAGAGGCTACATGGCTCTTGGATACGGTGTTCATAGGCAGTTAACCGAGAAGGCTGACATTTACAGCTATGGGATAGTTGTTCTTGAATTGATCACAGGCCAAAAAAATTGTTCCCTAGCAACATTAGGAGAAGGACATTCACTCATGTCTCTGGTATCATTTTTTTTCCTGTGTCTAGATCTCCCATTTTGCTTACAATTTCACGCTACCTCATCTTTTGACTATTTTATTTGTCTATCTTCCTTTATCAGATTTGGGGTCATCATACTTCAAAAACATTGATGGAATTGCTTGATCCTTGTCTTCAAGGCCAATGCTCTGAAGAAGTTCTAAACGTATTTCATGTGGGTCTTTGACCGCATACAACATCCTCAAGTTTGGAAAATAAAAATAACTCACTCAAACTCACTTAAAACAAACCACAGTCCTCCATCGTCCTTCTCAACTGAAAATACCCTAAATTTGGAATCTACAAACCCTAATCAAAGCAAACAAACAATGTACAAATTGAATATGACATTGAAGATAACAAACCATGCACTTCGATATCATATGCGGGATGACAGGAAAACAAAATGGAGGGAAAATACAACAACATTGAAAATGATTCAAAAAGGAAGGATTTTTTTTACGTCTGGAGTGTCGATCGAAGTCTAAGACAATGGAAAAAATGATGGAAGCGAAGGGAAGCACTTGAGGAATTCAGTTTGAAGGCTGGTGGTAGTTGTGGAAATGGAAGCAACCGCTCTTCGTCACTCGCCCAAGGTCAATCTCAATGGTAGGCTGAAAGAGTGAAGAAATAGGGCTTTGAGCCCTAATATTGTTCGTGAACAGGGTCATCCCCGACCTTATTCAGTGTAAATAAGGTCGGCGCCGACGATGTGACAAATAGGTTAAAAAAAATGAAAATCGGGCCCAATTGCTCTAATTAGTGCCCCACTTGCTCAAGTGTTTGATTGTGTAATACGTGCGGATAAAGTGATTTTTCCGGTTAAATCCTCTTTTTTTTATAAATCGCATTTTCCTACAATAAGGCCCACCTCATTATGGATCAAGACCTTCTATCCTGGATAAAGACCCAATGGATAGGCCCTGTCTGACTACCAAACATTAAACCCTATTGGGCTTGATTACTAAGTTAGCATGTTGGGCCACACTTGCATTCCAGGTATTTCAACAATAGGCGTGGATGGATCAAGGCCTAGTGCTAAGCTAAAGGATATGGAAGCAAGCAAGTCTTGGTTGGTTCAATTGTTTACTAGCAAAATAGGCCCGCGCTAAGCCCCGGCCCAAAAATAAAAATATATATAATTTGGGACGATTTTTGAAATATTGATCAATGATAATAAAAAATTTCTAAACCAAAAAATACCATTATTAATTTTAAATATTAATATTTAAAATATTTTAAAATTTGAGTTACTTTTGGATGTGAGATAAGATGAAGTTTAAGTGAGAGAATTAAAAAAGGATCTTTGTTAGAGAAATTTTAGGAAAAAATACTAATATAACCATAAAAAATCCCTGAAATTTCTTTATGAACTCAAAATCAGTTAAATTAAATTTAAAATTGAAACGAAGCTCCAATTTCATAATCAACTGTAAAATCAGGGTCGTCAATTGAATCTTATCCGTTTCGTGGTGAGGGGATGATAGAACATAATCGTGGCCCATAACAAAACATGCATGTACTTAGCAAGGGCAATATAACTTATATACTAAAAGATTATAAGAAGTTTATAATAATAAAAAAAATTATCTAGAATATATTGAGATGGAAAAATGCAATCAAAATCACTCCTTATAATGATAACAAAAATTTATATAAAATTGGTCAATTTTAAAAAGGAGAATTTTAATTTACTCAACATTAGTTGCAAATTCCCTTTAACTTACTTTTGAAAAGTAAACTAAAATATAATAAAATAGGAAAATTTTTAGAGGGAAAATTCATGCATTTTGTTTTGAAACTAAATCAATCATTATAAGAAATAAGGATTGAGTATTTCAATTTAAATTTTTAAAAGAGTCAGTCTATGAGACTTTGCATTGATGAATTAAGAAATAATTACGTTCTTATGAATGAAAGCTTATTCTTTGGCAAAAAAAAAATTAGGAGAAAAGATGATCATCGTAATCCTTCTAACATTGAGAGATTGGTCAATGGGCATACACCATTGTGGCAATTCAAATAGGTCATAATAATTGTAATGGCTATAGAGTCCTAGAGATGTGAGGTCATAAGAACCAATGTACTACAATCGTTTCTCAAGAGATGCATACATACCTGCCAAGATTTAAAACCACGGATCAAAATAGAAGCTTCAAAATTAAAATGGGGTCCACATCAAATGCACAATTGGTGTGGATCTCTTCTACATAAATAACCTAGAAAGATGTATTGTTTTATTTATTGCCCCCCACAAGGATTTTATGCATCAGATGATATAGGGATCAAAATTAATTGGTTGCAAAAAGAGTTGCATTATAGTCAGTCTTTTTTTTTTTTTTATTGACTTTTGAATGGATAAAAAATCATATGGTGATAACAATCGACTGATAAAATAAGATAAAAGAATCGGTAAAAAAATAAAAGAAAAAAACTATTGAAAAGGAGAAAAGAATACAAATATAGACTCACATACATGTGAAACAATGGCTTGGCCTGAGAGAGGGGAAGGAAGTGAGAATAGAAGAAATGGAAAGAGAGAAAATCGTGGAGAATATATGATGAATAAAAAATATTGGGCATTGATGATTTGAGTTAATTAGAGAAACCCTGGGAGGGGGATTTATCTTCCCTAATTTATAGGAATATATAATTTACCCTAATTTATAGGAGTTTATGATTTAAGTTAATGAGAGGAAAGGTGTGAAGATAGAAGTTTTATGATTTAATCGGAAAGAACCTCCACAAGTGGAAACAATATGTTTGCTATTAATAGCTGATAGATGATATTAGTAGGGCTAGTATTAATAGGAGATACTAGTAGAAGATCAATGACTGAAATTAGTAGGAGGTCAATGTTAGAAAAGGGTCAAAATCAAAATTAAAATTGAAGGTGAAATTGGGAATCGGAGCCACTTCGCTTCATTATATATAATAGGGTTGTCAAATATTGGTACTCCTCAACTCACCAACTACTGCACTTCAAGATGCAAGCAATCTTGTAAATCCTCCTTGTGGCAATGCAATAATGTTGGCTGGGTGGGTGGCAGTTACTTATCTAGGGTAGGGATGTAAATGGGTTGGTTCCGGTTTGGGCCTATGGTGGACCCGGACCCAGAACCGTTAAGGAGAAGGTGGACCCTGACTTGGACACGAAACCGTCTCAGGGCCAGTCCCAAACCCAGAACCGTTAAGGAGAAGGTGAAATTGTACTCGGAACCAGAAACATATATGGGGCGGGTCTGGATCCGGGTCTAGGTCTGGTAGACAATGGTCCGGGGAAAAAATCTAATTTTAATTAGAGGTACTCGAAAATTGAGGTAATATGTGGGGTCTAAATGTGGAACCGGAACCAAACTCATTCACTTAGCGGTGCCTAAATAAGGAAGGATCCAAACCCAGTTTTTAATGGGTTAGAACCTCCAGATAGTAAGTATCTTATCTGATTCGCCTACCCAATCCATCAGCCCCACTAACTTAGTGTTCGGGTTGACCCTTTTGTGTTGCAGGTTGGATTAGGGCTAACATTTCAGATGATACTTGCTTGTCGACCCATCAGCGCAGTTCGATATGCTGCCAACAAATGGCCCATTGCTTATAATAAATGAGATCCTAGAAGACCTTTTCTGGATAATCGTCAACTATCAAAGTTCCAATGGGGTCTTTCATGTTCCGCATGAAGGGCATTTACTAACCTGATCAATCAATTCAATCCGAATCCAAACCCGACCCAGTAAGTTAGAGTTCGGTTTGGCCTTTTTACATGAAAGCTGAGTTTGGATTGACATTTCCAACCCAATTTATGTATTGTTTAATGGATCTCAAAAGTTTGCTTCAACATGAAAAATATTGATGGTTTGATTTAAGCCTTTTAAAAGAGGGAAAAAATCTTCATTGTCCAATTCAACGAACAAAATTGAACATATTATGCCTCAAATGGAATGTTTGGGTCTCTAAAAAAATTGGGATATGTTAAATCATGATTTATTGAAATTTACTACTTGCAGATTTTTTAATTCAATGATAGTGAATGTTGCTCCAATGAGAATAAATACCGAAGCCATTAACATAGATATAGTTGGATTATCATGTGAATTGTTTAGATCTTTCAAAGGTGACACTCATGTGAGACTTTCATGTGCACCTATCCCACACAAGGGCGATGCTAGATTTGTAATCCCCGCCAAGTACAAAGCGGGATCTCCCTAAAGTACCAGTAAAAACCAAAAATCTTGCTCGAAAGCATTGTAGGATTCCCTTAAGAAAAAATCACCTGGCCATTAGGACAGAAATGGTTCAAGTGTCATGAGAGCTAGCATAAATCCCACTGGGCTGAATGGATTATTTCTCATGTAAATTGAATAATAAGTTAAAATAAATATCCAAATTAATTTTTAATTAGTAATAAACACAAAAATTGAGTGAATGATAAGTCCAATATTGTACAACCATCAGAACATAAATTAATTTTATAACATTATTTAATAAAAAAAAGGAATATATATAATGCATTTCAACAATTGTGAGCAAATATTCGCATAAGTTTGAAAATTTTTTTATATATATTTAGTTAAATATTCACATATAGGCCATAAGCATTCTATTTGCAAAACGACACAAGGTATACCTAAATGACATAATCATTGTCGGATTACATAAATAGTGTGTAAGTAGAAACTCTTATCAGTGGACCCACATGGCACCCACTAGATCCAACTAAGATATCTACTTGCCTGTGATACTCATTGATAAAATATATAAACGAGGAGTCCCATAGAAGGGTGGATGGATGGAAGTGGAGGTGACGGGTTTTATATATATAGATACAAAGGGTAGGCCAAGTGGGTTGTTTATAGGGTAACTCATCTAGGTAAAAGTAAGGATATTCATCGAAGTAGGTCCTAATCAAATGGATATATGGTTGGCTGGTGGCATCCTTCATATGGTAGTTCCATAAAATAGGTTGTGGGTCAATATTAAATATAGTGGATCCCATGCTGATAGTTGAATCTAGTTGGTCCCAATGTAGATAATATAAGATGTGTATAATCTCTTACCAAATAGGTCCTACTTAGAAGGGTTTTCTCGTCTTTGCCCCTTTCATATTCCTTTTTCATTGTTTTTTCACATTCCCTTTTCACATTGTCCTTTTCTATTGCACGGGAGTAACCATTCCTCATTGTCTCATACTATCATTTCTACTCCATAGAGAAAAGTACAATTCCATTTCAAGGTTCAAGTCAAGTACAAGTTCATTCTAACTTAAGTAAGCTTAACTACTGGAAAAAGGACTTTTAGCGACCGCCAAAAGCCGTCGCTAAAAGTGACCAGGCAGTCGCTATTAACCTTTAGCGACCGCGCAATGACCGCCAAGACAGCGACGCAAAAACTTTTAGCGACCGCCACATGGCGATCGCTAATACATTTGCGACTGCTACGTGACGGTCGCTAAAAGTGTTTTTAATAATTTTTAATTTTTTTTTAAATTTCTTTTAAAAGTATTAGCGGCCGCCATAGCGGTCGCAAATACTTTTTAAATATTTTTTAAGTATTAGCGACCGCCCTGGCGGCTGCTAATACTTAAAAATTTTACTATTAGCGACGACCAATGGCGGCCGCTAAAGGTAAGTATTTTTTTTTTTAAATATCTTTCCTAATTACTCAATTTTTTTTCCTGCTTTTTATACCTGTACCTGAATAGATCATATGCAACTACTACCATCAATTACAAATACTACTAACAAAACAAAAACTTATATTAATGATATTCAAAACATTACAAAAGTTTCAACAAATTATATCCATTACAATTTCAGCAATAAAATATATATATATATATATATTGTCCGTGCAGGGTGCTGTGACTGTGATGGATCTGATGCTCTCAAACTTAAAGAGAAAAAGAGAAATAAATATTAATAGTTAATTATAAAAATTGGCAATTTACAGCAAATATAAAAAAAATAAGTATTAAAATTAAAATTTTGAAATTTAAACCTACGATTGTACTTTACAAGCAATCCGGGAGTCGGAATCTCGTTCCGTCAGTTCCTGCAAGTCCGGAATGACAACGGGCCCGTGCCCGTCTAGTCTCATGGGCATCGGAGCCCGTTTGCTCGTTTAGGGCGCCCTGAAGCTTGTTTTCTAAGTTTTAAATTAACTTTTTGAATTAAACCTACATTTGCACTTTACGAGCAATCCGGGAGTCGGAATCTCGTTCCGTCAGTTCCTGCAAGTCCGGAATGACAACAGGCCCGTGCCCATCCAGTTTCATGGGCACCAGAGCCCGTTTGCTTATTTTGGGCGCCTGGAGGCTTGTTTTCTAAGTTTTAAATTAATGTTTTGAGTTAAACCTACGTTTGCACTTTACGAGCAATCCGGGAGTCGGAATCTCGTTCCGTCAGTTCCTGCAAGTCCGGAATGATTACAGGCCCGTGGTCGTCCAGTTTCATGGGCAACCATGGATAAAAAAATCGGCCGATACCGGTTCGTATCGGCCGATACGAACCGGTATCGGCCAGTACCGGTCCGATATCTCATCGAGATATCGGACTGGCAAAATATCGGCAAAATCTCGGCCGATATCGGCCGAGATTTTCAAAATCTCGGAATTAGCGATATCTCGGCCGATATTTTCAAAATATCGGCCGAGATGCTTTAAAACCCTTTTTTTTTCTTTTTTTTCCCCCATCTTCATCTTCTTCTCCTCTCTTCTCATCTTCTTACTACCTATACCAGCAGCCCCTCTCCTTCACACATCCCCCTTGCATTTTTGAAATTCCACTTCTATTTTTGAAGAAAAAATTATCTAAGGTAAGAGAAAATCAAGTTAAAGTATTTTTTTTATGTTATTTTTTTTTTTAGATGAAATTTTAGATCATTTGGGTATGTTACTTTTGTAGTTATGTTGTTTCTTCATTTAGAAGTTAGATCTACATGCTTTCATGCTAGATCTACTCATACACATGATTTTGAACTTTTTTTTTCATTTTTTTTGTTTATTTTCGGATTTTTTAATATTTGAATTATAATACATAATTTTTTGGGGATTTCATCATAAATATGTTCTTTTAATGATTCATGGTCATTATATGATGTGTAAATGATTGATCTACATACTTTCATGTTAGATCTATAGATTTAGGATTTTGAAAATGATTTTATTAAAAAAAAAATTTCTAAAAATAATTGTTGTTAGTTGTTACTTGTTACTTTGTTAGCATATATGTGATTCCAAAGGCTTAATGGCTTATTAATAGTGTGTAGATGATAGATCTACATCTACTCATAGTCATAAACATGATTTAAATTTTTATTTTAATTATTTTATTTTCAGATTTTTTAATATTTGAATTATAATATATCATTTTTTTTGGCATTTCATCATAAATATGTTCTTTTAATTATTCATGATCATTGTATGGTGTATAAATGATTGATCTACATACTTGTATGTTAGATCTATATATTTAGGATTTTGAAAATGATTTTATTAATTTTTTTTTCCTAAAAATAATTGTTGTTACTTGTTAGTCTTGTTAGCATATTTGTGATACTAACCAAAGGCTTAATGATTTATTAATAGTGTGTAGATGATAGATCTACATCTACTCATAGTCATAAACATGATTTAAATTTTTATTTTAATTATTTTATTTTCGGATTTTTTAATATTTGAATTATAATATATCATTTTTTTGGCATTTCATCATAAATATGTTCTTTTAATTATTCATGATCATTGTATGGTGTATAAATGATTGATTTACATACTTGTATGTTAGATCTATACATTTAGGATTTTGAAAATGATTTTATTAATTTTTTTTCCTAAAAACAATTGTTGTTACTTGTTAGCATATTTGTTATACTAACCAAAGGCTTAATGACTTATTAATAGTATGTAGATAATAGATCTACATCTACTCATAGTCATAAACATGATTTAAATTTTTATTTTAATTATTTTATTTTCGGATTTTTTAATATTTGAATTATAATATATCATTTTTTGGAGCTTTCATCATAAATATATTCTTTTAATGATTCATGATCATTGTATGGTGTGTAAATGATTGATTTACATACTTTTATGCTAGATCTATATATTTAGGATTTTGAAAATGATTTTATTAAATCTTTTTTTTTCCTAAAAATAATTGTTGTTAGAGTATTAGTGTATTACATGAATTTCTTATTTTATAGGAACAAGATGGTGCGTGATATAGATCCAGCATGGAGCCACGGTGAAGCAGTTGGAAGCAGAAGTAAAGTACAATGTAATTATTGTGGAAAAGTGCTCAATGGCGGGATTACTCGATTGAAACAACATTTGGCACATGTATCAGGACAGGTAATAAAATGTCATAAAGTGCCACCGAATGTAACTGCTGAAATGAAGGAGCTCCTCAATGCATCTGCAAAAAAGAAAGTTGTACAACAAAAAAGAAGAACTGAAGAACTTGATGCTTGTAGAGAAGAAGTATTTGGTTCCTCTGATGATGACGATGAAGATCCGGAAATGAGGAGGGCTAGGAGAGAAAGTGTGAGGTCACTTCAGGAGGAGGAAGAGAGGCGAAGAATGCAATATGAAGCAGCCTCTAGAGGTAGCCAATATGAGCATGGTGGTGGGTCATCCGGACCTGAGGGAGCGAGCTTGCGTCGGGCATTTAGTCAAAAACAACCCCGTCAGGATCCAGACATTGAGGAGATATCAAGACCTCCTACACATGCACCTCAACATGTGGGGCCAACTGACCCATTTGCTTATAGAAAAACCAACATCAAAACAGCCCAGCATTATGAAAGCATTAAAGGGCAAGTTTGGTAAAGCAAGAGAACATCTAGTGAGGGCCACTGGGAAGTTTTTTTTAGATGGAGGCATTCCTCCCAACAAGGCATCTTCTCCTTATTTCACCACCATGTTAGATGCAGCTGCAGAACATGGTCCAGGTATAAAGGCACCCACCCCTTATGAAATTGGGCATGTTTGTGTTGAAAAAGAGTATGAGGAGTTGCAGGCTTGGGTGCAAACTTTCAAATGGGCATGGAAGGAAAGAGGTTGCACAGTAATGTGCGATGGGTGGACGACCATTACACATCGTCATCTCTTGAATTTTCTTGTCTACTCGTCTATGGGCACTGTGTTTATGAAATCAGTTGATGCAACTGATTACATTCAAGATGCAAAATATATTAATAAGTTATTGAATGAAGTGATTGAAGAAATTGGGGCAGATTGTGTAGTTCAGGTTGTTACCGACAATGCTGCAAACATGAAGGCTGCAGGAATGATGCTTATGAAACAAAGGCCAAGGATTTTCTGGTCTCCATGTGCAGCACATTGCCTGGATTTAATGCTTGAAGATATTGCAAAAGGAAAAGTCATGCAGCAAGTGATTGGTAAGATAAAGAAGATCACCAATTTTTTTTATCAATCATATAGACTCATTTCCATGATGAAAACGTATACAGACAACCATGAATTACTACGGCCTGGCATCACTAGATTTGCCACCCACTTCATTGCTATCGAAAGTGTTTACAAGTATAGAGAAGGACTTCTTCGATTGATAAAATCACATGAGTTCATAAACTCAAAATGGGGAAAGAGGCCAAGTCCCATTACTCTTGAAGTATGTAAAATAATTGAGTCCAACAAGTTTTGGCCTCATGTGAAGGGTGTTTTGAATGTTTTTGATCCCCTAATAAAGGTTCTTCGATTGGTTGATGGCGATGATAAGCCAACAATGGGCTTCTTACATGAGGCCATGGAGAGATCAAAGCTGGCTATTCAAGCAGATTGTAAATATTACAAAAGGTTTTGGAAGATCATCGACGATCGATGGGGACGACAATTGAAACATGATTTACACACTGCCGGTAAGTGAATGCTATTTCCTTTAATACTTGAATTGTTGTATTCAACTCTCCAATCTCTCCTCAGTCCTCACTATATTAATTTATCAATGACTAAAATTCATTGGTTTTATAGGATACTTCTTTAATCCCCAATTTACGGATGGACACATATCTGATGAAATCCGTTTGGGACTAAAAAATGTAATTGAAAGATTGGCAGCGAGTACAGATGATGCAATTTGGGCTACTAATCAGGTAGGATAATTAAGGAAAAAAGTATATAACATTGTAATTTATAATTTCTCTAATTTATTTTTCTACGTTAATGTCTTCAGATTGACATATACAATGTACGCGCTGGAAGCTTTGGAACGACGACTGCGCGGAGAGCTATCGCACAGACCTATCCTGGTATTGATTGTGATGTCGTCTCTATATTATTCAGAGACTTATTATAATTTTATTGACTCTAATATCATTTCTATTTTTTTTTCAGCTGAATGGTGGTTGAATTATGGAGAGAGTGCTCCTGCACTAAGGACAATTGCTATTAAAGTCCTTAGTCAAACTACATCGTCTTCCAATTGTGAAAGAAACTGGAGCACATTCTCATTTATCCACACTAGACCAAGAAATAGATTGACAATGCAGAAGCTAAATAAATTGGTCTACATCCACTACAACCTCAAGCTCCGGAGCAGAAATAGAAGGAGAAGACAGTTTGAGGATCATCGGGAATATTTCTGTCCAATTAATTTGGACTATATTTTTTCAGAAGAGGATACTGTGTTAGGTCAATGGCTGGAGGAACAAGAAGAACCAGTGTTAGATCAAGACCCAGAGTTTGAGGAGTTGATGGAGGAATTGACTGGGGATAGGCCTGAGCCAGTGAGGGCTGCAGAAAGGATACAAGAAATAAATTTGACAATGCAGCAGGGGCGCGCACCTGATACGAGTGAGCCAAGGGGAAAGGAGGTGGACGAGGAGAGTGAGTCAAGTATTTCTACTTCTTCATCATCAGCAGGAATTCCACCTGACTCTCCCGGGGATGAGGGTCATTATAGAGATGATGAGCATATCACTTATGAAACAGTTGAACATTTTCCTGATGCTACCGAGTTAGATCCTCGTCGTGGCTATGTCAGACATGTTGGACAGACTGGGGCAGGGGGTAGTAGTAGCGGCGCTGCTACTCATGGTCATCATGGGAGTTATGTTGGCCAATGTGCCATGTATGGACAGCATGGGGGTTATGTTGGCCAACAAGGTGCCATGTATGGACAGCATGGGGGTTATGTTGGCCAACAAGGTGCCATGTATGGACAGCATGGTGGTTATTCATATGACCCTAATTGGGTACCCCCTTCACCAACACCGATTATTTCTATTGAAGAGATGTTAATTGAGCAAGGGAGGCTTGCCCCACCAATTTCCCAACGACCTCTTCATGCCCCTCATCACTATTTCATGCCATATGACTACAACCAGTCATCTCAATCCACGGGGGATCAAGATAGTTCATCATCTTATCAAGAACAATCTGAATATGGTTATGGGTATGGTAGTGCTGCACAACAGTATGGAGCATATCATTTTAGCCAATACCGAAGAAATGACGACGATGATATCGAGCCAGGCCGACACTCCACTTGGAATTAAGTTGTCAATCTGTAAATGTAATACACT
Source organism: Camphora micrantha (assembly GCA_003546025.1). Taxonomy (NCBI): domain Eukaryota; kingdom Viridiplantae; phylum Streptophyta; class Magnoliopsida; order Laurales; family Lauraceae; genus Camphora; species Camphora micrantha. Next base: position 37,979,685 of record QPKB01000002.1, read on the forward strand.
CATAGTCTCATACAGTCATACTCACCAATCTCTCTATAGTCTCTACTCTCTACTAGTCTCCTCTAAGTTCAGGTAAACCATGAATCTTTGATGCCTAACTGCTTTATGATTTATCGATCTTACTATCATGTTTCTGATTTTAATGTCATCTTCATGGTCTTGAATTTCACAACTTTTTTTATTATTGAGTTAGTATTAAATGATGATTGATATGTTATATTTATTTTCTTATATTTTACACTAATAAATTGATCATGATCATTAATAATGGCTGCATTATATGAAATACTGGAAAAGACAGCGAACTGCGACACAGACAGGACTTATAACTTAAGGTGACCGAGATTTTGATTTATTGCTATTACTAATGGAAAAAAATATTGTTTTCCAGCATTTTCTAATATTCTGGATTTTTTGGATATTTTTGCGATTTTTTTTGGATTAAAAAACAAATTCGCACCGCGATGACCACGACGGACCGATATCCGCGACCGATACCGATATCATATCGGTTTTTCGGCCCGGCCGATACCGCGACCGAGACCGAGATTTTAAACCATGTGGGCAACGGAGCCCGTTTGCTCGTTTTGGGTGCCCGAAGGCTTCTTTTCTAAGTTTTAAGTTATCGTATTGAGTTAAACCTATGTTTCAACTGTATAAACAATCTGGGAGTCGAAATCTCGTTTCGTCAGTTCCCGCAAGTCAGGAATGACTACGGGCCCGTGCCCATCCACTTTCACTGGCAACGAAGCCCGTTTGCTCATTTTAGGTGCCCGGATGCTGCTTTTCTAAGTTTTAAGTTATCGTAGTGAGTTAAACCTACGTTTCAGCTTTACGAACAATCCGGGAGTCGGAATCTCATTCCGTCAGTTCCTGCAAGTCAAGAATGACTACGGGCCTGGGCCTGTCTAGTTTCACTGGCAACAGAGCCCGTTTGCTCATTTTGGGCGCCCAGAGACTGCTTTTCTAAGTTTTAAGTTATTGTATTGATTTAAACCTACATTTCAACTTTACAAACAATACGGGAGTCAGAATCTCGTTCCATCAGTTCCTACAAGTCAGGAATGACTATGGGCCCGTGCCCATCCAGTTTCACAGGCAACGAAGCCCGTTTGCTTATTTTGGGCGCTCGGAGGCTACTTTTCTAAGTTCTAAGTTATCGTATTGAGTTAAACTTACGTTTCAACTTTACGAACAATCCGGGAGTCAAAATCTCGTTCCGTCAGTTCCTGCAAGTCAAGAATGACTACGGGCCCGTGCACATCCAGTTTCACTGGCAACAGAGCCCGTTTGCTCGTTTTGTGCACTTGGAAGTTGCTTTCTAAGTTTTAAGTTATCATATTGAGTTAAACCTACGTTTAACTTTACGAGCAATCCGAGAGTCGGATTCTATTTCCGTCAGTTCCTATAAGTCAGGAATGACTATGGGCTCATGCCCGTACAGTTTCACCGGCAACGGAGCCCGTTTGCTCATTTTGGGCGCCCGGAGACTGCTTTTTTAAGTTTTAAGTTAAAGTATTGATTTAAACATACGTTTCAGCTTTACAAGCAATCCGGGAGTCGGATTCTCGTTTCGTTAGTTCCTGCAAGCCAGGAATGACTATGGGCCCGTGCCTGTCCAGTTTCAATCTAAGTTTCTAAATTTTTAAGTTTCAAAATCTATAAATTTCTAACACAACTTAACAAATTTCTATACATTGAAATCTTGAATTAAAGTAAATAATTATATCTGGTCACGATCAATCGAGCCTGCTGGATCATGACTGCCCTCTCCAACCGAGTCATGACGGGCCTGGTGGCCGTTGCCAGCGTCAGGTGCCTGTAATTATTTACTATACAATTAAAAACAATTAAAAAAAACATAAATATTGACACATCAATGACCTAATTGACAATTTAAACGTACAAAATTTTTTCTTACTAACCTGAGTAGTGGGTGGTGGGTCTGAAGCGAGCGGGCCGCGACTCTGTGATAGACGAGCCTCCAATTCTGCCATCTCCGCTCTCAACTCGGCCCTCATCTCTGCCCTCACCTCATTGGTCACATCCTCTCTGATCGCTGCCTTCATGGACTGCAGTAACTGCTCGACCTCCTCATTTGTACGAAGGCGCGAGCCCTGGGAGGAGCTAGCACCGGATGACTCCGAGCGTGCGATGTGCGAGCGTGGAATGCTTGTCCCATACGTGAGCGTGTATCCGTGCCCGTCCTGGCCAACGACGGAGTGAAATATCTCATCCCTTCGTGATGGCAAATTGCGCTCCTCCTCGGGTAACTCCTCCAAGCGTGACTGATACTGGGCCTACGTAGTTGATTCATTTAATATATTGTCATGCATAACAAGACATAGTAATAGAAAGATAATTTAAACGGTTCAATATAAAAACTTACGAAGATAGCTACAGCCTCCAGGTGGCGAGGATCTTGAGAACGCATCCAAAAGGACATCATGTCGACCGGAACACCCTCGGAACGCAACTGTTTGGTGAAGAGTTATATTATTAGTATACTATCATACAGAATGACAAAAATATAAATTACATGTACGATATAACTTTTTACCTCGTGGCGGACCTGGGTGATGTGTTGAGTCCCCAACCTGTGTGCGGGACCTTGCATTGCGCGGTTCTGCGCATTCGTAGCAGCCTCTCTCCGTTTTCAATATTTATTAGTTCATTTTTGTTAGTTACGTTAGTCACTAGTAAATTGTTAAAATTAAAATAAAAAAATTACAAGTTTCTCACATGAACCTCCTTGCTCGTCCAGTACCGGACGAGCTGAGTCCACTGATCCGGGAGAACGCCCCTCGGAACTGGCTCAAGTATGTCGGGCGCATCCTGATGTGGCTTCCAATGCTGCATCTTAACTTTATTTTTATGATCTTTCCACATCTTCCGACACTTCGACATGCAAACTGGCCGGAAGAGCTCAAGACATGCCCTTAAATTGTCCTAAAAAGGACAAACAATTTTTCATTAAGTTATGGTTTAAATTAACACATCCTAAGGATAAATGTTAAATTATTACCTTAACCTGCTGCCAGGTACGATCTAGTGTCTCCACCGGGAAAGCCTCCCAATCAAGTGTAGTCAAAGGGAATGCATATGAATCCCGGACCATATGTCCCAACTGGCTGATGAGCTGGCGAGCATGAAGACCCACCGGATAGTATGTCTCATCAAACTCCACGTCTATGGGATGACCGAAATTCCACGTCCGGATCCCTCTAGCAAGAAATAAATTAATTTTTCAAGAATTAATATGTTTTAATTAAATAAACTTATACTAGTCTGTGTATTGGCCGATGCAAGCCGAGATGGTGGAGCTGAAGAAGTCGACGCCGAAGCGTCCACTGGGGTGGATGGACTCGGATGAGACGTCAATGGCCTACTCGGTGGGACCATCGAACTAGACTGGGCGGTATCCGGTGTCGGTCTAGGCTCCCTAGATGGCATGCTGGACTGGGCATGGCGCAGCAACTCTTCCATCGTCCGCGGACGAACTCTTCTCTTTCGTCCTGACATATCTGTTCAAATGTTTGTAAGATAAATTTCATTAAACGAGATAATTGATATATCAACATTCATAATTCGGAAAACAAAAAGAAAAAAAAAAGCAACATGTTGAACTCATTACGTCCCAAATCTCAAAAAAAACATGCTAGACATATCGGGATTTTTCTATTTAGATATATTTGCTTAATTTTTTTTTGTTTTATACTTTTAATATACGTTTTATAATTTAATTGCTTTCAATTCAAAATATGTGGGTCAATTCAAAATCAGCAAATGTAAGTGTTATCATCATGAAAATTCTGTTGCACCTTGCATCAATTAATACATATCATTTTCTGTAAAATATCTTAAAATGTCACACAGTGTTATCATCATGAAGGTGTGAATGTAAGTGGTCCATCTTTAGTATTTCATGGATTTCATCAAAATCCCTTTCCATATCATTGCTCAGGAAATAAAGAACAGAGCATTGCTTTAGCCAAAAAAAAAAAAAGAACATGTTAGGAATTTTGTGTATTGCAATTTAATGGATGCATTATCATTTTAGCATCATTCGAATTTTCACACTTGCATTGGTTTAGAAAATCTTGAAATCTTGATTTACTCATGCATTGTTTTAAATCTTGTAAATCATATGTTTCATGCATGTTTTGATTGGATGTATTTTAATTTGAAAAGAAGTTTTATGAATCAAGCTAGCCTATGTTTTAAATCTTTCAAATCATTTTAGGCTTTTATATTTCATGATTTTAAAAGAACTTAAATTGAATTAAAATCATGTTTCCAAGCTTTATTTAATAGCCCAAAGACTCCACAAGAAAATTACCTTTTAATATGCATTTTTGGGGAATTTGGTCCTTGGGCCCGGGTCGACCTGCAGTGTGCTCGGGCAACCGAGCCCATGGACCCTGTCGACCGCGCACACTGCGGGTCAACTGGGCAAAGAGCCGTTAGGCTTCTTTTCAAACGGTCAAATTTTTTACCGTTAAGGCCGGGTCGACTGGGCAAGGTACCAGGTCGACCGAGGACACGCCAGAACCCACTTTTTGGGTATAAATAGAAGCTCATTCGTAAAGAAATTTTGAGGAATAAAGAGGCCCTCATTGAGATGTTTTGAGGCCAATCAAAAGGGAATGAGCTAAGGATGACTAAGGGACATTTGGAAAGCTAAAGCTTGGATTAATGAAGTTAAATCTCTAAGTAAGCTTTACTTTTCTTAATCATATGTTTTCATACTTTGTTTTAAATATTGGTAAATCTTTTCTAGCATGATAAACTATGATTTGTTGTGTCCTTAACATGTATATGTTTTGATTTGATTTATTGTTTTGGATGCAACATTTTGATTCAAACCAAGTAGTACTTAAATTGGTATATCTAAGTGAATCATGTTTTTGTAAACATCTTTGAAATTATATGTAAACATGATTCCTATACTTGGTTGAATCTTTGATTGTTGTTTTTCATCATAAGAAAATCACTTTCAAATCTATCTTATGTTTTGGATTCAACAACTTCACAAATCATATGTACTTTTGTTTTAAAGTTTCACAACTTGCTTAGCTTTGATAGGTATATCATTTTCAAGTTGTATTTTAAGTACATGTAATTTGTCCCATGATTTCAATCAAATCTGTTTTTGTGTTTTACACTTTCAAATGCTTTAAGCATACATATATTAAGCTTCATTGTTAATTTGATTGAAATCCATATGCATTACATGTTTTGTTCTTAAACTTTCACAACTTGCTTGAACTAGATAAGTAAATCTTTTACAAGTTGTTTTTAACATGTGATTGGCATTCTTTCCTCAATCATAAATGTTTTTATAAGCTAAAATTTTTAAAAGCCTTTGGCATACATTTATGAGCTTTAATTTTCAAATTGATTGAGGACATCATACACATACATTGTGCATTCATCTTTGCATTCATAGTGTGTGTGTATGAATTAGATTTTCACTTTCATATCCGCCTATTTAAGAGGCAATTGTATTGAGCTTAAACTATATCTCCATCAAGTCTATTCTAGACACTACTTAGAGAGATAACCAACCTTTTGGTTGTAGAGGTTATTTCTTAGCCTAAGAAAAGCATAGTGTAAGAAGTTATTGCTTAGCCTTAGAAAGCATATTGTAAAGGTTATTGCTTAGCCTATTGAAAAGCATAAATAGTGGAAATCCGGTGGGGTGTTGGATCACAAGCCGGTAGTGGATGTAGGCATTGAGGCCGAACCACTATAAATTATTGTGTTATGGTGAATGCTTTGTGATGATTGTTTTTGTTATCTTCCGCACTTTAGTTCTATATCATCAATTGTGACTAGTTGATTGTTAAAAAATTAAAATTTGGCATAATTGGTCACTTATTAGAAGCTCACCCTATTCACCCCCCCCCCCCCCCCCCCTCTAGGGTTCGGATCCATGGACTTACAAGTGGTATCAGAGCGATGTTACTCCATTTTAGGGCTTAACAACCCGGAGTTGATCCTTATCTAGATTAGAACCCTAGTGTTGTGTTTTATTGCATATCTTTAAAATGATTTCCACTATGATCGAAATTGATTTTTCCTTCCTAGCTCTTTATTTCCCCAACGAATCTTTTCACCACTCTAAAAACTTTTTTGAGTTAAATCTCCAAGAGTTTGTGGGACTTCAATGTGATCTCTCAAGGACAACCTTTTCAAGACCTTAGGAGGATCTTCAAAGGTAGACATTTAAACTATCCTTAAGGCCTTGAACCTCTCTAGACCAACCTATTCTTTTTAGTTATATCTTATTGTTGGTCTTGTTACATTTGCATTTTTGTTTCTATATAGTCACATCTCTTAAGATGCAATGTTTCTTTGTAATCATTTGATTTTGTCTTCATGTTATATCTCATGGTTTTCAAAATCCTTTGATTGCAATATTATCATGATAGATTTGCATTTTGATTATATAATTATATCTCTTGTAGTACATTTCTATTTATGCTCAATTGATTGTGATTACATTAGCTTTCATAGCTAAGATTTTTCATGATCAATTGATGTTGGAAAATGTTCTAAGCTTTATTAGTTATATTTATAAAAGCATTTTCCTTGAATTTATTTCCTTGTGCCTAGTTATGAATATATCTTTTGAAAGGAAATAAAATTTACAAACAATTTGCTTCTTTACTCAACAAAGTTACATTCTTTCAAAAGCAAATTGATTTTGATGTTTTACATTGCATGGTTGGGTATGGTCTCATTGATTTGCATATTTTTCTTAACTTTGTATATCTTTTCATTAATGCAAATTGATGTTGTTTATGCTCTTTATAGTAAAATCTTTTGTTTCATGATCATTTGAGATTCAAAAGTACATATGAGTTTTTATATGCTACACTCATTTGATATGATCTTCATATCCCTTTCCATTGCATTGTAAGCTTAGTACATTTGCTTGAGTGGAGATTTTGCATGATAGATTAATGGATCACCTTAGATGAATTGGAATTGATCCATTGTTCTTAATAGGTAAATCCATATATAAGATCTATTTTCATCTATATGTGATCTATGATATTCTTCTAACTTCATACCTTCTTGTGCACACATGGTTGTATTCTTTGCTGATGATATAGTATGAGTTAGATCTTGATTGTGATTGATCATCTCTATGCAAATGTCAATGAGTTCCATGTATGGCTGTGATCTTAAGTTATATTTAAAGATACCATACTAGAACTCTCAAATCCATCATTTGTACCTTCTAGTCATTCTTTTTTATGGATGGTTATGTTGTTGATTCATGTGTATTTTTCTTATTTGTATCATTCTTGATACATATTTCAACTTCATAGTAGTGATCTTGATCAAATGAACCTCTTTGAAATCAATTCCTTGTTTTTTTATAGTTATATCTATTGTTTGATGGATATCTTAGATGTTGAATTCATATGATTTTGACACTTTGTAAATTGCATGTTTATCTAAGTTATATCTTTTTATGCAATTTCTCATGTTCATCACTATGCTCATTAGTTATATCTTTAAAAGTGTTGAATATCTATTTATGATGCTTGATGGAATTTTGTGTTTGTCACATCCTTGCTCTTAATCATGTTTTCAAATTCAATTGGTTTCAATTCGTATAATTTTCGATTATTGTAATATCCAATTGATGTCATATCTTGAGAATGTGATAGACCATGTACATTGGATTGAACTTTATAGTAATATGTTTTCATTCCATGTCACATTCCATTAGCATCATAAATTTCATGTTTGCCAGCTCTCTTGCTCATATAGGTAAATATCATGACCACCATGTTTATGTGATCATAATATTGGTTGGTTAATAGTTGAGGTTGGCTTCATGTTTGAATTTCATTTCATTCATCTTGCACTTGATAGTCATATTTAATGATTGGATGAAATGATTTCAAAATTTTATAGCATATAATTTTCGTAAGTTATATTGATTGATGCTATGATTAGTAAACCCCATAACATCATGGATAGCTCTAATTTGGATTTTTTTTTCCTAATAGTTATATTCTTTTTAACTCCATGTTAGAGTGATTGTTTTAATAGTCATATCCTTCAATCTCAATTGGTATATTTATTTTATATATATTCCAATTGGTATCCATGATCGTTTTTCTCCATGGCCTTGCTCTTTATATTGACAATTTGATCATATTGAACTCTATAGTTATATATGTCTAATTCTTTCCTTGAAGTTTTTCCTTAATTGGTAAAACCATCTTCTTCTTGCTCCAAATAGTTAAATATTTGTCAAAAGTTTGACAAAAGAAGAGAATGGATTGAGGGGGAGTGTAAACCTTGATAGGAAGTACTAGTTTTGATCAAACTGACTTTTGTATTGGCTTTGAACCCTTAGATACTTCTTCCATACATGATGGCCTGTTATGTATTTTATTTTCATTTTCTTTTGTTAACAGGTGCTACTAAAAGGTATTTTCCTTATTTCATGTGTGTAGGTACCTTTGCAATTTAATGTCAAAGGGGGAGAGAGCAATCAAGTTGTCTAAAGAGGGAGAGTATGTCCATACATCCTAAGGGGAGATATTGTATGATTTTCTATAGGGGGAGAGAATGCATTGTTAGGAATTTTGTGTATTGCAATTTGATGGATGCATTATCATTTTAGATCATTCGAATTTTCACACTTGCATTGATTTATAAAATCTTGAAATCTTGATTTACTCATGCATTGTTTTAAATCTTGTAAATCATATGTTTCATGCATGTTTTGATTGGATGCATTTTTAATTGAAAAGAAGTTTTTTTGAATCAAGCAAGCCTTTGATTTTAAATCTTTCAAAATCATCTTAGGCATATTAGTTTTCATGTTTTTAAAACTCTTAGAATGATTTAAAACATGTTTCCATGCTTGATTCCATGGCTCAAAAGTCCCCACAAGAAAATACTTTAAGAATACAATTTTTGGGGGAAAAAGGTCCCAGGCCCAGTCGACCCGCAGTGTGGCCAGTCGACCGAGCCCACTGCGGGTCGACCGGGAAAGAGCAGTTGGAGCTCTTTTTCAAACGGTCAGATTTATGACTGTTGAAGGCCAGGTCAACCAGGCACAGGGGTAGGTCCACCGGGGACTAGCCGTTGGGCAATTTTGTGTATAAAAAGAAGCTCATTTCTAAAGAAATTTTGAGGAACAAAGAGGCCCTCCTTGAGATGTTTTGAGGCCAATCAAAGGGGAATGAGCTAAGGATGGCTAAGGGACACTTAGAAAGCCAAAGCTTGGATTAATGAAGTTAAATCTCTAAGTAAGCTTTTCTTTTCTTAATCATATGTTTTCATACTTTGTTTTAAATACTGGTAAATCCATTCTAGCATGATAAATTATGATTTGTTGTATCCTTAACATGTATATGTTTTGAATTGATTTATTGTTTTGGATGCAACACTTTGATATTCAAACCAAGTAGTACTTAAATTGGTATATCTAAGTAAATCATGTTTTTGTAAACATCTTTGAAATTATATGTAAACATGATTCTTATACTTGGTTGAATCTTTGGTTGTTGTTTTTCATCATAAGAAAATCACTTTCAAATCTATCTTATGTTTTGGATTCAACAACTTCACAAATCATATGTACTTTAGTTTTAAAGTTTCACAACTTGCTTAGCTTTGATAGGTATATCATTTTCAATTTGTATTTTAAGTACATGTAATTTGTCCCTTGATTTCAATCAAATATATTTTTGTGTTTTACACTTTCAAATGCTTTAAGCATACATATATTAAGCTTCATTGTTAATTTGATTGAAATCCTTATGCATCACATGTTTTGTTCTTAAACTTTCACAACTTGCTTGAACTAGATAGGTAAATCTTTTACAAGTTGTTTTTAACATGTGATTAGCATTATTTCCTCAATCATAAATGTTTTTATGAGCTAAAACTTTTAAAAGCCTTTGGCATACATTTATGAGCTTTAATTTTCAAATTGATTGAGGACATCATACATATACGTTGTGCATTCATCTTTGCATTCATAGTGTGTGTGTGTGTGAATTAGATTTTCACTTTCATATCCACCTATTTAAGAGGCAATTGTATTGAGCTTAAACTGTATCTCCATCAAGTGTATTCTAGACACTACTTAGAGAGATAACCAACGTTTTGGTTGTAGTGGTTATTGCTTAGTCTAAGAAAAGCATAGTGTAAGAGGTTATTGCTTAGCCTATTAAAAAGCATAAATAGTGAAAATCCGGTGGGGTGTTAGATCACAAGCCGGTAGTGGATGTAGGCATTGAGGCCAAACCACTATAAATCCTTGTGTTATGGTGAATGCTTTGTGATGATTGTTTTTGTTATCTTCCGCACTTTAGTTCTATATCATCACTTGTGACTAATTGATTTTAAAGAAATTAGAATTTAACATAATTGGTCACTTATTAGAAGCTCACCCTATTCACCCGCCCTCTAGGGTTCGGATCCATGGACTTTTAAGTGGTATCAGAGCGAGGTTACTCCATTTTAGAGCTTAACAACTCGGAGTTGATCCTTATTTGGATTAGAACCGTTGTGTTTTATTGCATATCTTTAAAATGATTTCCACTATGATCGAAATTGATTTTTTCCTTCCTAGCTCTTTATTTCCCCAACGAATCCTTTCACCACTTTAAAAACTTTTTTGAGTTAAATCTCCAAGAGTTTGTGGGACTTCAATGTGATCTCTCAAGGACAACCTTTTCAAGACCTTAGGAGGATCTTCAAAGGTAGACATTTAGACTATCCTTAAGGCCTTGAACCTCTCTAGACCAACCTATTCTTTTTAGTTATATCTTATTGTTGGTCTTGTTACATTTGCATTTTGTTTCTATATAGTCAAATCTCTTAAAATGCAATGTTTCTTTGTGATCATTTGATTTTGTCTTCATGTTATATCTCATGATTTTCAAAATCCTTTGATTGCAATATTGTTATGATAGATTTGCATTTTGATCATATAGTTATATCTCTTGTAGTGCATTTCTATTGATGTTCAATTGATTGTGATTACATAAGCTTTCTTAGCTAAGGTTTTTCATGATCAATTGATGTTGGAAAATCATTTGATGTATGTCATAATTAAATATTTTTGGTAAATCAAATGATTTGAAGCAATTTAAGTTTTCCATTGATTTTTAAAGTCATACTTTCAAATGGAAAATTATTGTTTTACAAAATCAACTTGTATGTGTTTCCAAGTAGTTACATTTCTTGAAATACAAGTTTTATTTTAAAAAAAAAAAGTTTGGAAAATGTTCTAAGCTTTATTGGTTATATTTATAGAAGCATTTTCCTTGAATTTATTTCCTTGTGCTTAGTTATGAATATATCATTTGGAAGGAAATAAATTTTACAAACAATTTGCATTTTTACTCAACAAAGTCACATTCTTTCAAATGCAAATTGGTTTTGATGTTATGTTTTACATTGCGTGTTTGGGTATGGTCTCATTGATTTGCATATTTTTCTTAACTTTGTATATCTTTTCATTAATGCAAATTGATGTTGTTTATGCTCTTTATAGTAAAATCTTTTGTTTCATGATCATTTGAGATTCAAAAGTACATATAAGTTTTTATGTGCTACACTCATTTGATATGATCTTCATATCCCTTTCCATTGCATTGTAAGCTTAGTACATTTGCTTGAGTGGAAAATTTGCATGATAGATTAATGGATCATCTTAGATGAATTGGATTTAAACCATTATTCTTTATAGGTAAACCCATATATGAGATCCATTTTCATCTATATGTGATCTATGATATCCTTCTAATTTCATATCTTCTTGTGGACACATGGTTGTATTCTTTGTTGATGATATGGTATGAGTTAGATCTTGATTGTGATTGATCATCTCTATGCAAATGTCAATGAGTTCCATGTATGGTTGTGATCTTAGTTATATTTGAAAATACCATACTAGAACTCTCAAATCCATCCTTTATGCTTTCTAAGTCATCATTTTTGAAATGGATGGTTATGATGTTGTTTCATGTATATTCTCTTAGATGTCATTCTTATACATGTTTCAACTTCAAAGTAGTGATCTTGATCATATGAACCTCTTTGAAATTCATTCCTTGTATTTTTATAGTCATATCTATTGTTTGATGGATATCTTAGATGTTGAATTCATATGATTTTGACACTTTGTAAATTGCATGTTCTTCTAAGTTATATCTTCTTATGCAATTTCTCTTGTTCATCACTATGCTCATTAGTTATATCTTTAAAAGTGATGAATATCCATTTATGATGCTTGATGGAATTTTGTGTTTGTCACATTCTTGCTCTTAATCATGTTTTCAAATTCAATTGGTTTCAATTGGTATAAATTTCGATTGTTGTAATATCCAATTGATGTCATATCTTGAGAATGTGATAGACCATGTAAATTGGATTGAACTTTATAGTAATATGTTTTTATTCCATGTCACATTCCATTAGCATCATAATTTTCATGTTTGCCACCTCTCTTGCTCATATAGGTAAATATCATGACCACCATGTTTATGTGATCATAATATTGGTTGGTTAATAGTTGAGGTTGGCTTCATGTTTGAATTTCATTTCATTCATCTTGCACATGATAGTCATATTTAATGATTAGATGAAATGATTTCAAAATTTTCATAGCATATGATTTTCATAGTTATATTGATTGATGCTATGTTTAGTAAACCCCATAACATCATGGATAGCTCTAATTTGGATTTTTTCCTAATAATTATATTCTTTTTAACTCCATGTTAGAGTAATTGTTTTAATAGTCATATCCTTCAATCTCAATTGGTATATTTGTTTTATATATATATTCCAATTGGTATCCATGATCACTTTTCTCCATGGCCTTGCTCTTTATATTGGCAATTTGATTATATTAAGCTCTATAGTTATTTGTGTCTAATTCTTTCCTTGAAGTTTTTCCTCAATTGGTAAAACCATCTTTTTCTTGCTCCAAATAGTTAAATATTTGTCAAAAGTTTGGCAAAAGAAGATAATGGATTGAGGGGGAGTGTAAACCTTCATAGGAAGTATTAGTTTTGATCAAATTGATCTTTGTATTGGCTTTGAACCCTTAGAGACTTCTTCCATGCATGATGGCCTGTTATGTATTTCATTTTCGTTTCCGTTTGTTAATAGGTGCTACTAAAAGGTATTTTCCTTATTTCATGTGTGTAGGTACCTTTGCAATTTAATGTCAAAGGAGGAGAGAGCAATCAAGTTTTCTCAAGGGGGAGAATATGTCCATACATCCTAAGGGGAGATATTGTATGATCTTCTATAGGGGGAGAGAATGCATATCTTGCCAAAATGTGAGAGTGCAGGGTCAAAGAGGGAGAGTGAAAGAAGTGAAAGCTTGGGAGCTAGAGAAGATGCTTGGTCAAAGAGAGAAAGATGGAAAGAAAGCTTGAAGAATGATCAAGCTCCAAGCATCAAGAAAATTGAAGAAAAGAACTAGAGCCCAAGCAGGAGCATCCAAGAGATTTCAAGATTTGTCCAGCTTAGGGGGAGCTGAAGACTTAGTGTGTAAAATTCGGTGTTGAGTAAGGTTTGCCATCAAATTGCAAAGGGGGAGATTGTTAGGAATTTTATGTATTGCAATTTGATGGATGCATTATCATTTTAGCATCATTCGAATTTTCACACTTGCATTGATTTAGAAAATCTTGAAATCTTGATTTACTCATGCATTGTTTTAAATCTTGTAAATCATATGTTTCATGCATGTTTTGATTGGATGCATTTTTAATTGAAAAGAAGTTTTTTTGAATCAAGCAAGCCTTTGATTTTAAATCTTTCAAAACATCTTAGGCATATATGGTTTCATATTTTTAAAACTCTTAGAATGATTTAAAACATGTTTTCATGCTTGATTCCATGGCCCAAAAGTCCCCATAAGAAAATACTTTAAGAATACAATTTTTGGGGGAAAAAAGTCCCAGGCCCAGTCGACCCGCAGTGTGGCCGGTCGACCGAGCCCATGGACCCGATCGACCGAGCCCACTGCAGGTCGACCGGGAAAGAGCCATTGGAGCTCTTTTTCAAACAGTTAGATTTATGACCGTTGAAGGCCAGGTCGACCTGGCACAGGGGTAGGTCGACCGGGGACTAGCCGTTGGGCAATTTTGTGTATAAAAAGAAGCTCATTTCTAAAGAAATTTTGAGGAACAAAGAGGCCCTCCTTGAGATGTTTTGAGGCCAATCAAAGGAGAATGAGCTAAGGATGGCTAAGGGACATTTGGAAAGCTAAAGCTTGGATTAATGAAGTTAAATATCTAAGTAAGCTTTACTTTTCTTAATTATATGTTTTCATGCTTTGTTTTAAATATTGGTAAATCCATTCTAGCATGATAAACTATGATTTGTTATATCCTTAACATGTATATGTTTTGAATTGATTTATTATTTTGGATGCAACACTTTGATATTCAAACCAAGTAGTACTTAAATTGGTATATCTAAGTAAATCATGTTTTTGTAAACATCTTTGAAATTATATGTAAACATGATTCTTATACTTGGTTGAATCTTTGGTTGTTGTTTTTCATCATAAGAAAATCACTTTCAAATCTATCTTATGTTTTGGATTCAACAACTTCACAAATCATATGTACTTTTGTTTTAAAGTTTCACAACTTGCTTAGCTTTGATAGGTATATCATTTTCAATTTTTATTTTAAGTACATGTAATTTGTCCCTTGATTTCAATCAAATATATTTTTGTGTTTTACACTTTCAAATGCTTTAAGCATACATATATTAAGCTTCATTGTTAATTTGATTGAAATCCTTATGCATCACATTTTTTGTTCTTAAACTTTCACAACTTGCTTGAACTAGATAGGTAAATCTTTTACAAGTTGTTTTTAACATGTGATTAGCAATCCTTTCCTCAATTATAAATGTTTTTATGAGCTAAAAATTTTAAAAGCCTTAGGCATACATTTATGAGCTTTAATTTTCAAATTGATTGAGGACATCATACATATACATTGTGCATTCATCTTTGCATCCATAGTGTGTGTGTGTGAATTAGATTTTCACTTTTATATCCACCTATTTAAGAGGCAATTGTATTGAGCGTAAACTGTATCTTCATCAAGTGTATTCTAGACACTACTTAGAGAGATAACCAACCTTTTGGTTGTAGTAGTTATTGCTTAGCCTAAGAAAAGCATAGTGTAAGAGGTTATTGCTTAGCCTTGGAAAGCATATTGTAAAGGTTATTGCTTAGCCTATTGAAAATTCTAAATAGTGGAAATCCGGTAGGGTGTTGGATCACAAGCCAGTAGTGGATGTAGGCATTGAGGCCGAACCACTATAAATCATTGTGTTATGGTGAATGTTTTGTGATGATTGTTTTTGTTATCTTCCGCACTTTAGTTCTATATCATCACTTGTGACTAGTTGATTGTTAAGAAATTAGAATTTGCCATAATTGGTCACTTATTAGAAGCTCACCCTATTCACCCCCCCTCCCCTCTAGGGTTCGGATCCATGGAGTTACAGAACAGAGCATTGAAACAGAAATAATGAACAGCCAACTGCAAAACTTATCTAGGTGGTATTAATTTCGAGATATTGGGGAAGGAAAAAAGTGGGTTTCGATGGTGGGGTTATATAAGGTTTATAGCGACCGCTATTGTGGCCGCCATTAGCGACCGCCCGCCTTTTTCCTGCGAGAAGCTTAAACTCTAGTAGTGAAATACACAAGTTTCTAATTATATATGAATTGTCTTTTCCACTTCCAGCTCTCTAACCACATTCTTTGAGAAATAATTGGGATTTTTTTTTCAGATGTCATTCTTGCCTATAGAATAGTTTTCGATATTTCTAATAAAAAAACTGAGGTAACTTAATACTCCTTGGGTGAAAAATAGAAAGAAGTCAACTTCAGTTTCTTTGACAGAAGCATCAACTGCAACCATTGGCACCAGCAGAACTTCCATGAAACATACAAGCAATGGGTAGGGGTTATACTTTTTCTTGCAAGTGAGATGAGATAAACAGAAATCAAAGTGTACATAAAATATCATACAGCCTTTGAAAGGATTTATCATTTTCTGTTGGAATGTGGGCCATTTGGACCCCATAAGTGGCCACAAAGATCATGATTGGTAAGATAGACTCGGTCTCTCTAATCTTAAAATCTCTCTCCTTACTGCATGCATTCCATAAACGAAGTGGTTTTAGAAGATACTATAAGTTGACACCTCAATTAGAGTATGGTTATGGTTGAGAAAATATCCTAAATCAGTCAGATAAAATTGGGGTTGCTGGTGATCACAAACTGAGCCACATCTCACAGATATGATATGCAGTGATAATCTCAACCTTCATTTTCTGTCAGTGAATTCATTTTGTTATGTTAGGACATCTTTAATAAATAGCACATAACTTGTCAGCAATGCACATGTTAAAGCATAACAGGCATTGTCAGCTGCAGGAGTAGCACACTGGATAGGCACCATTCACACGTACAAAAGGTCCTAAGCGTGCACACACATATCCACATGAGGAACAATTATCAGACTACTACAAACTATCTTTATAAATTTTGGGCCTATTTGTTTGCATTGGAATTCAAAGGAATTGAATTCCGATACAAGTAAAAATTCCTAAAAATGGCTAAATTTTAAGAAATAAAGGTGATTACATAAATGACAATCAAATAATCAACCATTTTATTGAAAAATGAATCAAAGAGATTTAGAAAATGATTTACTGGGTATTCATTTCCCATCTCCCCATAATTATTTCTCCAATAAAGACTGATTATTTGATTTCCATTTATAAAGGGAATCGATGAATTCCAATGCACAAACAAAACAGGCCCCTAAAAGTAGGAAGCAAGAAGGAATTTAGTCTAGCATGTATCTCAGCTTTTCTATTTTATTTTTAGCTTGTCTATAAACTAAGGAAGAATCCTCTAGGAAGCAAGAAGACAACAAATATTACTGCACGTCTGCACCTTGCACACGCCACTCTTTACTTCACAATAAACATAATAAGAATCAAAACATAGAAATACAAGAAACATTTTACTCCATACAGGGAGTGCTACTGCTCTCATGGCTTAGAAAGTTACATGTGGAATTCATAATTCTGCACACTTGGTTTGGCTGATTAGTGCCTCTTAAACTCACTGACTCCTGACCTTTGATGTCAAAAGACAATATGGTTGTTGGTCATTGACTTCACTATCCACCAGATGTCCCTAAAAACCCCATTAGAGTTGATGGCTGCAACTACAATCTTCACACTCCTTTTGCTAATATAGTTTCAAAAGTTTCATACTGTTCATTGGAACCTTTCGCAAACTGCTCTCTGCTGCTTCTAGGCACAAAAAAACATAATCCACGGAGGCTAAACTGGACAAGCAAAACTACTTAGAACATAAATTAGATTCAAGCAAGCAGCCAGCAGCATGCATTGGAACAGCAGAAAAATACCCCAACTTCCGAAAAACTTAATCAAACTTAATCAAATAAACTGCTTCATAATATAAGATTCATGTCTGAACATAATGAGAGTCTAATCATCTACACCACATTTAAAACTCAATACTTTAATCAGATCACAAAAATATGGAAATATGAGAAGATAAAATTAAAAAAAATCAGGATAGAGTTAGAAGTTGAGGGATTGAGATTGGGATTGGGTTTGGTTGAACAGTTTAGGTATTTAGGGAAAGAGGTTTGATACGTGAGAGAGAGGCAGAGAGAGAAAGTGACAGTGCATATGAGGTAGAGAGAGATGAATACTTGATGGATGCCGGTCGGAGAGAGAGAGAGAGAGAGAGCCGAGGGAGACGAAAAGGATGCGCTGGTGAGGGAAACCGTGAGCGTGGGAGAGAGATGTCGAGGGAGACGAGACAGAGATGATGGGGATCGCTGCCTGGTGAGGTGATGCTCTGCGCAGGGAGATGATGGGGATCACTGCCTGGTGATGAGGGATGGAGGCGAGACAGAGATGCAGAGGATGTGAGGACCGAGAGGGAGAAAGATGCAGAAAGGGTTTTGAGGGGAGAAGGGCACAATGCAGAGCGCGGGAGCAAGGAAAAAAAAGGTGGGAAGGAAAAAGTGAAGGAAAAAGTGGGTTCGGTGCGGGGTTGGGGGAAAGGGCTTTAGCGACCGCCATTAGCAGTCGCTAATGGGGCCTTTTGCGACAGCCAAAAGCGGCCGCCCGCTTTTTCATCTGCCAAAAATCAATTTTCTAGTGGTCTTGTTGCCTTCTAGACTAACTTCTTGCTTTAAAGAGTATATGTTTAGGGTTGGGGTTGTTTCCAAGAGGGGCAATTGCCCCCTTCTCAAATTTCTTGTCTTTTTTTGGATATATAAGGGATTTTGAAATTGTCGAGGCTTTTTCCTTATATTGTCCCTTTCATATTCCTTTTTCATTGTTTTTTCACATTCTCTTTCCCCCATCGTCGTTTTCTTTTGCACGGGAGTAACCATTCCCCATTGTCTCAGACTAGCATTTCTACTCCATAGTGAAAAGTATAACTCCATTTCAAGGCTCAAGTCAAGTACAAGTCCATTCCAACTTAGGTAGGCTTCTTGCTTTCTAGACTAACTTCTTGCTTGAAAGAGTATATGTTTACATCATTGATGAGTGATGGAATGAATGTGATGACAACTTATTTTTATTTTTGATTTTATTTTTACATTGCTTTATTGATGGAATGATGGAGTGATGGTTATCATTTTTATTTTTCTATTTTTTTCTCTACATAAATGAATATTCTACTTTTCATAGTTGTAATTATTTTTTCTAGATTCCTTTTGATACGTGTCTTTTTTATTTTGTTACATATCCTTTTTTTTCTATATTGAACCATTGATGATTACTCCCTTTAATTTTCTTTCCCACGTTGATGATTTTTTACTTTACATTAGTTCCTTTTTTCCTACATGTTTTTACATTTTTTTATTATTATTTAACATGTCCCTTGATAATGTTGGAGAGATGTTGCAATATGAAAGAAGGAGACTAGCCTCAAGCAATTTGGTGATACATGTTGGGGTTCACACTATTGTACACTACTCAACTTAATTATCATGTTCTCCTCTATTTCTGAGTTTTTGGAAAATGATAAATATATTCCAAAAGGTAAAGGGAACAAAAGAATGTGGCAGTGCTCCCCAATGTTACAACACAAAGACACAAAGCACCCGAGGGGGAGCAAGCACCAAAGACCCATAATTGAGTCAACTCAAAAACACCCACAGCTCGGGCCAAGCTAATGAAGCCCGCAACCTAGGCTAGGCAAATGAAGAGCCAAAAAGCAACTCCCGAAAATCAGGAATAAAACTAAACAAATGGATCAACTATCATCATTGTTGACTGTGTTAAAATCCCTCAGGTGATTTGCAACTCTTCTCCAAGGAGATGGAGTCATCAAAATTGTCGCAAACATAGCGATTGAAGGCAGAAATAAAAAATGCCAGCCTTCTTGCATGAAATCATTGTGTCCAATGAGAGTTTGCAGTGTCCTTAAGAGCATTTCTAATTGTTTTGCCATCTATGTATATTGATAGTTGTCTTAAGTCCTTGAGAGCCTCTTTTATTATGGTAATAGCAGCTATGAAGATGTTCCCATTATCCACTGACTTTATCCAGATTAGGCCTTTACTTACATCAATCAAGAGGCCAACAGAATAACCTTCTTGAGTAGATAATAGGAGGTTTCAATCGCATGCTAGAGAGGATATGAAATCATGGTTTTGGATCTTAAACACGAGGAGGCAAGTCCCACCATGCAGAGATGGCCGGAGAGAAGTTGAGGTTTAGGAAGCAAGCTCTGCAACTAACCTGGTGGAGGATTTCTTTGAGGACTACATTCCAAAGCGTAGCAGAGTTTCTAAAGATTATGTCATTTCTTCGTCTCCACACTGTCCAGATGAAAGCTGAGAAGCAAAGCTTTGCAAGGGTCAAATCCCCTTTTTTTTCTTGGATGCAAGAATTGATGAAGCCTAGAAGATGTTCTTCCAATGAAGACAAAGCGTTGGAGGCCATACCAAACTTTACGGTGATGGGGTTCCTCTGTTTCTGAGTTGCTTGAGATAGTTGTGGAAGATGGATCAAACTCAAAATAAAGAGCTGAAGAATATGTATTATTGGGTTCAATGCAGTCATTCGATTCTGCATTCAACCTGCATCTAATGAAAAATATATTGGGAATCAATGACGAACTATCAAAAGCATTGCAATGCAAAGAGCAAGATATTGTAAATGCCATAATCTCGTTAAAATACCTAAGGAATTAATGGCTCCAAATGATGAGAGATAATGGATGAGATTCTCTTCTTGATGAAGCTGCTTCATTTTGAGCCAAATATGAAATTATTGTTCCTAATATAAATGATGAGTTTGTAGCCCGAGGACGACCGCCTCGTAGAGCTGAAGAAATTACAAGCTTATATCATTATTGTGTGGAATTGTTCTATACTACCATTCATATGCAACTTCAAGAGTTGAACAACCGTTTTACGGAGGCGAATACTGAATTGCTTTTGTGTAGCATGCTTGAACCCAAGTGATTCATTCCTCGCTTTCAACAAGCAAGAATTAGTCCGACTCACTCAGTTTGATCCAATTGAATTTTCTACAGTGGATCTTATGGTACTTGACAATCAACTTGAGACTTCCATTATAGATATTCGCTCCAATCATGAGTTTTTAAAAGTAAATGGGATTAATGATCTTGCTAGGAAGATGATTCAGTAAAAAGGATATTTTATATCCATTAGTTTACTCGCTCATTAAATTGTCACGAATCTTACCAGTTGCCACTGCCACTATTGAGAGGGCCTTTTGCGCTATGCATATCATAAAGATTCTCGATTGTGGAATTGTATAGGAGAAAAATGGATGAATGATTACTTGGTTACATACATCGAGGAAGACATTTTTAATAACATCAATAATGAAGCGATCATACAACGTTTTCAGAAAATAAAAACTCGTCAAGGACAATTGTAAAAAAAAAAAAAAATGCTTTTTTGGAATCAAATAGTTGATTGATGTACAACTATTTATTTTTATACATTTTGCTATTTTTCCTACAATTTTCATATATTTTTCTTTTTTTATTGTTAATAGCAAAAAATTACAGCAAAGAAAATTACTGACATTATGTAACTTGAAAACCTTTGTCCCTCCGGAGAGAAATTCTTGGCTGCATCATATTGATAAGAGGGTTTGATGTTTTATCAAGGGGTTTCACATGTAAAGTCGGTTAGTTGGATATGTCAGATATAAAGCATCTCATCTAAAGATATAATGGTACAATTATTTCTTTAGAGGCTCATACATAACTAACAAGAGGCCAGATACTCCTTGAAACAATTGAGATTGTGACCATTAACTAATAAAAGTTCACAGATCCTATGAGGCTTTAGTGTAAACTTGAGTTGAAGCCACCTAATGGAGACCTAAGTCCTTAAAAATAAATGTCCTCCCAATATGAGCACCATCCATATATTTTTTTCCCCAAAAAGAGTTGGTCCAACTGTAAAATTGACCATTTGGTAAAATACATGGCCAAAAGAAAAAGGTAAACCTGTCGGTATCCATATACTAGATAGTCATTTTACCAAGAAATACAACAATAGTTCACATGCAACAGGAAAAGGGCAACCTTGTGATCAAACTCATCTTACTAGTTGGTCGCATTTCAGAGATGGTGCATCCCAATAGAGGCAATCAATAAAATTAGGGGTGGCAAAATTTGACCTGGACCTAACATGACTAACACGACCCAAACCACACCCACATTATATGTGGGTCGGATATGGGTTGGAAACCCCAAGTTGTGTAATAATCAAATTTGGATTTGGGTTGAGATGAAGACCATTAGGCCCTAACTCCTAGGGAAGCAAATGTGTCAGATGTAGGGCAGAACAATAGTGTAGATTCAAATCAGGTTCCGACATGGAACATATAAGTTGTATATTGGATCCAGCAAAACACGAATCCAGATTCGAAACAAAACATGCATGGAACATATAAGTTGTATATTGGATCCAGCAAAACACGGATCCAGATTCGAAACAAAATATGGGTTGCATTAGTATTATTGGATAAAAGAACTTAAGATACAAACGGGGACATTAAATGACGGGGCTAGCTCTCCTAAGTTCAAGATTAGGATAAGGAAAGCTCAAATATGTGGTAGGGCCCACTTGGGGACCCGCATGGGGATGGAGATGAGGGGGATTTCAATGACTCCCTAGGATCGTCCTCTCTACAAAAAATTAGCCACAACCATGATTTCTATCATCTCCATTCGGGCCCAAAAGTTTAATGGTCAATAGTCCATTCGGATCGATACATAGTCGATCCAACGGTCCAGTAAATTCGGATTTGACTGAAAGTTGGTGGACATGTACAATTTAGGGGGTTCATATGTTTGGTTTATTTGGATGGACCAAAGGTGTGCCATACAAGCATGAGCTTACGAAATTTTCTTCTAAGCTTAAGCTTAGTATAGCCTTGCTATATATATATATATATCAAGGCTATCCTAAGCTCAAGCTTAGGATAAAGTAAGCTCAAGTGTGTGGTGGGGTCCACTTGGGGACCCTCATGGGGATGGGGATGAGGAGAATTTCAAGGACTCCCTCGGATCCTTCTCTCTACAAAAGATTAGCTCCAATCATAATTTCTATCATCTTCATATGGGACCAAAAGTTTAATGGTCAATAATCCATTCGGATTGATACTTAGTTAATCCAATGGTCCAGTAAATTTGGATCTGACCGAAAGTTGATGGACATGTGCGATTTAGGGGGGTCATGTGTTTGATCCATTTGAATGGACCAAATGTGAGCCCCACAAGCATGAGCTTACGAAATTTTATCCTAAACTTGAGCTTACTAGAGCCTTGCGCTCTCTCTGTCTCCCTATATATATATATATATATGAGAGCATCTATCATCTTACTATGAGAGATAAAGTGGGGGCCCTCACATCTATATCCAATGCCAACAATTTAAATGTGAGGGCCCCCACTTTATCTCTCATAGTAAGATGATAGATGCTCTCATAGAGGCATATATATATATATATATATGGGACCAGCATTCCTAAGCTCAAGTGTGTGGTGGGGCCCACTTGGGGACCCGCATGGGGATGGAGATAGGGGTATTTCAAGGACTCACTGGGATCCTCCTCTCTACAAAAAAGGCCCCAACCGTGATTTTTATCATCTCCATATGGGCTCAAAAGTTTAATGGTCAATAGTTCATGTGGATCGATACATAGCCAATCCAACGGTGCAGTAATTTCGGATTTGACCAAAAATTGGTGGACATGTGCAATTTAGGGGAATCATGTGTTTCGTTCAGTTGGATGGACCAAAGGTGGGCCCCATAAGCATGAGCTTATGAAATTTTATCCTAAGCTTGAGCTAAAGAGAGCTCTCTCTCTCTCTGCTCTATATATATATATATATATTAGAACCAGTCCTATAAGGACGGTCCTTACAATTTTAGGTGTGGACCGCCTAGTGAAGCCCACTGTGAGACCCCACTGGTCATGGGATGGAGGGGGACCGAAATATTCAAGTGGGGTCAACCTACATATCAAATTTGAAGTCAATCTAATACCTCTAACCTCTTCATATGTGGTCCATAAGTTTAACATCTTTATATCAAATACGAAAAAATAACCATCAATCCAACGGTCTAGTTCATATAAATCCATGCAAATTCATGAAACTCGGTGCCTATAAAGGAGTTATGAATGTGTGGTCAATTTGGATGGGTCGTAAGGTGAGCCCCAGTGGCCGTTCCCAACTATGTGATCATCCGGATCATTCTTATAGGACCGGTTCCCAATTTATATATATATATATATATATACCAAGGCTCTCCTATATAAAGCTTAGGATAGGGTAAGCTTAAGTGTGTGGTGGGGCCCACCTGAGGACCCACATGGGGATGGGGATGGGGGTATTTTAAGGACTCTCTGGGATCTTCCTTTCTACAAAAAATCAGCCACAACCGTAATTTCTATCATCTCCATATGGGCCCAAATGTTTAATGGTTAACAGTCCATTTGGATCGATACATAGTCGATCCAACGGTCCAGTAAATTTCGATCCGACCGAAAATTGGTGGATATGTGCAATTTAGGAGGGTCATGTGATGGACCAAAGGTGAGCCCCACAAGCATGAGCTTACGAAATCTTATCCTAAGCTTGAGCTTTAGAAAGCCTTGCTCGTATATATATATATATATATATATATACATATATGAGAGATGATCCTATGAGAGATGCTCTCACCTTACTATGAGAGATAAGGTGGGGGCCCTCACATCCATATCCAATGCCAAAAACTTAAATGTGAGGGCCCCAACCCCTATCTCTCATATAAGGTGAGAAATGTTTCTCATATGAGCATCTTCGTGTGTATTTGTGTGTATTTATATACACACGGAGATGCTCCTATGAGAGATATATCTCACCTTATATGAGAGATTGGGTGCTATATATACACACGGAGATGCTCATATGTGAGGGCCCTTACATTTAAGTTGTTTGCATTGGATATGGATGTGAGGGCCCCCCACCCAATCTCTCATATAAGGTGAGAGATATCTCTTATAAAAGCATCTCATATATAAATATATATATATGGGGTCATTCATGTGCATTCATCCCTCACTATAGTGTGAGAGACACTTACATGGCTTTTCCTCTTTGCACATGAACATTCTTTTTCTGCATATGACCATATATGGCTTTTCCTCTTTTGCCCATGACTATTACGTGCATGCATCCCTCACCATAGGGTGAAGGACACTTACATGGCTTTTCCTCTTTGCGCATGAACATTCTTTATCTGCATATGACCACATATGGCTTTTCCTCTTTTGCACATGAATATTTCCAATTATGTAAGTGTCTCTCACCCTATTGTGATGGATGGATGCACATGAATATTCTTCTATACATATACATATATATATGGGAGATTGTTCTATGAGAGATATCTCTCACCTTATATGAGAGATAAGGTGGGGGTCCTCACATTTAAGTTGTTGGCATTGGATATGGATGTGAGGGCCCATCTTATCTCTCGTAAGAGCATCTCCATATATATATATATATATGAGGGAGAGCTAAGGAGAGCGTCTGCTTAGCCACGTGAGGGCGACGAAAATGTGTGAAAATGTCCAAAAGCCCGCCCATTTCTAAAATGATCACTTTGAGGCCCACCCATTTCATTTCCCCATCTCAAAAAAGGAAACTCTATCTCATCCCCGTAGAACCAGAGATTTGCAAACCTAGATGCCTCTCCTCTCTGCAAACCTCAACGCCCTCTCAGTCTGACCTCATCGCGGCGACGCCTGCACGCTCTCTCCTCAACACCCCTCCTCTATGAAACGAAACCCTCTCTCTGAAATTGTCATCTCTAGACGAAACCCTCAACGTGCAGAAGTGATTGTGGGCTACTCTACCAGTTCGAGGGACTGTGTTAGGATAACGATGAAATTAAGTAAAGAACGATGGATGCGATGACTTATTCGCGCAGCCTCTTTTCAATTTCAAACCAGTTGCGTGCCCGTCTTGATTAAAAACAAAACAAAAATACTTTCAAAACCAATATTCTTTCTTCCTTCGAACTCTTCACATTCCCCCTCTTTCCGGGCCTACACATTTCTGTCCCTTTCTTCAGCACATCTATAGGCGTCTCTCGCCCGGCTATCTCTAAACCCGCCCTCTTCTTTCAATCCCTGGGGAAATCCGCCGGTGAGTTTGCAGTGAGAACTCACCGGCACGTACTTGAAGTTTCAGTAGATTTAAGGTATGATCACCATTTTAATCATCTTTGCACCTACTTGAAGTTTCATATTTTGTTGTTTTCATTCTAATAGAATTAGAGCATGCTAATTTTAAAATGGATCTAGTTAGCACACCTCTCACATGAGAAAAACCGTGAAAGCTCTTTTTATTATTATTTTCTTAGAATTACAAGGAATAAAGAAGATGATTTTTAAATGTGCATAGTATACACATGGCATCTTTGGTAACGGTTTGGGTTGGCTATGATCTTGTAACATACACTTTTTGGAAATTATTGATTTGTAGGATGGGTTCTTGAGTGAAGGCATCAAAGTAGTAGATGCACAGATGAATTCTCATTTTTGCCTATAGGTATATGCTAAAGGCATGCTAATTCTGAGATGAGTCTGGTTTGCAACTCCTAAATGAAAATAGCCATTAGAGCCATCCTAGGTTCACAACGGATGATGGTGATTCACGTGGAGAAGAAAGGTTACATAATTTAGTCATAGATTAAAATATGAGTGAAGAAGAAGATGAAGAAACTGTAGCAAGTAATATCTCCCCCTTCATTTTCAATTGTTTGCCTATTATTTGATTTCAATTATCTTCCTCTATTTATTATCTTGTCTCTTTAATTATTTAAGACATCATTTTTTTATTAGAACGACTTTGTTTTTAGAGGATTTTACTGGAAAAATCTCAGAATATAGCCATTTATCCGGAAGGGTCCTGGCCAAATTTGCAGCACTAATTGGGTCTTCCTGCTGGATTTCTACTTTTTTTATTTTTTATTCCTATTGACGATAGCGTCACTCAGAATAATACTGAGTGACGCTATCGTCACTTTGTGCCCCCTCTATATATTCGCGTCGTCCCCTGTTTTCCATTCCTTTTCTACCTTATCTTCCTCAGAAAACGTTCTTTGGCTCCAACGGAAGGAAGATACTTTCCATGGGCTTGTATTCTCACTTCATCAGTCATTTTGATTTCATTTTGGTGGTTGTTGATCTCCATTTAAGAGGTATCTGCATTTATGTCTACTCTTTGCAAAGCAACATGAAAAAAAATATATATATATAATGTCTTATTTGTGATGCTTTTCCTTTTACTTTGGTATAAAAGTTGTTAGACAAGCTCACAGACATTTGTATTGTTTATTTTTGGAGTGTGAAACTCATTGCTTGTACTGTATTCTTGCATATGTTTTGTATATTGTTTGTAACCCCAGCCACTTTTTATAATTTCTGAGTGTTGGGTGTTTTAGGCCAAAGATTAACGTCTTCAGCCCTTTCGCCTAGGTTTTTTTGAATTTTTTCTGTGTGTAGATCGTTTTAGGCCACTGTGTTATGTCTTTTAGCCTCTTGCAATCTCACACTTCTTTGGTTAATTAGGTGTTGCTGGCATTGGAAGTATATGTTGGTACAATAATGATGCATAAATACTCGTTTTTCTGTTTTTAATTAGGATGCCGGGTGGTGAGTTGATTGTCATCTTCCAATATGATGGGGAATTTAAATTCGACATGATTCACCCAGTATACGAAGACGGAAATCAGAAGATAAAGTTCATTCAAAGCAACTAACATTTCCCAGACCTTCCTGATGACAGAGAGTTTGTCCATATTGAAACTGGGAATACAGGAACCAATCTTGCTCGCAATTCAATTGAAATAGACAAAAGACCTCCGATGTTGAATGTCGGAGAACATAGCTCCCATACTCGGAAAGTTATATTCGAAGATGACATAGTCCCGGAAGAATTTGATATAGAGTTGGAGCACAATTCATTTCGGGAGATGTGGCTAGGGCGTGAATTTCCCGAATCGTGATGATTTTAGGAGGACTATAGCTAAATTTACAATATACAACAACTTCACTATTCAACACTTGAAGACACAACAGTACCAGGTCATTGCATGCTGTAAGGAATGTGACTGCCCATGGCACATTCGTGCATCCTTTATTGGTTGCTTACTTTTTGTAATAATTGCATTATTGATACAGTTAATAAATGTGAGTAGAGAGGAAATGTGAAACAAGCAATAGGAAATGTGACAGGTACTGGTATTCTATGATGGATTGCGTGGATCAAACCTAGAGCTTAGAATGGTCTCATCACAGAACTAATCTCATAAAAATAGGAATGCTACAGTTTATTTCCTTGTGTTCTTGTATAAGTGAAACCAAATGAAATTGTTTCTTTTTTTTTTCCTAACAATGTTAAGATACAATATGACATTTTCATCCAATTCATGAGTATGGTATAGATTTTTAAGTGATGTGAATTGTGAACCAAGAAATGGTAGAAGGTAGTAAGTCTTTTGCCATGATAATGAGGGAGGACCTCCAATGTCACATTTCATCAAACAAGTAGCGTGCGTGATAGCAAACAATGTGAAAATGACAAAATGAGAGAATAAAATGAACATAATAGGTTACAAAATGAAACAAAATGAAGAACTCGCACTCCAAACATACATGATGCTGCGAAAATACAAAATACACATTTCATACCTCTCATGATGCATCAAGAACTCCAAACCAACCATAATGTCTAAAAAAAATTCAAAAATGTAGCTAGTGTCAACATACCTTTGCGTTTATGTGTGATATCGGATAAAGGTTGATGTATTATGGAGAAGGAAGAAGGTAGATGGAGTGGCGGTGTCGCTCTGGAGAAGAATGAGAAGTTATATTCTTGAAAATAGTCAAAATGAGAAGGGTTTGCTGGTTTATAGGCTAGCGAACAATGACGCTAGCGTCACTTGCGTCAGAGACACAGTGACACTAGCGTCACTTACCCCAGATTTAAAAACAAAAACACAAAAAAAAAAAAAAAAAAAAAAAAAAAAAAAAGTGGTACTAACGGACCACATTACTCACTCAAATTTGGCCAGGACCCTTCCGGATAAATGGCTATATTCTGGGATTTTTCCAGTAAAATCCTCTTGTTTTTTTCCAATTTGTCTTTTAATTTTTAATTGGTATATTTATGGCGTTTCAGGTTTGTCGTTCAAATTATTGGTACAGTGGGGCACGCGGTACGCATAGAAAAAGCTTATTGAAAATCACTTAGATGAATTATGGTGCTTGTAATTGGGATATTACTATGAAGGGTCAAATTTGAAACTTTGGAACTACTTTGTTTCTAGGACCAATGGGACTATTTTGTACTCTGATTATAAACACTATATTGATTGGAGAAAGGAAATTTTTTTTCAGTATAAAGATTGTTTTTATTGGATGAACTCTTTACCTTTCTCATTAAGAGGATTAGTTTCATTTCCACTTCTAATTGGTTTTCACTATCCAATTTATTTGAATTGATTGGTTGTGTGCTGCTTTGGCTTGTGGGTGTTTCTTTTTCTGCCAATTGTTGTTGGTTCAATGTGCATGAAGGATATCAAAGGCTGCAATTTTTCTTTTAAGCAGAACACCCCATCTGATTCGAACTCTCTCCAAATTTGAGTTTTAAGCATGGAGATTTAAGATTGGAAAGGCATCTTCATATAATGTTGAATTATGAATATTTAATACAATGGTGAAGTAAAAATAAATAAATAAATACAATGCTGAATTATGGAACATGCAGGTCTTATCTCTTTGTTCATCTTTAAATTTAAAGGATTTTGATAATGATTGTCATTGTTTTTCATCATGTGACCCATCAATTTCCTTTTCATCACTGTAAATTTTCATTATTAGTTTAATGACAAGGATATCAAAGCCCATAAGTTCAAGGAGTATACTCTATTAAACTAAGAGGTTTTTGGATTCGATTTTGACCGATAGGGGCGATTTTGACTTCAACTAATACGTCTGCATTTTAAAGTCCTTCTCTTCTTTCGCACTACTACTTCTTCAATGTAACTTACCACTCACGTTCCCACCCATGTCTCCTACCCTGTAACTCCCTCCATATACTTTTGAAGATGCAACCACTGATGGATCAAAGTTTTTACGCTTCTGCAACACTTCCCATCCAACTCACTCATCTTATTTAATTTTAACTTATTTACCTGGCTATCCATCTTCATCCCTAATATGTCTTCTCTGGAAAGGTGATAAAAGGTACTTTCCCTAATTTCGCTACTTTCGCCGCCTCTGGAGAGGTGATAAAAGGTACTTTCCCTAATTTAGCAAGAAATTGGCTTTTTTTTATTTCGATTTTTCCCTATTTTATGTTTTTTAAAGCCACATTTGCAACAAAAAAAAAAAAAAATCTTGATGTTCACTAATGCTGAAAATATAGATTTCATCCCCACTCTTTCTTCTTTGGAAAGATGATAAGATGTACTTTCCCTAATTTCATTTTTTTCACAACAGCATGTCTTTTCTAATTGAATATAAAAAAAAAAAGTGCAAGAACATGTCGTTTGATGTTTTATACTACTGAAAATATAAGTTAATAATGGCAAATCTTGATGTTCACTAATGCTGAAAATATAGATTTCATCCCCACTCTTTCTTGTCTGGAAAGGTGATAAGATACACTTTCCCTAATTTCAATTTTTTTTTCACAAGAGCATGCCTTTTTTTATTGAATATAAAAAAGAAAGTGTAAGAACTTGTCGTTTGATGTTTTATACTTCTAAAAATTTAAGATAATAATGGCATGGTGAACAAAAATTTGTGTAGTTGTAAATTAAAAAAACCCCAATTTTGTTTTTTTTTTTTTTTTTCAACCTCTATCTCGCACGCACCTTTTCGATGTATTTCTAATGCCTTCTCTATGTTGCTGGGAAAAATTGACTCTGATTGCAATTGGGTGGGAAAAAATTTGAAGAGGACCATGTCTGTTCTCATTTGTAGCTGATAAGTTCAAGGATACGGGTTCTTCTATTCCAAATTCTTTCTTGCATGCCTTCAGTATTGCTAATGAATTGTTCCTATTATCCTGCTCTTTCATTTTATTTTATCATTTTTCTATTCCTCATTAATTACTGTGTCTATGATGCATTTTTGGAACATTTGGTTATTGGTATGTACTCATTAATTTCAGGTTTGGGTCTCATTGGTCTGTTACCTCAAAAAATCTTTTTGTCTTCGCAAATAACCAATCAATCACAATTCCAATACAAATGCATTTCATCTTCTTAATATATAATCAATAACATCTATATTAGAGACTGTAATATTTCATCTTATGCATATCATATGTTTGTTATAAAGCTTGTAAGAAATATTGTAAAACCCATCACTATTTTTCATCCTCCATGTGCATATCAGAACTAGTCTATCCTTAAAACAAATATTATATGAGATTCCTATTATATGAGATTTCTTACACCCTTAAATCCCTCACTATTTTTTCCACCCATCGTTTTTCATATGATATTCCTATTACTTGGTCAATGTTTGCTATATTAAGTAACATTACATGCTTACTTATCTATCAAGGCAATGTGTTGTAAATGCTTCTGATGTTATATAAAGGCAACTATTTAGTTGCTTCCCTTTCCTTTTGATTAATCCCAATAGTATGGTTATATGACAAGATGTTTCCTCACTCACCAACTACTAAAAATTTGTTCATATAAATGGTTCATATGACAATATGTGTTCTGCTTATCCTGACGATGATAATAAATGTCTCAAAAGTAGTACGGTAGATCTATGATTCCATTATGAGGTTCGTGGCCTCTAATGCCCCATGGAAATTACTATTTTTATATAAGAAATAGTTTTCAATTTGAAGGCTAAGTTGATTACATTGTCATGTAATTAGTTATATCTTGATTTAAATAATCCATGTACATGGATACATGTTTGTGTGTCATGGATAAAGGCTTCCTCCATTATCCCAATTAATAGGATACACTTGGGATAAGTTTTCTGCTGTCATTCTAAACATATTAATAAACGATGTCAAAAATAATGTTATGTGAATTATGTCATATGCAGTCTGTTGTAGGGGAACATTTTCCCTGTGATATTTGCTAAGTTTATACGTCTTATTTCAATTTTATTGAGATTTGATTTTGATTCAGGTATGGAAACTCTGTCATCTTTGATGAACATGACTGTGCTTGAAATTATTTCGCAAACAATATTATTTCTTATCTTGTAAGACCTGGGTTTATTTTTGTTCATTTGTTGAAGAAATTAATGGATTGTAATGTTTATGAGTAAGATGTCGGTCATACATGTAAGATTTATTTTGAAATGACATTCCTGATTCAGATATTTCCTATAGCTCCATGGTACCAACTAAAAAACTCTACATGATGAGGCCAATAAAGAACAATATTTCCTTATTTCGCTTATTTTCATGAATTATATAGTGACGATAGTGAAAAAAAATATAATGCTAATGATAGTTAATAAGTGCAACAATGACACCTTCAATACAAAATGTTATTATGCTTAGTAAATAGTTTGCATTAGGGTATTTTAGACTATATTAGCTATCTAATCTCATGCACATGTTTGGGTTTGTTGTAAACATAACCTAGTTGTAACTAATTTCATTTAAAGCAATAATAAATACATCTAAATCAAATATTTCTTCTATACCTCAATTCTAATAGGAACATAAATGAGGAGAGACCCTTCGAAAGTTGTCCAATAGCCAGCATTCAAAATCAAAGAAGTAAAGCATGTATTACTAACAACATATATAAGCATGCAGGCACACCCCCACCCACCCACGCACTCACCCACATACCACACATTTATATAAGGAGATGCTCCTATGAAAGATATCTCTCACCTTAAATGAGAGATTGTGTGGGGGCCCTCACATCCATATCCAATGCCAACACTTAAATGTGAGGGTCCCCACCCATATCCCTCATATAAGGTGAGAGATATCTCTCATAGGAGCATCTCCCATATATATATATATATATATATTCCAAAATAAAATATGCTAACAAATTATTGACTTTACATATCAACGTATTGTAACTTCAATTGATCTCGTTATGGAGAATCTTGTAGAAGTGCAAATCAATGTTGGAATTCCAGAAACCAGCTTTACTAAGCCCATCAATGATACAAGTCACAACAGTGCCGTCACAACACCTAATAGTGATACAATTGTAGAAAACATTTTGTTAAATGTGCATATCGAGGAGGAATCCGATGTAGATAACAATTTAAGAGATCCTTCAAATATACAATATAGATCTCTCCGCACAAGTTAGTTTCATCATTATAAAAATAAATTTCTAAACTCTCGTATCATAATTTCTCAATCTAGGCTAACATTTTATTATGACCATCAATAGGACAAATGGATAAGCGACACAACTTTGGTCCTCGAAATCATGAATGTAAAAAATGTGGTGCAATTATGTGGCGGGAAGAGAAATCCAACAAAAGAAAAATTCATAGACGCTACAGCTTCAACCAATGTTGTAGGGATGGATTGGTATCATTGCTATTGTTGTGCGAACCACCACCTCCTCTAAAGGCATTACTCGATGGGAATAGTGATGATTGTGCAACTCATTTTAAAAAGTCAATAAGGGCATATAATTCAATGATGTCCTTTGCATCAATGGGAGCCAATGTGGACTATGCACTATTACGGGATGGAGGAGGCCCATATTCATTTCGAATACATGGACAAAATTATTATTTAATTGGATCGCTTCAACCAGCAATTCATTCAATTATATATCTATGACACAAGCATGAGATAGAAAATAGACTTTCAATTCTAAATTCTAGACATGTTGATAGAGGTATTGATGAATTACTATTAAAAGAATTGCAAGCAATGCTTTATCAGTTCAATCTATATAGGGCCGGCTCGACCATTGGGCAAGAAAAGCCCTTGCTTTAGGCCCCCTAAAAAATAAGGCCTCATGAAAATCAGCTTTTCAAATTTTAAAAAAGCATTCAAACAACTGTCATAGTTTTTTTTTTTTTTTTCTCCTAAGGCCCCATAATAGTAATTAATATCACATCTCATTAAAGCCATATTTTCACATTTAAACAAAGCATTAAAGCAAGTGGCATCCTTTTTTTTCTCCATACGATGTCTTTTTAAATCCCAACAAATCTCAAACCCAACCTCCTTGCTACCTCACTAGTAAGGTTTTTCAAATTAACGTTTTTCCACCAACGCTTTTTCATCTCACAAACTCTTAACTCGCTCACCCTCTGTCTCTCTCATAGATTGACTTTCTCTATGATTACTTTTTTTTATTTCTAAAGCAATCTTCTTTAAAGATTTACTGATCTGGTTTTGTCTTCTTTTTAATAATATATGTGGATATATTCTGATAATATATGAGAGTCTTTTTTATAATATATGTTAATCATAAACCACTAACTCAAATATAATCCATTTTTTTCATAATAAAAAAACCGGATTAAATTTGAAATTCATCTACGTCTCAATCTTTATGGCCAACAATGATAAATCACTAAATCAGGTTCTATTGTTTTATGATTTTAAGATTTTTTTTTTTTTTAATTCCATGCTTGCATTGTATGTTTATTATAGTTAGTGATCGTTTTATTTATAAATATAATTATTTATAATTTAAAAATGATAAATGTATCTCTTAGAAAATACGAATTTAGATGCTCAAAACTTAAAAAAAAAAAAAAAAAAAAAAAAAAGAAGAAGAAGAAGAAGAAGAAGAAAAAGAAAAAAAAATAATAAATAATTTGAGGCCTCATTTAGGATTTTGTCGCTTTAGGCCTCAAATTGTATCGAGCCGATCTTGATCCATATGCAAGAATTTTTCGTATGGTAAAGGATACCTATGGGCCAACTCCCCGGCAGAGCTAACTATGAGAATACTGGATACAACAGTGTCGGATGGAAGGCAATATAATCGCCCTGCCACAAGTGAAGTTGCAGGTTTATTGGTGGGCCGAGGAGAAAATCAAGGATCTCATCATGACATAGTTTTATGTACTTTTGGAGGACAACTACGTAGAATCAGTGAAACCCATCCAAGCTATATATGTAGCACTTCAATATCCATTGATTTTTCCTTATGGAGAAGATGGTTGGAGATTAAATATCGCACATAATATTGAAGAATCTACTTCCCATAGGAGAAAGGGGTCATTGTCAATTAGAGAGTATTATTGTTATAGACTACATAAAAGAGATTTGGAGGCAAAAACGATTCTGCTGGAAGGTCGTCTCCTTCATCAGTTTATTATTGATGCTTATGCATGCATTGAATATAATCGGCTTGGTTGGTTACACCTTAACCAAAAGAAACTCCGTTCTGATTTCTACCATGGTTTACAAGATGCCATCTTTGAAGGTGATTGCGACGCTACGTCAGTGGGTCGTCGATTCAAGTTGCCTTCTTCTTTTACTGGCGGACGCAGATATATGGTCCAACAATATCAAGATGCAATGGCAACCTGTAGGTGGGCAAGACCACCGGACTTATTTATTACAATTACTTGCAATCCTAATTGGAATGAAGTAAAATATATGGTTGAAAGAACCCCTAGGCAAAGAGTTGATGACAGACCAGACATTATAGCTAGGGTTTTTAAGTTGAAGTGAAGAGAGCTACTTGATGGTCTTAAAAATGGTATGCAATTTGGATTTGTCGTTGCAGGTACATAGGCACCTAGGACATTATCTTATCGATTTGATCGTAGTCCTTAACGTTGAAGATGTTATTGGCTTGGTTACATTTTAGTAATAAATTACTTTTATTATTTTGTTGCATATATATATATATATATACAGTTGAGTTTCAAAAAAGATGGCTACCTCATGCACATATCCTTCTGACCTTAGCTGCTGACAATAAACCAATGACACCATATGATATAGATGACATTATATGTGCTGAGTTACCTGATCCAAATACTGAACCAGAAGCATATGAAACTGTAATAAGATGCATGATGCATGGTCCTTGTGGATACTTAAACCCTAAATGTGTGTGCATGGTAAATGGAAAGTTTTTGAAGAGCGTATCCAAAAGCTTTTACTAATGACAAATTGATTAATGCAGATGGTTATCCTACTTATAGAAGACGAAATGATGGAAGAACCGTTAGGATTGGAGATGCAATCCTAGATAACCGTTGGGTCATTCCATATTATCTTGCATTACTTAGAAAGTTCAATGCACATATAAATATAGAAATATGTAACCGTATTAGAGATGTTAAGTATTTATACAAATATATCCATAAAGGAGAGGATCGAGCAACAATGGTTATTGAAAGAAATAAACAAATACCAGGTGGACAAGTACATGATGAAAACTATGTGGTAGATGAAATCAAACAATATTTGGATTGTCGGTACATATCTGTCGTAGAATAATCATGGAGGATATTTGATTTCAAAATACAAGATAGGCATCCGTCTGTTGAAAGAATGCAATTTCATTTAAAAGACCAACATCATGTCCTCTTTAGAGACTACAGCAACTTACATTCAATTGTTAACAATTAAGAAATTAGAAAGACAATATTTATAGAATGGTTTGAAACTAATAAAACTTACCAAAATGCTAGAGATCTCACTTATGTAGAATTTCCAACAAAGTGGACATGGGATGGAAGTAAAAAAAAAAAAAAATGTGGAAAGAAAGAAAAAGTGAAAAGACAATAGGAAGACTTTATTGTGCACATTCATTATTAGGTGAAAGATATTATCTGCGAATGCTTTTGCATATAATACGTAGACCAACATGCTATGAAAATTTGAAATTAGTAAATTGTGTCACATGTGATACCTTCAAAGATGCATGTGCTGCACTTGGATCATTAGAGGATGATAGTGAATGGGATAAAGCTTTGTCAGAAGCTTCATCTTGGGCCACAGGAAATCGACTACGACACTTGTTCTATGAAATAATAATGTTCTGTAAAGTAAGAGATCCTAATGAGTTATGGAATAAGCATTGGCAGTCTCTTTCAGACAACTTAGAGGCAAGAACTAGAAGAATTATCCAAGATGATCTGTTGACACTATCAGAAAATGAGTTGAAAAGCTTACCACTTTCTAAAACTGATTCAATACTTACGAAGAATGGTCGATCTTTAACAGAATTTCCTACGATTCCTTTCAACAATGTTAACTTATCTAACTCAATTGAAAACATAATTTTAAGAGAAGAATTATCATATGATGTTGATGCCTTGATAGTTGAATTGGACTCGCTATTACCTTCGCTAAATGACGAACAAAATTGATATTTGAAAAGGTCATTGAATCATCAACAAATTGGATAGGAGGATTTTTCTTTGTGAACGGAAGTGGCAGTACAGGAAACACATTTTTATGGAAAACCATAATCTGTAAGCTACGAATTGAAAAGAAAATTTGTTTAGTAGTGGCATCATCTGGAATAGCATCACTTCTATTACCTAGTGGAAGAACGGCACACTCTAGATTCAAACTACCGTTATAGCATCATGAGCATTCTTGTTGTTTGATAAACAAACGTTCACACTTGGCTAAGCTACTAGAGAAGACTGACCTTATAATTTGGAATTAGACACCAATGACCCATAAACATGCTTATGATGCACTAGATAGAACACTTAGAGATATATTGGTTACTATTGATCCACCCACTGAAGATAAAGTTTTTAGTGGCCTCACCGTTGCTTTTGGAGGAGACTTTAGGCAAATTTCACTAGTAGTTTATAAGGGAAGAAGAGAACAGATAGTAGAAGCAATACTAATACATGTAGGAGTATAGAAACATTGTCAAGTTTTTAACTTAACTGTTAATATGTGTCTACAACGATCGACAAACAATGACAACTCATGTAGTGACTCTATAGATATTGCCAAAAAGGTTTTAGATATTGGCAATGGAACTGCTGATTCTATTTATGTTAACAATGATGAAGAAAACAGTTAGATAAAAATCCCATCTGATTTTCAATTGCCAAAGATGCCCACTAAGAATGAAGAAATAAAAGAACTAATACGAAGTATATACAACGGTTTTTTGGATAACAATGTGGTCCTGAGTTATCTTCAAAAGTGTGCAATTCTTGCACCAAGAAATGATGACGTCGATAAAAAAAATGAAACAATGCTTGACTTGCTACCGGGTATGAAACATGAATTCTTCAGTGCAGACAGTATAACTAACATTCAAGATGATGAGCAGAATCTATTATATACACCAGAATTTCTACACACATTGAGGTTTAGTGGTATTCCGAATCATTGTCTTGAATTAAAAGTTGGTGCACCAATAATTTTATTGAGAATCTAAATCAATCGCTTGGACTATGCAACGGGACAAGACTGATGGTTAGAGATCTTAGCCAACGAGTCATTCATGCTGAAATCATTACAGGCACATGTATTGGTGAAAGAGTTTACATCCCACGAATTATAATGTCACCAACAGATACAGAATGGCCGTTCACATTTAAACGGAGATAATTTCCTGTAGACTAGCATATGCATTAACTATCAATAAGAGCCAAGGACAAACGCTAAAAATGGTTGGGTCATACCTTCAAAGGCCTATTTTTACACATGGACAACTATATGTTGTGATATCGATAGTTACATCAATAACAGGTCTAAAGATCTTAACATTAAATAAGGAAAATGAACCTCGT
Organism: Camphora micrantha; assembly: GCA_003546025.1. Classification (NCBI taxonomy): domain Eukaryota; kingdom Viridiplantae; phylum Streptophyta; class Magnoliopsida; order Laurales; family Lauraceae; genus Camphora; species Camphora micrantha. Next base: position 38,018,043 of record QPKB01000002.1, read on the forward strand.
GGTTATGTAAGAAATGTTGTTTACAAAGAAGTTTTTCATGCAGTTCTTAACAATCACAGGTACTATTTTAATAAATTTGTTTTATGCTGCGAACTAACCATATTTTTATTTCTTGAATGGGTTATAAATTAATTTAGTCATACCTTCTTTTGTCCATGCATAGCTCACTACAAAATGTAGTATCCTGATTACCACACATTTGAGAGACTTGACTCATACATTCTTCATTGGAAGATTAAAGGGAGAGTTTGTCGTATATGGCAAGAATATGAATTAAAGAAATACTCAACCAAAAGAAGAATACTAAAGCTGTAACACCCCAATTCCAAATACCGAAAAAACAATCAAGGTACCCGAAGTTGGCACTACTTTCCGAAAAATCTGAGAACTTCCAAGATCGTAGGTCCACAATGATGTCCAATTTAAAACTTTTGACCAACATATAATCAATGGTTAAAATTGTGGAAGCGTAAAGAGTAAAGCGGAAGCATTTGGTACTATAAAATATGCTTCAAATGTGGCAGGGCTGAAGTCCAGCCTAAACTTCAAGTATGATTAAAAACATATTTTAAATATAACAAACTATCTCCCTACTCACAACATCAAGTCACTCAAACCCAAAAGAAAGATAAACACTCAAGCCCCCGGTGCTGGCTCTCCGTCCTCCAGCTCGACCTCCTGGTTGACTAGTCCCCATCCGTAGTCACCAGCTATAGGCGTCTTGATGGGCGCGAGCGCACCATCCTCGTAATCGGGATCGAATCCTAAGCACCAAAAATGGGTCAAATCCAAACATCTGGCGAGTTACAGTATACAAATAACATAGGATGTATGGATCAAAGAAATAGAGACAGTGATAAGATCAATAAGAATATCCAAGGTACAATGCTAGGCAATTGAGCAGGATAGACATTTAAAATCAGAAAAATAAGATGAGTTAATCTATCAACACAATATGGCACATTCGCACAAGCTGGATACCGCGGGATATTATGTCGTGGCCCTCCCATACTAAACACAGTCACGGTGGAAAAATCTCACCAGTGCTGCGGATGACTAACCCCGCAAATCACTCATCAATCGCAAACACTCAGCACTAAGTACTCAGGAGACCAGACCCAGTATCACACCATCCGTTTAAAACATAGCTCATCATGATAGCCCACTCAGCAGTAATAAATAGCTCCTACCAGTGATGATCAGTCAACAAGTTAAGCTTAGAACAACTGAGTGAATGCTCGTGCCGACTCAAAGGAATACAAATACAGGTCTGTGTCTGTCTAGGCTTTGCCTTGCGCGAGCAAGGTCCTAACAAGTCCCTAAGAGGTCCTCATACAAGCTCAACATCATGGAACACAGTCCAAGTCCAATCATTGGATCCCTACTAAGACCCAATAAGCCATGGCCTTAGTCTATACAGTCCAGGAGAGATCACCAGTCTCAGTCCCATATTAATCAGTCCATTCTCATCCAAAATGAGTTACAAGTCTAGTCACAACCACCTCTCCATTCTAGGGTTCCACACATCTAAACTTACGCCATAAGAGAGCCCGCCTAGACACAGACACAGGCAAAACTCCTCCAAACTACATCGCCAGGTCACCTCTAGGAAGTCCTACGTTCAGGTCCTTTTGAGTTGATTGGGTCCTTAAATGAAGTATCAGATGCCAAGGATATTGTATTTGGTGCTCTAGAAGTTACGGGCATCTTCGATAACATTTAAGGATCGAATCGACGTCAAATCCCAACACTAGACTCTACTTAGTGGCCCCACAAGTCAAGGTTGAACCACACCATTTACTCGTGCCTGGCACATCAATGGAAGTCTATTGGAATGGTCAATGGGACCCTACCCAAAATAATTTCCCTCTTCAAAATAAGCCAAGAATCTAATTGAATTTATAAAACAACTAAGGTATTTATCCTAAATTTCTAGAAAGTCAGTTACACAATGAAACACAAAAAAGGGTAAAGTACACAAAAGCAGGTGGCCATAGTTTCCCATACAACCCCAGACCACCGGACTACTCATTCCCTTCTTCCCAACATCGTAGGTTCTGTAACATACAGAACGCCTCTAGAGACTAGAGGTTTCTCGCCTGGGGTTAAGTCTGCTAACATCATGGGCTCCACTGATCAAGGCCCAGATCAAACCTCACCAACAAAATCGCCCAATCCTGTACTGCCATCGGAGAGGACTAGATTTGTGATCAATCACTCAGTGGGCCCCACCACGGCCTGATGTTCAAAATAAAACCCCTTTTTATGATTGACACCCAAATTGTGTAAACCCTAAGATGTCGGGCTAAATAGGACCGAATCCCCACGGGTCTACCACCATCAGGTTCGCCCCTGGGTCCACTATCAGATGTGGGGACCCGATCTACCATCAGGTCATCTAGTGGGTCCCATAATCAGCTGAAGCCAAAACTGATTTTTCCCTAAAACACGTCCTCTCTTCTCTGATTAGTGCTAGATGGTGGGCCAGGGGTGTCCACTTCCTATGGGACTAGCCCCTCAAGGGTCGCTCATGGGTCCCATTCCGGATCCACGGATTAGATCTAGCATCAGGTGGCCCACCTGGGTCCCACAATCAACGCGCATCAACTATCCCTCACAGTTCTGTCTCTAGGAACCTGTTACAGGTTATTTCTTTGCTGGTCTTGGGTGGATTTGAGTGGAATCCCACTCCAACAACCTATCCAATTACCATTGACCCATTAATCTTCCAAATGAGCAAGAAACTCATCCATTAATGGCCAAACCCATAGAAACAAGCTCATAGGTAAACCTAAGCATTTCTAGTATAATATGAACAGAATTTCAGAATAAAAAATAGAAAACATGAATTCTATGCTAAGTGTGCATATTGCACTTACCTCAAATCCGAATTTGCAAAGGAAAATAGTCAAGAAGAAGCAATCCAAGCTATCCAAACCTCTAATGGCCTTCTCACACCCAAACCAATCCAATCTACCAAACCTAACACCCATTCCACAAGAGAACCAAGGCTTAGAAAGGAAATCCTAGAGAATCACATGGAAATTGAACTAAGGAGCCTTACCTTGGTTTGTAGAAGAGAAAGAGATTGACAAGAGAGGGTTCTTCAGGGAATTGCAGTAGTAATAGGTAGAAGATAGCCTCCTTCTTCTTGTAATTAGGGTTTTGGACTTAAGGTTTTAGCTAGGGTTTCTAGAGTTACAGTTTTAGCTAGGGTTTTGTGAAATGAGAGGCAAATAGGGGATAAATGAGAGTGAATTTAGGATTCTAGTCCAATGCAATAGTTTAGCTTATATAAGTTAGGGTTTTGGACAATTACCAAAAGAGCCTTTTAGTTTGTATAGGGATGTGGGTAAGGACATGGGTAAAAAGGGTCTTTTGGTAGAGGTTCTAGAATGTTTTCAAATGTGGAAAACCCCCCTTATAAAAACCTATTTACTAGTAAGGGCCTCAACACCTAAAACCCTACAAAAATTTATAAAAAACACCATATAGATCTATAAAATAAACAATAGGCCTAAATCCTATAAAATAGGCTAAAACTTAGAAAAATATTTATCTACCCTGGATAATCCCTATTAATTAGTACAATTATACTACTAGTGCCATAATTAGTAATCATAGTTATTGATTTCGTTTCGTTTCAGCTGAAATAGCCGATATTTTTCGTTTCGGTCAAGTGGTTGAAATGAGATTTCGGCCCAAACTTTTCTATTTGAATTTCAGTCGATCTTGATTTCGGCCGGAATGTGACTTTTTGGCCGAATTGGAATTTTACATAATTTTTTTTTTAATTTTTTTACACATATATTTTGTATTTCTTATATTTTCACAAAATATAATTTCAGAAAAATTACTATAATGGATTAAATCTATATTTAATACTTTTTTCTTTTTTTTACTTATATATGTATATTTATTATGTTATATGTTTCCCAAAATGTAATTCCGAAAAGTTTCACAGAAATTCCGAATCGGTTGAAATTTTTCATTTTGCAGGCCAGAGCGAATTGAGGTCCGAAACGATATTAACAACTATGTTATTAATATTCAAATTCAAAATGAGCACCCACCCAAGGCGGGGCCTCACAAAAGTTACTGCTCATTGATCGAAATGTGAGTTTTAACAAATTATTCATGTGATTGTGCATTAATTTAAATCGGTTGAAAAATTCTACTGATTATTGCTTTCTTTATCTCTATAGGGAGATAAAATACATCTTACTTTGAAAAATAATGAGATTAAAATGTTAAGAGATAGCTTAAGAGAAGGTCAAGTATTTTCAATCGACAATGTAAAGGTAACGGATGCTCCAGATACATACCGAGTAGCGCCCAGTGAGTGGCAGTTGTTTCTAAAGAAAAATTCAAAAGTGGAAAAGATAAATGATGAATGCACTGAGATACCAATTGACAAATACTACTTCAAGTATTTAGACAAACTGTCATCCGTTATCAACCAGATCACATATCTTATAGGTATTAAATCCAATGCACGTTTGCTGCCCTAAAATATTTTACGATTTGAACAAACATACATTAATTATGAGTTTCTTAATGTTCTTAATCCCATGATTTAATATTTCATTTAAAATTTTTGGTATAGATGTTATTGGAGTAGTCACTGATATATGAGGAGTTTCGACAATACGAAAAAGAGATGGACAACATTAAAAAAAATGGATATTATTATGTTCGATGCAAGGTGCAAGGTGCCTTGACGTTAACTGTCTCGATCATTATATTATATGATGTAATATGTCTTTAGTTAGAAATAACTAAACTCCCATTTGATTTGTGATCTACAGTGAAAATGCTCTCTCTTTAACATTATGGGGAGGCATTATAACAACACATGAGGAACAGTTGTTGCGCATGTCACAAAATGGAAATATAATCATTGCAACCTCCGTCTTGGCTAGAGAATATAATGGTAGTTGTTGCATTTACTATCATCTAAATTATTACTTGCCCATGACTGTTTTGACTCATTTGTTTTCCTTTTTAGGCAAATTATATCTCTTAGCGTCATATTCCACAAAGTTATTGATAAATTCAGAAATACGCGAAGCTGAACAACTAAGATCTTGGTAATATAATATAATATATATAAATATATATATATTTAGTAATAACAATTACTAAATCTAACTTATTATATCTACAAATGGATGAACTTTCTTTATTTAACTAATTTTTCTTAGTTATGTTGAAAATGAGTCAAAATGCATGAATCTCATTCTACAAGTAAAAGGTCAAACAACTCCCACAGATGCAAGAAGAATGACGGTAGTGGAGTGCTTGGACATGAAAAATTATTCAGGAACAAGGGTACATTAGACCACCATTCCTGTTAAATATATTTTTTAATATTATGCTAATGTTGTATTTATTTGATTAAATTTTTTTTTACAGGATATTGTAATTGCCATAAAGGCAACCATATTTAGAATGAAAATTGATCAAAAATCTAGTACAGTGCATGTAATAGATGTGGTAAAAAGGTAAGAATTCATAATTCAGAAAAATATTGCCAATTTTGCGGAATCTCGAACCCAAGAACTCATCCAAGGTAATTGAAACATCTTATATCTTAATCCCTAACACTTATCTAATTCTATGCTACTTATAGCAATATGCTCTATGATTTACTTCTAATTATGCTGCTACCGGTACATCATGCACCTCGTAGTGATAGATCATACATGTACCTTAAATGTTGTCATCTTTGATAGAGATGTGGAGAAAATACTTGACACGAGTGCGGATGATTTATCTTTACTCATAACAACTGGAAGTATATATACTTCTATCTTCAACATTCAATTATGAAACGAATACAAATAGCTGAAATTTCTTAGTTATAATCTGTGCTAAACAGGAAATTAAATGAGGTGATCGAACAAAAGGTTCAATGGGCGTTCTGGAAGTCATACATTTTTCACACCAAGGCTTCTCGGATAAAAGATGTCAATCAGCCTTATCCGGTCACTAGAATAAGTAACATCAATTATGAATCTGAGTCCAGACGATTACTATCGTTGTTATCAAACTTGTACTCTTCAACAATTTCTGATAATTAGTTCCCATAAAGTGTCCCAGTATTTAGTACCCTAAATTAGTCAAGACATCACTATAATGTAAATTTTAGACTTAACTATCTATATTTCTGTGAGACCTATGAATGTTTAATTTCTCCATGTGGATGTTTTATTTTATGAGAGTACAGTTTATAATATATCATCTTATTGCATATTCTTTATATGAGTGTTGGTTATAAAAATTCACCACATCTACGCGAACTATGCCATAGTCATCCTCACTTTGCTATTGGCTTGGTAAGATATATGTTTTATAAGCTTATACCACCTATGGTTCGCTTTACGTGGAATAAAATAACGCACCCAATAATCCACTGTATCAAATGATAATTTTCTGGAATGAAGATCCCCTTAGCGATTGCCACCTATAAGGCAATTTCTTTTTCAATAAGCTCTCAAAAAAAGTTATAAAAATCTAATTGCTGACCTTATTAACATTTATCTCCTTTCAGTTTCTATGTCTTGGGTGATTTCATAATCCATCTACTCGCAAGCTGGACAATTAACTGAAGCAACATATTTTATCATATGAGAGGAATGTCTTGAGTCTTAGGGCTCGATCTCACCGTCAGAGGTGTAGATCTTCATCATGGCCTCCGGGCTGCACCATCATAGATTGTGTCTATTCTTTTTCTTCGTCTCATATATTTATTTTAATATTTGGAGTTGGTATGGATGGGCGGCTCAATTTTCCAACCGAAGTTTGGCTCAAAGCATTATTCAATCTAACTAGCAACATACTTGTTTTTAGAAGAATGTGCCACTATACATGGAATTGAGGTTAGTTAACTCTAGCCTTCGTAATTGTAATGGTATTCAAAATTTGTTCTTTTGTATCTAGTATCTCAATGAATCTTCACTACTATGTATTAAAGAAGGCTCTATTCAGCTCCTAGGCAATATCTCTCTTTTACTTATATAAACAATCTCTTTTGCAATTCAATTCAAATGCCAGCTTTGTATTTCAATTTGCTCTTGAAATAACACCACCATTTAGCTGAACAAATGGTCATTTTATATTTTCAGGACACAAGTGCTCTGGACTGGATTTTATGCTATGTTGTTAGGAGTTTGGTCATTTGAAGAGATGGTTTCTAGATAGTTTCTAGATATAATTGTCCAAGTGTGGCTACCCTGAAGATATCTCACAAGCATGGTAATATTGTATAGAGATCTAAATGATAAGTTTTTAATTTACTTGTAAATACGGACACTGTCAATCAACTAACAATCACATTTGATCTGGAATCAGATTGGAGAGCTCTGGATTAGACCTGCAACTTTAACAATGAATCGAGCATGACAACCTTGTTGAGGAACAGATCATATAATTAGGGCAGGAATGGAATGGATGGGATAGTAGCTTTTACGTATGATAAATTTCGTTTGTGCGCCTCATATTGGGTTTCTGACCATGCTTCACTTCAAGAATTGTAAATTAACCAATTCATCTGCCATCCATTGGTGAATGCTTATTATATAAACCTTATCTTTTTTAAGTGGTTGTGAAACATACATTCCAATGTTTATCATCTCTTTTTTGTTTTTGATGACCCTTCTCTTTTTTGTGGTGCGTACTAGAAGGCATTGAACCTGTCACATGTCTCTTGTAAGATACAAATTTTTCATTACAAAATGGCTTTTCTGCTCACATCTCTTGCTCTCATTTCTTCCTATTTTTACATTTTCTAACATCACTCCTCTTATTTGCTTTCTAATCTACTGGTCATCAATTGCAAAACTAGGTAAGGTCATTGATTAGTTGGTTTGCATTATATGAAGTACGGGTTCTTGTGCTAGTTACATATTAAGGGAATACACTACCCGCAGTCCCGATCTGACCTAACTTTCTCCAGAATTGAAGTAGTAAGGATGGAGATTTAAGAGAGGAATGACATCCTCGACATTGACTTCCATCACATCCATCCAATGTTATATGACCCATCAATTTCCTTTTGCTCAATTCAACATTAGTTCAATACTAGGCCTTAAAGCAGAGATCTTACAAGTTGATGTAGCAGATATGAAGATGGATTACTTTAATTGGATAGCTAACAAATGTCGCTTAAGCTTCCTTCATCCGTTTTTAAGTAAAAATGGAAGAGCAATCGGGAAAGGGCTAAAAATAATAATAATAAAATAAAATATAAGAAAGATCTTTTCATTTCCCTATAAAATACAGATGGGTTTGAGTTGGTGGAGGAGGTGACACATGGGGATAGCATTTATGTTCAGTCAAATTTAGGATTTCTTCCTGTATTTTACCTGGTGCAATTGAGATGCTATGTTAAATTCTGCTATTGATTCTGCATAATTCTCTCTCTTGAAAGGTGAATAGTGGTTAGAAAGCAGTTACAAAAAAAAAATTCTCAAATCTCTCTTTCCTTTAGCCACATCAGCAATTGGGCCCCATTTATTACTTCAAAAGACATGCCAACTTTTTATCTCTCTTTGAATCAATGGTTCCATCTCTTAAAAAAAGAAACCCCTTTCATATCTTTAAATCATTTCTCCACTAAAACTATTCATCACACCAATTTTGGACAGTTCTTTTCCACACTTCTCTCAACCAACCTCCCTCTCTGTGACCTTTTATTCTAACTCAAAGATGGATAAGACCTAGATGAGGGAATTGGAGTGTAGAACCTATCAAAGATGGATAAGACCTAAATGGGCAAATGTAGTGTAGAATCTACAAGGCACAAGATTAAAACATATTTACAAGAAGACAACAAAGGTGAGAAAGAGGCAACATTGTGTTATGTGTCTCATATAATGGATTTATATGTTTCATATATATTATTCATATTACACGAGACTTAACTTGTGCATCGCACAGGGCCTTCATGCTAGTATACATTATTTCTCATTTGATTTACGTAGTCGAACATCCAAAAGCAATTAGAATTTACAGATGGCCATGAGTTCTATAGTAGGTTATTTCCCAAAAATCCCACCAAAAAATCATAATTGCTAAAATCCCAAACCCAAATCTGGTGTTCGTGGATTTCATGCAACAAAAAAATTTGCAGAGCAGCTTCGTATAGAGAGAGTGAGAGAAACCAAATACATACCCCAAAATCCAAAAATTCTAATTGCTGATATCATTAATACAAACCCGCAAATCCACCCAGCGAGAAAAAATCATAATTGTTAAAATTCCAAAACAAAATCTGACGTTTGTGATTTCCACACACACACAAAAAAAAAAAAAAAAAAATTACAGAGCAACTCCACAAAACAAAGAGATTATAGAACCAAGTGCAATCCCCAAAACCCCCAAAATCTCAACATCTGAAATCATAAATGCAGACCCCAAAACTCCAAATCCACGATGCAACAAAGTATCACCCACTCAATTCCTCCACCCAACACTTGACAAGATGCTTCCTCTGCCACGGAAAATCGGACTAAAACATTGGGTTACATTGGCATCTTGCCTAGTGTTTTTATCACGGAAGAAAAACCCAATCACTTCAGAGGCAATCTTTCTCAAACAACACTAGCCATATCTTTCTTCCTACCACTATCTTCACTCATTTTCCTTCATCTCTTTCGTCCTTTCCTCCTCAGCACACGATGCTGTTGAGCACAGTCCCTTGAAATGACAGAGAAGCCGACGAGCACCTTGCACGTTGAGGGTTTCGTTGAGAGATGAAAGTTCCAGAGAAAGGGTTTCGTTTCATAGAGGAGGGGCGTCGAGGAGAGCACGTGCAGGCGTCGCTCTGACGAGGTTGGACTGAGAGGGGGCGTCGAGATTTGCTGCGGGGATGAGATAGAGTTTCCTTCGTTGAGATGGGGAAATGAAATAGGCGGGCGGGCTTTTGGACCTTTTCACACGTTTTCATCGCCCGCACGTGGCTGAGCGGCTCTCCTCTCCAATATATAAATATATATATATATATATATATATATATATATATGGGGGACATTCATGTGCATCCATCCCTTACCATAGGGTGAGGCACTTTCCCTTTTCTGCACATGAATTTCCCTTTTGTACTTCACCCTATGTACTTAAAATCCTCCTTTTGTACTTGAAACTTTTCATTTATGGAAGCATCCATCACCCTATTATGAGGGATAGATGCACTTGAATATTTCCCTATATATATATATATATGAAAAATAACATGAGAACCGATCTCATAGTTCAAAACGTGAGAACTATGGGTGGGGCCCACCTATCACCCAATCTAAACATTGCAATGGATAGGGACCCCCTTGATAGTAAGACGCCCCAGGTTTTGGCACCAATGCGAATAAACTAGACCATTAGATCGACTATATACCCATACGAATGGACTGGACTTGTCAATCATTGATAAAGGGATTAGGAGCATAGGATTGGGGCCAAACTTGATATTCCAAGTGGTACCATATAGATCTTCCAATCCCCGCCGGTTCCATCCCAAAATGGGACCCCCAGTGGGCCCCACAAAAAAGTTCTCACTGAGTCTCTGTGAGAACTGTTCTCACTAGATCAAATATATGCCAACCCTCTCCTCAACTCGAGTTGATGGGAGATGGCCCACTATTTGGATGGACCACACAGGCACCCCCTAAATTGCACAAGTCCATCAAAATTTGGCCTCGTCCAATTAAACTAGACCGTTGGATCGAGTTACACTCATCCGAATGGACTGTACACCGTTAAGCTTTTGTGACCCCAGATGTAGATGATAGAAATCAATGGTAGGGCTGATTTTGTGAGGCCTCACACCTTGTGGGCCCTCAATTTTGGATTTGAATACTATATTATAACCTATAGTATCTAATTATACTAATTAATAATGATTAGTAAGGGTAGATAAATATTTTCCTAAGTTTTAGTCTAGTTAGTACCTTTTGTGTAATTTATAAAGTTCATAGGGTGTCTTTTATAATAGTTGAAGTTTGTTAGTTAGTGAGAGACCCTAGCTAGTAAACAGAATTAATAGGAGAGGTTTCCACATGAGAATCTTCCACCCTTTCTAAAAATGACCTAAAAGCCCATGTACTTATCTTCTCTTCCAATAAACTAAGAAGGGCCCCTTGGTCTTTAGCCACTCAACATAACCTATATAACTACAACTCCCCCATCTCATACGTATGTGATCTCTTCCCTCTTTCATTTCCCTCTCTTTTCTCTCTTCTTCCCTTATTTCCCTCCAATTCTCTTATCTCCCTCCCTTTCTCTCACTAGAACCCTAGATCTAGAACTCCAAGAAGAATAAGAAGACTATCTACAACAATCTTAGCTACAACTTATTTTAATGATCTCTCTCTCTCTATCTTGTTACTCTCTTCTCCCTCTTCTAATCAAGGTATGTACTCTCTTCTAGTTCAATTTCCTTAGAAACCTCTCATTTTCTCTCTAGATCTCCTTCCTTATAGCAATTCTCTTGTGGATTGGGGTAAAGGTATTAGAGATCTCTCTAGATATGAGTTTTGGGCTGGTTGGTGTGATTGGAAAGCCATAGGAGCTAGGACTTGTATTTGGAGCTTGGATTTCTCTTTCTCTCTCTAGTTTCCTTTGAAATCGGATTGAGGCAAGTACGATATATCTATTTAGTATAAGATGCATGTTTTCCTTCAGTTTGATTCTGCAATTTCAATTCAATTGATGTACGATCCTAGATCTACCTTTTGAACTTGTTTCCATGGTTTTTGGCCATTGATGGATGGGTTTCATCTCATTTCAATTCAATTGATGTACGAATGGTTGGATGTATATTGAAGTGTTTTTCATGTTTTATGATGTTCTTATGATGAATGGACGACATTGGATGGGTTTCGATGGAATTGGGTTGAAGGAGGAGAATTCCATAAATATAGATTTTTGTAGCAAGCTAGTGTACTCAGTAGAACAACCTACAGGGTGGTCGACCGGCGACACTGCAGAGGGAGAAAAACCAAGTCCTAGTTATTTTTCTGTAGGACTCTCAGTCCTATGTACTCGGTCGACCGGACCCTGTGCTCGGTCGACCAAAGACACAGGATTTACATAGGATTAACTGAGAGCTAGATTTTCTTTCAGAACTCAGGAAACAATGTACTCGGTTGACCGGCCCCTGTGCCAGGTCAACCGGACACACTGAAAAAGACAGGGACTGAGAAATGGGCTGTGTTCTGTTTGATCCAAGTAGACCTGTGTACCAGGTCGACCAGCTGGCCACCAGGTCGACTAAGTACACTGGCGATTTTCCAGAATACAGGCCAGGTCTCAGCCCTGACTTCTATGTAGCAGGCCGACCCGACCCTAGCTAGGTTGACTTGCCACACTGCAAATAGTGAGATCCTGAGTTCAGTTGATATTTGATGTTGTGATCGTTTGTAGGGCCCATTAACCATCCAAATGGACTTCTATTGATGTGCTAAGCACAAGTCAATGGTATGGCTCAACTTTAACTCATAGGGACCACCAAGTATGGTCTAGGTTGTGGATTCGACGATGATTTGATCCTTAAACGTCGTCAATGATGCACGTAACTTCTGGAGCACCAAACACAGTATCCATTGGCATCTGAGACTTCCTTTAGAGATCAAATTACCTGAGATGGATCTGAACATGAATGTAGACAAATACTTAGGTTAACTATTGATATTTCTCGTTGATTCTCTTACTTGGAGGTTTATTTCGCTTAATACATTACTGTCACTCTTATGTCCTTACTATTACTTATAACTGTTAATTAAATGGAAAATAGATGACTGGAACCTAGGATTACTTAGAGGTGACCTGGTGATGTGATTGTGTGAACATCGACCCATATCTGTAGCTAGGCGAGCCCCTTTCTATGGCCTAAGTATGGATGTGTGATACCCTAGGTTGGAGAGGTTGTTTATTATGAACTTATAACTCATTATGGATGAGAGAATGGGTTGTTTAATATTTGAAATGGACTTGTTACCTCATTTGGACTGTTTTAGACCATGCCATGTATTTGGTGAGCCTTTGTATGAATCCAATAATTGGACTTGGACCTGGACCATGTTCCGTGAATTGAATTGATACTTAGACCTCTTACAGACTTTGTTAGGACCTTGTTCACACAAGGCAAGAGCCTAGACAGACACAGACCTACATTGTTTCATTGAGTCGGCATGAACATTCACTCAGTTGTTCTAAAGCTCGGCCTTTTGACTGATCATCACTGGTTGGAACTATTTATGAGTGCTGAGTGAGCTATCATAATGAGCTATGTTTTAGACAGACGGGGTAATATCCGGCCCGGTCTTATGAGTGTTTGAATGATAAGTGTTGAGATCGATGAGTGATTTGCGGGGCTCGTCATTCCCCAGCACTGATGAGTTTTCCCCACCGTGGCTGTGTTCAGTATGGGAGGGTCACGGCATAATATTCCGCAGTATCCAGCTTATGTGAATGTGCCACTTAATGTCCGTTAAAATAGATTACTTATTTATCCTGATTCTAATTCTTATCATGCTCAATTGCCTAGATCATGTATCATTGTTATTCTCTTTAACTACATGATCATCTTTACTCTTTTAATGCATACATCCTATGTTACTTGTATACTGTGACTTGCCAGATCATTGGATCTAACCCATTCTTGGTGCTTAGGTTTCGACCCCTACTACGAGGGCGATGAGATCGTTGAGGCGCTTGTAGCTGGTGACTACGGTTGAGGACTAGCCGACCAAGATGTCGAGCTGGAGGATGGAGTACCAACACTAGGGGTTTGAGAGCACACCTTTATTTTGGGCTTGAGCGTTTTATGTTGTGAGCAGGGAGGTAGAATGATTTGTATAAACATTTGATAATCATACTTTGATGTGTCAGGCTGGACTTCAGCCCTGCTGCAGTTGCTTGAGTTTATATGATTCTTTACATTTGTTTCTACTATTGTTACATTGCTTCTGCCATGCTCTATATGCTTTCGCAATTTAACCATTGTTATTATATTGTTCAAAAGGTTTTAAATTAGACTTCACTGCGGACCTACGATCTTGGAAGTTCTCGAATTTCTCGAGAAGTAGCGCACCAACTTCTAATACCTGATGATTTTCTCGATATTCGGAATTGGGGCATTACAATTTTTTTTAGAGAGGGCCCATGTGTGTCCTTCAAATCCCACATCCCCATTCACATGTAGGCCACTGACCATTAAGCTGACGTCCTTATCCTCGGCTCGAGCTAAGGATTATATATATATATATATATTTATATATATATATATATGGGAGATGCTCTTGCGAGAGTTACTCACGGTACTATGAGAGTAAGGGGAAGGAGCCCTCACATTTAGGTTGCTGGCATTGAATATTGATGTGAGAGCCCCCACCCATACTCTCATAGTACCGTGAGAGATGCTCCTATGAGAGTTACTCTCATGATACTACCCTTACTCTCATAAAGTAAGGGGCGGGGGCCTTCACTTTTAGGCTGTTGGGATTTTAGTGTAATTGTGTTGTATTTAGATCCTTGGGTCAAGTCATATACAAACTGGGTTCCGGAGCCGAATGTTTTGGATCCAACATAGAGTGATCTGAATATGGATCTGCATTTCTCAGGGATTCAAAGGAGGTTGGTTCCATGCCATTTAATTCGGAACCGGAGAATTAAATTGTGCAACCATTCAATGCCTCTTTCCTCTCAGGCATTGAATGATCTTTGGATCATATGTGCAACCATTCTCAAATTGTGCTCACCATTCAATGCCTCTTTCCTCTCCACAATACCCTGATGATATTGACAACAATAATGATGAATCCAGTTATGATGGAAAAGTAAAACACTAATTTGAGAGTTGGAGTGGAATAAGAGGTGGTTATGCTCCCCACATGTTGTGTTCGAAACAGACCCAGATTTCCCGGTATACATTTGTGTTTACAGGCATCACCAGGGAATTAGTCCTTCTTAGGTCAAAGACATCATGGATGACCACATCATTAGAAAAAAAAAAAAAAAAGAAAAAGCCAATTCAAATGGGTTGTTGACCCTTTCATAGATGGGCTAGCTTGAGAATGGAAATACCTAACCCATTTATTACTTGTGTCAATTTGGGTTGGGACTTGAACTCTTATATATATGTGGGTCAACCCTACCCGACCAAACCCGTTGCCAGCCTTACAATCAATGAACCGCAATCCCAAAATATACAAAATGCAAAAGGATGCTGTCGCTTCAGTCAGGAATCATGCAATTTTTCTTGATATAACATGTAACTTTCCTAATGTCACATGCCAATTTATGAAAGTCCCCTGGACTCAAAAAAAACTTCAAATGCAATTTCTGAATTCAGTCCAAACTTAACTAATCATCAAGCCCACATGTCATTGCTAAATCAAAATGGTTTTGGCGTACATATCACTGGAAACATGCACCCATTAATGGAACATACCAAGTAGTGATCTTGGAAATCTTTTTTCATCATCATTTCTTCGCAACAGCCTCTTCTGTTTCAGGATAGTAATCTTGCCTGGAGGAAATAGAGAGCATGACTGCATGATTAGTACTTCCACAATAATATTAACCGAAGGACCTCAGAAGAAATCTTTCTTGGTGACAATGGAAGTATTTCAAGTGACAACTGTCTGCATTAGTGTTTCAAATAACCATGCAAGCATTTCTGCAATGACTACCAAATCATTTAAAGCTCTTAACACCTATCATTAGAAACCAGAATTGCCACATCAGTGGTGTCAAACTATCCTCAGAAACAGAAACTGCCACACCAGCGCTTACCCACCCACCCCGCTTTGGAAGGGGGTGTTTCCATAATATTGTGGAAAGACAGGAGCACCACGACATATTTTGTCGGGCATTTTTTCTTTATGACCCATAAGACCAGTAAGAAAGCAACACTTCCCACACAAAATCTTGTCCTTTTTTCCTCTTTTCCAATTCAAAGCATTGCATATCTAGCAACATGGTGGACTTGCCACATGGTTAGCCATATAAAAGGTGAATCACACAATGTAGATGCACTAGCACAACAATCAGTCGGTTCCATTCATCTTACAGGCTACACATTTAAAAATGGAAGACCAGTTTCTCAATACTCAATTTTCCATAGTAGTCTTAATATGTGCTGCCAATTTTTGGGCCACTTCATCCACAGTTCCAACCCAAAAGGAACAGTGCTCAGCAATGTCTTCACTTCCCAGCCAAGTTGCAACCTGGCAAACATCTTATCCTTTGGTATGGAACATGTTCTGATACTCAGTTTAGACACACTGCACAGACATCAATTTCAAAACTGACTTTTAATTTGTTGGATTGGGCCTACAACTGTTTAAAGGTCCATTGGCTTGCTCAGTCCTACCTAGTTGCCACCCTAATGTTTACCACCATAATCATGTATAAAGTGAAGAACTAAATCACATGGTATCCTTACCGAATTTTGCGGGTCAGTTGATAAATTCCTGTCCCTGCCATTGCAACATTCACACTGAAAAGGTTCCAGTTCTTCTGCAAAATGCAAACCCAACAAGATGTTAGAAGGAAAAGAGTGATAGAACAAGTCCTTTTTATAGCAACCTATGGGCATGTGCACCACCCCTAAAATCGAGTAAAAAAATGCTTCTGTATTTGCTAACTCTTTTTTTTCTAACTTTTTCTACATTTGCCAACTTTCGCCCCAAACTACCAAAGGAACCATTAGAAGACCTAATTTTTTCCACAACAAAACAATTGTTACTAGACATCATGCTTTCCAAAGTGTTAGGTACTAGGTAGCTCCTAACATGCTCAAGAACTATTCCGAGAACATGAAGGTGCTAATCGGTGCTGATCATTCCAGCAGATAGAAGGATACTATTAGCATGTAAAGAGTGATCAAATGAATTTGGTAGGAGGTTGAGTCAAATGCATAATTTACAAGAAGTTAGAAAAAATGTCACATCCGGAATATAGTTCAGAACTTACATAAAGGCATCCTCTGGAATTCATATGCCAACATTAAGACTACTTACAAATTCAATTTTTCATGGATACCCACCAAAGAGATGCAAGATGAGATGAGACGATGACTTGCTACAACCACTAAGAAAACAAACATAAGATTTAAAATATAAAATAAAAAATTCCTCATGAACTGCAAGTTCTGTTTTTCTTTTGGCCATCCATTTTCCGGCCACCAGCTGTAGGGTTGGGAGTCTCCCATGTGGAACATTTTTTTGTTAATAAGCAGTTCACATAGAGCTCAACAAAGAATTCACCACGTAGATACTTTCATTGAATCACAATCATCATCACAATTAAAGCTTTGTCCCAACTATGTTGGGGTCGGTCTGCATGAATTCTATTTCTCCATTCTAATATATCCTGAGTCAAATCTTTAATCAAAATGGAGAGATAGGTTGCACTTCATCAAATCCATCCTTATTACTTTCATCCATGTCCTCTTTGGTCTACCCCTTTCTTTGGTGGGCCATCAACCTACACAGAAGAACTTCTCTTCAACGGCGTCGTTGCTAGCCTACATTGGACATCTCCAGACCATCTCCAACAAGCCTCTCTTAATTTATCACCTATTATTGCTATCCCTAAATGCTCCCGAAATTGCTCATTTCTGATCCTATCTCCTAGTTTCACCAAACATCCATGCCAACATTCTCATCTTTGTTACGCTCATTTTGTACATGTTGTTCCTTGATTAGCCAACATTCTGCTCCACAGATCATAGCTGGTCTACTTGCTATCCTATAAAACTTTTCATTCAATCCTGTCGGTATAAACCGATCGCAAAGCACTCCAAAAGCAAGTCTCCGATTCAATCATCCCACTCGTATCCTATATTCAACATCTTCCTCAATCCCTCTCCATCCTTACTAATTATCGAGCCAAGGTATCGAAATGAATTTCTTTGTCGTATTACTTAAGCTTCGATTCTAATATGAGTTTAAGCTATTTACACCTCTCTACTGAAGTTGCAATTCAGATCTTTTGTCCCTCTACGACTTATTTTAAGGTCCTTGGATTTTGAAGCCTCCCGTTATCTCTTAAGTTTTGCACTCACACCATCTCTCGATTCATCCACCGACATTATATTATCTACAAACAAAATACAACAAGGTACCTCTTGAATATTAGCAATTAACCCATCCATAATCGGTGTAAAGAGATAAGGGCCTAAAACTTATCCCTGATGCAAACCTATGGTCATCGGAATCTCACTTGTCTCTCCACAAGTGGTTGTCACACTTGTTACCTCTCTCTCATATATGTCATTAATGATGTCAATATAATCTCTTGGGGCACTCCTTTCATCTAAAACCCACCAAATCAAATATCTAGGTACCCCGTCGTAGACTCTCTCTAGATCAATGAAGACCATATGAAGATTTTTCCTCTCCACTCGGTATTTTTCCATTAATTGCCTAAGTGAGAAGATAGCTACTATAGTTGACCTTCCTAGCATGAAACCAATTGATTTTCATATATCTTAGTCTCTTGTCTATGTCTTTACGCCGTTATTCTCTCGCGTAATTTCATAGCATGAATCATAAATTTTAGTCCCACGATAATTGGTGGAGCTTTATATATGTCTTTTGTTCTTGTACATGGGTGCTACAATACTCATTCCCCAATTAATTTGGCAATTTCTCTATCTTTAATATTTTATTGAAAAGCCTAGTTAACCAAACCTATCCAATTTCTCCTAAGCATTCTCAAGCCTCTATCACAATGCCATCTGCCCCCATAGCTTTTCCTTTCTCCATTCTTTCCAATGCTTTCTTCACTTCTTCCACCTTAATTCAGTGGTAAAAGGCATGTCATGCGAGCGAAATATCCTCTCTTGATCCTAAGTGTCCCATAGAATCTTCTTTTAAAAGTTTGTTAAAATATTTTCCCCACCTTTCTTTAAATATTATCACCCTTCACTACACCTTTTGGTCATCACTCTTTATACATTTGACATGAACTTCACCAGTTTTTACTACCGGTCCCAAGCCAGGGAAAAAGAGGGTTGCTTAGGTAGAATAACAACCAGCATAAAACTTTTGTCACAACCCAAACAATACTTTCATTGAGTAAAAATTTAAAATCCCTTTCACAAAGCTAAGATCTTCCGTTTTTCTTCATAGATAAAGCTAGGCAGCCCACTGCAGAAGTTGATTTAACATGGTTAACTTTTGGGTTGACAGCCACTTTTTTAAGTGAAGCAAGGCCTGAAGGGACAAACATCTTTAGCCAGATGTGGGGTCTTTCTAGAATCAACTATAGATACCTTTTGCAAAACTATAAATTAAGCAATGAATCTACCATTCTTGACCATACCTATTACATTATATTTACTGAGAATTTAAATGTCCTTGGATCAAGATTACTCAGTTATTTAGATCCGGGTGCTGCATATGTTCTTCGCTACAGATGACCAATTCACTGGGGATAATTGCAAAACTTTATTCAGTCAATATATAAAAAACAATTGAATGTCCAGAAAAAACAATATAATGTCCAGACACAATGCCTTGTTATGTAAAAGAAAGATAACCCAAGTATCCAATTATCATGAAAGTTGAGAAGTACCTGTAAAAAGGGTTAAAGGCAGTAGATTATAATTTCAATAAAGGTGGATGTAGTCAATACAGTATGTAAAAAACCATACCGGTGTAATTACTGTGCTGTAGCGTGACCAGACAAGTCCAGTGCATGTAACAGCTGTAGATCATGAGGACAATAATAGGTTTACAAAAGTAATCTGGAACGCATAAACATTAGAAATGGATTGAATCACACAAAAATGAGACAAACCTATTTGCTGCGGGTAGGAGATCTTTTCAGCTGGTTTTGAGAAGTCTGCAAT
Organism: Camphora micrantha; assembly: GCA_003546025.1. NCBI lineage: Eukaryota > Viridiplantae > Streptophyta > Magnoliopsida > Laurales > Lauraceae > Camphora > Camphora micrantha. The sequence continues at coordinate 38,037,901 of QPKB01000002.1, forward strand.
ATTTGCTATGCTGATACCCCATTTAAAAGTTGGGGCCCAAAAGTGAACTGCCATGATGAGAAAGTTAACCCATGACCCATTCATGTAAAGAAATTTAAGGATGGATTTTTTTATTATTTGGTAATTATCAATCGTTTCCTATTCAATTTTGAATGGTAATGCTAATAGAATAAAAATCATAATTGCAAAAAAGTATTACATCAACACTTAAGAAACCAGTGGAACACACCCCATTTCCTATTCTCAAGTAAAAGGAGCACTCTCTAACCAATCCTATTTCCTATTCTGCCAAGGAAAAGGAACACTTTCAGACACATCATCACCCAATCATCTTTACAAACAGTTCAACAATTTGCCACCACTATGTTTGTCAGCATCCTTACACCTAGAATGAAGGAAAGCAACCTTTAACCTCATTTGAATTTGCACAAGTGTCTAAACAACCCAATTTTTCACCCTTCCTGCAATCTCACAAAGTGACTCCAACTCCAAGGCATTAATTTAAAGAAACATTTCATAGGCGGCGTATTTTTTGCTGACACCACATGTTCACACAGTCAATGGAACTAGAGATGGAAGATGGGCCGGGCCTCCCAGGCCTGACACGGCCCAGCACTGCGTTGACCAGTCCGTGGGCCGGCCTAGCACATTGACCAGCACCCTCGCCTGGCACATGCTGGACTGGGCTAGGGTGCCTGGACACGAGGCAAGGCCCCAGCCCGGCTGGACCTGCCTGGGCCCATTACAGTAAAGAACAGCCATATTTGGCATTTTTTACTGATGTGGACGGTTTTACCACCCCCAACAGCTACAAACTTCCATATATTAGGGCTGTTTTGGCCTTTTAAACTTTTTGGGCATTTTTAACCCCCCCACCCCACAAACCCACCACACACACACACAAAACAAAACAAAACAAAAAACCCAAAACAGCCATATTATGGGGTTATTTTTTGTCTATTTAACATATTAGAGTGTAATTTGACATTTTTAAACACCCACACCCTCACACAAACGGCCATATTTGGGTTTTTTTTTTTTTTTTTTTTTTTTTTTTTAAAATCTTTTTAACATGTATCATGTATGGCCTAAATGATATTCAATTCCTATTTCTTTAATGGTATTCAATTCCTAAGCAAGGATGAAAATAGCAGCCGCTACGTCGCACCCATAGCGGCCGCTACATCCGCTACGGAGCCACTACGACTGCTACAAGGCCGCTACGGGGTGAGAAAAAATTCTACTTTCCAATTTTTTTTAAAATGCATAATAAGACTTATTTTTTTTCTTCTTCTCTCCAAATAACATTTCTACACAACTCTTCTACTCTTTTATGTTTAAAAAAACACCAAAAAGCACATGATCTTGCCGACTTACAGTCAATACAAAGAGTTCTTCTCAATGATTCTTCTCTAAGTACATCTTATTAGACACCCCCTTTGGTAGATGTATTTTTTTCTCTAAGTACTCTTAAGTCTTGACTTCATGACATAGTTTTTTCTTTTATAAGCCTTTCATTGGTTTCTAAGTTAGCATAACTAAGCAACATGAACACATATGAAAAAAATGATCATTACTATTATTTTCTATTGATACAGCGATACAAGACCTTATACAGTGAGGGGACCGCTACACCCCCTTACCTTAGTTACTTTTGTAAAAAAAAAAAAGAATTTTCTCTCATTTTCCAATATTCTAGATTTTCTAGAATTTTTTCATATTCTTTTGACGATTTTTCCAAATCGCACCGCTACGGCGCTACGTAGCGTTTTGGCGGCAGGCCATTACGCCCGCCGCTACCACTATTTTCATCCTTGTTCCTAAGTATCTTAATAAAAACAAACAGGCCCTAAATGTCCTTTGAACAAAATTGAAAAAATTGAAAAAAAAAAAAAAGAAAAAAAGAAAAAAGGGGCTAGTCTGGCACGACCCAACACAGACTGGCACGGCCCCACATAGCACGGCTGGGCCGAGCCACCTTGATGGAGAATATCAATATGAATATATTGATTTTACATTATGATGCAAACCCTAAGGGTTTGGATCAAAGAAGCCTAAGCACAGAAAATATCTCATCAAAAAGACTCACAAAGAGGAAGGAACCTCAATCCACAAAGTAAACTTTAATTAATCACCAAAACCTAATCCTAATGTCTCACAAAGCTCATACATACAAGAAAATGAGACCCTAGAATCCAAGACTCACAAATGAAACTAGGAGATTAAACAAAGACTCCTAAAATTAGAAAAATAATCATAATTACAACTAACTAAAGAATTTAATTAAGGAACAAAATCCCAGACTTCTTTGGATCCCACATGTGGGCCACAGGTCTGATTGCGTCGCCCCTAAGCTTTGCATCATATTGCCTTCGCAACATTGGTGGTTGCATTTGATTTTCACATAGAGATGGATGAACATTACCTCTAATATTTCAATGCATTGATCTACCATAAATATAGTTTTGATCTTCTAAAATCAGTGAAATAGGCCTCCAAAACCCTCCAACATCTCCTCACAACAAGAATTCCCATAGGCAGGGGCAGAACCAGGAATTTTTTTTTTCTTTTTTTTTTTTTTTTTTTTTTTTTGGGGGTGGGGGGGGGGGGGGGGGGGGGGCATAAGTAAAAGAAAAAAAAATAATAATATTATAAATTTAGTAATATAATATATAATAAATAAAATATTGAAGTTGTACTCAACATTCTTTCAATTAGTTGAACTCTTGGGTCATGCTCTAAAGAAGCAATATATAATTCTAAAAATTCAATTCTTGGAGATCTTGAGAGACATAAACTTTGCAATTAATGAGATAAATTATCGGGACGAGGGGCAATATTGTATTATCTGAGAAAAATACATCGATAGTAGATGATTTAACTATGATCAATGCTGTTATAAAAAATAATAAAACTTGAAAAATACAAAAAGATATAAAAAAATATTTATAAAAACAAAAACTACAATTAATAAAGTTAAGATGGGTACATTTCTTCTTCCTTCTTGTACCTGTAGCAAATGGATTCTACAACTTGAGACTTCTTCAAAATCTCCATCCCAAGGGAATCATGCTCACCTTTCTGCCTTCCTTTAATCACGATCTTAGGCGAGCAAGTTAGACAAGTTACAAAATCTTCTCCATCATTCCTCCCTCATTTAGTTCTTCTTTCCTTGCTCTCATTCTCTTTCCTTCTTTTCATTTGCTTCTTCATTCTAATTTTTTCCAGAATCAGCTATGATTTTGTTTCTTTTTTTAAGAATCAAAATTATGTTAATTACATCCTCATAAATGGAGGGGCCATCCATTTACAATGGGGTGGCCAAACAATCAATTAATAGACAATTTCAAATCCCCTGCCGGCCCCCCTCCCCCGCCGCCACGCAACCCCCCCCCCCCCCCCCCCCCTCTTCTATTTCCACCCCCGCCCATAGGACTAGGCCGAAGGGGCCTCTCAGGAGATGGATTGACAAAAGGTGTTTCAGTCCTCCACTCTCTTAAAACTTGTTGGCACTCGAAAGGCATGATGACTGAATGGAGAAGTGGGACTGAAGGTGGGACTTTCGACTATGAATGATAGACTACTACAAACTAGGACTAAAACTCACCTGACAGCCATTTGTACAGCCACGAAGTAGTAAATAGCACACAGTAGTGCAAGAAGCAACAGAAAAGGGGACTGCACAGGGGCTATCAGTCTATCACAGCACTGAATGTGACTGCAACCACTAAAATGCTTCCGCTGGGTCTATGTAAGAAGGAAAGCAAAGAATTGCCTGATGTTGGGTGTGCTATGGGGCTGGTTTTGATTCAGGAGCACGGCAGTTGTGGAGGCTGGATTCAGTTGTTCCGCAATTTAATGTTGTAAGGTTGGGACAGGTTTAAGGTAGCTGTAAATAAATGACAGCTTGGCTGTAAATAAATGACAGCTTGGTACAGGCTGAATGGTTATAAAGGTGTTGGGATTGTTTTTGGTTGGGCTTGAATGTGGTTTAGGATGTTCCAATCTGTAACAGACTTGCTTAAAGTTAAAAGCAACATCTGCAGAATTTTTGGCTTTGGCTCAGTTGGCTTATTGGAGTGACTGGGTTGGGACTACAATTGGTAATTGAGGAAGGATAACGACTGTGCTTGGGTAGAGCTTGGATAGGTTAGGACTGGCTTTCATATGGGAGAATCAGGGTAGGACAGCACGATTTTTCATTTTTAAAGCAATGAAAAATGGTATTTATTAAAAACGAAAGTAATCTGTACAGAAGGATAAGCTATCCAACAAGAGGATATGAAAACAAAAGGTTAAAAAATTAAAGAGCTACCTTAGATCAAATCAGCTCTAAAGACATGCTACCTTTGCGAATGAACCATTCTCAACACTCTATTCCCTTGGAAAAGAGCAAGACATGTCATGGTCTCCACAACATCAGCATAGCTCCAAGTGGGTGGGTTGGGCGGATGAGATGAACAGTGAGCCCAAAATAAATTGCTTTTTAAGTCCGTCTCAGTAAGGTGAGAACCCAAATTATGTGTCGAATAATCTTATCACCTCTATTATAGCCAGAAACTCTAGTCTATTCAAGTCCCCCACATCAGCTGGGCATGTAAAAGCAAGAAGATGACGTTTATAATCTTTTAGAGTACTTCCAATGCCCAATGGGCTGGATTCTTTGCAAGCGTGCTTCCATATGTATTTCATCGCACTGATCTAGGATTAATTTTTTCATCAGCCCTTCTACTTTTATGAGGTAAAACCATTAATCACCTACTTCCATTTTCTCTTGAGATCCATCAAGGAGAGAAAATCGATAACTTATTTCCCTCAGGCCTCAACTAATATTCTAATGGAACAATATTTTCATTTAAAAATCCCTCTATTAATTTCCTTCCAAATGCACCAAGCAATACTTAAAGAAAGCATTTTTAAAAGTGCTTTACCCCACCATACCCCCTCCCTCCTCTTCCAAAAAAAAAAAAAAAATGCATCTCTATCAACGAATGTGCCATCTTTCTTGTAGGTGCAAACACGCTGGTGTATATGCTTCCTATATGTTTGGCCCTGAGGAAAAAGCAAATGAAGATCAGATAGTGAAAGTTCCCAAGCTCAATAAATAATTTCTTTCATGTATTAGTATCAAGTGAGATATATTGGAGACGGAGAAAGAGAAAGGTCTGCTGAAGAAGATTATGGACCTAAGAAGAAAGGGTTTACCCGACAAGGTCTCAACTCTCAACACCCAAGCTTGAAGATATGTTCTGCAAGGCTGGAAGGAATGACAACTCATTCATTCTGATCTACAAAAACAGTGGCAAAAAACAGGTTTTCGCTTTCATTCGATTTGAGACTGAGGAAGAAGCCAATTTGTTAGAGGAAGATCATGAGGATGTCGTAGAGTACAAGTACAGATTTCCAGATTTGGACCAGAATGGAACTCAGGATCCCTTCCTCAAAGTCGTCTGGAGCTAGGGCTAACAGCTCTTCACGCAGAGATTCAGTCACAGGCATAGTTGTCAATTTCATTCCAGGCACCATTTCTATTTGACTTCCATTGAAAACATTTTAGCTGGTATGGCATTTCGGTGTTTCATTTTAAAAAAGTATTAACAATCGAAAAATACACAAAAATTTTAAAAAAAAAAAAATACTGACAGGTTAAAAAAACTAGAACGATATAAATATGGGATTTGAAAGAGCTGGAGAGGAAGGTTGCTCTAAAATCATTTTCCCATTCAAAATGGACCAAAAAAGAGCTTCACCTTTTTCCCTAATAAAGAGCGGTCTTGTCAATATATTGGAATTTAAAAAACTTCCATGCAGTTTGACCAAAATTGGGGTTTTTTGCTAGTTTCAAATCAAGGAATTTGAAGCTGAAAAGAAAATTTTAACTGAACAAAACCAAATTTCGTACCTGAACTATTGTGAGGTGTTATTCAGTACAATACACTAAACGAACCAAATAGTCTTCAATTGATTCGGCCTAAACAAACTGAAATTGACTACTATGGTTGCAGGGCTTAACTAAGGGATCAGTCACTCTGGAGGGTTGGATCATGCCCAATCATGACTGGATGGCTGTCTGCTTGGCTCCTTGAGTTATAGCAAAGAGGAAAGAAGCTCTGTGCCATAGCGTTGAGGACTATGATGCCCAGATACGGCAGGGACACGCCATAGACATGGCGGGGACACGTATTTTACACGTAAAAAGTGAAGTATTGGATACAATACGTTGCCCATTTTGAAGTATCCGTGCATCATAGGTTGAGGAATGGTAGTGATGGAGTTCATCGAGAAAAAGAATGGCTCAATTGGTTGTGGGTAAAATGCCTATGCTAGTAGTTGTGGATGAACAGATGAAGAGACCTTTGGAGCTTAAATCTTTTCCACTTATCAATCTCAACAGTTGCATGGAGGTTATCAGTTGTCACCTGAACCCATGTTGTCTTCCAATTAGAGTTCCAGAGAGGGAGTTATCCGGCTTATTGAGAATTGCTTCGACAACATGATGGAGGTGGACCAAAGTACTCTATTTAAGGAGAACATGCTCTTTAGCAGAAACCGAGTTTTGGCAGAAGATTCTCGCATGATCCCACCTCAGAACCAACTTTTGATCAACGATTTGGCGTTCTCAGTGCAGTTAGTTGCTGAGACAAAGAAGCAAATTTATATTCCCTCTAGTCCGGTTGCAGGTGTCCCTTAGCCATGCCAGTCTAGGGTAATCAAGTTCCTGAATAGAAAATAATAGGAAAGGGACAGTCAATGGCATCACCTTCAACGGGCCGAACTTTCAGTTTCATTTTATCAGGTCATAATGGAGCCACTATTGGGAATTTAATGTCTAATGGGAAACTAATGATAAGGCCCCAGTAAGTTCTATTGTAAGGGACCATACGGATTTTATTTGTATTGGTACTCAAAAAGGGACAATCTGGTAATTATCCTTTGGAGGACCTAATATAAATCAAGGAGGAGACCATGCATATGAAACACAGTCTCCCGCTCCCATGAGCAGAACTACGGGGGCAGGAGGCATGATTTTGGAAACCTTCCTTAGTTTATGATTTTTTTAGCTTACACACACATAAAAAAAAAAAAAAATCTCATTTTTTATATGGAGGCCCCCCAAAAAAAAAAATTCTCATTTCAATTTGGTATCAAAGCAGCTCCCTTGAGCAAAGGGAATCAACTAGGGATTACATAGAGATATAAGCCCAATCTCACAGAAATTGAGTTGTCGTGGTTGATGGCGTGTACACTTGAAAAAATAGATTAAAAAAGGAGTAAATTGAGAGAGAAAGAAACTAGGAAAGAAGAGGAGAGAGAGTACAAGGGATTAAGAAGTTCTGGAGGGAGGAGGAAGAATGTCCTCATGATCTCCCCCTCAACCCTTTTTATATTAATTGCTAGAAAGTTCTCTAATACATTAGGAATTGTAATCCTGAATTAATTCTAACACTATAATTGTAAATGGACTCCCAATCCCCTACAGTCCCATACATAATGAAACAAAAATGAGACCCTTTATATTAGATTCCCAATACTCCCCCATCAAGCTTCTACTTTCCTCCAAACCCAACCAATAATCATATCTCCACCCAAAAAATCTTCCCTTCACCAAAGGACACAAGCTACGATGCCAAGCCACATGCAATCCTTGCCCCAATATCCCATCCCCTTATATCCATAATCAGACACCTCAGATGGGAGAAATCTGGCTCTTAAAACCTAATCAAATGATCATAAGTCCGATACCCATTGAACGAACTGAAAAACTCAATTACTTTCAACTCATGTTAATGCGAGCAAATCTAAAGCCCCTTAAATGACCACAACTTCATCATGATGAATGAAATAGTTGACACAGCTACGGATCATGAAAACACTATCAAGTCTTAAGAAAATTCTCCACATAAAGAAAGATGGATAAACTGTAACACAAACTCCCTCACCCTCCCACTTGTCACTTCAGATAGCGGGCATTCTTTAAAAAAACAAACAAAAATAATGGTAATCCATCCTAAAAAATAAAGAAATTTTAAATTCACAGAAGTAGAAAACCCCATTTCCATAAACCCCAAAAAGAATCCAACAATTCTTGACCATTTCAAAAACATGAAAATACCCAAACAAACAAATAGAACGAAATTCAACAACTAATAATATCATACCAAATAAACCGTTTGTGTCATTAAAATAACCCAATTCATGTCCCACGACAAATTAAAACATGGAATAAAAAAAAATCCCTTAATTCAAGGATTCAAAATCATCTGTGCAGCTCTCACTGACCCAAATCATAAGAATGCATTAGAATGTATCCCAAAATCCCAATTAGTATTAATAATGGGGAAATGCTCATTTTTTACATGTTCCTAAGTGGATTCGGAGCGATACAGAAACCGAAATACATCAGGTGGGTGTTACTATTTTCTCCAACAACCCTCCCAAATCAAAAATATTGAAAATCAAGTGCAACACTATAGTTGAAAAACCATCAACCCACCATCACAGAATTCACAAAAAAAAAAAAAAAAAAAAAATGGAACAAACGGGGATCTGGGTAACATCAAACGCACCCTTAATCCCCTTTAACAAATAGACAGACATCTCACATTTTGCTGCAATGATGAATTAAATGAATCGTGTAACAGTGCAATTAACAACATCTATCAGATTGATTTTTTTTTAATGCAACAGGGATTCAATCGAAAACAGTGTCAATCAAATGAAATCAAAAGCAAGGGCTATAAGATGGTCAGGCCAAGTGGATCCTGGTTGGGTGAAAACTCAGAAGTAATAATTTAATTGATTAAAAGAGAGAAGAGAAAAAGGGTTAGTCGACGAACTAGTCTTGGGCCCGGCAGGATGGTTCCAGAGCGCTTGAATCTTCGACGCAGCCATGAAAACCGCTTTATCTCTCTCCCTCTCTGCTGCTGCTATCTTGACAGAGAAATGTTTTGCCTACCAAGCACCGCTCACATACATTGAAGGAACAGAATCCCAATCCTCTGAGGCTCCCACTCACTGGAAATTCATAAGGCCTCATAGTGGACCCATGTGAAAATTTTCAATCACTCAGCGGTTAAGAAAGAATATAAGAAACCCTAAACATAAACTCTTATTTCAAATACCTAGCGTGGTCCCACCTTATGATCCATCAGAGTGGACCATAAAACAAGGACCTCCCTGGTATTTGTGACTGTCAAACTTGTCAGCTGATCAAGTGGTTAGGATGAGGTGGAAGAAAGATCTTTGGATCCTTCCAAGCCCATCCCTGCGTGGGGACCCCAGGTGGGCCTCACAAGAAAGTGTCATCATCTTATCATGAGCAAGGGTGCTACCTTCAAAGCCCGTTGGGTATTTTTACACATAGAATAAAGTCAAAAAGTCCACTTGGACAAACTTTTTGGACAGAATTTTGGACAAACCCTATGGTATTCAAGCCATATCATAGGGTTTGTCCAAAATTCTGTCCAAAAAGTTTATCCAAATAGCACTACTCAAATAAAGTATAGTAAATCATCAAATCAAAAGAAAATAAAAAATAATGGGGCTATGATAGTGTTTTGTTTTTAGTGTTATGGTATAAATTTTTTTTTTATTTTTTGTATAGAAAAGTGGAGCTTTTTTTCTCTCTTAGTGGAGAGAGAATATTGCTTTCTCACTTAAAAAAAAAAAAAAGATGATGGAAATTTTGAATTAAAGTGTTATTGATGTATATCTGAAAAATGAAGGCTTTACTTGACTTTAACAAATCTGGTAAAGACTTCTACCAAAAAAAAAAAAAAAATTCTGGTTAAGTGCCATCAGACAGGAAAGTTTATTTAGTTGTTAGAGTGTTTGGTAAGTCTCTAATTACATTTGAAAAAAGCATTTTTGTCCAAAACAGTGAGGGGATTGTAGCTTTTTTCCCACTTATGATCAAACCAATCACTTCATAACATAGAAAAGAGGTGCATTTCAACTTATTGAAATCTAAGTTTTAATCTTCCCTTTTAAAAAAAAATTAAGAGCTAAGATAATTGATTGAGGCTAATCTTTTGACAAATTATTATCCATAAAGAGACATTTTCATCCGGCCTACTGCTGTAGCTGGATGTAGGCATTTCAAACAGCCCGGCCGGACCCGCTCCAACCTCAGCCCACCGTGTAGGGAAAAACCCTGGCACGGCATGGCCCACCATGGGCCGGGCTGGAGCGTGCCGGGCCGGCCTCCTTCACATTTTTTTTCCCTTTTTTCTCTATACAGTATTAAAAAAAATATTAGAACACAAGCACGGAAAATGATAAAGATATTTAAGTGGTTCAGTCAAACTCAACCTACTCCACTGAGAAGAGAGAACCATTTGGATCTTAACTTCTTAAATGTTTCTAAACAGGATTACCTTCAAAACCTTACAATCTTTTTTAGAAAATAAAAATTAAAAAAGAATGAAAAACTTATATATTTACAAATTACAATGAAGGAAAAAGTAAAAAATCAGATACGTAGTCCACTAATGTATTCTGCTAGATCAAAATCTTCCATTGATGTCAACTCTTGCTTCCTCTTATCTGCCAAATACCAGTCTCATAGGCAAACACAACACTCCACCATTTCTTCTGTGAGATTTGCTCTTCTGTTGTCCACCACACATCTACCTGCACTAAAAGCCAGTTCTGATACTACAGTTAACATTAGAATAGTCAATAGATCACGAGCCATGGCTGCCAACACCGGATAAACCCTTTCTTGTTGCTTCCACCAGGCTAAAAGGTCAAAACTAGATACATCATGCACCCGTATTACACCGACGTCAAGATACAATGATAACTCCGTCATAGTGTTACTTGAGCTTGCCAGTGGACAGGGAATAATACCACACATCACACTCACCAACACTTGTTTGCTGGACTTCTGAATGGCCCATACTAAGCCCAGTTGTACCCATTTGCTCACAATAAAATTGAAAAAGTGTTTGTAAATTTGCCCTTATATTTGAAAAAATATTTACATCTATATAATTCATATTTTTATTTATTTCATCAATAAAAAACTGTACACCACTTTATTTTAACTTAGGATCAAATACATTAGCTAAAGAAAATGTCATTGGAGCCTCTTTACAATATTTATTAAATTTTTCTTTCATGTTTCTAATAGTGCTACTTAGTAAAAAATGATCTCTAAATCTATTGAATTGTAAAGTAATTTTAAAAAGCTTCATTAGACGTGGGATAGTATATCCCGGAAAAAAATAATGTTGAAGTATAAAAAGCTTCTAATAAATCTCTGATATGGGCACATAACTCTCAATGTTCATCACTAATCATCAACTCTTGTGCATGAAAAGCACAAAATTAATTCAAAATAGTTTTCCGGTCAAGTGCCTTGTTTAACAAATCTTATATAGAATTCCATCTATGTTCTACCTCTTTAGGCATTTTAATAGCTGATACGCCTTGCCTCGCACATAGTTGGGCATACAATTGTCTTCTCTGTGCGAAGAAGAAAATAAATATATTAATGTCTTTAATAGTATCTATGTAACTTATAATATGCTTTAAACCAACATTTGCAATGAGATTTAAAATGTGACATACACATCTATTTTGAAAGATGGAGCTATCTATCAAAGTTGCAAGTGGCATCTGCATTCTCATTAATTCAATAGCCACTGTATTATTACTGGCATGCATTATTTAAAGTTACAGATAAAACTTTTTCTTTAATATTATATTCATCTAGTTTTTTTCAAAATAAATATACTTATTTTAGTGTCATTGTGTGGCCATTCAAGAGAATTAATACTAATTATACGTTTATTAATAATCCATTTTGCATCTATGTTATGTGCAGTAATACAAAGAAAACTATCACCCCCTTTAGAAGTCCACATATCTATGGTTATGACTATTCTATCAGGAATTTCTGCAAGGTAATTTTTTATATTTGTTTTCTCTTCCTGCCAAAGTCTAATAGCACCATTTCTGACTGTATTTCTGGACTCATTCTTCAAAAAACTCATTTTTCAACAAAAGGAAATGGTAATTTGGATAACACAATCATTTTAACAAGATTTTGTCTAACACTTTGTGCATTAAAAGAAAAAAGACCCAAACTGCTACTGCTACTACCACCACCAGTAGTAGAAATTTGAGTCGTGAACCAGGCCCCCCTGTCCTTGCCGGCTTATGTAAGGCTAAACATTTTTGCGTATGTCTTGTCAAATGGGCGGTACCCGATTTTGACTCGGCACCATAAATCTTACTACAAAATTTGCATTTTGCCTTTTCAACTTTCTTTCCATTTTCAATAACATCAAACTTTATAAATATCTCTCAAACTACTGAAGTTCTATTCTTCTTGGTTGGTTTACGGGAACTCTGAGGAAAGGGGATGGTAAATCACCTATTTCATCTTGTAATTCAATAAGATATTCTTCTACCCCTAAATTTACGGAAGAATATTCTGTGGGAAATATTCTAGCCATATTTCAAAAAATAAAATTTATAAATAATAACAGTAGTAGGCTAATAGCCTTCTTTCGTGATAATTAATATAAGAAATGGGAGAAAATGAGAGTTAATATAATATAAACTTAATCTTAAATTTAGATAATATAAATACCTCTAAATCTTTGAAGGCCCCTTTAATCTTGTCTCTTGATGACTGATCTTTGACCCTCCAAAAACTTCTTAGAGAGAGTGAAAGAGTTGAATGCTTTGATAGAGAGCTAGAGAATGTATAAAGAGTGAGAGAATTGTGTAAATTGGTGAGGAATGAGAATGGGAGGGCTAGGGTATTTATAGACTTGTAAAATGGAAAATGACACAAAATATCCCTTATATGACTGTTTTATAACTATTGGGGGTGTAAAACGGGTTTTTTTTTTTAAAAAGGACACTTGGCTGTTTGGGGGGCTTGGCAAACTAGCGGGCAGATCCTGGCAGGCCGCAGGTGCCGGCCCACATGCATGGCGGGCATGGCCAAGGGGCCCAGACGCCTGGGCCCAGCACGGCCCATGTCACGGGCCGTGCCTTGTGGGCTAGGCCGTTGACCGTGCCGAGCCGGGCCAGGCCGGGCCGGCCCATCTGACATGCCTAGCTAGATGGCATATGAATAGTATGAAGTTTGCCGCATGCAAACATTTTTTTCCGAACAGCTAACCGAATGAAATTTGGCCAGACTTCATGCAAAATGTAGGCAGTAAGTTTTGAATGATTTGAGTTTTAGTAAGCGACCCCTGTGATGCTGCTCTGTGTGGCCCACTTAAGATGCACCCCAAATTAGTAACGATCTAATAAAAGAAAGAAAGTAATTGCGTCATTGCTTAGTTTGGACAGAAATGTAACCCATCAGATTATTTTTGACCCGGTATTTTAGTCTCATTATTTTTATGATCTTATGGTCTATGCATTTTTATGATCTAAACATGGTGGACCACGTTGTTATTACATTAATAAAACTGAGGAATGCGTCCAAGCATGGCAGCCAAGGTAGTGAGTTTGAAAGGCAGGATCAATCATAATTGCGCCACATTACAAACTACATGTATGCCTGGCATGACCCGCCTGGCTAGGGTCCCTATTCCATCTAACTACTTTTGCAATTTTTTATAAATACTTACACGTTATTATTGGTATTGACAAATTTTGATAAATAATTACATATTAGTATTGTGAGGTGTAGTGATTAGATTATTATCTTAAAAAAGACATAAATTTTTAGCTTTTTACTAAGGCTTAATAAAAATCAAAATGGAAAGGAATGTGGTCAAAATTAAACCCTAAAGCCTAGGCTTTTTTTTTTTTTTCTAAAAGCCAAAACCATCACTTATATGTTTCGATGGTAGAGGCTCCTCATTGCAAACTGGAGGTGCCCGCTCGAATCCTGGTAGAAGCTCCAGGAGACGACTTGGTGGTGTCAAGGCTTTAGGTGCAAAAAAGTGGTGTCCATTCTAAAACATTAAGTGATGGTTGAGCCGCACTTTCCCTCGTTAGCGATCAACCCTAGCGGGGACTTAACTTGAAAAAAAAAAGCCTAGGATTTAATATATTATAACTTAATCTTTCTATAAAAATAACAATAAAAAATTAGTCTTTTTCCATGTGGAAAACTGTAGCAAATGCAATCGAACATAGTGGGATGTATACTTCCAAAAGGTGTGGTGGTTAAGCATATGCCCATCTAACTAAAACCTCCAAACGAATGGCACAGATGAACTGGTAAATTTAGATAGGTAAAATATGTAGATGTAGATATGTTAGATAGGATTAACTTTTGTAATTAGAGTGGGGGCGAAAGATCATTAGATAGGTAAAATCTCTTACTTCTTAGAGCTTTTAAAATTGAAAGTTACTCAAGTTATTCCACTGCATACATTTTTATATAAAAGATTATTTAAAAAACATTAAAAGTAATAATAAATAGAGTGGGGGCGAAAGACCCAATTCATGAATATTTTGTTACATGCATGTCTACAAATACAAGGATTCCAATGATTGATAATAGTAATGGAAAAATGGATCAATGACTAACGCTTCACTTTATTTTGAAAGTTTTTTTTTTATTTTTGGTCGATGGAGTTGACTTTAGATTTGTGTATTTTAATCATTTTTTGCAAGAAATCTACCTATCTAATGATGGGCTGAATTAGAATTAAGTTTCTCCTAGAGAATCTTCTGTAGACATTATACAAATGTACTAGCAATAAAGGCCTGGGCTTAATAAAAAATATATTCATATTTATTTATTTTTATTTTTTTGAGGTTTTTACTGGAAAAAATACTTCATGTGATGAGTACATCGAATAGTGAACATTATGCAAATATGCACCTAATAGGGAATCCGTACAGGATTCTTAATTTTGTTTACCACTTTTTTTATGGTCGAATTCGACCTTCAGTTGCGACACTGAAGGTCGAATTCGACCTTTAAATAGAATTCATTATATATTCAATCTCGTCATCCCTTCGTGCCCTATCCTTACAAATCATATTGTAGAAGATGGAAAGTGAGATAAAGGTAGTCTTTGTCTACTTCCACCTCCGTTGAGCATCTTCTCTTTGATCTAAGGTACATATGCAATGAGAGTAAGAATATGAGTAGGGCTGAACTTCTCATGGATTTTAAATAAATTTATTTGCTGTTTTGGGTATCTTCCCTCTTAAGGTTTAAAGGCTGCTTTTCTTGCATCCGTGGTCTCAACAGTTTCCTTGAGTTTCCTTGGGCATTCAAGCACTAGTTTATTGTTTTATGCATTTGCATTTCTTATAAAAAAGGGAGAAAACGCAGGGAAGTAAATAAGCTCTAAAAACGTATTTACCATGAATTGGCAGTATAAGGTTAACTCACAAAATTTTAGTATAAACTTCTGAAATTGACCTCACATTTTCCACTAATTTAAGCTATTATTCATTTTGCAAAAACATGTCAGATGTCCAACAATTAGCTATTTTTCATTACGAAGGGACTTTTCAATTTAATCTAAATCGACCCCAATATAATGGGGGCAGGCAGAAGCTGTGGTACCTATTGAGTACCATAACTATCAGTGAGCTGAAAAACATGGCACTTGAAGCCTCAAACTAGGATGTATTTGCTGAAGAGCTTAGTATAAAGTATCTATTGCACAATGGAAGCTTCTTTTCGATGATAAACATTGACGATGACAGTGATATCAAAGGACTTTTCAAAACCTCAAAGTCCAATTTTTCCAGGATATTAATATTTGTAACAAGAATAATAGGTGAAGAATATGGCACCGTACACCTATATCAAGAAAGGTTGGTGGTTGTTGTTAATACATAGTTTGTCTTATACATACTTGTAATTAATGTTATTGTATTCAAGATGTCTACACAGTATAATGGTGCAATTTTTTTCAGTGCAGGTTTGATCGCACAGGCACTAGTCATTTCACTGATAAGATTATCAAGAATATGGAGTCTAAAGTTAAAGGGTCGACATTTACGTCTCCCACCAAAGACTACCCTACCATCAACTTAAGAGATGATATTGATGTGAACTTCTCATCTTTCATGAATGATGTCATGGATGTGGTGGCCCAACCCTTGTCTCATGAGTCAAATGAGGTGGTAGTCAATGGTGTAACAGCTGAGGCCCAACCTATGCCTGAGAAGTTGGATGACGTTGGGGTGAACACTACATCCAAGTCGACTCATATATCTGCATGTCCCCGCCACAAGATTAGGCCTATAGAGCGAGGTACCACGGAATTGTTTCCATTAGAAGGGTGCAATGGATCTGGAAGTACAGGTTTAGATGAATCACATAGTATACATGACAACATGTTTGGTGGACACGATGGTCCCTGAAGCGGTCATCGCTGAAGGAGCAGACACGTTTGTGAGTTTCCTGACCACAAAGCGTTTCGAAAAGGCATAGCCAAGCATGCAATTTTCAACAATTTCACGTTAAAGCACTTAAAGACGAACATGAAGATGGTCACCGCATGTTGCAAAGACGATAACTGTTCTTGGCAAATACACAGCTCTATAGTGGATTCTGGCCCCCAATTCAAAATTCAGAAGTACAAGTCGAACCATTCTTGCTCCAAACTAATGATGGAGACAACGCATAGGCAAGCATCAGCGTAGTTAATAGCTAAGTTCGTTAAAGGGAAGATATGTTGCAATAATTATTTTAGATCGAAAGAGATAATCAACGAATATGAAACGGAGTTTGGAACCAAAATCACATACAGGAAATCACATGTGGCAAGGGAGATGACATTGCGTAAAATTCGAGGGTTATATGAAGAGTCATTCCAGATATTATCACTTTACTATATTGAGCTTCCAAATATTATCACTTTACTATTTTGAGCTACAAAGGACCAATCCTGGTACAGCCACAAACATTGACATCACCTCAAATGGTTGATTTAGGCGATTCTTCTGGGCCTTCGCGCCTTGCATTCATTCATTTCAAACTTCTTTAGGGCCTTTGCTAGCAGTGGGTGGTTCACACATTCGCGTTAAATATCCTGGAGTACTGCTACTCATTGTTACACACGATGCGAATCATCAGTTGTTTCCAATAGCATTCGCAATTGCCGAGGCAGAACGTCGTGATAGTCGAGAGTGGTTCCTAGCGAACTTATCGATAGCATTGTGCGAGCCAAAGAACTTGACAATTGTGTCTGATAGTTAAAAGGGTATCTCATTCCTGCATTGAAATATGTGCTCCCAAGCGCCTGCCATTGTTTTTGCTGTCATCATATAGCTGAGAATATCAAAGCATCTTTCAACGATCATGGTATCGTCAGGATGTCCTAGAAAGCTACTCGAGCATATAGACCAAACGAGTTCAATGTTTACATGATCAACATACATTCTGTAGATGAACGTGCTTTTCAATACATTGGGGCGATTGGGCGTCAGTACTGGGCTACGGTGTATGTCCATGAACTGAGGTACGACATGTTAACGAGTAACGCTGCGGAGTGCACCAATAGTCTTCTAAAGGACACAAGGGTTCTCCCCATCACAAAGCAAGTCGAAGAAATCCGTGCAAAACTAATAGAGTTCTACCAAAAGCGTCGTATTTAAACACAAAACATAACAACACGTCTTACTACATATGTAGATAAGTACTTCAACAATGAAATGGAAGAAGCACGTAGGCTCCATGTTCGTGTCGCCGGTTTGGTTGAGTTCCAGGTTTAGTCAGCTAAGTACATGGATGTAGTTGATCTTGAAAAGAAGTCATGCACATGTAGCAAGTGGGAAGTCATCAGCCTCCCAAGCTGCCATGCTTTGGCTTCAATGAAAGTGTGGAATGTAAATCCATACAATTTTTGTGAGCATTGGTACACTAGGAGCATGTATCAAAGGACATATGATGATATAATTCATGCAACACGTGATATGAAGCAATGAGAGCAAAAATCAATTGAGCAGGTACTTCCTCCGTTGGCCAACAAGCAGCCGGGAAGGCCTATGAAAAATAGAATCCATGTAGAGGATAGGAACCGACAGCACAGAGTGGTCACTTTTTCCAACTGTAGAGAACGTGGATACAACAAGGGCAGCTACAAAAATCCACTGGCTCAAAATTAGAGTCTTGATGTCTTGATGAAGTCCTTTTTTTTTTTTTTTCTTGTTAATGTAATTCTCCATGAATGGATGTAATGCTCATATTTTTTTGTTAATGTAATTCTCCATGAATGGATGTCATTCCCATCTTTTTTGTTAATGTAATTCTCCATGAATAGATGCAATGCGCATATTTTTTGTTAATGTAATTCTCCATGAATGGATGTAATTTTCCTCTTTTTTGTTAATGTAATTCTCCATGGATGGATATAATTCCCATCTTTTTTGTTAATGTAATTCTCCATGAATGGATGTAATTCTCATCTTTTTTGTTAATGTAATTCTTCATTAATGTATGTAAATTTGTTGGACAAAATATAGGATTGGAATGGTTGTATTTTTTTAATTTTTTTGACAATTTTGTTAGAATGGAATTTTTTTTTACTGTATAGCACTTGCGTCGAATTCGACCTGGAAATAGACAAGGATAGGTCGCATTCAGCGTTGGGATGAAAGCACAAGCAAAACATTTTAATTCCCAGCGTTGCATTCAACTTTTGAACATGTTCTTCATGGTCGAATTCGACGTAGGCTTTAGTTTCCATATAGAAGACCGCCCTTCCAGTACCTAGGTAAAAAAAGTCATATACAATTCCGTCGAGTTTGACCTTTGGATGTCACTCCCAGAGTCGAATGCGACGCAGGTAAGTGATATCCGAAAGTCGAATTCGACCAGAATTATACATGAGTTTTTCTTACTTAGGTACTAGAATGGCGGTCTCTAAATTGGAAACTAACACCTGTATCGAATTCGACCATGAAGAGCATGTTCGCAGGTCGAATGCGACGTAGGAAGGAAATCAGCCCAAATACAATTAACTTACCTGCGTTGAATTCGATGTAGGTAAGTGACATCCGAAGATCAAATTCGACCAGAATTGTACATGATTTTTTCTGACTTAGGTACTGGAAGGGCGGTCTTTTGTATGGAAACTAACACCTGTGTCGAATTCGACCATGAAGAGCACGTTTGCAGGTTGAATGCGACGCTCGGAGGAAATCAGCCCGAATACAATTAACTTACCTCCGTCAAATTCGACGCAGGTTAGTGACAACCGAAGGTCGGATTCGACGATGGGAATTAAAACGTGTTGTACGTGCTTTCATCCTAGCATCGAATGCGACATGTCCTTCTATATTTCCAAGTCGAATTCGACGCTAGGAGGAAAGTAGTAAAAGAAATGAACTTCCATTCTAACAAAGCTATCAATCAAAATACAACCATTCAATAAAACCTTCCAAAAGCTAAATACAACCATTAACAAAGACAACCACTTTGATCCATTCACATGCAACCTTCAAATTACATCCAATGTCAATAAAATTCAAATTCAAAAACTTTACAACCATTAGACATGAGAGTTAAAGATTCCATTACTTTCCTGTCAATCAAAATACAACTGCTCCAATCATATATTCCAAAGTTATAGAGTTACATCCTATCTCAAATGTGCAATCATAGTGACACACCAACTGCCTTGTCACCAAAGGTCAGGGAGATTGAGTTTGTTTTCATTTAATTCTCAGCTTCTCTTGAATATCTCGATCGAAATCCTACGACGAAAATATGTCATGTCGGCTTAGGTGAACCGAACTGGGCGGCGGAAAATACAATGCTCCACAAAAGCACACGCAAAGGCATCGCAATCACTTCCATCTTTTAATGGGGAATGTCCGCTTTCACATCCATCGACCACACCCATATCTCCGTCCACCCGTAATCGTAAAATCATTCGGTTAACCACAGTTTCTATAAAGAATATTTCAGTGGGTGAGTTCATTTAAATGAAAGGTTATAAATCAACAAGAATTGAATTGATACTCACAAAACCTTCGCAAACGACTAATCCATATTTATCACTTTCAGAGCTATTGTAGAACTCCCAACGATTCTCAGCCGTGTACCCAACAAGCAAGGTGAAATGATTACGCTGGTGTAAAATGTATACAAGCGTCTTATATTCCTTCGCATCCCACACTCGTGCTCCGTTGATACCAAATGCACAATCATCACCAGCCTTGTGCTTCTTCTGCCAAAAGCTCTGGAAAGGCAAATTTAACTTGCATTAGTTGTTTGATTTTCAACTATTACATCAGCAGCTGAATGCTTTCTAAATACTTACGTAAAGGCTTGGGTCTGTTAGATAGGTTTCACTGCAAGCGTTCCTCAAGAATTCAAAGTAGTAGTAGATGACATTAGTGTCATACAGTGTATCCGGTTCCAACAAAGCATTAAGGGTGTCACAGTCAACAAATGAATAAATAACGCCAAGCTCATCCTTCCTGCATAACACAAATCCATGGGTTAGCATCCAGTAATAGTAAACTCCGGGGTGAGAATATGGTTGGTGCTTGATACCTTGTAGTGTAGTATCTATGGAAGCCTTCCAGTATCTCTTTATTCAACTATGTTAGAACATATTCAGACTGAGGTAATCCATGCTCGAAGTCCAACAACCTCTCCGGCACTCTCCTACTCCTTGATAGGTGTTTCAGCATCTAGAATAATGATTCAATTGTAGCAGGTGAAGGTACTACAACCATCGCAAGTGGTACGATAGGGGCTGGAGTAGAGTAAATATCAGGGCACCGAGAAGTTGAGAATATTTATTCTAGCGGAACAAGGTTGGGATCATCATCAAGTGGGATGTTAAGGGATTCGATATATCCATGAATGCTTGGTTCACCAGATTGATACATAGGCTTTACTGGACTTTCCATGTGCACAGGCCCTTTTGGTTTGTCCTGTGATTCTTCGTCAACAAGGATGGACAGCTTTGTTGGATTAGCTTCGGTTGGTCCCATATTTCCTCTTTTCTTTTTCTTAACTAAATTTTTCGATGCGGGTCTCTTCACATATACTTTCTTTGGAGTAACAAATTGCAAGAAGTCGACGAACATTGTAAGTCAAATGAAATCCTATGTAATGAAGATGTTAATAAAGGGTGACGGTCCTTACCAACTGCTTATCCTGTTCAAATTGGAAGCTGTTGCAAGACTCAACGTACTCATCGAATGTAGTTCCAAAGACAGTGGTGAAGCTCTTCAGCTTGCCTTTCAATGAGGAGATAAACCTCCCTAAATCAGTACTTTGGTTTCTAAGCACTCGGTCACATGACCGCTCAATGTGATCAATGAAATCTGTCATCTGCAAATGAGCATAAGTGAGAATGTTAACCTCAACTTTCTAAGTGCGTTTAACAAAACGAAACAAGGTGGTAGACGTGATAATTGACCCTTCTTTGTGGGATGCTTGGTTCCTGTTCTACAGCATGTTCTCGATCCATAGGGCGTTGGCCTTTGGCCTCCCTAATGTAGCCAACTAGCATTATGGTATTCAGAGAATACCATGCCATGTATTCATCAGAGTGCGGCCCACTGGATGACTTTTTCGCCCTTACAATATACTGCCACCTGTCCTCCCACATATTTTTCTCCACCTTATATTTTTTCCTATAGTCAACAATCACTCTTTGTTTTCATTCGGGCCTTGGGAAAAGAAGGAGAAAAGGTGGGGGGACAACCTGTCGTAGGCCGAATTGTTTCATCACCCTTCTGGCATTGTGTCACTCTAGCAACCAATAGAAGATGAGGGGCACAGAGGAAAGAGTTTTCGGTCGTCTTTTGGAACCGATCTCAAGAATGGCTTCCCAAGTTTCTTATAGGGCTGCCATTCAAACTGCATGAAGCATTCATCGTGTTAAGCTGCAATGATTATTGTAGGAATTATGAAAACAAAGTTACAAATGAATGTGCTCACCTCATCCGACGTAAGATTGTTAAGTTGTTTGCAAACACGCTTTAACTTTGTCAAATGGTTTATTCCCTCCAGCCTTCCGCTATGTGACCATCAAAAAGAACCGAACGTTCTAGTTACTATATCGTGAGGGCTTCATCAATCGACCAATGGCCATCCTAGAATATGCTCATACCTATAAAGCATCATCTTAATGATCGTTAGTTAGAACTATGTGAAAATACATAAAATACTGAACATACAAAATGCTAAAAGAAACCTATAGTACAATACCTGGAGCAACTGAAGTGGTCTTGAAATAAACTTGAACGTATGTTCAAAAGCATCACTCTCATCTATTAGGTCTAGACCCGCACATATGGCCGCCTGTCCACTCTCGGTATTCTTGATACCGGACCACTTCACTCCCTTCATAAGCATCCTGTAAAGATTAGCTAGACAAGCGGGAGCCCACGCATACGGTTTGAACTCCCTAAATAGCTCTAGTAGATAAGTAGGCCCCCTCGATCCCGACGCGTTCACCAATATCTATTCGGACACCAAGAAGAATAGATACGCCCTTGTGACAAAGACCTCCTCCTGAGATGATAGTTTCTTCTTTTCTCTTCTTCTTTTCTCTTCTTTGTTTTTTCCATCTCTAGTAGGCCTGAAGTGCTAGTCTAACAATGTGAATTTAATGGATATGCCATTAAAGTCAACTCTTTGCACATGTCGTTTCCTTAGAAACTCTTTGCAAACATCAGCAATGTTTACATTAGGGAATGTTATGCCGGCGACACTAGGCCCATTTTTTGGTATACCATAAATGTAGGCCACGTCCTCCACAGTCACTGTAACCTCGCCGATAGGGAAGGTGAAAAGTGTTTGTCTCTGGGCGCAAGCGCTCCGCCAGACAGGTAATCGAGGCATGGTCGATTCGCATCCACATCATCTTTGTCAGTCACTGTAGTTCGGCCTGCCTAATATATTCCTGCTGCCTGTCATTTAGGTTCCCCAACCCATGGTCTGGATGAGTTGGTATGCATCTATAAGAACCAAGTTCCTGCGGAAATGATATACAAAATACAGTAAGAAATAAATTGAAAACTTAGAACCTAACCCATAATTTTTATTTGCAAAATTAGAATATAATCTTTTTAATAACTTACCAGTCCACATCGTATCAATGATGAGATGTGGGTCTCCTGGTCGTAAAGTAGCCTTGTGGGTACACCTTCGTTAGCATTGCTGCTTGTGGCTTCAGACATCTGCGAATTGGTATTTCGTCACATAAACAAGGGCGGGGGTTCTTAGACAATTAAACAATTTAATAAGTAACAACACTTACACAGTCATGGATGATTCTATAATAGGTAGCAACACTGTTAAGACAACATAGATGATTCATTATGGGTAAGGGTCAGTCCCTGTCACTTACCAAGATCCTGGGCTGAACCATGGTCTGAGTTTTCCTTCCATAACTTTATTTATTCCTAAACAAGGCACCATTCAAAATTTCAAATTTGTCCACCTACCATTTGAGGACATGTGCTCCAGCCACCAAGATGGGCAAAAATGTTTTGTTATATATTGCAAAGTTCAGAATATCAGTTGAAGTGAAGGATCTCAACAAATACTAGAAATGAGCAAGAAGTGTGATTACCAATCATGGAAAACAACTATGACTGACTATGATTATCTCCAATGGGTTGCCCACAATGCCACACCAACACCAATGGGTTGCTCACAATGCCACACCAACACCATCTGATGATTTCATCCTACTAATTTTGATGCACTTCTTTATTTGAATTGATTATTGATTTGTTGTATAAAATTGACCACCACAAGATCCCACGTTGAGCACGAGTCTATCCATACAATTCAAACCAAATACAATTGCACAACAATAAATTTTTTGAAAGAAAATAAATGAAGAATATATATGGTTGTACCTATTTTCGCAATTAAGAGGGGTAGAATAGAAAGAAAATAGGAGAAATGAAGTTAAAAGAAAAAAGAAAAATATATAGAAATGGGAATAAAAGATGTGAGCAAAAATGACCTTTTGCAGAAACTAAAAAGGAAAAATGGGAAAGTTACAAGAGACATGGGTAGTTACATGGGTAGTTATATGAACTTATTAGTGTTGCATGGATAAGAAATGGGTAGTTACAAGAACAACCATGGCAAGCAATACAAATGTCCCTTAAAATCAGAAGAGAATGTAAAAATTAGATTGAAAACCTCTAAGGTTAATATAGTAAAATTTGTAAGCATGAGCCTTTTTAACCCCATCCATGGTCGTCTTCTTTTTCAGTCCTCAAATGATCCTGGACTTTGAACAACCATGGCAAGCAATACAAATGTCCTTTCTCTCGACCGGATTATTAGTGGGCCTATTGCGCCCCAAGTGATCCCCATCTCTAGATGACCATGGCAACACATCAGTCTCGATCTGTTCAAATCAAGTGATCAACGGGCCTTTTTCATCGTCTCATATGCTTCATTCTGGTTTGAAGTAATGTAAAATTGTACTGGAAAAAGGAAAAAACAAGATTAGTCCCCAATGGAAGATATTACAGGATTTTTACATGATATGAGTAGCCAACAAAATCAACAAAGTTGTCAAAAGGAAATTGAAGAGATGCTCCCAAAAAACAACACATTCATCGCTGTCATTGAAATCAAAACCCAAAACCCCTCCACTTTCAAATTGAAATGACTTGCCCCCGCCAAAATCATCGCCATGTCTGTACATGTGGTGATCACAAAGTCATCATCGTGGCCATGTCTACACGGGAAACTCGATTATTTAGGGCACAGATGGCCACTGATAAATCTGCTACGGCCAGGTTTGGCATTTAAAATCTAAATACATTTAACACTAAACTTTCAAGTGACAACCAGTAGTAGGGGTGATATCGCAGAGAGGGTGCCAACTACACAAGCGACTTGAGTTGGCACCACATAGCTTTGACCTTAGCCTGGTTGTATCCGGCTGGGTGCGGGTTTAATTAATTTTCATGGACCTTTACAAATGGTATTTTTATGGGGGTGTTGACTGGTGCATCAGGTCCACGATGGAGTATCTGGGCCCTATGCCTCCTAGTGGTACCTCATGTTTATGTTATGTTATGTCATGCTCGTATGTGACTATGTTTACATATTTATGTGGGAGAATATAGCTTATGTGGTTTTGTCATCTAATTATGATATGTATGTTTATGGACTTGTTATCTTTGATTCCTTGCATATCATTTTTACTTACGCATCATGAATGCCTAGATTTCTTTACTTGACCTCATATAATCTATCTTGTCAATCTTACTCATTTGATATGCATGTTATATTTTATTCTTGTTTACCTTGCTTAGCGTAGTTTAATGGTGCTACACTTGGAGGTTACAGGTGAGGACCACGTCGACGCCATTGCCCAGGAGATCACGAAGGTCAGGAGGAGACTCCTCAATAGCTAGCAGAGTGGGCCCCAGAGGATGTCTTTTAGACATCTATGCATTGAGTGTACATGCGTCACCCTTTCCTTTGACTATAGCATGGATTGCCATAGACTTAGACTTTATTTAGACTTTTATTTGATATTATAAACCTAATTAATACTTGCTTCCACTATTCTTTAGTATCTCTTTCTTACTTTCTAACTTTGAAACTTAAACTCTTAATCATGCTCGTGGACTAGATTATGCGCTTTTATCATGATTCCATATTTGATGGTTGTTTATATGTATGGATAGTTATGATTGAACTATACAGGTTAAAGATTTTTTTTATCTCACACGTGATATCCTGTGGGAAAACCCGTTCGTGGAATTCATGTTGGTTTGAATTTCCACGCAGACGTACGTCATGCTTTAAGCTGAGCTTAATCTCAGGCTCGGGGCATGACAATTGGCATATGTCACGAGTTGGATGTAGCACATGACTACAAGTCATTCAATATGTATCAAATGTGTATCAGTCCTCACAGAAATCAAATGGATCCAGGCTTCTATTTCGTTGTGGCAAACCATCAAACAAGTTGCGCGCATCATCGAGACATGAGATGCTAAACCTTGAAGAACCCACTAACAAGCAAGGAAGGAAACAACAAACCAATATATAACAATTTCACACCCACGATCAAAATAAGAAAAAAAAAAAAAAACCCATAAAACATACTTATCTAACTCAAGTGCAACACTACCAAGCCATTAGAATAGCTGAATAGGAAGAAAACAATAACCACCCAAACCAGAAAGTGAATCAAAGAAATTCTTTCTTTTGAAAGATGAAAAATGGTTGCAAGTCATTTGAAAGAAAAAACTTCCAATCTGACATTTCCTTGAGCCAGGTAAGCATCAGTAAGCCACATAAGCATATTAACCATCTCATATTAGACCATGTTTAATGCTTAAAAACTTGGCGTCCCTTCCCAATCGTCACCTACATTAAAAACCCATTTCCAAATGGGACATTGTCGGGACCCCGGACCCGGTTAGTGCCAACGACACTCCTAATCTGGGATCGGAGCATGGTAATGTACATCTTTTTTATGCGCATGCAAAGCAAGACGGAACACATCGCCCGCGTACGTAATTTTTCACAGGTTTCCGTGGTGAGGATGTCATACAAAAGGTAATTTCAGAGTGAGCTATATATCATATAACATTCCCAATCATAAGAGTTAAATATTTACACAAACGATGAGTTTAATGATAACATTCCAAAAAAAAAGGCCAACAAAGGCCAGTACATAAAAATAAAAATAAAACCCAAAATGTGAATATCACCCTCCTAAAAGATGTTTCGCAGCTCATGGCCTGATCTGATGTCTAGAGGACATCGTCGACTTACCATTTTCCTACTTGTTGCGACTTTTCGACCACCTCCTCTGGCTCCTCCTCAATGACAACGGGGTCTGGACTCGAGTACCAAAATATAGTGGGTCAGACACAACGGTTCGGTAGGTGGCTGAAGAGATATAAAACATAGTAATATAGTTCAATTATTTTGAAAACATTAAACATGCTTAAAACATTGAATGTCATACAACCTGATGCATACCTATAAAGAAAAGAGATGATAAGAATGAAAACATGCATAGGTACAAAGGAACAGATAACTGGCAAGATGGCAACCATACAAAGCTAAATTCTCCATCACTAAAGTGATTAGAGCACACTAAAATATAAGTCTTAAACACATGAAGTGACGAGAGCAAACTAGATATACATAGTAATGCCAATGAACTTGGCTATCACACAAAGTACCGGCCGCGGAACTGGATAATATAACATACTAGCTAAGCCCAAAATACAGTTTGCTAAGTGCAATTAAGGACCCCAAGTCGATGGATCAAGTCGACAGGGTTGCCCAAGCTTAGTGGTGCCAGCCGAAACATAGGTTCCCTGATGAAAATGAAGCATAATAAGGTGTGTGACACCAAAATAGGTTAAAGTATGAGCACACATACATATCTCACTAAGATGGTTCTCATTGGTACACAAAGCCAACTAAGTACTCAAACTACATAGCACCA
Organism: Camphora micrantha; assembly: GCA_003546025.1. Lineage (NCBI taxonomy): Eukaryota > Viridiplantae > Streptophyta > Magnoliopsida > Laurales > Lauraceae > Camphora > Camphora micrantha. The sequence continues at coordinate 38,065,269 of QPKB01000002.1, forward strand.
ATAGCCTTTAAGTAAGATTAGTAACATTGACCAAAACAAAGGAAAACCATGTCATTTGAGCAAAATAGAGAGAAAAACGGGTTTCCCAAATGCATGCCTGAACCACATATTGAGGCTTCAAGATTTAGTACCATGTGTATGAAGATCTTGTACTCTCAAAGATCAAATATATTTCAGTATCTTAGACACATTGATAAATCAAGAGTCTTTAATATGCCTCCGGGGTAATGTTCTCCCGTGTTAGAAGCCCTCCACAAATCACCAGTGAGACCAAGGAGCCAAAGGCTTTACCCGCTCAAGCGCCCAACGACCCGCTCGAGTGGCAGAGCTTCTGTCTGCTCGTCTGGAGTCAGCTGCTTTAACCGCTAGAGCGCCCAAAGGGTCCGCGAAACTTCCCAATCCTAAACTTTGGCCCCTTTCAAACCCAACAACCTGCATGGGAATAGGCCTCCTTTTCCTTAAAAAAAACTCCAATTCATCCTACATGATTTGCACCCATTCCATCACACAATCCTCATCAATATAACCCATACATTCAGCCCATTTTCAATAAAAATCCATAAACATGAAATCTGAAATTTCTGAAATTAAAGGAGCTCAATTGACTGATAGAAATCATCAAAATGCATATACAAAAGCAATTCAAAGTTATAACAACGATGTAATGTGGAAATATCCATGAAATCACAATGAATGGAAAAACTTTGGAAAATCTCATAAAACAATTAGCTTTTCAAAAAAAACCAATTCATCCACTTGCCTTGGTTTCCAGTAGCACTAAATAACCTACCAAACTCACTTCCAATGCCAAAACCTATGGGCTACACAAAAACCCCCAAAATAAACCTATTTAGAACCCGAAAATGCTAGACAAGGAAAGAGAAGGAGAAAGATTGCAATAAGAAAGGAGAAGACTCTCTAGGGTTAGTAAAATCCAAATCTGAGAGATAGGGAAGATGACTTACTTGAAGGAGCTTCAAATGGGGAGAATTGGCTGAAAAAGAACCCTACTACAGTTGGGTTATTCTCCAAATAGCATCAATGGAGAGCTTTCAAGGTGGGGAAGAAGGTGATGAGGTCATTCTTGACATCTAGGTAGGATTTGGAGTGGATTGGAGGAGAGGAGCGGAAAGAAGAAAGAGAAAGTGAACCCTAGCTTTGGTTGTAGCCAATCTCCTACAACAAACATGAGAGAAGAAAAGAGGAAAGCGAGCTCACCTTATATATGGAGTGAGTGTGGGTCCCACTACTAACCAACTTGGCGGGCTTAAGAACTTGGGTTTCCGAGCCTCAAACAGGATCACGAAGTAGAGAAAAAAATTTCTGAAAAAATATAGTTTTCGAAAAGTACATATTTCGTGGGGTTTGGAGAGAAAAAAATTATGCCCAGATTTTGTGTAAATAGACTGTTTTGCCCTAGAAATTGGAAAACTTGTGTTTCGAGGTCTCGAACGAGGACGGAGTGAACACAAAAGTTGTAGGGGCTAACAAGATCTATCAATCGGAGTTAAGACATAATTTTTTCTTAAATGGCGGTTAACTGCCCACACTCATGCGAAATAGTCAAAGGACCCTCAAAGAGTCCAACTAAGTCAAAGAGGCTCCCAAAACTCCCCAAAGCTGCATAAAAGCCATTCAAATCTACAACCTAAATCAAAATCCACTAATCCCTCTTAGAAAGCTAATTTCGTGTCTCGATTAGCACTATAGACACCATAAGCAACCCATACTCATCAAGAGTCTTTCCCACTGCAAATCTCCCCATAAGCCATTGGTCCCAACCCACATTAGTCTCATCACTGTATCTCTCTTGTTTCACTACACCAAGTGAGTGGTGGGAATGGACCACACATCATTCCTACTAATGTTAGTGATGGTGATTGTTGTTTTGGTGGCTTTGATCCAGATGTTGAAACCCCCATTCCTTAGGCTTCTCAATCCTAGTGTCATTCTCATATACATCTTATATGTTGCACTCAACCTCCCCCCTCCCTCCCTCTTTGTAAGAAGAATACATCAACTACTGTTGGTGGGAGAGATTGTTAAGCGAACTTTCCCTTATTGATCATTCACGTAGGTCCCATGCAAGTTGGAAAAATTGCGTGCAACAGTGATTCCATACTAGTTATCCCTTCCCTTTACTGAAATGGAAGCATCATTTCCTTCTTTAAAAAAGAAGCCACATATTTTTGGTTTGGGATGGATGATGTGGAAGCGAAAGAATCGAGTGACTAGAGGTAAAGAGAGCATGTGCACTCTTTCCTGTAGTAGGTTCGTTCCTTCCCTAATAAACCTTTTTATCTTTCATTTTCATTGTATTTGTTCATTTCCAAAATAATACAAAAATAAAAAATAAAAAAAATAAGAAAGGAAGTAAGGAAGAAAATCACTTGCATTTGATTTCTATGACTCTTAATATATTGTGTCGCCCATCACCCTCTATCAAATATGATGGAAAGATCCTATGTATTGGTGGGCGTGGGAGATAATGAAATTATGCAGCAAAATCCTACGAAAAATAATAAAAACTAGATATTGGTCGCTTAGAAAAAAATAATAGATTAAATATATATATTTATAACAATTAACTACAGGATGAGAGACTCCTAGGAAAATCAAAAGAATAAAAAAATGACAAAACCCAAAAAAAAAAAAATAGAAATCTTCATATGTCAAAAACAAAAATAAAAAAAAAAAAAGAAATAAAAAACTACTAAACAGTTAAAAAACATACTTTACTAGATATAAAAAACCAAAAATTAAGATCTCAGTCTCCTAAAAAACTATGGATTAGAAAAAACAACAAAATCCAAAAATTTTCATAAACATTATCCCTTTTATAAGTTGATAATTAACTTGGATATTAAATAAATATTTACTTTGCATGGTATTTAGCCCGTGCATCGCATGGGATTTCATGCTAGTACCCATTACACAAAATGACACACAATCAGAGCTTAAGTACTGAAAAAGACGCAAAGGAAAGCTGTGAATGAAGACAGTGAAAATATGTGAGGAAACCGGCTATGGAATGGAGACGATTAAAACAAGGGGATGAATGGAGAAGATGACATTGCATGACAAGATGGTCTTGGGTTGATAGAGGAGAATAGAGGCGTCGGTTAATTGAACGAACATGAAAAACCATGAGTTTTGATATTGGGTGCAGAAGGATGATGCTCCCCAACGGGTTTTGGTTCATGCTCCCCATTTATTATTTTTCTGTTAATTGCAAGTTTCAGTATATAGGGTTTGTTGACATCAACTAAATAGGGGCAAAAAGGGAATGACGTAATGGATTTTGGGTGGGAGGTCCTCTACCGATATTATAAAAATATGGGGTCTTCTGTTGTGGTTACCTTATTTAGTGGGATTTTCTTGGTAAATGTCCCATATATAATGAGCAATTTAATAAAGATGCCAATATCTTCTCCAACATAAAAAAGAACCCACTCGTTACAATTTTGACCGCATTGCTCTACTTTATATAGAGCATAGGGAGACGCACGCCTTTGGTACCTTATTTCCAACTATACACTATCTTTTTGTAATTATATAAATCTCCTTTAATTAGAATTTAAAAATACACTCTCATTTTAGTAATTACGAAAAGACCCCTTGATTCCCATCTCCTTTGACTACTTTTTACAAATACAACTATTTCTCCTTTCAATAATTGCAAAACACTCCTATACGAGAATTTGGGGCTAGAGGCCAGACCGGATGGCTTCAGTCATCAGGTGGCCCAGATCGGTCGTGTTGCAAACGGTCACCCGAGCATCTGATATCTGGGGTATCCGTCGAGGGAAAACGGGTTTCGATTCTGAAACCGTTCTCATTATTAATCGGGTTGAGTTCTGATCCTGGGAAAACGGATCCAAATCCATCGTGTTCCTATCCGAGGACCTATACCATACCCATTTTAAAATATACCATGCGACCTCTATACCCCCTAATTCAGTCAATCTCAATCATTTCCTCCATTTGTGTCTTTTGCAAGAGAAGAAAGAAGAAAGCAGTCGATGATGCTTGTTCTAAAAATACAAAAATCAATGTATGCTTAGAAGCTTTCCGATTTTGAGTTTCAGTTGGGATTGGTTGGGGGACTCCATGTCTCCTTCTTCATTTCCTTGGACACACACAGCTTGTAAAGTGTGATGATTGAAGAAAAAATCAGGTAAGCACCATTTCCATCTTTCAATTTCTCAATATCTCTCTTTTTGAAGTTTTATCTTTCTCTGCATCTGTTCTACAGGAAATTCTATATGCACCCATCGGAAGTGTTGAACACACCCACGTGTTGAGCCCACCAGACCCAATCTATTTTTAAAAAGTTTTTGTTGAGCCCACCCACCATAATACCCAAACTGCCTGCACAAGAAGACCAAGCGTTTCATTTCCATTGCCATTCTCTCGTCGATGGTTTTCAAATTTATCTAGTCTTGGGCGTCGACCTCTTCTCCACTGCACAGCTCCTCTTCTTCTTCTTCTTATTCATAGGACACTCAAACAAGGTCAACTCATCATCATCTTCTTCTTCTTGTTCATAGGTTTATCATTTTCACATATTTTTTTAGGTTGTAATTTATGCATTAGAGAGTATAGACGTTTGCAACAAATAGGGAAGTCCCTAATGAATGACATGGATGGGTGTTTCGAACTCTAAATTTACCATGTCCATTGTTGTTCTTCTTCTTCATACTGTTATTCGCGATCTGCTTGGCAATCCAGAAACGTGCAGGAACTATATGGACGGCACATCAAAGGTGTGCAGTTACTCTCTGCATAGCCCATCTAAGCCGTGCATTTTTTATATGCACGGTTATGCACAATTCAATCATGGCGTGCTAACACAAAGTTCACGTTTTCATTGCGCCGTGCATAATTAGTTTGCACAGTATATTTAAACTGAGCTGTACAAAAAAAAAAAATTTTAATTACATTGTTTCCTCTTATTGATTTTCATTTTTAACAGATTCGAAGAAATGCCTAAAAGGCCAGCTCACCGTGGTGGCAGCTCACAGACAACAGGTGGATGGGCTAGTTCTTGTAGCGAGCCATTGAGAGTGCGGACCAAGATTGTTGTCGCAAGACTGCGTCACCAAAGTGTGCATGCGAGTTCTTCGACTGCTAGCCGTCAACGGCCAACGACGTCTAAACGAAGACGAAAATTGTAGCGGGATCCACTCCCCGAGCCAGTTGAGGAGCATGTTGACAGTTCTTTAGAGGATGATTCCTCAAAGGCAGAGGCACAGCCGTCCAGTCCTCCTACAACAACAACAGGGGAGGATGATTCCTCAGACGAAGAGGCACAACCATCCAGTCCTCCTGCAGCGGCGGCAGGGGAATGTCCTATTCCCGGCGGTCCGACCTACCTATCTATCCTTATGAGTGTTAGGACACACGTAGCCTTATCCATATGGGACGGGGAGGTACACGTTCATTCTTTTAATATTTTAATTAATCATTTTTCAAACAAGATGTTTCGTAGTCTATAATAACAAATATTAATGAAGATTTATACTTGTAATGTGCAGGAACGTGGCCCGCTCAAATGTATCAATCATTGGCGTCAGCTGAAGGATTGGTACATACCTCTGGCCGGGGATGGGGCTGATCTTCAAGTTCCTCAGTTTCGTGCTATTATAGAAGAGTCTAGATTGGCAAATTTGATACGTTTCTCGTACCGATATATCTCCTGCCCTTTAGTATTGAGCTTTGTAAAGAGATGGCAGCCTAAGACAAATACCTTTCACATGCCATTTGGTGAGATAACTATCACCTTAGATGATGTGAGTACTCTCCTCGGCATCCCAGTAACGGGACTTCCTGTCCACACATTGACAAGTATGGGATTTACTGATCAAGTAGATTTACCTGAGTGTGTATTGGGTGTGGATAGGGCATCTGCATTAGCTGAGTTGAGAGTGGCTCATGGTGGCGTAGTTAGGATGGGGTGGATCAAACTGGTGTATGGCGATGTGACTCCTGCGTCATCTATTGAACAGGTAGAGTGTGCAGCTAGAGGTAATCTTATGTACTTGTTAGGCTGCACACTCCTCACTGATAAGTCATTGACTTGAGTTCCCATCTACTACCTATCTTTACTGATGGACTTGTCACGGGTCCGTCATTATGCATGGGGGGCTACCGCATTGGCATATCTGTATCGCCAATTGGGGATCGCCACGAGGGCAGATGTGCGACAGATTGCTGGATATCTGACGCTACTCACGGTAAATGTGTACACTTTATATATACATATGCATGTTCCCTCGTAATTGATCCTTTAAATTGTATAATTAATAATTGGTATCATTTGCAGTCTTGGGTGTACAAGCACTTCCAATTTGCCTGTCCTCCTGCACAGTGGGGATATACTGCTGGAATGCCTCTAGCAAGCTGCTGGAATCCTAGTCAGGATTCCGGGATTGCAAGGGAGAACATACAGCTGTTGCGTGAGAGGTTGGATGACCTACATCCGAGTGAGGTGAACACCCAATAGAGTCATTGATATATATTTTACATTTTTGTGATGGAATACTTTTTATTATATTAATGAGTTGTTTCATTTACTTGCCACAGGTCGCTTGGGATCTGTACACTAGTGCAAGGGCTCAGCATCCATTCCATCAGATATCTTTCTTCTGTGGTTGCTTGAGATCGCTAGATGTCATTAAACCCTACCACCCACACAGGGTTCTCAGATAGTTTGGCTATGTACAGACCATCCCACCTGCACCGTTCGCCCCTATTTGTGCATATCGGGGATCTACTGCTGGAAAATACAAGGTCTGCTACAAATTTCTAGACCAGTACTGGGTTACTTAGGAGGATCATGTATTATCCGTAATGCACTGCGGCCATCGAGCGCAACATGCATGAGAGTGCTCACTCAACTACCTCGAGTGGTTTTTTAGAATATCACACCCTCAAGCACAGAACCCTGATCATGATTCCCACTATCATCCTAATGAGGGTAGAGATGACTCGACTCCAATAGTAGTGAGGGTTTGAATTTTTCCAAACATTATGCATCCATTTTATCAAACTATCTTTTGTATTGATACATTTTATAGTTTCTTACAGATCCTTCGAGCGAAGGACCATCTTCGTGCCACGATTGCGCAAACAGAGCAGCTTGTTGATTTCTATTACCAGGCATTGCAGACCACCCTCAAGATCCTGGATAGCTAGCCGGTGACGTACCGACGACATACGCAGCTGTAATGGAATGAGGGGTGTTGGATGGGTCCTTTTTTATGGATGTTTTGAGGGTATACTTTTTGAGAGTGGCTACCTACACACTACAAATTGCTCTCTACACATTGCATTTAAAAAAAAATAAAAAAAATCCCTAAACTACCCCTTGCCCTCTCCTTCCCTCTTTCTCCCTGCTTGTTGCCATCCACCGCTCGCCCACCCTCTCCCCTTCCTCTCCTCTCCCTCTTCCTCTCCTTCTCCTTCTCTATTTCCCTCTCTTGTTAAACCTTAAACCCTACTCGTCGCCACATGTTGCCTGCCCACCCTCTCTCATTCTCCCTCTCTATTTCCCCCTCGTCGCTGACCGCTACCCGGTCACCTTTTCCCCTTCCTCTCTCCCTCTCACGGTGTACAAGCAAATGGAGAAGAAGCAAATGCTTTGGATGTAAAAAAAAAAAAAATTACTGTTGAAATCGGCGAATCTAATTGGTTCGGGTGGCCGAACAAACTCGATTTGTTCAGCCATGTGTCCCCAAACGAATTAGATTCGCTGATTTCAACGGCAATTTTTTTTTTTTACATCCAAAGCATTTGCTTGTCCACTGTGAGAGGGAGAGAGGAAGGGGAGAGGGTGACCGGGCGGCGATTGGCAACGAGCGGGGAGAGGGAAATAGAGAGGGAGAAGGACAAAACGAGGGTGGGCGGGCGGTTGGCGATGAGCAGGGAGAGGAAAAGAGATGGAAATAGAGAGGGAGAAGGAGAGGGAGAGGAAGAGGGGAAGGAGCGGAAGGGGAGAGGGTGGGCCGGCGGTGGACGGCAACGAGCAGGAAGAGAGGGAAAGAGAGGGCAAAGGTAGTTTAGGGATTTTTTTTTATTTTTTTAAATGCAGTGTGTAGAGAGCAGTTTACAGTGTGTAAGTAGCCACTCGTACTTTTTTTTGGATGTTTTGAGGATATACTTTTTTTATGGATATTTTGAGGGTATACCTTTTTATGTATGATTTTGTTATGATTTATATGGACTTGAATGATATGTGTTTCATTTGATGAACTTGTATGATTTTGATCAAAATGGAATGAAAGGGGGCCAGGATTTACTCTGGTGTTATAATATAACACACTGCACTACCATCTTGTTCCGAGAAAAAGGGTAATTGCACGTCACTTTAATATTGTGCAATTTCTATATGCTCGGAAACTATTTGCCGTGCAGTGTGCAGATGCATGGCGACATTAAACCAAACAAGGTCTCAAAAGTCCAGTTAATTGGGCATATGAGGGTGTTATAAAGGCTCTTTTGCATGGCAAAGAGAGGACCTACAATAGATGGCCCACTGTGAAGCACTTTTATACTAGAAAATTAAAAAGGTAATAAATATTTACTAAAGCGTTTTGCACGACACTTTAATAACGTGAAAAATTAGTACTATGCGATATCCATCTACGTGGAACCTATTGGCCATGCAGAACGTCATTTGCATGACCCTGTTAAACCGAGCAGGGGTATTAAGGAATTAACACATAACATAAACACATAAATCTTTCATCAATTTCATCAGCCATCCGTTAAAAAAAAGGTACTAAGTTCGTTTACATCAAATTGATAGTGCAAATAATCAATCGCTATCAAGATTGACCAACTCATGTGTTGCGACACTGTCTCCAATCATATCTCTGAATTGCTTGATGCTCTTAGCATATGGGAGCTGCCATCCGTCTGCATTAGGATAGTGGTGTCTATGCCAATTTGTAGCAATGGGAGGCATGGGTACTTCGGGTTTCATGAAAACCTGAACAAAATGGTTTCCATTGACGAAACCAATCGCGAAAACTTTGTGAGAACTTGATGGAATCGGGGATGATCTCAAAGGCAGGAAAGTAAGGCACTGTTGCCAATGAAAGGAGGACCAATACAACGTTATAATATGAAGATATCAAGTAACCCATGTTCGGCATTGTCATCCACCGATCAAATAAAGGATTACTTTCAGAGTAAGACAATGCATAATACAACTCCCAACCCTTTCCTCTCCTCCATAGACCAATGAATAATAATTTTGATACATTTGCAATTCATTGCTCAAATCCATTCTAACCTGCATCCAACTATCCTCGCCCATGCCTAGAAGACCAGCTATAGCTCTGAATCCACAGTTACCATCAGCTGCAACATCCTTAACAGTGTGGATATAGGGTCCCAAAGACTGAGGAAGTAAATGCAGAAACGTACACGACTGAGTGTGACGGACAGTCATTTTCTCGTTCTTCTTCGTTACAGTTGTATTGCTTAATCTAGCCGGAACGTTATCTTTACTCGACAATGCATATTCAAAAGCAGATGGTTCCCGACGCGTAGATCGATCCAACTTCTTCTTTTTTTATGATCACCGACCGCGGGTATTCAATTTAACGTCCGATACAATAAGAGAAGTAGATGAAGGACTTCCCAATTCTCTAAGTTTTTTTAATATTTGTATTTTACCCCTCTGATCACTACTCTGAAATTTCTTAGGAATCAACTCGAACTCTGAAGTTGTGGTCAACTCAGGGGCTTCGTTCACCACAGTGGCTTTTAAATTGAGCTTCCGCCAATAGTGGTAAACACAACTCAGTGGTATATGAGAACCTTCCCATATGTACTCGACAATTTTGTGTGTACATGGTAAACCATGAGTCTATCGAATTACGCACCCATATGCCGCTGAATCTGGACCAATATCACCAGCTCTTATTGACTCATTCAACACTATATCCAAAGCATTTCTGGATAGAAATCCTCTCAACTCATGAAACAGTGCTGGTTTGAACTTATATTGCACGGTGTTCAAACTCTTTTCAAAAGAAGCCTTTATCTCCGTAAAGAGAAACTCTAGCAAGGCAAGGATAACCCGCCAGGACGAATCAAAGCTACAGCTCGATGTGCCTAGGTGTCTCTTTAATTTTGCATGTGCACTCTCAGTCTTGTTAGTATTGACGTTCCCATATGCTGATCCGTCCAAGCAGCCACAAATAGCTTCTTATGCTTATTCAACCACGAGTTCTTCACATAATCAACAACATGTGGATACCCGCAGTAATTCCGTTCCAAAGCACTTAGAAGTTGCGGGTATTCATTTTCAGTTAAAGAGACTATCAACATGTTCCAACAAGAGATAAATGCATCCCATCCGTCTTTGGTCTCAAAAGACTTCTTATAATTTGCCAAGATATTCCTAGAAATATGCCACCTACATAATAAGTTTGTTGCATTCAGAAAAACAACATTTATTGCATTCATTAGCGCTAACTCTCTGTCTGTGACAATCACACGAGTCGAAATGCATCCATCCATTAATTCCTTGAGTCTCTCCAAAGCCCATCTATAATTGGCCTCCCTCTCTGATTCAAGGTACACAAAAGCAACGGAGAACGTCAGTTGAGTAGATATGACACTAATAACCTCAAGCAAGGGAAGTCGATATCTATTAGTCTTGTACGTGAAATCCATTATCAAAACTTCTAGAAATGCACGTAATAACTGAATAGATGATGGATGTGCTCAAAATAGGTTTATGATAACATCTGTAGCGTTGTTGCTAGTGTGATACTCAATGTAGTTGTTCTCCTCCAAATGCATCATGAGTTGCTGCATCTGTGATCGACTGGCAATCTCTATCACCCTAAACTTCTAGCGAGCATTGTAGATACTCTTCATTATAGTGGTGTTGTGCACATCCCTTTCCTGCGATGTTCAAAGGTTGTTCCTCAGCTTCACCAAACTCTTAGACATATTAATCAAAACATTGATGTCTTCCCTAGAAAGCCTCCCAGCAAACGAGTGCCCCTCGAGATGCTGTGCGGTTGGATGACTGTGCACCCCACAAACTACTGTTAACATCCAATCGTCGTCAGTTGCCAACTTTAGGCCCTTTAAAGCAAAATGGCAACTACACTTTTTCGTTCCCGTTGCCTTGTTATGATTTTCCTTTTTGAAGACTTTCGATGGACCCCTGTAACTACCACTTCTCTTACAAGAAAAACGATTCTCGGCTTCCTTCCATCTTTACTAGCATTTAAAGTCTTGATTACAATTACCAAGCCATGTTTCTTTCCAACATCCCTTGTTCATTGGATTAGGCCCTTTCGGCTTTTGAATATTATGTCAGTGGTGAAGACATTCGTAAAATCCAAAAGGCACTCACTGGCACCGGTTGATTCAATCTCCTTCAAATATATCACAAATTCTTAGTTTATCAATGCACGCTCCTTTATCACCGAGCAATATTATATTGCACAGCATATATAGGCCGTTCTTAACGTTTCTGATCGATTTAGGTTGACCGATCAGTAGTACCTTGTGCGGTTTAATAGTGCCATGCAATATAATGTTGCACGTCTTATGACAACCGAGCATATATAAAATGTGCGGTTATGGAATTTTGAGCAGGATGCGAGAAGAAAAAAGAAAACGAAGGAAAAACGTATATGTCATTTTCGTAGATCATCAACTGTTTGTCCATATTGCAAATGCCTACTTTAAATACACAATGTGGTGTAGAGAGATGAGTATTTCTAAGTTTGTTCAAAAAATGAAAGACACTTGATGATACTAAAAAAGAGTTGAAGAAGATGATGACGAAGGAGATGAAAATCAATGAGGAGGAAGAAGTGCAGAGGTGCAGTGAGAAGGGAAGGGATAAAAGGGAGAATGAAGAAGAAGAAGAAGAAGAATACTGTAGGTGCTGAACCAAAGGAGGAAGATGGATGTTGATTGTAAAGGGCGATTTTGTCCTTTCACATGAGGCCATTTTAGTAATAAATTTTTTTTTAAATGGTGGGTGTGGTCAACACTTCCGATGGATGCATATAGAACTTCCCATATTCTACGGCTTTCCTCTTTCCCATGAAAATGGTTTTACTGTTACCACTTATGGGACCGGGTCCAGGTACGGAAATGGGTTCCCTGGACCCGACCCGGTACATAGTTTAAAAGCAACCCAATTCTTACATTTCATTTCACACACCTTTCTCTCTGTCTCTCAAATCCTTAAACCCCACGAATAAACACTCTCTAGCGATGTTTGTTTTTAGGGTTTTTGCTCGTATTCAAAGAAATGGCTTCAACCAATTTCGTTATGTTCCTTCTTTTTCTTCATCTTCTCCAAATAACCTAATTCCGAATATCTTCAATAATGTAAGTTTTTCTTTTTTTCTTTTAACCTCTGAAAGGTCTCTAAATCTAAACTGATACATCTTGATTTGTTCCGGCTTTAGGCTTTAGGATTCTGGATTGTTATTTTACATTTGGTGCCTAGGTTTTGTAACTATTTGTTTCTTCCATCACATGCGATTTGTGAATCAGTTTTAAGGGCTGGAGTTGATGCCACTTAGGTTTTCTGTGCTGTTTGTGTGCGCGGGGATAGTCATATCTATTGAGTCTTGGTATTCTTGTACTATAATTGTTGTATGCCATTCAAAGTAATAAAAAATATACAGCTTCATGTTGGATTTTTTTTTTTTTTTTTTTTGTTCAGATTCTTTTTAAGAACACAATGAATTTAAATGTTGAAGGATTTTGAAAAGGGGTGGAACCCAGGCAGGTATTGATGTAGTCCGAGGCCAACCCATTTTGGATGTTGGATGTGGCCATGCCCGAGCCTGGGTGAAGCCTAAATTACAAAGCCAGAGCTCGAGTTACATCTACAAGCCTAACTACTACTGCTTGGGCTTAATTGAGCTGTCTTGGTCTGTGCTGAATATTCAAAATATTGAATAATTCTTTGGAAGGACCATAGTGAAGATCCACAATGCGGCCCCCACCCCGCCCCCTCATCATCATCATGATGGTCTTAGACTTGTTGCAACTATGTTGGGGTTGACTACATAAATTATGTTATGTTTCTCCATTCCGATTTATCTTGAACCAAATCTTCGGATAGGTTACGTCTCTTCAGATTTACCCATAATACTTCCATCTAGGGGTGGACCCACGTTGTAAGTACGTGGGGTGACCGCCCAGGTCAGATCATGCATCATCTGATGTCTTCAAATATTTAATGAGGCAGACTAGCAAAAAAATGCCCCTTTTTTAATTCGCATATTCCATTCTACAATCCCCAATCCAATCTTCTCCTAAAATCTCTCTCATCTTACCAACCAATCTAATCTTCTCCTAAAATCTCTATCATCTTACCTCTTCATACAATTTCTCATTCCATTCTACAGTCTCAATCAGCACAAAACACCTATTAAGGCCAAAATGAAACTACTTCAAATACAAACATTCACTATCTTTGAGGGACCCTCTATATAAATTGTTTTACGCATCCACCCATATAAATAATCATCTTGTGGGACCCAATCGATGAAGATCCTATCACTTTACATTACCTAAATAAATACAAGATAATCATTAGTCATTACCCTTGCAAGATGGGCCCAGCTGTTAAATCCTATTTGCACGCATCCTTCAAAAGCCGGGATTAAATTGAGTATTTCATTTTTAACATCTGTTCCTTGAATCTAGACCATTGCTAAATGTTTGCTTGATCATATATGGTAAAGATATAAGGCATTCTGGAGTGAAATAAATTATATTGATTGACTTTTGGAAGCAAATCCCATTTCCAAGTATCCTTTAAAATCTAAAATTGAATGATTATTTCCTAAAAGGTTCATGCTTAATTTACATGATGTGATGTGGCATATATAATGTGAGGTGGCATTGTTTCATTGGCCAAGTCAAAAGGGGTGAAAACACCCCTTTTCAAACGGGGGGGGGGGGGGGGGGGGTATTGTTTGAGAATTCCTTTTATTTAATGGATGACGCATCTACAAAATCTAATTTTCATGTTAGCGCTTCTAATTTAGATATGCATTTATAAAATTCTTGCACTAAGAATGTAGCAGACTAAGACCTCCACAATGTAATGACAAATTGTGGTGAGGTCATTTACAGGGCATACCTCTATTGGATGTTGTAGTTAAAAAAGCTTTGATGGGAATTGAGTTCTTTATCCTTAATTTGTCAAAAAATAAAAATAAAAATAAAAAATCATGTCTTTAAACCATGCAATCAGTGGAGATTATTTGTCGTTGGCGTTGATGATTGGTAGTTGGCGATGATTTTAACTTTTTAAATTAAACATCCTCCGCCCCACTCAAATGAAAATCATGGGTCCGCCATTGCTTCCATCCATGTCCTTTTTAGCCTATCCTTTCTCCTTGGTGGTCCATCAACTTACATAAATTCCTTTTTGCCTTAGTGGTGCTATAGCTAGCCTGTGTTGGACATGTCCAAACCATCCCAAATGAGTTTCTCGTAGTTTATCATATATTGATGCTATCCTAAATGCTCTTAAAAGCTCTCATTTTTTAAATTCGATCTTCTTTTATTTTACCACACATTGACCTAACATTCTCATCTTTTCTACACTTATTTTGTGCATGTGTTGCTTCATGATTGGCTGCCCAGTGCCCACCATCACCCTGATAAATTAAATATAGAGAATGATGTTATGTTGGCACACCTCCTTAATACCCGTGCCTTAATATGGTATCAAAATACTTATTGTTATATTATTGGGCTTCCTAATAGTCACAAAGTCAAAACCAAAGCCTTATTCTATCAAGAGTTACAATTTAATTGCACCTAAAAAGTAGTTGCAATCTAACAACGGACCAAACACCAAAAAAGGGAAAAAGAAGGAAAAAAAAAAAAAAAAAAGGAACATGGAGAAAAAAAGATGAAGAAGCAATTTTACATAACCATTAATGAAGACATATATTTGAGGCATTGTTTTGAAAATTGAAATTATATTGCAAATCGTTTAAGGGATTGAATCGAATTGTCCTTGAGCAATTGTATTTTTTTCTTTTTTTAAATGGGAAAAGATACAAATAAAAAATAGAGAATGAAAAAGTAGTTATTTATAGTCCATTCTGAGCACCAGCGCTCATGATAAGGTGAGCTTACTCTCTTGTGGGGCCTAGGTATGCCATGTTCACCTTATTGTGATTTGTGAGCACCGGTGCTCGACTGAGATTTCTCCTTATAAATGATATATGTATGAAAGTTTAAATATGTCTAGGGGTCGCCGTTTGCCTTTTATGCATGTGATATGAAGAATGGGTTTCATATGTAAATCGAAATTATCATTTTCACATGAGTAAATGAGTATTTCCAACTCTTATATATATATATTTAATTTTTTTTTACTTTTTGGATTTTTTCACAAGTCTCTCAAAATCCGCGAAGAATTAAAATATGAAACTTTACGTCTTGATGTGTACCATTAATACAAGAATATTGAATAGTTTGACTCATGAATTGGGGGCCCACAAAAGTCTAGAAAATTAGACCTATAGATTGGATTTTTTCACAAATTACTCAAAATCTATGAAGATTTAAGATAATTAGCTTCAAGATCTTGGGGAAAAAAAGAAAAAAGAGTTCAATAAACGAACTCAAGGGTTTGGATTACTACTATGAAGCCAACAGAAATTAAAAAAATAAAGGTCTTTGATGGGCCCCGCAAGTGAAAAAAATCACTGTGGAGCGTAATGTATTGGTGCTTACTATAAAAGAAACCTCAATGTATTGATACCTTACTGGTTGAAGGTGTTAATCACTTTCACAGCTACACGTGTGAACTCTTGGTGCATAGATGACCATATATACATGCCATTTTCACTCCTCATTTACTCACATATGTAAATTAGTGCCAACAGACGTGATGATGTGTACCATTATGCATAGGAATTAATTACTTATGTAAATGAGCACAACAAACGACCCCTTAGGATATTAAAATCACTAAGAAAAATAAATGAGTTGTAAATTTTTATTTTTAAATCAAGAAATAAACATAGAATCCTTCTCACCAATGTTATATGTATAGTATGTGGCTCATGAAGTTACGAAAGTGTTCATGAAGAAAAACGAAAAAAAAAAAAAAAAAAAAAGCATGTAGGAGACTGTTACACTCGGTTGAACACTTAAATCACATCCCTATTCCTTATTTATCTTAAAAACGTTGCCAAATCCAAAAAATTCTTAAAAGGCTTTGCTACTCACTAGATAACCTCTTAAAAATAGAAACACTAAAAAAACCTAAAAAGTTTGTAGTATGAGTGCGTATTTGGAAACTCTACTCTAGTTGAAACATAGTTAATTTGATTAGGTTTCCATTTAGCAAGGATCTACTCAATTTAAAACTGATTCAAATAGATGTTTGAGTGCTTTGAACTGTTTGGCAAAGTGTTTGATTGTATCAACTCTAAGACCTTTCACCTCTTTTTCAAAATGTACAAAAAACTTTACTTTTTCAAATAGACATCAAGGTCTAAAGCAATCAGACAACGTTTAGGTTTCTTTTTGACAAGTTTGGCCGTCTAACTATTGCTGTATGATAAGTTTGCATGTACTTTGTTTATTATATGACAAGTTTTCCCATATAACTTTTACATTGACATACAAAACGGTCTATATTTGTAAAAAAGATCTAATTGTAACAACTCTATTGCAAACAGATCTAATTAAATCATCACTATTTCAATTGGATCAGACTTACCAAACATGCCCTAGATCTGTTTGAAATAGAGTCGTTTTGGTTAGAGTTTTACAAATAGACCATTTGTTAACGCACAATGTCTGATTCAATTTAAAAAGCAAATTTGTCGTATAGTAGAAGTTATATGGGCAAACTTCTTATATATTAAAAGTAGTTCAAGCAAATTTGTCATCTAGCAAAACTTTAAAAGTTTTATGGGCAAACTGTTAAATAGAAAAAAAACCCAAAAGTTGTTTGATTGCTTTAGACATTGATGTGTGGTTGGATTTTCTTCCCTCTTGTATTTTTTGAAAAAGAGGCACAAGGTTAATGTTGATCCAATTGGAAAGAGATACGTTTCCAAACAGTCTCAAGCACTTAGACATCTATTTGGGTTAGCTTTAAGTCAAATGGACTGTATTTTAAGACTTGCCAAATGGCAACTTAGCCATTTGGTTGTGGCTGTTCCCGCCCACATGAATCACTTGAATCGTAAAATTTGGTAAAGCATGTATTGAATAGTAAGATTTAATAAAGCATGTATCAAATTTTATGATTGACAACTGAATCTTACAATTCGCCAATAAATGGTATTCTTTGTATAGATATGAATATTTTTCCTTAGGATTTGATATGAACTGTTGGATTTAGGATACAAATAATAGGATTTGAGCAACAATGATTCAATGCACTTAATGCATACAACGAAGTTTTCGAAGCATATGTGCAAAACGTTTAGGCATCTTGTCTTTCATTAATTCTGCATTAATTTCCAGAATCATATATCCAATCATTCAAGTGCAGTGCAAAACATCATCTTCAAAGTTTAGAACCATACATTGCTAGTCTAAACCATCTTTTTTTTTTGTTATTTTTAAATGTATCCACTGTCATCACCCCCCAAAAACATAAATTTGTTTTTGAAAATTGCTAACAAATTAACTCCTAATCATGTTACTTGTAGGAACAAGAAAACTATAATGACATTCATATATTAACCACAGTTAAGAAAATATGCAGCTCTTGGGATTAACAGTTACTGCAAGTCTCAAGCCCAACCTGTGATAGATGCGGATTTTAGAACTATTGTCAACTTCTTCTATTGTGACTGTAAGGTTATGTTTGGCAATTGATTCCTCATCGGTTTGGAAAATTCATGTTCGACGATTGTAAATCCTCGAGGACTTGGGCTCGTGGAAACCCCCCTTTTTGAGGAGTTTTAAGTCCGACCTCCTCCATAGGATATAGAAATCCTTAATTTTGTGGATTTATGCATCATACCAATTTTTTTCGGATATACGCACCGATATCAATGTGGAATCCTTAGCTGTACAAATCCTTAGTGAGGAATCCTCAAATCTGCAAACTCCTCACGTATTCATCACCTCTTACCAAATGTGCCCTAAATTGCACATTGTTAAATTTCCTTGCAAACAATAATAAAAATAAAAATCCACTTCTTCATTCTCTTCTCGAATTTATGCAATATTGACCTTGGTTGATGGATCTTGTAGTCAATCTTGTGCACAACCAAGATACTCTTTTGTGAGTAGTGGAATGGATCTAAGTACCTGCTAAATGCTAAAAGTACTCTCTAAAGCTACTGTTGAAATTGGTATTGCCAGCATATTTGATGAATCTGTTAAGGATACAATATCTGGCGCTATTTCTTTTCCTCCATGTGATGTCAAAATCAGTATCAACTTCGATCGCTTCATCCAAATAACACTCCACCTCAAGAGTATTTCTTTTTAGCAAATTTTCTTGTTCAATGGCACTTTGGGAATGGTCTTTCAAGTCTTTTTGATGTAGTAATAGATCTACATTTGTATCATTGGAATTACTTCAAATGTTTGATATTGTGAAAAGGGAGCTCTAGTTAATCTTGGGGTGTACCAGATGAGCAGGCAATCTTGATGACAAGGCCTTTTAAGATAGAATGATGGGGAACCCATCTTTGAATTGAGATGGAGAACCCATCTTTGAATTGAGACACAGCCTTTATAAGAATTGCAATGCCTAGATTCACACAAAATCTGTGCTCACACCCCTCACAGTTCATGTTATCATAATAAAATCCTAAAACTCTTCCAAAATCTCCAACCCCGATAATCTCAGTTTCTTTAAAAACAAGGCGGGATGGGACCGAGGGGAAGAGCCCTTCCTTACGTGAGACCGATGGAGATGAGGGTGAGGTATCTTTTGGGGAATAGAGTTTGCTAGGGTTTTTTCTTCATTTGGGGAAACTCGGGTGGGAAGTCGAGAGAGGAACGGACTAAATGGTTTTTTTTCCGACCTTAAGTATGGTACCCCGGACTGTTGGATCAGCCAAACGATCCAACGGCCCATGACGGACTTCGCACAGTAACGGAATGAACACTTCGCACCCGAATTACTCCCATATATATATTTGTATGTATATGGATCAAGAACTGCAGAAAGGAGCACCAACATTAATTTTATCTATATCCTACAACAAAACTTTTCAAATTTCTCCTTCATTCACCTGGCCATGTCATGGAAAAATAAATTTCATTGTTTTTTGCCTAGTGAAGGCTGCTCATCTCCACAAATAGTTCTAGAGTCTAACTTTGTTTTGCTACTTGAAGTTTCTTCTCTATGTAGGAATAAGTGTCAAGTGTTCTTGGTGTCTTTCATCAACCATTTCTGGTAAGTAGCGCTTTTTAGTCACTTCTTGGTTTTAATGGCATATGAATGGGAGGCACTTTGAGGTTGTGATGAATCTTGGGCTCTGTGTGATGGGCTCATTGGAGGCACATTGCATGCTGACCGCGTCCTCTCACCCCTCGCTCGTGCTAGGATGACGCAGTCTCTACCAATACTCCCGCAACCCCAAGCATTATGATGTTTTAGTATAGTTGCCATTGCTCCTGTTCTCTTGAAATCTGAGCTGGAGGTAGTGACAATAGGATGGACGGTGACACTACCTTCATCTTCATCCACTTCATCAATGAATTTTGCATTTAGCAGGATTGGAGGCTCCTCCACCAGCCATTGGTCCAAATGGTCATCATATGCAAAAATCTAATATAAATTAATCGGGACATATGTCGTCTCATTATCTCTTCTTTTCAAAAATTTTTTAACCTCATTTTGTAATGAGTTTATGCCAATTTTTTTGTAACTTTTCTGCGGTTAGGTCTCTGTATGAATTGGCGCAATAATGTACTCTAATTTCTTTAACATCTTGACTGGGTGGATTTTTAACTTACTCTTTTATTTGAAAATCTAAAATAAACAAAAAGTGAAAAAGAAGCACTTTGTTCTTTTTTTTTTTCCTTTTTTTCTTAAAAATAAACATTTTGATGTAAAAAATTATTTTTAACACCAATAAAATGAATTTTTCCCAAGACAATAGATTCAAAGAAAACCAGCAAAGCATACTTAAATCTTTAAAAATCTCAAAAGCCCCAAACTCTGGTGAACAGGAGGGGAGGAAGGCGAGAGAGAGGAGAGGAGAAAAGAGCGCATGAGAGAGAGGAAGAGGGAAGAGAATACAACTTCTATTCAATAGCTCAGCTGAGAAGCTAGTGCCCAGAGGAATAAGATTATATTAACCAGTTACATATTATAAACTCTTGTCTCTGAAATGTGTGGGGTGTGGTACCAAACATGCTGCCCATCAATTTGGATGTGATTGTTTGCCTTCAGATCCTTCAGATGAAACTGAATCTCAGTATTTAAATGTATATTTAACTTCTGTCATTTTAATAGCTTTTAAGATGGTTGGCCTTGGCCATGGATACTCTGGATTTTGTTTGGTTACTGGTTTTCAAGTAAAATCTATGCAAGGATATGACAATTTTCTGATTTTTTAGTTAATTATTTCACATGTCATAAATAATATTTAACTATACTTCTATGATCATTAGGTGCATCAGGCCTTCTTAATTTTATGCATCTTACAAACTGATGTGGATATGCAGCTTAATTTTAGTTTTTGAGACCAAAATGTCGCCTTAAAACTAACTTATCCTGGCATATTGCTCCACTGCAGGGGACACCATGTGCACCATCTCAGTTAGTAGGTCATTCTTTCTTTGGGAGCGGCACCCTTCAGAGGTTTGGGATTTCATCATCTGCATCTCCTCAACTAAATGAGAAGGAGATTAACCAGTCAAAAGATAAACATGGATTTATGGCAGAAAATGATAGTACTTCTCAGAATGCTTCTCAAATTAAGGAACAAAATGAGAAAGAATCAATTTCAAATGCCAAACGTGCCGAGTCTGTATCTGGCAAAAAGAGGAGGGGGAGGAGTAGCACTGAACAAACTTCTTTTTCTGACTCAGATGCAGAGAGTGATTTGTCTTTCGATGACCTAGTAAAGCTAGTTGCAGAGAAGGAAGAGTTACTAAAGGTGAAACACAAGGAGATTGAGACGTTGCAAGAGAAAGTTCTTCGTAGCTATGCAGAAATGGAGAATGTTATAGGAAGGACAAAACGTGAAGCAGAAAATTCAAAAAAATTTGCCATACAGGTCTACATTTTATCTCTTATCTTTATAGATACTTAGATGGAACAAGATATTTCAGGGCCCACCTAAGGCCCCCAAAGGTAAAGGGGTGGATGTGGTTTGTGGGACTATGCGGATAGGGGTAGATCAACTGATTAAGTTTGCCACCATCCCACCAATGTTGACTTGTGGCATCACAAATTTGTGATTTTTCAACAGTTGGGACCACTGTCCTACCATGATGGGATGGAATGAAATTTTACCATAGCTCTAGCTTCATGTCAGACCAGACTTTTACCTTGCTAAGGGATAGTTGCCATTACAAGATCTAACACTTGAACAGGTTGCAAGGAATTACACACACATGGTAGTGATTTAACCTTTTGCGGTGCAGCCTTCTTTTTGTGAAAACCCATTCTTATTTATTTGTATCTTGAAAACTTTTATGGTTCTTAATACTACAGAACTTTGCCAAAAGCTTATTAGATGTTGCTGACAATCTGGCAAGAGCTTCTTCTGTTGTGAAAGATAGCTTCTCAAAGATAGATCAATCTAAAGACTCGGTTGGTGCTGTCCCACTTCTAAAAACACTTCTGGAGGGCGTTGAAATGACTGAGAAGCAGCTTGCTGAGGTAATGGATATTTTCCCGACCATTTTGCCCATATAATCATATTTATATAAAGTTAAGCTGATTTCCTGAGGTTTCTAGGCTCTTTGTTATCTGCTTATTCTTAATATCCAATAATTTACCGATATTATATTATTTTTGACTGTCACATTACATCATGTATTGCCACCTTTCTGCTTTTAATGCCTATGTTTGCAGCATATGGTTGTCAAGTAGGTAAAAAAAATAAAGGAGTAAAAAGATCAATTCTCTTCTGTTCTTTTTTACTGGTCAAATTTTTTTTTTCTTTTTTTTTTCTTCACATCTTCACCATCTAGTTTGTACATGGGCTGTGCCCAAGGCCTGTGGCTGTAGTCTCTGGCCAACTGGTTGAAACATGCCTGCCTCGGTACAATATACCCAGCCTGGTTGTGAGAATGATAGTGAGCAAGCATAAAGCATAGAGCTCATAGAGGCCTTTTTTCATTTTTGGTGAAATTAGATGTTTAGCCTTAAATTACAGTTTCATTCTCATTCATTCTTGTTAGAAAGAAAACAGATTCTTTACGAAGATGACGATTCACTGGTGGGGAACACCTATCCATCCTAATTGCAGTTTTGGATAAGGCTCCTAAATATCCCTTTTTTGGCCATGTGCCAACTCCTTTTTCATAACTGCTGCTAATGAGCAACAAACAATGAGTCAAATGCTAGTCTTGCTTTCATCTTTACAAATGAATTGCTATATGGCCTTGTCATTCCTTGTTTCTATTTTTCACACAATCAATTTTTTTTAATAAGTACCTATTTTTTAATACTAATTACTCCTGCCTACATATGAAGGATTATACGAATGTGCCATTGGCACTTTTTCAGTGATGTTTATCACATTTGGTTCCTTAAATATTTTAAACTTTGACTCAGGTGTTCAAAAAGTTTGGAGTGGAGAAATTTGATCCAACGAGTGAGCAGTTTGATCCAAATAGACATCTTGCAGTTTTTCAAGTACCCGATCCTTCTAAGCCACCTGACACTGTTGCTGTGGTTCTAAAGGTATGAGCATGAATTTAATCCATGTTACGACATGGATTATCCCAGCTGTCAGATATATGCAGTATTAGTTTTGTCTTTTTTCGTTAACAGAATCATTTTATTTTATTTTATTTTTATGTTTGATTGGTTTGAACCCACAACGTCGAGGTTGCAATAGTGTGCACCTTCCACTGTGCCATGAGCTCTTGTCATAGAATAATTTAATTATCTAAATCATTGTATAAAATAGAAGGGAAGTACAATATAAGAGATGTATTGTATGCAGAGCGTTTACAGTAAAGGGCAATATGCAGTATATAGGTATATGGAACATATGAATAAAAGAAGCTTCCAACATAATGAAATAACAGAGTTATATTGCAGTTAAATCAGTCACAAGCATTTCCCTCCTATCCGCCCCACTTTTGCTGACTAGTCCACAAACCCTTTCAAGCATCTTTTTGTCTGAACAAGAGAACTTGATAATGATGCACAAGCTGCAAGGTTCCTTCCCTTGTGTAACCCCTGAAATTGCGTTTATTCAAGTCTCCTATTTTGAAATCCCCTACAAATCAATTTTAAAAAACTCAAGAGTGCTTTCCCAATGCACTGGGCTTGGGCACATTGATGTCCAGAGCAATGTGCCACTGCCAGGCCATAAATTCAGGTCAAAGTAAGAAGGGCCGGACGTCGGCTGACCTTGTTCTGGCCCAAGTCTTGTCATTAGCACCTCTAATAACCCCTGTTTAATTTTCTTCATAGGCCTGACTGAGGTAGACCGTACCTCACTGAATGAGCACCCAACTGGTAGAAGAAAAATGCCGAAGAAGGAACTATAAAGGAGTAACTGCTAGACAATGCGAAACAAGAGAATCATCCGCATTTTTTTCCCCTGACCGGCTGATGGACCAGTGCTAGACAAAACAGACTTCTTGCTCAGTTAGTTGATTAAGAGTAAGATTACTGTTGCAAGTGGCTGTCGAGCTTGTTGCATTCCTTTCCTTTTTTTTTTCCATTGTTTTTCTCGGTGACTTCCTTCTTCTTGGCCATGAGAGATGGTATGAGCTCTCACCTTAACCTAGCCAGCTTGTGGAAGATTAAGGCCCCTTCTAGGGTAATTGTGTTTGGTTGGTCGGTGCTTCTTGGAGGCATCTTGACTATGGATATCTCTGGAGGTGTGTGTCTAGCGGCGGCGGAATTAGTTGACCATTTGCTTCTTAATTGCAAATGTCCCCAACTGTTGAGGACTTCCATCTTGGAATGGTTTTGAGTACTGTGGGCCACTTCCTATTACTTTATCTCAGTTGTATTAGTCTTGGGGGATGGGAGGGGGGCTCCAAAGAGGTATGCTAATGTGGAAACTGTCTTTCCTAGCTGTCGTGCGGACTATATGGAAGGAAAGAACTTCTTAATACTTTGAAGGTGACTCTTCCAAGTTCCAACTAGCTACAGATGGTGGATAAAGTTGAGTTTTCTGTGGAATCATGGACTGTTCCTTTACCACATTTTAAGGATATCCCCACGGTCACAACTCTGAGGAGTTGGCAAGATGTGTCATTCTCCTCCTGGCTACGTCTAACGCCTTGCAACACTCCTAGGTGGATCCTGTTGTGAGTCAAGAATAGGATCTATTTATAATTTGTAATGAGCCAGGGGCTTTTATGTAAATTCTGGAAACTTGAGGGGCTTTTTTGTAATTTCAGAAATAATGAAATAACATCAGAACAAGGGTTCACTACCCTAATGGGGTGTGTGACTCTTCTGTGGCTCTATCGAAATCTTCCTCTTTCTCTTCTTTTTCCCTTTTTCCTTTTTACTCTTGTTTTTGATATTCTTAGACAAAACCCTAGATCCAAGGGGATCTAGACTCACAACTTGGTATCAGAGCCTCCTTGACATTAGAAGACTATTGTACGAAGGATCCTAAGGAGCGTGATTTGGAGGAAAGACAAAGGTTTGGAGGAATATTGTCCCAGTCGAACCTGGATGTAGGTTTGGCTGGGAGATGTAGGGTCCGTCGGTGGTTCAATAATCCATCTGCTGCCTGGTGATGTTGTCTGCCTGGTTCAAGCATTGTGTGATGTCGTGACAAGTTCTATGGTGTGTTCTTGTGTCGATAACCCATCTGGTTCAACCTGGTGATGTCGTCTTCCTGGTTCAAGAATTGTATGCTGTCATGACATGTTCTATGATGTGTTCTTATGCTGATAACCTATCTGGTTCATGCAACTGGTGGTTTTCTGTGCTGTCAACCCTGTGTAGGCTATGTTGGTGATTTTGTTACGTGGAGAAGCTGGTACCAGTGTGAATGTGTGAAGCAACAACAGTGATTGTGCACATGAATCATTGGTTTGGACTTTGGAAAAATCAACCCCAGTTCTGTCATAAATCAGGTTTCAGTTTATCCTGTTAGTTGTTTTTCTTGCATTGGATCTCTGATTGAGTTGTTAAATCTCTAATGGAGAGTGATAATTCTAGTACATCTACTCAGACTCAACAATTTCCTGTTCTTACCAATCTGAATGTTAACACCAGACCTTCTCACTGGTACCAACTATAAAGATTGGGCCTACTCAACTAAAATGGCCATTGGAGGGTCGAGGAGACTTGGTTGCATTGATGGGAGTATTAAAGTGACAAATAAGGAGGATCCTAAATATTCAGATTGGGTCTCTGAAAATATGTCAGTTATGAATTGGATTCTGAATTTAATGGAAAGTGGAATTGCAAAAGAGGAATTCTTTCAGAATTCAGATAGTTCAAAAGAACTCTGGGATTCTATTGAAGTATTGAGACCACTTATTCTCAAAAGAGGAATAACACCAGGGTTCTAAAATTGAAAAAGGAAAATGCTGCTTTTAGTCAGGGTAGTCTAACTATTGGCAATTATTATTCTACGTAAGAGCTCTATGGAAAGAATTGGAGTTATACATGAGTCCTGAACTTTGTTGTGCCAAGAAGGAAGGGAAATTAATGGAAGATCCACACATTTTTGAACTCTAGGTGCTGTTAATCCAGAATTTCAGCCCATATGTTCACAAGTAACTATGAGGGTTATTGGAATAACTTGAGAGAGATGGAGAAGAGGAAGAAAGAAGTTTGGAAGAATTGGTCATTCCAAGAGAGGATTGACCATCTTGTTTTATAATCTCATTGTGCCTAATCATAGGCTGTAATTACAATCAGATTTAAAGAAAGAATAAATCCTAATCTTCTATACAAGGAAACAAGAGGAGAAAAATCTGATGTACAGTATTTGATCAAATCCCACACGTGGGATATTATACAAGACTATACATGGGCCTAGTTGAGTTGGGCATAGGCCTTATATTGATGAGTTATTTTCTACACTCCCCCTCAAATTGATGTGGGAAGACACAAAACATCAATTTGCTAGTAAGATCATTATGACGAGTTTTGGAAAGTGCTTTTGTGAGTATATCCGCCAACTGATGATGAGTAGAGACACGAGGCAACATTATCTTCTCAGTAACAATATGCCGACGGATGAAGTGACAATTAATCTCAATATGCATTGTCCGTTCATGAAAAACCGGATTATTTGCGATTCTCGTGGCACTGGTATTGTCCCATATAAAGAAGTGTAGAAGTACCAACAAGGACACCCAATTCACAAAGAATACGACGTACTAGCGAACGACATTGCTCGATATCCTGCCTCAGTAGAAGATTTTGAAACGGTTGTTTGCTTTTTGCACTTCCAAGAAATGAGAGATTTCTCAAGAAACATACACCAGCCAGATCTCCAAGTATCTGGGCAGCCATCTTAGTCAGCATCCGCATAAGCTGATAAGTGTAGAGAAGCACCGGAAGGGTAAAAGATAGCATGGTGAAGAGTGCCTTTAACATAGCAGAGGATCCGCAAAGCAATAGCAAGGTGAGGCCTGTGGGGATTGCTAACATATTGGCTAACTGTATGAACCACATGAGAAATATTCGGCCTGGTCATAATTAAGTAGAGCAAACTACTAACAATCCGTCGGAAAACGAAAGGATCTTCCAGAGGAGGGCTGTCATCCGTATTGATTTTGCTGTTCAATTTCATAGGCAAATAAAAAATGTTAGCATCATCAAGCCTAGCCGAAGTGATCAAATTTGTAGCATACTTACGCCGATGAACCCTAATGCTGGATTTGTTACGCACAAACTCAACCTCCAGGAAATAAGTGAGAGAACCAAGATCCTTCATTCTGAAGTGGTGAGTGAGATGGTGTTTGAGACCAGTAATGCCTGTAACATCATTGCCACTGATAATCATATCATCAACATAAACCAAAAGAAATGTGTAGCCTTTCGGTGTACATCTAAGAAATAGGGAACTATCAGAATGATTGACGAAATCCAGCTTGAAGAATTGCTACCCGAAATTTATCAAACCAAGCCTGGGGAGCCTGTTTTATCCCATAAAGAGATTTCCGCAACTTACAAACGTGCTTTGGAGGACAGGCATAATCCGGAGGTGGCTTTAAATAAACAGTCTCTCGCAATTCCCCATGGAGAAACACATTTTTTACATCCATGTGCCACAGAGGCAAGTTGCGGGCAACAACTACATAAAGAAGGGTGCGAACGGTGGTCATTTTAGCCATTGGTGCAAAGGCCTCTTCATAGTCAATCCCATATTCCGGCTTTTAACCTTGCACAACCAGTTTGCCTTTGTAGCGATCAAGACTCCCATCAGAGTGAACTTCTACGAAATAGATCCATTTATATGCTCCTTCAGGAGCTGGTACCAATTCCCATGTTTTGTTTGCCTCAAAAGCGAGGAACTCCTCATTCATAGCATCCTGCCAGTACGCGATCTTCAAGGCCTGTGAATATGAGGTGGGTATAAGAGCACCATCTAAAGAAGTAAGGAGAGCAGAAAATCCATAACGGTCAGGGGTAACTGAAGGACGACTAGAACGTCGCAGAGGGATGATACTATTTGATAAATCATTAATATCTGAAGATGTAGTAGGCGGCACTGGGAGATGATCAGGAGAAAGAGGTACCACAGGAGGAACCGTGTTACGCCAGATATAGACTTTAGTAATAGTTGATGGAGAAGTAGACTTAGAGAATTATGGCAAACAGGACACAACAACATGATGATTATCCAAACGCAAGGAAAAGAGGGGAACATGTTCCAAGAAGATGACATTACGAGATATTCGCGTGCGTTTTCTGATTGATCATAACACAGAAACCCCTTGTGTTCATTACTGTAGCCAAGAAAGATTCATTTGGCAGCATGTGGTGATAACTTAGTGTGCTCAGTGGGTGGCAGATGAACAAAACACAAGCAACCAAAAACACGAAAGTGAGAATATGAAGGGGCATGACCAAAGAGAGCTTCATAGGGAGTAGCATCTGAACGAGGAAGACGATTGATAAGATACACGGCAGTCTGTGCAGCATCATACCAAAAATTAGGAGGAACTAAGGATTCAATTAGGAGCATACGGGCAATTTCAAGAATGTGTTTGTTCTTTCTTTCCGCAACTCCATTTTGCTGAGGAGTATGCTGATAGGGTTTTTAGTGAATAATGCCTTTATTAGAAAGGAAGGCAGAGAATTCATGAGAGATGTATTCTCCACCTGAGTCTGACCTAAGAATTTTGATTGCTTTCTAAAATTGGGTTTGGACCAGGTTGTAAAACTTTTGGAAAATAGAAATTACTTCAGATTTAAAGTGCATGAAATAAATCCAAGTATAACGAGAATGATCATCAATAAATGTCACATAGTACTTAAACCCTGCCCTACTCAAGTTAGGTGCAATTCCCCAAACATTAGTGTGAATAATGTCAAATGATGCAAATGCACGAGAACGATGAATAGGAAAAGGCAAAATATGACTCTTACTTATCCAACATGTTTCACACTTTGATTGAAGTAAAGAGGACATAATTTTATTATAAGTAGTAGATTCTAAACAACCAATCTTAAACAAAGAAAATAAATGAGCATTGTTCACATGACCAAGACGTCTATGCCGCATAGTCCACATTTTATTGAAATTATTAGAAGAAGAAAATAAGGAATGATGTTCACTGTCCAGCAGAAATAGACGACCATGTTTACTCTCGTCGCAATCACCTTCCCAATTTGTCGCCCCAATATAACACAATCAATGGAAGAAAAGTTAACAATATATCCATCATCAATAAGTTGTCCAACAGAAAGTAGATTGGCTGACAGTTTTGGAACAAAGTAGACATTGGGAAGGATGATGGACGGGCTAGAGGCACTAGATAAAGTGATAGTACCAACCCTAGAAATGACTAATTGATCTCCATTAGCAGTGGTTATTTTTTCTTTTCCAAGGTAAGGGTGAGAGTCTGTAAAGCTATGTTTTACAGATGTCATGTGGTTTGAGGCTCCTGAATCTAAAAACCATATGGATGGGGTGATAGAGGAAGAAAGAGAGGCTGGAGAAAGAAAGGCAGGAAATGCTATAGAAGAATGAGTTTGATACCGACCACCTTTAAAGCCCATAGATGCACATGTTGAGGTCACTGTGTTTTGAATCAACTCTTGAATCTGGGCAGGAGTCATGGATACAGCCCCAGAAGAAGTGCTTCTCGTATCAGATGAAGGTGCTTGGGCTTGAAATGCAGTTGGAACATTCCTTTTTGGCAGATTGGAAGAAGTCTTCTTCTATTGTGTCTCATTCCTTCACTGTAAGCTGCGACAGTCATCAATAAGATGACCAAAGCGTTTGTAATATCTGCCAACCAATTTCTTGCGACATTTTTTGTCAATATGACCGAAGCCTTTGCATTAATAACATTAAGTAGGCTTATGATTTGTGGTTGCCAGAAGAGAAGAATCAGCAGGAAGAGGTGCAATGACGGCCTTTGGTTCTTTAAGAATGACACGTTATGAGGTGAGTCTAAGTTTTACTCAAAGGACTTGGAAGCAAGTATCAAGATTGGCAGAGACGTCTCGATTCATGAGAGCAGAACGAACAGATTCAAACTCTGTCTTAGATTCATAAGAAACTGACTAATGTGAGTTTTCTCTTGTAATTTAAGAACTTCAGACAAAAATCCAGAAGAGATAGTTTGAATAAGCATAGAGTCCCGTGCAGTTCATAAGGTGAGAAAACCATTGAAATACTCCTGCACAGATTTATCCCCTTGATTGTATTTAGCAATTTCACTATCCAAGTGAAACTTTCGGGCTTTATTGGTTTGATTGTACATCTTGAGATGAGCCCACATATCAGATGCTGTAGTATAGGCTTGAAGAGCTATGGCAAGAGACGGATCAATAGAGTTAACAGGACTACTTTTTTCTTATATTCACGATTTTTTTAATTGGCAAATTGATTAATTCAGTTTTGCCCACCAAAAGTCGTACTTAAAAAAAAAAATGTAAACCATATGATCTTTCCGCACTATTTTTCTTCATCATACCTAAGGCTCTCTTTAGTTCTCCGCCAGATTTTTCTTTTTAAACTATTCTTTCAGCAAAAGGGCCAAAAGCAGACCAAGATATCATCTATCTTGAACCAATTATTGATTGATGCATTAGGTTGCTTTGGCTGATACTGTGTTTCAACCTTTTTTTGTAACCATGGTTGTAGTCACAAATCCTAGGGCTCCTTCCACCTTTGGAATTGAGGGCTTGCAAAGGCCAACATGATTACATGAGTTTTGCAAAGTTGAAGATGAGGTGTGTCCTTGGCTAAATAGACGGTGTCAGTACATGTGCCATATATACTAGGTGAAGAGAATTTCCAGTTCTTCTACTCATGTATGTGATGAGAGTGAGTCCGTGTGTTCTTGTTCGCAATTTATAGTTTGGTTTTGTTGTCTTAACCTGGTTAGATTTTCGTTTTTGTTTCTGTATTTATTTATTTTTGAGTAGTTTTATAGCCAACCCCGGATTTATGGATGAGACTGTTGATATGATGGTATGAAATTAGTATTTATTGTTCTGTTTAGCATCCTTTATAAAAATTTGTTGAATAGTAAAGGTAGGCTGCTCTCCATTTGGAAAGAAAAGGTTACGTGGCATATGCTCTCTTATGCTGTGTGCCTTGTGTTCTCTCGTTCATGACTGTTTTTGTATTTATTTATTTTTGAGTAGTTTTATAGCCAACCCCGGATTTATGGATGAGACTGTTGATAATGATGGTATGAAATTAGTATTTAGTGTTCTGTTTAGCATCCTTTATGGAAATTTGTTGAATACTAATGGTAGGCTGCTCTCCATTTGGAAAGAAAAGGTTACGTGGCATATGCTCTCTTATGCTGTGTGCCTTGTGTTCTCTCGTTCATAATTGTTTTCCAACTTTTTTCTTTCCCAATTTTATAATTACTTTTCATGTGTGAAAACTGAAACCTAGTTCACTGATCCATTATTGGGTAAATTTCTTCATTAAACAAAGTACATAAGCTGTATATAGTTTTTGGTTCTTGATTCACAGTCAATGGTGGCAAATTGTTTTTGTTGGGTGCTTTTCAATTGCCTGTCGAAATGGATTTAAAGGCCATGTGTTTGAGAGAATGCCGTTTTCATATTCAACCGTCTTTGGAAATAATCTTTAGAATTGCATTGATGCTTAGAGCACTTCCAAGTGTAATAACTGGACAGATGAATAATGACTTCTGCTTAATTGTTGCTGCAGCCTGGATACATGCTTTATGACCGTGTCATTCGGCCAGCTGAAGTTGGCGTCACTCAGGCAATCGAGGAGGCCGATCAAAGCTCTGATGCTTAAAGGTAGACTTCTTTTGTTAGGAATCTGTATAATTCTGTCAGAGAAAGAAAGAGTTGTTTAGGGTGCTGATGATGTTATAAGATGAGGTTTGAGAACTAGTGTACACAATTTTGCCTTTGCAGTGAAAGATGTTACTCAATTATTATATATATAAAAGGTCCAAAAACGAAATTGTTTAACCAAAATCTTCTCTATTGAAAAACTTATGTCTTCAAATGTTACAGTATATTTTGAGAAAGTGTGGCACAAGGAAATTCGTCAATTGTCAAAATAAATTTTGACATTTGGTTGTGTTTTCATCTAACTTTTTACAAGATTTACCATTTAAAAAAATGCAATATATAACCCAAAATTTCTATATTTAGAAGTTTAATATATTTCAACAAATTTCAGATGTATTCTAATTTTTTTACCCATTTTAATTTATCTTTCTTTTTGTGATATTACCTGCTCGTATTTTTGGTTATGACTTAAACGGTGTGGAAATGATACTTTTTGGTGTGGAAATGATACTTTTTGCTTTTATACAGTTTTCGTTTTATATGTATTCATTCTGATTTTCATGCTGTTGAGTGTTGACAAGGGTCCTTTTGTTTTTCTTTTAAAGAGCCCAATTGCAATAAAGATGAGTTAAGTGTTCATGATTTGTTTAATTTCGAGTGGAGTACATTTAAGTTTTCAGATAGATGATGATGATTTGCAAGCCAGTTATCAGATGGCTTGGATCTGTCTTCTGAGAGATTTTTACTGTCAGCAATGAATGCCTTGGTATATTATGTTCAATTTGAATATAGACTTCAGAGGGGGAAAAAGGATCAAAGCGAGGAAGTACCCACCATCCACACTACTACTAATTAGCTGGATTTGTTCTTAACTCAAAATGACCCTTTTCAGCATTTTATCAATTCAGGGAGTCCTGCTATGAAATATATTTAAGGTGGACTCTTGAGGCCTGTTTATTTCAAGTAATCGAATTCCTAGGGTTAAAAGGTGAATATCAGCGAATGATCATCAATTAACCTTCCCTTTAAGAGAAATTAAATTAATGGGAGATTGAAAATGGATATCCGGCCATCACCCCAGTACTCAAAATCCTAGGAAAGTTGAGGTCCATTTAAATTGCCACCTAATCTACGTCACCCTTAACTTTAATAATCTTTTGGTGGAGACCATTTGACCATGAATTTCTACAGTCTTCAAACAAAGATGCCCTAACAGTTGAAAGTGGCCAAGTCGCTAATCATAGGGTTAGGGATTGGGTGGGTAAGAAATCATACTTAAAATTTCTAAAGTGGGGTTTGCAAATGAGGTTTTCTACAACTGGTGTGCATGCTCATCTGGATTTTATTAAATTAAATTATTTTTTCAAAATAAAATTTGAATCTCTCTTTTGGACTTGAGTGGGACAATGTAAGAAGTATGTCTACTTGATAGAAGCATGGATCCATTCCTAATCTATTTGTATTCAGGAGTATTTGAATCTACTTCCTCGCTCATGTTACACAGCATGGTGAGTCCGTGACCTTTTCAACCGAGCCGTGTTCCTGAGCTATCCCTTCTGGCTGGATTTCATTTGATTCTTTTGGTTGTGAGCAAGAATCAATTCTGATTAGGCCTGGACTTGCAAAATGGCAAAAAGGGGCTCATCCAACCTTAGCTAAGCTAGAGTTGAAGGTGTGATCTAGTCCAGCACCATATGTGGGCGTCACCGACCCCCTTGTCTTCTTTGCTCCCACGTCTTGTTTTTGAAACTGTTCCAAATTTACTATATCCATTTGTGTAGGTTTAATGGGCACCACTCAAGTAAGCATAAAAGACATCAGCCCATGTCATAAAAAAAGGTAAGGATGTGCCAGAGTATTATAGGTTTTCATGAGCGGACACAACTGTTAGCACTCGGGTGCGACCAACCCCTTAGTTAATAGATGAAAATATCTAATTTTATTATTTAACTTCTTCACTTGACGCGAAAATCCTGTGTCCGCAATTGTAGTTCTTGTAGTGTATGCACACACGCAAAAATTCTACAAAATGCCCCACTATAAAAAAAAAAATATATATATATATATATATATATATAAATATATAGGGAGATGCTTTCATTTGTGAGGCCACCTTATCTCTCATATATATACATACACACACACACACACACATAACACACACACAACACCCACAAAAAAAAAAAAAAAACACCCGGATATTTCTTTTTCATAGAGCCAAACACCATCCCCTCGCAAAATCTTGAAAACTTTCACAAATCCAACGGTGGGTCATAAATCATAACCATTTATAAGTACATGATTTAATTTTCGTCATAATCAATTTGGATTTAATGAAATGAGCCCTATATTGATAAAAAAAATAATAATAATTATGTAGAGTTAATCTCTCCCACTAAGTGCAATTGCTAATGTGACAAACTTTATAGCAAAATTTTTGAGTACAAGCTTTTGAAATTATGCATATAAGGATAAAAGAATGGATAAAAGTGTTATTTCGCTCTAAAAACCTATGGTGGTTGGGAGACTATTGATTTTGGGGACATAGAAGATATTAAAATGAAAATGCTGGGGCCTATTTGCAAATACTAGAACCTCAGGGGCCTATTTATAAATCCCACAAACCTCGGGGGGAGCGCATAAATTTAACTGATCATAAGGAATGTATCTTACGAGGACTTGCTAAAACTGATTTTGTATTACAAGAGATGATCGAAATTAATTGCACTCTAGGAAAATTGAAATCAATTATAAATTTGAGAGTCAATTTAATTTATAATCTCAAGGAATCGTGCAAGACACTTCTATATTTGAGAAGATAAAGTCAAAATTGAGAGAAAAATCAATTAATCAATTGCAAAATTGAACCTCAAACTTGAATCAAATTTCCCTCGCTTAATATATATTAATAATTAGGGGAAAAATAAGATGAAGAGAGTTTTGGAAGGTCATACCGACTAACCACTCTGAAAGCAAGCCATCATTAATAGGGATGTAAATGAATATCCGATTATCCAAATATCCGGAGGTTCCAACCCATAAAAGATCGAGTTAATTTGGAACCTGTTTTAGATTCCCATTACTAGACATGTCCGATTCCGGATCCATACAGGTTCCAACCTATGGGCCCGTGACTTAACATACAAGTCTTTAATGTTGTAAATTGAAGTTTAAAATGAACTTTAGTTGGTTATTTTTATGTTTAATGTTGGAGGTAGTAGACTTGAAGCACCGTCATAAGTTAAATGATATCCTTATTTTAAGTCAAAATGGAAAAAAGATAAGGCAAGAAGAAAAAAAGAGCCAAAACCTGTTTTGGAACTAGATCCCAAGACCGGCTCCGGGTTCACTTATAGGAACCTAGCTAGTGGAACCAATAAAACAAGTTCACAGTCGGAGCCAGAACCGTCCTTTAAAAACGGTTATAGTTTCAGATCTAGTATGGTTTCGGCCTAGAACTGACCCGTTCACATCCCTAATGATAAATATAATTAGGGATGGGGACTTAGTTGTGAGATTGTTGCTTGTATCTTCTTTCAAGTGAGCATCACATTAAAACACCGATTAGTTAGGTCATCTTTCTAGATTGAGAAAATTCTCACCAGCATCGACAAACGAAAAATCATAAATGTAATCCATATCTTGAAACTAATCGCAATAATATCACAATGTCTACTTTCAACGACAGTGACAAGAATCTGCCTTCTTATATTCTAACCGTTCCATTTAATGGCCTACCTGCTCTAACCCCCCTTTTAAATGGGTGGGGGGGTCAGGGATGGGGACTAGTTATAAGATTTCGAATTGTATCCACTTTCAAGTGAGCATCACATTAAACCACCGACTAGTTAGGTCAATCTTCTACCTTGGAAAAATTGTCACCAAAATGGACAAATGAAAAATAGTAACGTAATCGATATCTTGAAAATTATTGTAATTTCAAAAAAGTTTTGTCCAGGTAGACTTTTTGTTGCAACGTTGCAATATCACAATATTTACTTCGAATGTATTATCACATTGTTATCGAGATATTTCAAAGTACCACGAAGTATAACAATTGTAACCAGCCTCTTTGCTTTTCTCTGTCTGTCTGTCTATCTATCTGATCTCTAAAATTAAACATTCATTGAAAGAAAACCAAAAGCAAAGCTTCATAATAGATCCAACAAAAAGGCAATCGCTCAAGGTGAATTTTCAAATTAATGCTCAAAACCAACTACAGTTGCAAAACCAAGCTTAGCTAAATAATGGAAAACCCCATTATAGTTTCTTGAAGCAAAAATTAAACCATTCCTATTAAATCCTTCAGGCACCTCCTCAATAACCTACAAAACAGGCCTTATAAACCATTCCCCATCTCCCTTAAAGACATTCAAATATATTTGCTTAAAATGATATTCTCCCCATGCTATTGTGACATTTCCAAATATTGAGAGATAAAAAAAAAAATAAAAACTTGCAAGATAATCAGGAGAATATATGAATGAATGGTAATGGATGAAATAGAGAAAATCTGTAAAACAGTTTTAATGCTATTTTTATGATTTTTGTATTTACACCAAAATCAATTCATTTCTACAAAATTTATTCAATAATATCCAAAGAACTACCTCGAGTCAACTTGACTCAACCTAAACCACACTTCATAGGGCCTTTACAAATTTTTTTTTTTTTTTTTTCCAAGTTCATTTGGACTTCATATCGGGTTAGACTTATCTACAAACAATTTAAGGTGGACTTAGTTTTAAACAATATCTACCTTATTTGACCCACCCAAATGAATCCGTGCTCATGCTTCCCCAAAGAAGGCTTTAGGGCCCGTTTGGCACTTTCCTAGATAATACAATACACGTTTGGCACTTTAGGGCCTTACTAATACAATACACGTCAAGTAAAGCATCCATTTTTCAGACAAGATGTTACATATGCAGACAAGGTCTTTATCAACTGCACCATATGCAGGCAGACCCACTGCCAACTTGTAATGTCAACTCAAAACCAATTGCAACAAAAGTCTTTGATGTTACATTAATATGGTAATATCACATTATAAATATTACTTTTTTTATTAAAAAATTCTTGGGCTAAGATGCAAGTGATTGTAGTAACAAAAGGTCAAGACGCCCCCAAAAGAAAACCGACACCTAGCTAATTACGTGCACCACAACGAAACAACGAGCAATAAAAAGATGGGAGCCATTGACTCAGGAAGCACTAAAAAATGGACCAGCTCAAGGACCAGATCAAGGGACCAAAATCTCTGTAGTTTGTAGAATTACATTGTAAATTGTTAGACAAATTTTTATTTTTTTTTTTTTTTTTTGTACTCTTTCATTTTTAAATTATTTTAGTTTATTTATTAATTTTCTTTTAGAACAAAAAACAACAAAATTTGATCCCATTTTTAACTACATGATTTTACCCAAAAAAAATAGAAAGAAAAAAAAAAAAAAACTACATGATAAAGCTCGTCAATGTCACTGACAACTTCACCAAAAGTCCCCTAGTCATAAACTCAGCAGTAGTTTGTTCAAAAGCATTCAAGAAAGAGAACAATACAGTTAGTCGACTCTTTGAATCTAAAGATCAACAGAGATTGCCATTTTAGAACGGCAATGAGGTGAGGTCAGACAGGTCACCAGATCTGACTCACCTTTTAAATGGGCCCGGGTTAGGAATTGCATTGGCTTGTAATGGCCCCAGGTTTTGGGACGACTAATCAACTCACTCTGCCCTGCCTTCATTCAATCAATACACCTAACTAATAAGTGAGGACTGAGGAGTCCGGCTGGATCCTTTGTCGGCTGAGTGGACCCGTCACAGTCTATCACGTCAGTTGAAAACACTATATTTTAAAATTTTAAATTGACGGGGAACAGGGTCATGTGATTTGGGCAGTATTTTTGGTTGATGTGGCAGACCGTGAGTGGTCCACACCATAAAACAAAGCCCAAGGAGGATCCGGACTCACTGAGTGAGCCTATTATTTACAACAGACAGTAATAGTTGAAAGAGTCCCTCTCTTTCTTCATCTCCTATTGTGCATTTTTAACTATAACATAAAATATGTATAAGAGTTGTGGCACTGGTAATGGAGCACTTCATTTTCTTCTTGTTGTGTGATAACGTACCAGCCCCTTACAGCAATGGAGTTACTTCCATCCACGATTACTGACAATTGCGTGATTGTGCTTTGGTCGTTGCTTCTCCTTACCTCCATCAACTTTACGTGCTTTGCAGAATCTGCAACCCTCTCAAAAAACGAGAGTGATCGTCTCGCACTGCTCGCCTTCAAAGATGGGATATCTTATGATCCCAACGGAGTCTTGAGCTCTTGGAACGATTCTCAACACTATTGCAAGTGGGATGGAGTCATTTGCAGCAAACGACATCCTCAAAGGGTTGTGAGCTTGAACCTCAGTTATCAAAGCTTGAGGGGCTCCTTATCTCCCTACATCGGAAACATGTCCTTCCTTAGGACTATTGCACTCTCAAATAACAAATTAGGTGGCTACATTCCACAAGAAATAGGTAATCTCTATAGGCTTAAGGATCTAAAGCTCATCATAACTCTTTTGCTGGAGAGATACCTAATAATCTGAGCTACTGTTTGCAACTCCGATTCCTAAGCTTGGCTGGTAATAACCTTGTTGGTGAGATTCCGTGGGACATTGGCTCTCTATCGAAGCTCTATTGGCTGAGTTTTCAGAGGAACAACCTCAACGGCCACATCCCTCCATCCCTTGGGAACCTTTCATCACTCACAAATCTCTATCTAAGTGAGAATAGTTTGGACGGAAGCATTCCCCAAGAACTAGGCCGATTGATGAATCTGCAAAACCTTGCAATCAGCCAAAATAAACAATCGGGTAAGATTCCTTCCTCTCTTTATAATCTCTCATCGATTCGTGGCCTTGATGTCGGATTAAACCATCTATATGGAAGCCTTCCACCTGAGCTGGGCTTGTTTCTTCCAAATCTTGAAGAGCTTTATGTCGGAGGCAACAGATTCACTGGAACCATCCCACTTTCATTAGCCAATGCTTCAAGGTTAGCCCATCTCGACTTTGGTTTAAACAACTTTACTGGGTCTATGCCCATGAATCTGGGAATGCTAAAGGGCCTCAAGTGGCTTCACGCAGGTGACAACCAACTCATCAATGAGAAGGACGAGGAATTCACTTTCATCACTTCTTTAACCAATTGCAGTGGCTTAAAACATTTAAGTCTGGGTAATAATCAGTTCAGTGGTATATTACCCAACTCAATGGCTAATCTCTCTACCCAGCTGACAGCCATACGGTTAAATGAAAACCAGTTTTTTGGAGCCATCCCAATAGGAATTGAGCATCTCGCCAACTTGATTTTACTGCAGTTGGGGAATAACCTTTTCACAGGTACTATTTCCATCCATCTTACAAAGCTTAAAATGCTGCAAGCGCTTTACATAAATGGAAATAGGCTTTCAGGGCAAATCCCAATTTCCCTTGGGAATCTTACTCAATTATATACAGTTGATTTAAGCAGAAATAATCTACAGGGAAGCATTCCTTGGAGTCTTAGAAACTGTCGGCTTCTACAATACTTGCGTCTCAATAACAATAATCTTCAGGGGACAATACCAGAACAAGTTATATATTTTTCCTCCTTGTTAGTGTTTGACATTAGCAAGAATCGTTTGACTGGATCCTTACCACTGGGTATTGGTAAGTTGGAAAATCTGATCGGACTGGACGTTTCTAACAATAAGCTGTCGGGCGAGATTCCTTACACTCTAAGCACTTGTCTTAAACTGTTGGTTCTCCTTATGGGAAGAAATTTGTTTTCAGGGAAGCATTCCTCCTTCCTTGAGTGCTTCAATAGCTCTACAGTACCTTGATCTTTCACAAAATAACTTAATTGGGCATATTCCCAGCAATTTGGTGCAACTTTCTTCTCTACAATATCTAAATTTGTCCTTCAATAATTTGGAGGGTGAAGTGCCACAACATGGTATTTTTCAAAATGCATCTGCAATTTCAATCATTGGAAATAACAAGCTTTGTGGTGGAATTTCAAAATTACAGTTGCCTAAATGCCCAAAGTACGATTTCAAGAAGCAAGAGAGGCCTTTTGCACGAAGAGTAATAATCATAGTTGTTGTTGTTGTTCTCTCTTCAGTTCTTCTACTATGTTTCTTGGCTATTCAGTCAAAGAAGCTGAGAGAGAAACTTGATTCTACTTCTTCAAGGATTGAGAGTTTCCTACATGTAACTTATGGAGAGCTTTTTAAAGCGACTGATGGGTTCTCGTCGGCCAATTTGATCGGTGAAGGAAGTTACAGTTATGTATATAGGGGAATTATAGATAGCATGGAGATGATTGCTGCAATAAAGATTCTCAATTTACAACTACGAAGAGCCTCTATGAGCTTTACAGACGAATGTAGAGCCTTGAGTCGCATTCGACATCGAAATATTGTCTCTATTTTAACTGTCTGCTCAAGCATCGACTTTTGTGGCAATGATTTCAAGGCGATAATTCTTGAATACATGCCCAATGGGAGTTTAGACAGTTGGCTACATCAAAGCACAAATGAGCACCACCACTTAAGATTTTTAAGCCTTATTCAGAGGCTAAATGTAGCCATTGATATAGCTTGTGCATTGGAATATCTTCATCATCATTGTGGAGCATCAATTGTTCATTGCGACCTTAAACCAAGCAACGTACTTCTTGATGATGACATGGTTGCGCATGTGGGTGATTTTGGCCTGGCAAGGATACTTTCAGAAGATACCAATAATTCTCAGACACAAACCAATTCGCTTGCTATAAGGGGATCTATTGGATATATTGCTCCAGGTAACACTTCTATCCATTTATGTGTTCTATTTAATCTTTGGCTCGTTTGCATAAGTTCTGTTATTCTTTTATTACGTTAAATATACCAAATGGACCTTAAAGAAGCCATAAATTCAATAAAGTAAAACACTACATTCAAATAAAACTTAGACACTATCGTGTATTTATTCATTTGACAAGGATTTTCATTTGACAGGGTGGATGATGGTCGATTGAAAAGGTCAATCATTATTTTCGGATTTAGGTCCTTAATTTTCGGCCAAAATCCTTTGCCATCTGTGACCTTTCCTCCCTCCTTTTCTAAATGCCTATTGATCAAATATTTTTTAACAAAAAAAGTGAATTATGAAATGTTATTACAAGTTCAAGTACTTCTTGCACTATGTTTGGGAAGGAGGGAAAATGAGGAAAAGGGAAAATCGTTAAAATAGTGGGCCTAACTCATGTTAGATTTTTGGACTCACCGTCTAAGGTCAAATCACCTAAGGCCGGGACTAGGTCTGTCAAACGTTTAGGCGCAGTCCAAAGCCTAGGCTAGCTATTACCCTACGCTCACATAAATGTGCTAGGCCCAGGAGTGTAAATTGGGCTGGGCCACTCAGAGCCCTGGCCGTGGCATGACACGGTCCAGAGCATTGGTCGTTACATACTGGCCAGGACGCATGGGCCGCGATATGACACGTGGCACGACTCAGCCCAGCCCAGCGCAGCCCTGTAGGGGCTCAACAGTAAAAAATAATAATAATTATTTTAAAATAACTAAATTTTTATTAGTTATTTGTAAATTAGTATCAATGTTTTTGCATTTATTTTATTAATTTTAACTTTATTTTAAGTTAAAAGCCATAAGATCCCATAAAGTCCTTTCAAATTTATATAAAAAAATTAAAAAGGAGGGACATGTGGGCTGGCCCCTGGGCAGCATGGCCCATCCCGGCTTAGGCACAACCTAACACGACGCGACACAAGTCATGCCATGGGTTGTGTTGTGCCGACCCCCAATCAGCCTGGGCGTGACAGGACATGGCCCGGCCTAGGCCGACAACAAGCGGGCCATGTCAACATGGCACGGCCTGCTTTTCACCCCTAACTTGTCCTATATATGCTAGGCCAAAACCCCTGTTGGCCTTGCATTAGCTAGGTCCTTACCCTACCTGCAATAGCAAGAGGCCACAAGAAATGAAAATGCTTTTTCTGAATCTTTTCTAATACCACCATCAACTGCCATCTAATGTTAACCAATCCAATTTGTTGTTGGCATATTTAGCATAGTACAATCTCACTCTAGCTCAGCTAATTTAAGAACATGAATATTAGTGTGAGTGCATGTATTTGAGTCCTAAATATAGCAAGAAAAAAAAATATTTTCACATGGTATAAAACACATTTACACATGTAAATGTTACACATGTGTAACACTTATTTATATATGTAAGTGATTTACATCTCTTTGGCATTGAAACATTGTAGAGCACCTCCATCTCCCATGTGGACAGGTTTGCAATAATAGATTTCTTTTCCATTTTATCTATGCATTCAAATGGGCCTGTTTGTTCCATGCGACTGGACCTATGTA
This sequence comes from Camphora micrantha, assembly GCA_003546025.1. NCBI lineage: Eukaryota > Viridiplantae > Streptophyta > Magnoliopsida > Laurales > Lauraceae > Camphora > Camphora micrantha. The sequence continues at coordinate 38,107,274 of QPKB01000002.1, forward strand.
TTCAAATGAGGCTGTTTGTTTGCATAGAACTAGATACACGAGAATTTATTGTCCAATGGCCTTATTTGTTTGCATAATAGAATTGGAATACATAGGGAATCACTGTTAAATAGACATTTATGTGCATGCTAGTAGAATACACAGGAATACATTGATGGAATGGCCTTGTTAGGAATTGGAATACGCATGAGTAATTGACAACAATGGCCTCTCTTTGTTTAAAAAGAGTTGGAAGACATAAGAAATAATTGATTCAGATGAGTTGTTTGCTTGTAAGGAACTGGAATACATAGGCGGATGGGTGTTAATTGAAAGCTTCACCTATTTGCTGAGTACAAGTCTCAAAGTCATCCAAGTTCAAATGGTTTGTTTTTTTTCATAGCAAATATGTTGTCAGTTGTACACACAACCAGAGTGCATCAAAATCCGATAATCGGATTGAAATCCAACCAGGGTTTTGTAGAACACACAACCAGAGTGCATCATATCAGTATGCAACTGACACTTTTCTTTAAAAAAAAAAACTTTTTATTTGTTTTTTATTATTTGGTGGAAATCCAAATTCTGCCATTTAAGTGCAGTTTTCAGGGAAAGAGGGCATTGTATCTGGGATATAAATTTTCCATAAAATCAACCAACATATGGGAAAATTTTGTCTTTAAGAAAAAAAAAAATTCAATCTTGCATGCGCCTTGCCCTTTTATTTTTTATTTCTTATTTTCCCCATTTCATCATTTACCAAGCACCACTTCCAACATATTTTGAATCATATATACAAGAGCAAGGCTCTCCTAAGCTCAAGCTTAGGAGAAAATTACAAAAGCTCATGCTTGTGGGGTCCACATTTGGTCCATCCAAATGAACCAAACACATGACCTCTCTAAATTGTACATGTCCACCCAACTTTCAGTCAAATCCGAATTTACTGGACCGTTGGATCGACTATGTATCAATTCGAATTGACTATTGACCATTAAACCTTTGAGCCTATATAGAGATGATAGAAATCACGGTTTGAGCTAATTTTTTGTAGAGAAGAGAATCCTAGGGAGTCCTTAAAATCCCCCCATCCTCATCCTCATGTGGGTTCCCAAGTGGGCCCCACCACACACTTGAGCTTACCTTATCCTAAGCTTGAGCTTAGGAGAGCTGACCCCTATATATAATAATACGAATTATTATATAAAACATATATAATATAAACTTAAACATGCTGAGTTGAGCTTGAGTCGAGCCAAGCCAAGCCAAGCAAAGCAGCAGATGCACTTAGCTTCTGAGCTACTCTAGCCAACTCGGGCTCAACTCGTTGACATCCTGCTTAAAAGTGTAAGCTTCAATCTTATGTGCTAAGAACATGCATTTTATATCATTTTTATCATAAATACCCATATCATGTATCTATGAACAATAGTGAAATCAATACTTCTCATATTACTGTCAGTTTTCATTTTATTTAAATAAATAAACATTAAATCTAAAAATCTTGATCGTTAATTCATATTGAATCACTAAAATTTTATTTTCTTATCAAGAGATAAGCATTATCCAACTGGCTTGATTATGTAAATGTGTTTTTTTCTACTTAATTAGGGGTCTAATTCTTAGGGTTGCACAAAAAATCCGGTATCAGCGCAAAACCAGACCGAAACTGACCAAACCAGACGGTTTGGATCGATTTATAGTAGATCGGTTCAATTAATGGTTTGAAAATCATAAAAACCACTTACACCAGTCGGTTATCACTTTGAGCCGACGGTTAACTGCTTAAACCAAACCAACTGTATGTAGTAACTTAAGTATTGCTTTTTTACTATTTTAGCCGTAGGGTTTCATTTTTGACTAATTTCATAGTTACATTCGACAAATTCATTCTCACATGAACTCAACAATCAACACTACCTTAGAGGGTCTCATGTGGAATGAATGTTTCACTGCAAGCTGGTTATTGTTTTTTTTTTTTTTTTGCGCTTGCGTTTAGTCCAAACTCTCTTTTTGGAGTAAAATTATTTTTTATATACATTTAGTCCAGTCTGGAATGTTGGGTTTTTATGTTTGCACTAAACATTGAAATAAATGCAAAGGATGGGGTATCATCATTTTGAAATTTTCAATGTCTGATTTTCAAAAAAATAAAATAAATAACAACAATTTAACCAACCGAACCTAACCGAACCGTTTGGTTGGGTTCGGTTCAGTTCGATTTAAGCCCTTTCCATTGGTCAGATCGGATCGGTTAATTAAAAAATCGACAGGTCCAATTTGGTTGTTGGTTTTAGTGTTAAACCGATCTGAACCGCCCATGTGCAGTACTACTAATTCTAATACTTTTTTTTAATTCATACATTAGAATAGTGGGGTTGTGGAGGTGTAATTTGAGCTAGCAAATGTTTTAGTTCTTACTCACTAAAAACTTGAGATATATGAATTGCAGAGTATGGCATGGGTGCCGATACATCTACGTATGGGGATGTGTACAGCTATGGGATCCTTTTGTTGGAAATGCTCACTGGAAAAAGACCTTCCGATGGTATGTTTAAAAACAATCTCAACCTTCATCAATTTGTGAAGATGGCCTTGCCTGAACATGTGATGGAGATTATAGATCATCGGTTGCTCTCACATGAAGATGAAGTCATTAGAGAAAGCAAGAACCACGACAAATTGAGAAGCATAATGTATGAAACCCTAGTTTCATTCCTGAAAATAGGTGTATATTGTTCCAATGACTCTCCAAAAGAACGAATGGAGATGAAAGATGTTGTCATTGAAATGCATAAAACCAGAGACTTTTATCTCAGTGCTGAAAAGTGGTAGGATGCATATAATAGACGCTCATTGCTAATAAAGTTTCGTCTTCTCTTTGTTGATTGAGGTTTTGTTGGCTTCCAATGATGAGAAAGAGTATGTATAGAAGTGTCTTCATTAAAAGTGAGTTCTTTTTCTTCTTCTTCTTTTTTTTTTTTTTTTTTTCTTTTTTTACCTATAGTGTTTGTTGTAAGTATTTGTTTTATAACCAAGGCAATGGAGTATCTCTCTCTCTCTCTCTCTCTCTCTCTCTCTCTCTCTCCATCTTCCATGTGTTCTCATATCTGAACTGAAAGAATTCTTGAGCCTAACACCATAAACCCATTAGCGGTGTCCACCTTTGAAACTCAGACTGCTAAAAATAACTTTAATATTGTTTTATGATTGAGAAAAAGCTTACTTCAATCATATTTATACCTATAAAGACAAATAAAGAAAGAAAAGTGAATTATTTTAGGGGCTTTGACATATTAGTCACGGCATAAATCCACTTTTTCCAATTTCATGACCGAAATTCAAATAATATCACCAGAGTCGGTTAACTCTGATCAACAATTTTTTCAGCTTTTTTGCCTCATATCCCATGATATCATGGGAACAATGTATATCACAAAAATTGATAAATCTCATGATATCATGGGACTATCCTTGATGTCATGGCTTTTATGAAGCATTTTAGGAGTTTTTTTTTCCGAATAATAGAACCTGAGATATGATGATCAGACATGTATTAACCTTTCACAAAAAAAATGTTTTTTTTCATGTTATATAAAAAATAAATTGGCTTGCTAGTTGCGGAAAGTGTATGATATTGAACGTAAGTTAAACCCATTATATCATGGGACTATCCCATGATATCATGGGATATAGCATGAAAAAGTTAAAAAAATTGTTAACCAGCGTCAAGCTATTCTAGTGGCATTATCTGAATTTCTATCATGAAATTGAAAAAACCTGGTTTAAGGAGGACTAATATGTTAGAACCCCATTATTTTATTTCATTAGTTGGGCGAATGGTACTTAAGAAGAGAATTCCATGAACCAACACCATAATCAAACAGTTGGGCCGCCTTTGGAGTCAGAGCTGCTCATGATAATTCTCGCTAAATAAGAATAGCTTGCATGGTTAAACAAGTCAATTGGTGCTGAATAGCTCGGCATCTTGTTTACCAAAAAGAGAGATTTGTATGTGTGTGTTGTGTGTGTGTGGAGAGCTAGACAACGCTTGGCTCCTACTTAGACCCACTGGGATGGATGACGATCGTGGAAGTCCATTTGATGGAAAGATCTTGAGACCTATTTTGACTTCATTAGATCATCCTAACCTTTTGATCTATGACCCTAAAACTTAATGGTTTTAAGCCATCATTTTATTATGATTTCAATCTAATGGCGAGGAGAAGTTGGATGAGTATCAAAATTTGAACTTGTGACTATTCATGGAGGCGGGTTGTAAAAAGACTAGTTTAACTCAAGGTGGGCCCCATGACAAGAAAAGGAGGGGCGACAAAAGGGGTGTTTGTTCTCATGAAATTGAGTTTCTACAAATTCAAACAAACACATTTTACCATGAATTCCCGTGTCTTAAGATTTTGTAAGATGTTTGTATGCATGAATTGAATTCTTAGAAAATCAAAGGAACTCACTTTACCATGATATTTTTTGTTTTCATGGACTTGAGTTCCTAGAAAATGTGTCATCATCTTATCATTATTTTAAACATTGAAATAAAACAAAGAAATTCGTAACCATTTCTTTGATTTGAAAATTGAGGTTAATCTTGAATTTAGAGTATATTATAATATGTGATACTAAAAAATTATTTCAAAATCTAATGAAGTTTTTGGAAGCTGCCAAACAACAACAATACTGTTATATTGTAATATTTTAATATTGTGTTCTGCTAGTATTAAAATCTAAAAATATTTTATTTTATACATATCCAAATGGGCCCTAAGATCCAAAAGAATATAAGAAAATGCATGTTAGATCACCACCCCTTAATTACGTGATAACGATATACATACATTTTCATCCAAGTCCATTTACACCGATGCATTTTTATCCCACAAATGAAACAATAAAAGTTTGGATGTTTTCATTGACCAAAACTCCAAATTCATTTACGAGAATATGTAAGCCACAAGAAAAAAAACGTCTATATATATCTATATATTAAAGCCAGGCTCAAGCTATGCTAACCTCGATTTGCCTCGAATATGAGGTGGCTAGTTTAATGATCCAGCGAAGCTCAAGATGTATGATTGACTCACCTTAGTCCGTTTACATCCCTATATGCCAAAGAGGTTCAATGGTTTTCACTGGCAAACCGTTGCTAAAATCATTGTCTTATCTTTGAAGATTTTAAACTATTTACATTCACATACTTTTTATCAATTGGCATTATTTTCTATTCAGCCATGCTATTTGGACCGACTTGGGGACCGATCCGTGGACCGGTCCCCAAAGTCGGTCCAAATAGCATTTTTGTTTTCTATTTGTAAGATCCTGACCCAGATTATCGTGATTTATGTTAATTAAGTGGGCGCTTAGTCTTAAGTGGGATTAGCTATCATTTGATTAGAGTGTGGTTTGACTTAGTCTTAGTCATATAGCTTTGGAAAATTTTAAGAGCGTTTGGATTCAGTCTGACATGCTCAGGGGTGCCTTGGGTTACATGGGTAAGCATGGGGGATGATTCTTGATTTTAATAAATTATGATTTTCATTCCTTTTGAAGTTTTCATAATTATCCACAACTTTCGTATTTATTCCATCTGTGTCCTAAGCTAGAAACGCGGTTTTTAGGCAAAAACCATGCAAAATCTGTGCACGATTTTTGAGATCTCCAAACCATGCGAAATTTATACTCTTTGGAAACTAGATTTTTCAAGGAACATTTTTTCCTACTTCATTGATCTCATCCGGGGCCTACAAGTAGAAATTCCAATCATTTGAAGTCTTAGACCCGGTGGGGCCCACTCCCCACTTAAAACTCACGTTCTTCCCTCACTCTCATTCCAACTTCCTTTCAATTCCAAAATTTCAAAGCTCAGAGAACTCACCTTCTCCCTGGTTTCCTCACCTTGCATGTCTTAGTGTTTGAGCTTGGAATGAAGATCTGAGCACACCCTCTTCTTCATCTCCTTCCTAGCTCTCCATTGCACCCATTTTTCCTGTAATTTCAGTTTGACAATCACTCTATCTTCTCCATTGCTTCTTGTTTGGGCACTTCCAGGTAAGGAATCCTTCCCATCTCTTTCAATGAGTCCTTATGGCTCCTAAGGAGTCCAGATTTCATACATGCAAAATCCATTTCGAAATGGGTCCTAGTTTTCCAAAATTTGTAGGTTTTGAGGTTTTTCTCTTGGGCTTTTTGTAGATTTTGGTTCAGCTCTTGAGAGGAAACTTTGAGGAGAATTTGATTTGCAAATTTGGCTAAGGCAAGTGACCTTTCTAGCTATGTTGAGCATGCTTAGTGATTAGATGTTTTATTTGAAAAATGTAGGATTTCATCTACTGATTGTGCAATTGTTTTTGTTATTAGCAAGCTTGAGTAGTTGGAATCTTGCATGCATGTTTTAAATTGTGTTGTCCTAGAATTTCCTCTTTTAAGCCAAATTGAATTCTAAATTGATAAATGTTCTTGTTTAGAATGGATGGGTTATGGTTGTTTTGAAGAATGAGGATTGATGTTGAATTAGTTGAAGGTTGGTATAATTGGAGAGCATGTAGGCTCTGGAACTGTAGGGATTTGCCAAACAATGATGGGAAGTGAAATAAGAAGAAAAATGAAAGAAACTAGACCTAAAATACATATCTCCACAGGGTGGCGAAATGAGCTGTCGATTAGCCGACAGGTGACCGTCCTCAAGTCGGTCACAATTCCAGAAGCTGACATTTTTGCTGGAGGGTCAGCCGACGACTAACCTCCAGGTGACCGACAGGTAACCGACCCTAGGTGGGTCACAATTCCAGAATGTGGAGATTTTCTGTCTGGGGATAGGCAGTTAGCTGTCAGTCAGTTGGCGGCTAGCAGATGCAAACAAACTTGGCTAACCGCCAGGTAACCGAGAGCTGACCGAAAACACAAGTTGGATTGTTTTAATGGGATTTTTACAGAAATGAAAGCCAGAATATGTTAAGGGCTTTAACTTGATATCATGCACCTAAAATCTGGGATGTTAAGGGCTTTAACTTGATAGTATGGTTGACTTTATAACACATCAGAACCATCTGCACACATGGAACCCCCTTAAGTACACTAGACCCATTGAATTTCCACCGATTCAAATGGATTGGACCGCTGGATCGAGGGTCAAAAAATTTCCTTTAAAAGAAAGTCATTAAATTTGTGGGCCACGGATGAAGGGGTTAGAGGCATAGGATTGACCGCAAATTTCATATATAGAGATGCTCTTAAGAGCATCTCTCACTTTATTATGAGAGTTAAAGGTGAGGGCCCTTACATTTAAGTTGTTGGCATTGGATATGGATGTGAGGCCCCCACCTTATCTTTCATAATAAGGTGAGAGATGCTCTCATAGAAACATCTCCTAAATATATATATATATATAACTAGCAACAAGGGAAAATAAAAAATAATTTAAAAAATCCCTATTAATTAGTTCCTATTCTTTTGCAAAATCTGACATTTTCTCTAATTAATGGTCTTTATATTATAATAAAACTTAGAGAAAACTACCAAAAAAAAGGACCCTAGATGGTCACTAACTGAAAAATAGGCTACTAGTCAATATTGCACGGAAGTGGTTCCCTGTGACCACTTTCGGTTTTTTTTAAAAAAAGATTTAAACGTGTGATGACGTTGTCGATTAATAGCCTGAAATCTCATTTTCCCCTTCTTCCTCCCATCGTTTTCCCCCTTTCTCTGGCGTTTCTTTTCCCCCTTTCTTAGACTAATAAAAGGGAAGAAATAAATTAATGAGTCACATTCAAATGTATTAAATGTCCATCAATGAATGAGTAAGTGCAAAAGCAGAAGCAATGAATATGAAGTGGGAGAAGGGATTATAATTGATAAATGATAATCGGAGAGAAAAGCGGGCAAAAATTGGTTGCCTTTTGTTCTCTCTCTCTCTCTTTTTCTATTATTATCAAGAATATGTCATGAGAGAAATTATGCATGTGGCATCCACCTGATCCCCCTATGATAAGGAGCCCCTCCTTACCCCCAGCCTACGTTCATATTCCCCAACACATGCAAATACCATAGCCCATCCAGCTTCTGCAAATTGAGAACCCATCCTACTCTAATATCCCAATCAAATGTGACTAAGGCCATGGGTTTGAGAGAAAGCACTAGTCTAAGAAAGGGCGAAAAGGGAAAGGAAACCGCAAGAGAAAGGGGGAAAATGGTGGGAGGAAGAAGGGACAAATAGGGTTTCAGGGATCAAGCGACGACGTCATCACACGTTTAAATGGGATATTAAGCGACGTCGTCTTCACACATTTAAATCTTTAATAGAAAAAAAGACAGAAGTGGTCACATAGGGAACCACTTGAGTACAATATTGACTAGTGGCCTGTTTTTCGATTAATGGCCATCTAGGATCTTTTTTTTTTTTTTGTGTAGTTCTCTCTAAAACTTATATATAAGTATGGCTTTGATTTTTCTCCGTGGTGATTTTTGTCATGTGGCCCACACTCATCTGTGGGTTTTTTTTTTTTTTTTTTTTCCTTTCAATTTTTGTGGCTTTTATAGTATACTCAAATTATGCATCTATGAATACTTAGGATTTTTTAGAAATATTATTTCTTATTTTATTAAAATTAAATTCTTAATTATCAGTTTCATCATTCTCCCTTATTTATAACTATTTTATACCGATCATAAAGTTAGATAACATTATTTTTTTATTCTAAGTTTTATAAATAAATTAGTTTAATTTTGGGCCCAAGCTTAAGACAAAACCCTTTTGCTAAATAAATAAATTTTTTTTTGAGGATTTTACCAGAGAAAATACTTTAGATGGCCAGTAGACAAAAAATGTCACTTTTGGGGACCTCTCACTATAAAGGCCTTCCCGCCCAAAAAAAAAAAAATCTTTTGTTTAGGGTTGACATCGACCCAGGCCAAAAAAATTCTCCATCATCTTCTTCCTCCTCTATTCCCGCAATCCAGCCCAATGGGAAAGATCCAAATGAAGAGAAAAAAGTCATAGCAGAGGAAGAAGAGGAAGAATCGAACGCTCATATCAATGAACCATTCTTCAGCCAAAATCTTCAAACGTCCAAGAGTGACATTTCATTGGAATATTTATTGAAGCAACACCTTGGGCCCACTTTAAAAATCTAATATTCTCCTAATCTAATCTTTCCTTTCCAAAAATCTTATTTTGGCATGAGCATTAAATCTTTAGATAAATTTGGAAGGGTCATCTTGTTTATTTTTAGTCCAGTCCAATAGAGATCACAAGCATTACATATCACTTTGTCCAAAGATATTTTAAATGGATTGAAGCAAAGGATAGAGCAAGCTTTCTTTAGATAAGATGAAATTCATATTCTACTCATCCTAAGGTCAAACTCATTACCCAATTACAACCCGACCCATAGCCTTAGCAAGACATGGGTTTCAAGTCCGAGTTGGTCGGGCCGAGTTTGGCATAAAAAAAGATATAAATGTCATGCAATTGTTTGAATTGAAACTTGAGAAGGATTTTAGAGAGGATCGAATTCGTTGGAATGAGGATAAGGATTATGTTGATTTATAGGAGATTGAATGGTAAAGGAAAAGGGGATGCCACGTGAGACATCTGATGTGGCACAATGAGGTTTGAAAGCAATGACATGGCACCCTCTAGAGGAAGGTTCCCTATTGTTTTCATCTGGTCTAGTTTTTTTAACATTGAAGTGATGCATGAGGTCCAACAACTGGAAGGTCAGTCAATAAAATAATACTAAAGATAGAGATTAAGGGAGAGTCATAAGTTGTGAATTATACTCTGATGAGAATGGATAATAGTTGATCATGAATCACATGAAACTGGACCCTACTTAAATGCTTTTTTTGTTTTTGTTTTTGGGTCCTTTATGTTATCTTTTGAAAGAATCTTGTTTCTATTGAGATGAAGGGCTCGTTTGGACAATAATTCTAATTGGACCATTTGTTAACAAATGGTTGGTGCTCCCCACAAAGACAATACTACCTCCAAACCACCTCAATCGTTGGATTGGTGCAGCCCATAGAATCTCATTCATCCCAAGCTGTGGGCCACCTTTACCATGTGTCCATCGCCAAGATATCCAACGGCTACCTCATTCTCATCGTGTATCAATGAATTTTATTTGATATTCTAGACTATCTTGTGTTTTGGGCATCCTCAGTTTTATCTCAAAAGGCCATCAATCAACAGATGTCCTATGATCAATACTTTCAGTTGTGGCCCACCCCAGATCAATTGACATGAGAGGTCATACACTGAACTTGGGTGAATAATCCACATATATTGTCGTTCCTCTTAATCAAAACTGGAGTGGGGCAAGGAAGAAAAGAAAAGGAAACGAAGATGGACGCGCACAGGTGGGTGTAGTAGAGGAAGAAGGAGATGGGGAAGAAGAAGAAGGGACGAAGAAAAAGAAAAGAAGAAGAAAGAGAAGGATGGCTAATCTAATTGGTACTCTAAATGAGAGATTTTAGGAGATTTAGATTAGAGAACAATGAAATAAGATGGAAAAGGATTAGAAGTTGTAACAAGCTAAACCTAGGATCAAGGGAGGAGATTTAAGGAAATCTATATGGGTTGAGATTTCAATGGAGGAGATTTAAGGAAATTTGTTGGGCTGTATATTTTTTTCTTTTGTACTTTTTTGAAATGAGAGATTTCTATGGGCTGATGTGGCACCCCTCACAGCCCACCTCCCCCTTTGCTTTAATATATATAACTAGCAACAAAGCCCCGTGCTAAGTTCGAAGCCAAAATAAAAGATATGTTAAAATTTAGGAGTTTTTAAATATAATTAATGAAAAATAAATCTAAGAAGTATGTTATAAAGAATAAATCAATGGAGTTAAATTCTGGTGGATTATAAAATCCACAAAAAATAATATATTTATTTTTCTAAAAGAAAATCCACAGAATTAGAAAGCAAAATCATATTCTAAGATTTGGGAAAAAAAAACTAACAAATTAATAAAAAAAAGCTCTTGCCCTCCTAGAAAAAGAATAATGTATAAAAAAAAAACCTCAATAAAATACACAAAATGTTTTCATAATCTTTTTGAAAAATAAAATCCACAAAATTCAAAGGAATAAGAAAACCAAATAAAATACATAATAATTTGATTTGAATGTCTTGGAAAATAAAAAAAAAACCAATAAAATACACAAACATGATTTGTGTGCTTCAATTTTTTTTTGTAAGTATTTAATTTCTTTGTCATAATCTTTCATTCCATGAGCCCCATAAATGTTCCGCTTGAATGAGAAAACTATAGCAAGAGATCCATCCTTATTTCATGATAGCCATAGGATGAGAGCAATCAAGTATAATAAGGAGATAAATTAGGAAAGATTGTTGTGGATACGGTGGTTAGTAGGTGTTAGGGGTTAAACTCAAATTGCGAGATTTACTAGTAAGTACATTTCCTAATACAATAGCATATTGCATATATGCAAAGACTCTAGAAGAAAGACTATATTAAATCTAATGGACTGTTGGATCGATGCCTCATGTTTCTTCCAGATGGTATCCACCCAAAAACACAAGGGCCCCACTTTTTGTTGATGTAAGCCATTCATTAAGAGTGGATATGGATTGTCCCGCCTAGATGATAGTAAGCATTGGAGATTATCACATTCCTTATATGGATAAGATTAAAGTAATAGGAAATTTTATGATTCCCTAAAATTACTCTCTACTTCAAAATCTTTCTCTAAAGCATTTATTTTTTAGGAGATGATGGAGAGATTTGAGGAGACATGAGGAGAATTGAGAAGGCCCCACTTGAAAGGCAATGGCTCTCTCACTATTTTTTAAGTGATTTTTTTTTAAATGAGAATAATTGGGTGCTGAGGTGGCACCCCTCACAGCCCACCTCCCCCTTTGCTTTAATATATATAACTAGTAATAAAGGCCTGCGCTAAGCTCGGGCCCTAAAATATTCAAATCTTGTGTTATATTTGAAAACTTCTTGTGACGCCCCGGAGTCCCACATCGACTATAGAGGGGAAAGTAAATGGGGTTATATGTAGAGCTTACACCTTTACCTTGCATGAGGCCTTTTAATGGGTTGAGGCCCATCAGAAACAAAACTGTGAGGCCCGTGAGCCAAAGCGGACAATATCATGCATGCGTGTAGGGGTGGGGCGTTACAAATGGTATCAGAGCCGACTCTTGACTAGTTCGAGTGTGGGTCCCCTGCCGTGGTTTGGTGCAAGTGGGCGGGTCTCCATTTGGGCGGGCCAAGAGGGCTGGCAGGCTATAGAGACTGGCAGGCTATAGAGACTGGCAGGCTACTGCACGGGGACGTGCAGCCTTAGCATGAGTGGGCCAAAGCGAACAATATCAGGCAAGGGTATGGGTGGGGCGTTACACTTCTTTAAAAAAATAAATGTGCAACAAAAAAACCTGTTATTATAAAAAAATTAAAACATTTCTCTGAAAAAAACTTCAAATAAACTACAAAATAAGAAGTTATAACTTATATCTTAAATTTAGATTAGATGTTTGCTATCAATGCTCGCCCGCCCGGGCCTATAATAAAGAACATACAAGTGTTAACATAAGAATTAGATTTGTTTGAAATGAGTGTAACTTTTTTCAAAATTGTAAAATGGGATTTCAAAAATAATGAGAAACGAAAGACAGCACCTTAGAAGAACTAACAACATTAATTTTCAAAATAAAACTAAAAAACTAATAATGTCATTAGATATAAGAACAATGCCTTTAAAATAGACTTTTGAGGAAAAAAAGGTCATATCAATGAAGAAGAAAAAAGCATGGATGAGTGATCATAACAATGCATAAACTCATGTGGCTAGCTGATGTGCTAGCTCTTTCATTCCTCCTTCAACTACAATCTCTTCCATCATTGGACCTACGTCTCGAACCCTTTGAGAGCGGGTGTTGGAAATATTGGTGAAGGGCTTGACCATCCGGATCATGGGTCGCAACAAAGGTGACACCACCCATGACAAACCTGACACCTTGATGTGAGGATGACTCGTCTACATAACAAAAAATGATTTTGTTATGACACATATTGCAGTTTCCAAAATTAATTACAAAATAAATAGCCAAAAAAAAAAAACTAATAACATGGGATAAAAAAAAATATGGGTATCTCTATGCAAAGAATAGAAAGAAAATCAATTACCTAGCCACCATTCTTTTCATTCGTAGATTTTTCTTGACTTTCTTTGATTATGAAAAACTTCGTATTCTACTCATTGGTAGCAACTATAATTTAAAGCATGGATCCACAACCATATGAATTTTGTAACTAATGCAAAAGATTAAAACCCACATGTCCAAATGGTAACAATAAAATGATTCAAATCCACAAAACTCAAGCTCTCATCAAAGAGAGCTTCTATTTAGCTAGCGCGCTTGAAAGAGGTCCTCCCTATTGCTTTAATATTAATATATATTATTGGCCCCTTGCATGAGAGAAATGAGAGAGTTTTTTATTCTTTTTCTTCCATTCTAGAGCCACCATTATTACTCTTTCATTGTAGGATCCATGGTGGGCCACATTGTGTGTCACGCCCTCAAATTGGACTACTGCAACTATCCACATCTCGAGGCGTGAGCTTAGGATTTGTGGAGTAACTGCATTTCTTCCCTAAGGTCCATGTGTGTGAGGATATAAAAATCTCCCCCACTTGCATGATACATTTCGCGGAAGCTTACGTTGTATTGTAACCTAAAGTCCGTGGCCATCGAAATTCGTGTCACAACCCAGATGTTTAATTATAAGTTTCCATTTATACATTGCATCATCGAATTAGCATATTTTATTGAACTAAATTATTCAGAGCATAGCAACACCAGGTTATTTATTCCCCAAAATATGTTTAAGTAATAATTAGAAAGATGCATTAGTTGTAACCTAAAGAGGTAAATGACCTACAAGGCCAAATCTAAAATCCAACTAAGGATGGGTAGTCCCTTGTGACGAGCTCTCGCACGATACAAGTACATAGAAGATATCATTGAAATCATCATCTAAACCTGGGGCGTCATTTGTAACGTTAAGTATAGCACCATTAGATACGATGATCTAGCAAGTAGAATAAATATAATAAACATATACATGTAGCATCATATGAGTAAAAGTATAGATGATGATAAGATGTCATTGAAAGGTAAGCAAGGCATAATCGTGTATTAGTAACCATGTAACATAATGAATCACGGTTTACAGGATCTAACGGTGTGTCCAAACGAGATGGCAAAACCACGTTAGCTATATTCTCCCAAATTGGTTGCTACGCATGGCCTAGATGAGAGCATGAAACATAACATGACATGACATGATGGTACTACTAGGAGGCAGATGGTCCCAAAACTCCATCATGGACCTAGAGCATCGATAAGCGCTCATAACATAATCTAGACTGTAACTTGTCCGTAAACATTATACTAAAACCCCCTTTTAGCCGAGCCCGACTGGAGTAGGGTTGAAACTGAGTGGTTTTGACACAAGGAGTAACATGAACAGAACAAGTGTCATGAACATAAACATGTGCATAAAGGGTATACTCCAACATGCATAACATATCCATGGGCGTAATCATAAACATACCCCATGATCTAGACAAACATATAAACATGTTACGTATAGATGGACATAATTTGGTAAAAGTCCATGCATAGGCATAAACATAAATATGTACATGGAAAGTATCAATTCTGGTAACTTTCATAATTTGGGCATACTTACATAATTGAATGCAAGGCATAATGCATAATCAGGAATCATAAATATAAAGTGTAAGCAAAATAAGAAGCATGATCAAGCAATACAAATATTAAGAACGTGTACAAATGCATGCATCGCAGATTAGTGTCGAGTCATGCAGTAAAATACAATCCAATCATAAGGTCATGAGTGCCGTTGGCATCACTATCCAACTACAAGTAGTACTTATAAAGACAGAGGCAACCCAAATGGATCAACTCAATCTATTGGATCAGTCCAAACCCAAAACAGCGGGCCCCTATAACTTGGTCATTGGACATTTATGTTCCACTGCCATTACTTGAATTCATTAGTTAGCTTTCTATTATATCTAAAAATCATAAAAATGGATTCAAACTTATTGTAAATAAGCACTATATAATATATTTATAGTCAGTCGATGGTATCACAATGATACATCCAATTCATTCTCAATGCTTTTGTTTTTCTGCAATTTTGTAATATGGTATCAGAGCTCAAATTTGCTCTTTTGATCTGTAAGACTCTGTAATATCTCTTTCTGCATCATCTAACTAATTAAGAAATCTGTATAAACATCTGCGGCATTTCCATATCTGCAAAGTTACAAAAATAGTTTCGACTGTGTCAAACAACTTATTGTGATAAAGCGTGGCCCACCTAGGATCATTTCAACAACGAAAGCATACATGCTCTGGGTTGCCTGAATATTTTGAGATTTTTAAAGATTTTTTGACACATCAGAGGTAGGCCATTGGATCTGATTTGTGCTTGTTCAATATCTTGGTCTGGTTTTCATCAATTACATTATTTCTCTTGATCTTGAGCACAATTTTCTTAAGAGGTTCGAATATTGTCAGTTGAGATTGTTTTAAGAGATGGTTTACTTTTGATCAACTTCTGGGCCCCATGTGACCTGATCTACCCTCTCTAAAGAGGTCGCCCAGCTTAATTTTGGCCTCCATTCATATTTGAATCATCTGCATTCAGATCTAGACCTCCTAGGAGTCATCTGGGATCTTCCTTACCAAATATGTGCTACAGTAATGGTGATTTGGGATTCGAGATTCGAATCACTCTTGAATCCTCATTCTAGAGGAGCTTTTAAAAGGACAATCAAGGAATTTTTTCCAGTTCAAACTTTCTTTTCCTCTCTATCTTGTCTATAATGATTTTTTAACGTGCTAGTGAGATCAATGTTATTTTAGCTGGATCCAGTTATACCTATTGGTCTCATCTTACGCAAAATTTTCTAAACGAATATAAACTTTGGAAATATATTATCAATAAAATAGCACAACTAGATCCTAAAGACAGTAAATATGAAGAATGAGAATCTATAGTTGGAAAGATTAATTTCTGGATTGTTAACTCTGTCATCCCCTCTATAGATAATCAATTACCTAAATCTGATTATCCGAAAAAAAAAAAAAAAAGCTTGAGATTATTTAGCAAGACTCAACACTCAGACTAATGTTGCTTGTCGCTATCAAATGGAATGGAAAATTAAAAATGTTGTCAAGGGACTGACTCGATTCACTATTTCTTTGTCAAAATGACATCTTTATGGATCAGGTTTTTTGAATGGAGCCTTAATTCAAATCCACTGAGGATATCGCATCTTTCAATACTTATAGGGAAGAAACTCGAGCTTTGCACTCTGATTTTGAACATATCCGCGGGTTATTATTGCATCGATCCCTTCTTCCGGCAGTTGATGCGGCGTTATCTAAGTTGTTAGCAAAAGAGCAAACATAGCACTCTCTTTACTAGAAAGAAACATATAGAACCTCAACATGTTTTATCAGCACATGAAACTCCACAAAGAATTGAGCGCTCTTTTCCGCCGGGTGTTTCAAAAACTACTGCAAGAATAAAGGGTCATTGGAAATATAACTGTCATGTTCGCCCAAATAGTCTAAATGATAAGCACAATCGTCCTTCTCAAAAGCGAAACTTTCGGGGACCGTCGCACCTCTTCAACACATGCCCCCATCAAACCCACATCTATCACATCGTCACTTGAGGCCCCACCCCTTTTGGACCCTCACTTTTGTTTGAATTATGTTAATTATAGTATCCTTTATCTAATTATGCTATTTAGTAGAGATTAGTAAGGGTAGTGTAGTATTTTACTAGTACCTTAGCCTATTTTCTAGGAATTAGTCTCTCTTTTTTTTTTTTTTTGTATTTTATAGGTTCTATAGGGTGTCTATGATAATTGTAGTAGTTCGTTAGTTAGTTAGAGGCCCTTGCCATTAATTAAAATGAATATGAGGGGTTTCCACATGAGAATATTCTATCCCACCTAAAAAGACCTAAAAGCCCTTAAACTTATCCCAATCTTCCATTAACTAAGGAAAGACATTTTAGTAACTTCCTTTCCAACACAACCTATAAAACTACTCCTCCCATCCCAAACGAAGCCTCATCTCTCATTTCTTTTCTTTTCTCTCCTCTCTCATTTTCCCCCCAATTCCCTCATTTCCTCCAAGAACTCCTCCATTTCTCTCTCTAGATCCCTAGATCTAAGCTCCTAGCAAGAAGAGGAAGAGGATCTCTACAAACTACTGATATTGTCTTCACTAAGGATCTCTCTCATCTTATAGATCTCTCATCTCTCTACAAATCAAGTTACTTCTCTCTTTCTAGTTTAATTTCCCTAGAATTCTCTCCTTCTCTCTATAGATTCCCTTCCTTATTGCAATCCTCCTGTGGATCTAGGATTAGGTTTTATAAATCTACTTAGATCTAAGTTTTTGGGCTGTTTGAGTGATTGGAGACCTTAGAAGCTTGAAATTCTACTTTGGAGCTTGGATTTCTCTTATTTTAGTATTTCATTGCATTTGGTTTAGAGGCAAGTACAATATACCTATTTAACATGGATCTATGTCTCTATTCATTTGATTTTGTAATTTCAATTCAATTGGATGTTTGATTGCATAAATATGCCCCTTTGAGCTTATTTTCATGGATTTTGGTTATTGATGGATAGAGTTTCTCATTTGGAAGATCAATGGCTCAATTGGTGATGGTTTGGTGATGATTGAAGTGTATTTGGTATTTTTATATGTTTCCATGATGAATGGACGAGATTGGATGTAATTTTAATGAAAATTTGGTTGGATGGAAGAAGTTCCAGAAATTCAGAAATCTAGATTCGTAGTGTACCTGGTCGATCGGCTCTGCTAGGTGTCGACTGGATACAGAGGGAATTCAGGAAAATAACTGGGAGTTGAATTCTCCCATAGTCCTAGAATTTCAGTGTACGTAGTCCACCGACCCGGTTGGATGTCGACCTGATACAAAGGAATTCCAGAGGCAAAACTGGGAACTGGGATGACTCACAGGCTAAGAAATCCAGTGTGCCTGGTAGACCGACCAGGCCAGGAGATTTTCGAAACATGGCATTGCCTGCTAGGTGAATGTCCAAGATTTCACGTGTACCCGATCGACATCCTGGCCATGATTTCGACCGGATGCACTACAGAGGATGTCAACCTGGGAGTCAAAATTCTGACCTTCTTATTGTACCCGTTCGACCGCCCCTTGGAGGATGTTGATTGGATACATTGCAGACTGAATATTTTCAGTTTTGCAGTTTCTAATGTTTTGATCTGTTGTGGGGCCTATTGACCATTAGAATGGACTTTTATCAATATACTAAACATGAGTCAATGGTTTGGCTCACATTTGACTCATTGGGACCACCAAAGTAGGGTCTAGTGTATTAAATGAAATTCGATTCGATCCTTAATGTTATCGAAGATGCCCGTAACTTCTGGAGCACCAAAATACATTATTCATTGGCATCTGAAACACCTTTTAGAAATATAATTGACTAACATGGACTGGACCTAAAAGGAGGTCATTACTTAGGTTGGACCTTTGCTATTTCACATTGTTTGGCTTGGTTTTGGAGATTCATTATGCCTAATGTATTGCTGTCACTCTCGCATCCTTTCTATTGATTAGACATGTTAATTAAAAGGCAATTGAATGACCTGAACCTAGGATTACCTAGTGTGACCTAGTGTTATGGATTGGAGATTAATGACCCATGTCTGTGGTTAGGCGGGCTATTATATGCAATAAGAATGGATGATTATGATACCTTAAAGCGAAGATGATTATTATTGTGGATCTAAGATCCATTTATGAATGGGTAGGGACTGAATATTATTGGATTGAACATGGATGTTATACTTTGACTGTTTTGGACTAAGACCACGGCATTGATGGGCCTTAGCAATGGTTTTGATGATGGATTTGGACTTGAATTGTATTTGTGGATTGAACATTTACCTTGGACCTCTTATGGACCTGATAAAACATTTTTCACGCAAGGAAAGCCTAAACAACACAAACCTTCACTTATTTCCTTTAGTTGGCACTAACATTTACTTAGTTGTTATAAGCTTATCCTTTGGACTGATCATTACTGGTGAGAGCTATATTGGTTGTGGATTAGGGCTATCATGATGAGTTATGGCTAGACGAACGGTGTGATTCAGGTTCCGATCTATTGAGCATGAGAGTGTTGATATTGTTGTTATTATTGGCGGGGCTAGTCATCCCTTGCATGGTTATTTTACTTTCCCCGTCGCGACTGGTTTACAGTATGGGAGGGCCGCGTCATAATATCATGCGTTATCCAGCTCGTGTAAATGTGTCACATTGATGTATGGTTAGATTAGATGCTTTATTTTTCATAATGAATCTATTTGCTATACTTGCTCAATTGCCTAGCATTTATACCGTTGCTATTCTTATGATACTATGATCGTCTCTATTCTCTTTGATGCATACATCCTATGTTACTTATATACTATGCCTTGCCAAATCCTTGGATCCGACGCATCATTTGGTGCTTAGATATTGACTCCGACCCCGATGGCAATGTGATTGTCAAGGCGCCCGTAGCAGGAAACTACGAATGGAGACTAGTTGACCAGGAGGTCAAGCTGGAGAGTGGAGTGCCTGCACTTAGGGATTGAGCGCATCTTTTTTTGGGATTTAGTGATTTTGTTGTGAGCAAGGACATAGATTGATATATACCTTTTATTCAGATTTTGAAATTTAGGCTGGACTTCAACCCTACTACGTTTGCTTTATGACTTATGATACCTTATGCTTCCGCGATTAATTGAAATTGCTTCTGTTATCTTTCATTATGCTACCTCACTTAACCATTGATCATTATATTGTTTAAAAAGTTTTAAATTGGACCTCACTGTGGACTATGATCTTGGAAGTTCTCGGATTTTTCACGAAGTAGTGCGCCAATTTCAGGTACCTTGGTGATAACATCGGCATTCGAAATTGGGGCGTTATAAGTCCAAATCATATGCTGCTAATACAACAGATGCTAAAGGGGTTCTTGCCACCTCTCAAGTTCAATCCATGATTGATGAGCACATGCAACAGTTGTTTTTGACGTCTAGATTTACTTCCTCTATGGCTACATCTTCTTCTTATCCAGGTTATGCAATGACCATATCTAGCGCAACAAGTAAAACAAATCATGTTTGGGTTTTTTATACTATAGCTTCTTATCACATGACTTATGACTTTTCCTTACTACATGCTTGTCACCCTCCTTCTAGAAATCAAAACATGCATACAATAAATGATACTCCACTACCAGTCATCACAGTTGGTTCAATTTCCACTAAGATTTTGTCACTTAGTAGTGTACTATGTGTTCCGAACCTATCTATAGATTTGATCTCGGTTGGAGAATTGACTTCATCTGGTTATCTTATCTCATTTACCTCTATTGGTTGTTCTATAAGGGATATTCACACCGGACAGCAGTTTGTGATAGGCCTTAGGTTAGGAGCTCTCTATCATCATCACTTGCTACATCTGCCATCACAAACCTCAACTTCCACCACTTTCACTTCTGTTGTAACACATGTTTTATAGCATTCTAGATTAGGACATTTATTGTTGAATAAATTTAAACTTTCACATTCTGCTTGTTCTCTTTGAAATATTACTGATGTGAATTAAATCAATTCATTAAAATTACTGCAAGTGTATCGTTATCCTGTCGAGACAGTGGCAATTATAGGTCGATCCCACAAGAAGCACAACTAATTTAAAATCAAAAATCTGAATTTTTTTTTAATCAAAGATTAATAAAAATAATTGAGATCCAAAAAGAACTAGAAAAGTCGAAAACACAAACTAATTAAATATATAAAATAGATCAGAGCATCCAGAATCCACTAAGCAAGATAATTAATCCATTTATGCAATTTTTCTACTCTCTCTCTCAAAATAACTCAGATCAGAAACAAATCAATGTTTCAGATCCGGAGGATTTGTCTTTCACAAAAACTATTTTTTAATAAAAAAAAAAAAACAACAAGATCCTATAACCAAGACCTCCTTCACCTCATAAAAGCATGAAAAATCATAAGCATGACTCATCAAATTTAGCATAAACTATCAAAGGATCTCATCCCTAAGCATAATATATCAAGATAAGCATAAATCATTCAAAAACAATTTTCATTAGAAATCAAAACAGAGGCTGCCTAAGTTATGAAAACGGATCTATTATTCAAAGAATGCATTTGTTTAAAAGAGACAAGAAAGTAATAGCAAAATGAACATAAATTAAATCAAAGATCTACTTAGCTCCATCTGTGTGCTCCAATCCAGAAATTTAGCCAGCCAATAAAAAGAACTCCAAAAGGAATTTCAATGATAGCATCTCCTTTTACAATGGTCTCTCAAAAATCTCTCTTCTAAAAATTCTAATATCTGGAACATGGCTCCAGAATACCCAAAAATAGTTCTTAAATTATATTAATTAGGGAAGGAAAAGAGAGAGGAGAGAGAATGTAAGAGTGGACATCCAAGGGAGGGAGTATATCTCTGGTGTGCATCCTTTTGGTTCCTTTTATAACTCCCAGTTATATACAGATACATTGAATCTGGACACCTTCTTTACAGATTTGATTTATCTTCTTTGATGAGGTATCTCTTATCTGTTTTGAATTTGAATGAGGTAGAAGCTTCTGAAAATCTTTGGATGGCTTGGCTAATCTTTAGATTGGGTCCCATATAGGATGTACAGTAATGAATTATTAACGATGTGGATTTAAATCCTGCCTAAAATGAACATGAAAATATATGAGCCATAGCTTTATCAATTTAGCTTCGATTTGATCAATATCAGGCTCCGCAACATCTATTTTGAGTAAGCTTTCCAACGGTATGTAAATTTCATCAATCCGACGGTCGGATTGAAAGTTATGGCTATTTTAAGATGGGTTGTCCTGAGAAACGGGATTAACTTTCGAAATTTAATCTGCAATAGACTCTATCTCTGCCCAACTTCCATTCTTGAAAGGAGATCGGTTGTGCCTGATTCAAACTCTTCTTCATTTATTCTCATCAAAATTGTACTCCTTGATTTATCTATAAGTTATTTCAAATTTGTAAATACTATGGACCCTGCCATGTGGGACATTTCATTTGATTGAACAATGGGCCATATGAGAATTTTTCTACTATACTTAGGACTCTTCAACTGACATGATGAGTGGAAACACCCCCCCCCCCTCTGTTTGATTTTCGTGTGTGTGGGGCCTACTTGGTGAATTTTTCAATTTCTTCTTTTCAAGCTTGAATTTAGTAATGCAGGTCCCAAGATAACTATGTGTACTTGACAGTGGATCCCGTGACAGAGACCTTCAAATGTCTCTTTTTTACATTGTAACACAACATATCAAATACCGAAGAGCCCGTATTGAAGTGGGACCTATCCGAACAAAGTTCTACTCCAACTGGGACTCTTCGGAAAAAAAATTACAAAACATTCTAAGTTAATGTAGAAAATGCATGAAAAAAATGAAAATTTAGGTTGCCAAGTGAAAATGCATGAAATGATGGAATTAGATAAATAATGATGCAATGCACCTAATTAACCCCTAATTCATCTTAAAATGATGCGTAAATATGCAAATTTATGAACTCAACAATTACTGTAACAAACATTTTAGATTGCTCTGGTTGTCGACTTGGTAAGCAACATGTTTTACCTTCTAATAAAAGTTCTTATGTTACCTATGCTCCTTTTGAATTAATTCATTCTGACATCTGGAGACCATCATCTCAACCAATAAAAGGTGGTTCTTTATATTATGTGTTGTTTATTGATGATTTTACCTTTTTTGCATGGTTTTATCTAATGAAATATAGGTCCGCGTTCTATTCTATTTATACTACCTTTTCTAATATGATTTTAACACAATTTGACAAACGGGTAAAAGTCATTAGGCCAGATTCAAGGGGGAATACATAAGTCATAGATTTTGAGATTTTTTAACCTCTCAAGGAACCCAAGCTCAGTTGTCCTATTTTGCCACTCCACAACAAAATGGTGTCACAGAAAGGAAACACTGCCATATCCTTGAGACGACTCGATCTTTGATCTACTCCTCTCATGTCTTGTTGATGTCCCTCCATTGTTTTAGGTGGGCTTCACGCTATGAGTAATTATTTTCTACGAAGTTAGATTTGTCTCACCTCAAAGTATTTGGTTCCACCTGTTTTGTCATACTCAATGACCATGAACAGACAAAACTTTCACCTATGTCTACTATATGTATTTTCTTAAGCTATAGAATTGAACAAAAAGGATATCTGTTGTAATCTAGGGCTTACGAGAAGAGATCAATCACGCACAAGATGATAAGAGATTTACGTGGTTCGGCTTTTGGCCTACATCCATGGGAAGACGGGAGAATCACTATGCAATCAGAAGAGGTTGTACATCCTAGAGACCCTAAGTCTCTATTTATAATATCAGCCCCAAACCCTATTATACCCAAACCCAACTTCTAATCACAGTAGACCTATTATAATAGACCTACTTCTAATCAAAGTACAACTTGGGCAATCCAGGGGCCCGGTTAACCAAGACTTACTAATTTCTATTGAGCCATACTAATTAACAATATCAATGCTATGATCCTAAATCAAATCGGTTGCAAATCTCTCACAATGTCACCTTTCTTGAATAGATTCCTTTTTATACCTTACTTGTTTATGCTCCTGACACACCTACATTCTATCCCCTTGATCCCTTCCTTGACATGTTTCCGTCTAAGCAATCATCCTCGCCACCTCCGCTACCTTCGCCACCTCTATCACCGCCGCCTCCATTACCCACCTTCAAAGTCTACCATCAACGTTCGAAAGGTGATTCTTTTGTACCTTTGCATGGATCCACTCTTCCCGATGCAAGTGCTCCTATTAATAGAAGGTATCATGTTCGTACTCAAAATTTATCTCTCGTTTTGGTTTTGTTTCAACTGATCACCTATCTTCTTCCTATAAATCTTTTCTTACAACCAAACATTCATTGTCTGAACCACAATCATACAAAGAAACCATTATTACCCCAAGATGGAGATTTGCCATAGCGGAAGAACTAACTGCACTTTAGAAAACTCATACATGGGATCTTGTTCCGTTTCCACCTAACAAAAATGTTATTTGGTGTAAATGGGTCTTTAAGATTAAGACCAAGTCCAATGGTTTAATCGATCGGTATAAAGCATGCCTCATTACGAAACGCTATAGACCGGGAACATGATATAGATTTGAAGAAACATTTAAGCCTCGTTCTTTTACTAGAATTCCTTATAGGAATTTTGGCTGTCTGGGAATTTAGAATTCATTACTAGAATTCCTAGGAATTCCTAGGCATTTGAAATTCCAGGCATTTGAAATTCCAAAAAACACAGCATTTGAAAAACCACTTTAACAAAGAGGATTTCAAAAACACTTTAACAAAGAGGATTTCAAAAACCACTTTAACAAAGAGGATTCCGAATTCCTGGGGCATGATTTTCTTTTTTCATCATAATGCTTAGGCACTATTCAGCCCCCTCTATTTGGAAGATATGGATTGATACTTATATATGTGCCACATGAACTATTGGGGAAAGATGAACATACAAGTGCCAGCTTGTGGCTTCTATTATCTTCTTTTCTTTTATGAGTGATCATACAAGTCCTAAGAAGCTTATTTCTCTATCTAGATTTGTATGAAATGAGAGTTTATTCCTAGTGGTGTTACGATGTTATATTTTGTAATTAAGTGGGCCCATGTATGTATCATATTTGACTTTGGAGGGCAATTTAAAGTTGAATCTGCATATATATAATACATATGTGACAAGAATTCCAATTAGACATTCTTCAATCCATTAAATAAGGAATTTGTAGAGACAAGGGATTCAAAATTCTCAGGTAAGAATTCATGCCATGAATGAAACAAAGAATTCAGAATTTCAGAATTTAGCAGCATTTCAAATACCAGCCTTCGAAATTCCCAAACAACCACCAAACATGAATTCTATGAATTCTAGTAAGGAAACGAGCCCTTACTCTTATAGCCAAGATGACTTTTTTATTTGAGCATTTATCTATATGGCAGCCATTAGACAATGGCTTTTATATCAACTTGATATGAGAAATACAATTGTTAAATGGATTTCTTCATGAAGAAATTTATATGATTGCTCCTCCCGGTCTTGCTCATCTATCACTTCATGTCTGCCGACTTAAGCAAGAACTTTACGGCCTTAAACAAGCTCCTCGTGCTTGGTTTGATCAGTTCGGCTCTTCTATTATTAGTATTGGCTTTCGTCAAAGTGCTCATTATTCTGCCATATTCACACGATATTCAGAAAAAGGTTGTCTTCATTTTACTCTATTTTGATGATATGATCATTTCAGGTAATGATTCTATAAGTATCACATCTCTTAAATAATTTCTACATCAACAGTTTGAAATGAAGGATCTGGGTCCTTTTCGATATTTTTTAGGGATTAAAGTAGCCTATTTTCCAATTGGTTATCTTCTTTCTTAAACCAAGTAGTAATGATTTTATTTAACAAGTAGGCCTTGGTGATCATAACTCTATTTCCACTCCAATGGAGCATAATTCTAAACTCCGGACTACAGATAGTTTTCCTTTTGTAGATGGTACTCGCAATCATGAGATCGTTGGCAGTTTGGTATATCTGACCACAACCAGACCTGATATTGATTACTATGTGCATATCGTTAGTTAGTTCGTTGCTCATCCTACATCTGTCCTCTAGGCAGTTGTTCTTTGGATTTTACGATATTTAAAAGGGACCATAACAGAGCCCAACTTATGTCTTCCAGTTCAAGTCTTCACTTACATGGCTTTACTGATTCTGATTGGACTGGACACGTGAATGATCGTTGCTTAGCAACTGGATTTGCCATCTTTCTTGGTCTTCATTGATTTCCTGGAAAAACGAGAAGTAAGAAGTGCTTGCTAAATCGTCATCAGAATCTGAAGATTGAGCTCTTGGACACACCACTACTGAGATCATTTGGCTTCGATGTTTACTTTAAGATTTAGGAGTTCCTCTATAACAAAATTAACATCTCTTTATACTGATAGTGAAAGTGCTAAGAAATTAGCCGTCAATGAGGTGTTTAATGAAAGAACGAAGTATGTTGAAGTTGATTGTCACTTTATTCGTCAACATGTTCGAAATGGCACAATCCAACTCTCTTGCATCCCTTCTATTGGTCAACTTGCAAATTTTCTTCACCAAAACTCAAACATTACAGTTCCAACAATTGGTAACCAAGCTCTCGATGCTAACATTCTCTTCTACAAAGCTTCGGGGGTGGGGTTGTAAAGGCAAAGGCAACCCAAATGGGTCAACCCAATCTATTGGGTCAATCCAAACCCAAAACAGCAAGCCCATATACTTGGTCATTGGACGGTTTATGTACAACTAGCATTACTTGTATTCATTAGTTAGATTCCTTTTATATCTGTAAATCACCAAAACCAATGAGTTCAAACTTAGTGTAAATAAGCACTGTAAAATATATTTATAGTCAGTCGATGTACCACAATGATACATCGAATTCATTCTCAATACCTTTGTCTTTCTATAATTCTTCAAGAGTGATAATCTTTAATCTTAGCATTACTTGAGATTACAGGCATAGAAATACCTTGGCCAACACTTTTGGCTTAATACAATTGATTACTATGTACCAGTTGGACATCCATATGGGTGTGTGACGGCTCAATCATCACCTGCATAAGTTTAAAAATCCATTGGGCCTTGCTTAGGGTCCATGGGTTCTAGTTCTAGGGTCCAAGACTAGGTCCGAAAATCCCTAAAATCCTATGTCTTTACAGTTAGCTTCCCACTTAGCTTAAAATTAATAAATCACATTTTTTTTACATTAAATAGATGTTTTCCAAACTTGCTTAAACCACATTAGGTAAACATTAACATTATTATGTTTCCATTCCACAAAATCTACTAAAACACACTAATGAGCTTGAAATGGGTAATCTAGACATGAATGACATGAAGAATCAACAAAATAGGCATGCATGCATGATATTATAAATATTCAACTTGCCTTTTCCTTTATGCTTAGCTCAAATCCAACAAACCCAAGCCTTTTCACTTACTACCAAGCCTCAAAAGCAATACCCCCAAATCTATTGCCCAAGAGAAAACCCTACACAACATAATAGATGAAATGAGCATTGAAAGGGCTTGCATTATAAGATTTAGGCTTTTAGAAATTGATTTCAAGCAAGGGAGAGAGTCGGGGACTAAGAGCTTACCAAATGGAATAAGTAGAAAGTAAATGGGTATTGTAGAAGCTTGGAGAGGATGAACTTGGGGAAGAAGACGGTCTTGGAGAGCCAAGCGAATCCCGCTTTCAAGCCCTCATTTGGTGTTTGGAAATAAGGAAATGGAAACAAAAATGAGGAGGAGATGAACCGTAGCGATACTCTTGCAATGGTGGTGAGAGTGAAATGGGAAGAGATGGGTTTTAGAAAGGGTTTTAAACATGAATTCCTGTTATTCGCAGGAAAGTCCAGTTTCTTACACCAAAAATTGACAATTTGGGTCTTTTGGGTTGGAAATGGGTCGAAAAGGGGTCAAATGAGTAAGGTTCAGACATGAAAGTCATTCAAGTCGGAAAACTCTACCCAACAAATTTGATCTTGTGCAAAACCCAAAACCAATGCTACCTATTAGCCCAAAATACCAAAAAAGTACTTGAGCTACCTAATTTGGTTCAAAACCCATCTAGTTCTACCTAATTACCATCAGTAATAAACAAATCAACACATTAGGCATCCTAATCATTATTAATTAGGTGCTAATCAAGATTAAGAAGGGTTGAAGTCTTACATTGTGAATGATCACAAGTTGAAAAAAAATCATGCTACTAGTTGGACAGTGTGAATCTTTCAACCTACTCCCAACTGGGCCACTGAATAATAGATTTGACTTTTAACAAGTGGGTCTTATATGAGATGATTAGGATATTTTAAATTGAGGTTCATCACTCATCCTAATGCTTCTCTTAGGAAATAATGTCTATTTTAAAGTGTCACCTATATGGGTCCCATTTTCATTTGTAGGATTGGATATGGGGATCTTTCAACCTTGTCAAATCCCAAGGTGCCACTGAATATTGGATTTGATTTTTAAGAAGTGAGCTTGAAATAGAGAAAAAGACTCATCTAAATAGGATATCATGATTTGCTCTCCAATGATTAGAGTGGACCTACTATATAATTGATTATGCATAAAATACATATTTTACTAATTATATGCTTTTTTGATCAATCTATTATTGGGCCTTACTTTCACTAGAATCATTTTACCATCGCCATCGAATCATCATTGAAGTCAATCGTGACTTTTAGGATTAACTAGTTTTTCTTTGTCTTTGTTAATATTATAGGTGATTGAGTTTTATTACAGTTTTTACCATCTTAAATAGTTCAGACAAAAAAAAAAAGAAGGGATATTGACCATACGACTGTTCTTACATCTGACAATTGCCCCACAACAGTCGAAGTTTATATAATTTCTACAAAAGTTTATATAATAATGGGATATCACACAAAATGATATGTGCGATATCGTACGGCCCTAGGATATTGTACAATATGTTGTGTACGATATCACACGACCCTAAGATATCACATAAGAGAAATATTTAAACTTTGACCTCTCAAGGGCGAATCTTAGATCTAAGGGCAGCTGTATGAGCAATATCTCAAAGATTAATTATTTTAAATCACCTTTTTTTAATCTTATAAATTATATTTCCCACGATAAGAGCGGAAATGATTTGCTAGTTAATTTAATAAAGTTATTAGTGACTAAAAGAAGCCTAACGAGTAGGCCTATTAATTTGGCCCTGAGACAAGGGGGCTCAGCCGGCCTGGCCCTCAAAAAGCCCTTGAAATGAGGGCTTTTATTTTTAAGGAAAAGCCTTAGGGCCGCAGGGCTTGGACAATACTAGCCCCTGCCCTGCCCCGCCCTCGCCCTCCACAACTTTTTCTTTATTTTATATATATATATACTTATATATGTAAATATAAACTAAAATGCCCTTATAAAGTCACTCGACAATAATAAAATGGGAGTATAAAGGTGGTTTCATACCCCCCATACCAATTACAAAATGCCCTAAAAATCAATAAACATACATACTTTGTTCATTTCATCTCTATTTAAAAGTTATCTATTATACTTAATGCATAAGTAATAAGTGTTGTACAGTTTCTTGAGATCCCTCTCTTCAAGTTTTATTGCTTCTTAGTCAGACTTTTTATGTTTTTTTATTTATTCTTGTTATTTCAAACGGGGTGCAATTCTATTAATAAGGATATATTTTTTTATCTATAGAATAGCTTGGGATATGAGCAAATTCATAAAGGTAGTCTGTATGTGCATTGAACTTCAAGAATATGGGGTGATCCAAATATCCTTTTAATTAGATAATTGTAGCTCTCAAGATTTTTAAGTCTAAACTAATAGTGATTTTTTAAGTGCATTTATTTTTGTGCGGGAAATCTAACAACGCTTAATAGTCAATTGAAAATAATATCAATTAAGTAAAGATAGATGAATGTAAATGATTTAAACTTTTTAAAGATGCGACTTTGTTAGAATGATTTGGTATGTGGAAACTCTTGTGAAAAGTGTGATATAAAACAAACTCTTTGACCATTTTCCTTCTTTGACAAAATAAATAAAATTGTATGTCTAGAATCCAAGTCAATAATGAACAAATGACTTTATTCGATAAAAGAAAATTTTTAGAGACAACTTCTATGCTCCAAACATCTTCTTAGCGGTCCTTTCGCAATAAAGGTTAGATAGAATACACTCAGTCAACACTTCATACTTGGTAACAATATAAAAAATATAAAACAAATTTTCTAATTTTGAGGCCTTGAGCATTTCCCTAGCCCAGCCCCCCCGACCCAAATGGTAGGGTAAGGGCCTAGGTAGTCTAGGCCCTTCGAGGGCTTTGGGCCACCTAGACCTGGCCATGCATATATTGAGTGTCACGCCCTGAGCCCGAGACAGCACCCATCTTGAGCACGACAAACGCCCGCATGGGGGTTCGAGTCAAACTCATTAGCCCTTGTCCCCACGAATGGAATTAACCCACAGGATTTTACGTGTGTGGTTTCAAATTTTCTATTTACCTATATTTCCACCTATGTAATTTCAGTCAAATAGATATCAAATCATAATCCAACAATATCAAATGCATCAAGATATAGAGCATAAGGTTCGTGAGCATAGATTAAAGGTTCAAGTTTAAGTTCAAGAGATAGAAAGAGAAAGAAGTAAGTTAAGTTAAGATTTACAATTCATAGCCTAAACAAGATTATAAACTATAACAAAACCTGTGGCAATCCAAGCCACAGTCCATGGGTCATTTTGCGTCCAATCTCAGCGAATAGATGTCAAGAAGACATCATCAGAAGTCCATTCAACTACGTGACGGGGAGATTCCTCCTCTTCGTGGATCTCCGGGTCGGTGGCATCGAGGTACTCACTTGTAACGCCAAGTGTAGCACCATTAGACTAAGCTAAGAAAGATAAATAAAATATATAAAGTAACATATGTTGCAAATGAGTAGCTGGACAGATATAGATCATAAGAGGTCAAAGTGTATACACTAGGCAAATCTGAGCATGAGTAAGCACGAGACGTACAATCATAGATGACAAATATACACCACATTAGAACTAAATGGCACATCCACATTAACTATATTATCTCAAATTAACCATGTAAACATGAATATAAAGTGAGAGCAGAAAATAAAACAGAATAGAACAGGGTGGTGCCACTAGGAGACAGAGGGCTCAAAACTCTCCATCGTGGACCTATGGTGTCAATCAACCCTCAGAACATAATCCCATCTGCAGAGGGTCAGAAATATATATATATATATACTAAACCCACACTTAGCCGGGTCCGACTTAGATAGGGTCGAAGCCAAGTGGTGTCGACTCGTGGAATAAAAGTACAAATTAACAGAACATATACAGAACAGATCATATCATAATTCAGAACTTATCAAGATATAATTGATCATAAGCGGAAACAGATATAATATAAACAGGTACATTAGCAAGACATACATAACTAGACAGAAGTATGATCAAGTCATATGAGAGTACTAGAAACGGAATGCAATGCATGTACATAAATCATAGACGGAATCAATGTATAAAACAAGTCAATCATACGGTCTTGGGAACGCTTGGGGTCTTCACCGTCCAACTCAGTGTAGTACTAAGGATTCCGGTGTGGGTGGCCTACAAAAGAACCCTTGGCGTTACTTAATTTGGGCACTGAATCCCTTAGTATAATACATTTGGTTCGGATCTCAAGTTCGAAGAACACGAGGTCCCTTATGGTTGCACGGTTGCTTAAACCGCATCCACATAATATATAAGTCCATTGGTCATGATAAAATGTTCAAGGAATTCATCCTTAAGGTCCGACTATCAGGCCAATAAATCTAAACATGCTACAGTTCAACATTTGGCTCTCGGTACCATCCGATTGCCATAGGTTTTTATAAAATCCAATATCCTCTTAAACCTCAAACCTCAAATCAATAAAATATAAGGACCATTGCATTCTACGTTTCAAGAGCTTTCCAACGGTATAAAGAACGCGAAAATCAAACTTACGGATCAAAAGTTATGGCCATGTGAATTATGGCTCGCCGGGCCCACTGGGCCCTCTCGCTATAGCAAGCTGGGAGCTCGCTAGAGCGAGAGTGTTCTCTGCCAGGCAGCTCTTTTGCTCGCTATAGCGAGCTGGGAGCTTGCTAGAGCGAGCGTGCTCTCTACCTGGGTCCGTGGGGATGTAAACATGACTGTTCTGCCCCTCTTGGCTTCCTCTACAACCATTTGTAGTCCATTCCAATGTTCAAAAACTAACAAGATGAGCCATCAATGCTCTCTAAACATGCACATCCACTCTCTTGACCAAAAATACATCAAACCATACCCATTTCATACATTTGCAAGAACCCATTAACAAATTGAAATCAAGCTAAGTATTCAGCTGAAAGTAGGGTTTCTAATATACGAATCATGACAAGAATCAAAAGAATGAAGGTTCATGCACAAGATATAAATTGTTTAACTTGCCTTAAGGTGCTTGAGGCTAAAATTTACAAATCCAAGCTATAATCAAGCTCTATTTCCCAAGCAAGCTCTCCAAAAGAAAAACCCCCAAATGAAATGGAGAAGATGAAGTCCTACAATGGTAAATGAAAAGAATGGGTTTGAAATCCACATGCAACACCAGCATAGCCTTCCAAATTTGGATTTGAACAAGGATACATGAATTTTGAATAAAAAAAAATCTTACCAAAAGTGTTGAGAAAAGGAAAAGTTGTTCTTGACTTGAGAGTTGAATCACTTGTTGTAGAGAGGAAACGAGATGCAATGGAGATGGATTTCTTGAGAGAAGAAGAAAAACTATAGAGAAGAAGGGAAGGTGCAGAGGAAGGGTTTTCTGCTGGAACATGTAAGAGAAAGGAGATAACTGATTGGTGGGGCTGAGATTTGACTTGAAATGTTTTCCAGCAGTTGCATGCAAATCCAAGTAGGGCCTGGAATTCTCAAAAAGAGGTTTGGGCTGGGAAATGGGCTAGAAATGGGTCAAGATGGGTCTGAATCTATTAGGTCAAAACATAAGAATTAAAGTCCATGCTATGCTTTATGCAATGCACTAAAAACCCATAAAATTTTAAATACACACATAAAACCCAAAACACTCCAAAAGTCATAGTCTACCTAGTCCATGGTCAAACCCAACTAATTCTACCTAATCAAGCCCAATTACATTCAAAACATCTATTAAGCTGCTAATCTAAGTTAATTAACTCTAAATCGGGATTAAGGTGGGTCGGGGTGTTACATTGGTGCCCAAATCAGCCCTACTATCGAGTGAGGTTTATGGATTAAGCTATATTGGTTTCCTAGCTTATAATTTTAGAACTTTCTAATTTATTAGAATAGCTCCTTATTTTTCTTCTTGGGAATTTTACCAAATAATAATGGTGCTAAACATGTATACACCCATTTTAAACAGAAATACATAAATATACCCATTTTGGTGTTCATACAGCGTTTTTGGACGCTTTTACCCCGTGCTGTGCGAACGACATCGTCATGTCATTATAGACCTTATACCTCAATTGATTTTGTTCTCCCGTTCTTCCCCAAAATCGAACCTCTCCCGCCCTTTTTCTCTTTCTCTGTCGTCGCTCTCTACTCTCCCTTTCCCTCCCCCTCTCTGCTCACTTCTCTCTCTTTCCATCTCCCTCTCCGCTCCTAGCTCTCTCTTTCCCTCTCTCCGACGTCCCTCTCCTTCTACCCCTCACAGAAAATCTAGGGTTTTAGTTGTTCCAACTTCCAACCCTCCGAAAGAAAAAGATCCCACCAAATCTCTAACTCTATCTCTATCTTCCTAAAAAAGATTCGCACTTGATCTATATTTCCTACGGATTCTCTCAATCGTGGCCGTCACATTCGTCGGTTTCGTCTCTCTGCTACTTTTCTCGGTTCTTCTCCTGCCATGTTCGATCCACGCTACACAAGTCAATTATTGTGGTGAGTAGATCTTCGAATCCATATATGGTTTCTCTTTCGATGCTTGATCCGATTCGATGTTTTCATTTGTTTTTTATTTTTTAGATCTTTTGAATCGGAGTGAAGGAATCGATTCTTGTGAAGTTAATCAAATGGAAGTTCTACTCGTTGATTTTGATAAGATCTTCGTGTTGGAGGAATTTTTGTGTTGTACGCCGATTTTTGAAATTGCATTTTTTGTATCTTCATTGGAATTGTTTTTTTAAGAATCGGGACCAGATGTGGATTCTTTGGTGGTGTTTTTTCAATAATCTCGCTCTTGTTCTATTGAAATTGATATGATGTAATTAGATGAAGTTTGATGCTATAAAGCTGGCAACTTGATATTTTTGAAAGGATTGTATATGGAAGTGGATTTCTCAATGGCTTCTTCTTTGAGATTTATTGTTTTCTTATCTTGAGCAAATTATTCCTATGGAAGTGATTGAATGAGATCTGGACTTGATTATGTGAAGCCATAGTCTAAGTCATTTCGTTTGATGAAATAAACAATCCTCAAAATGATGGGACAAGGCTCTGTTGATGACTCATTATTGTTTCTGATCATGTCAGGATACTGATGAATATTTGTGTAAGATCCATTCTACTTCAACATTGACATTCTTATTTATATGGTTATTAGAAGCAATTGATTCAACAATTCTGATAAATTGATGCTTTGAGAAATTGTACAGGGATGTAGATTTCTCACTGTTCATGAGAAGAAGCATTTTCCATCATTGAAACTATTATTATGAGAATTGTAAAATGGGGATTTCACTAAATGATCCAGAGTTTTCTTTTCCCTCTTTACGATCCGGGTTTTTTTTTTTTTTCAAATTTGTTGGTTAGAATTCAAGAATTCAGTGGTTTAAAAGGATTATCGATTTCAAAAGGGGAATCTGTTCTAATGAATTTTTTTTTGGTGAACTGTTTATGATTATGGTACTCATTGAGAAGCTCTTTACGAGAGGGTCATAGCATGTGGAAGATCGAAAGGCCTAGGAGATCACAACTACAAAAGGGTTTTGCGGAATCAAGAATATCAACTCCTCGATTTGAGCGCAACCGAGCTCCTCATGTATAGATCTACACCAGTTATATTAGTAGATCTTTTTTGTTTGTTTTGTGCCTGTTCGGATCTGTCCTTTAATGATAGATCTATTATATTAATACATGAGATAAGGGTTTTAGGTTTGGAATCTTGGCCTTTGGGTGTCTGATCCTTAAGTCAAGAGGGTCAAAAGTATTGAAAACCCATCTAAAAGGCCCACCTACTTCCAACACGACCATCTTCTCATTCACGATGGAGAGTTTGATCAAACCAGTGGGTGTAATAAGCCGCTAATGACTTGTAAGAAAGAAGTTGACTTGGCCGGCCTAACTCAACCACTAAATTGTAGAGAGTGCAACTTTTGATTTGACCGCTAGATTGGATTAGCTATTATGATTTACTCTTGGAAAGCATTCAAACAATCCAACCCGGAAGTTCAACCACACCATTTGACAGCACAAAATCTCAATATTTTGATGTTAATTTTCAATCCTTATGCTAATTTGTTTGACATGGGACAAGCATCCATATCACATGCCCCACCCTTAATAGTCACTTTCTCTAAGTAAATTCAATGTGTAGGGATTTACATAGCTAGATTGGTTATCTGCTAAAAATATAGCAGATAATTTTAATCAAACCTGCTTGTTTGCATAAAATTAAATACAAAGGAATTCATAGTGAAATGATCTCCAACAAATGATTATTAAAGAAGTGAAGGGTCAAGGATATAAAGTGGAGATATAGATGTAACCCTTGCTATCCAACAAATGATTATCAAAGAAGTGAAGGGTGATGGATATAAGGTGGAGATGTAATCCTTATTTTATTAGGATTTGAATTATAAAGGTGTTCATTTACCATCTCCTGTTAGATTTATTTTCAATTGAAGGTGAGATTATTTGTTATTCATTTTTTGATATTCACACTTTTGTTTCTTCAATTTAAATGACTATTAAAAATACAAGTATTAGAATACCTATAAATTCAATTACATAAAACAAATGGATACTAAGGACGCATTTGTGCAAGTGTGATTTCTCTTCTTTAGAATTAGAGTCCAACATGGGAGGTTAGAAATCTGATTCTTGAAAATGAGAAAAATTAGAAGTAAACCACAGCCCTTCTTTTTCACTGCATTTTTATTGCACAAATCCGTCCTAGCCATGTTTCTTTATAAGAACTCAAAGAATTCATATATGGAGAAAGAGCTACTAATGCCACAGCCCAAGCTTCTCTGAGCGCAACCCTTTTCTTATGACCAATATATCCCCGTGTAAAATAACATAAAAGGACATCTATCAAAAGTCTCTCCCTCCCCAGCTTCTTTCTACACTCACCCACCCCAACCCCCCAGCCGTCCCCTTCGGCAGCACCGTCGGAGGGGGAGAGGGACATGGAGAAGGAGAGAGGGAGAGGGAGGGTGGCGAACATGGAAAGAGAGAGAGGGAGGAGAGGGAGAGGGAAAGGGAGAGGGATTGAGAGGGCAGGGAGAGGGAGAGAGACAGGGAGAGAAGGGAGAGAGGGAAAGAGAAAGAGGG
This sequence comes from Camphora micrantha, assembly GCA_003546025.1. Taxonomy (NCBI): domain Eukaryota; kingdom Viridiplantae; phylum Streptophyta; class Magnoliopsida; order Laurales; family Lauraceae; genus Camphora; species Camphora micrantha. Next base: position 38,143,607 of record QPKB01000002.1, read on the forward strand.
AAGGGGAGAGAGACAGGAAGAGAGGAGGGAGAGGGAGAGGGAGAGAGGAGGGAGGGCAGTGGGCAGTGGCAGAGCCAGGATTTTCTTTCAATGGGAGGAACCAATAGTTGACTAGTAGCTGCATAATCAAACTTCATTTTTAGACAGGATCGGTAATATTTTTAATCTTTTTGCTTATTATTTTTAAAATTACTTATTTTTTTCATTATTTTTAATAATACCCAAAAAAATAAGATCCTATTTGAAAACACCTAAATGCTTTTAAAGAAATAATTTATCAAAGACTTCAAGGATAGTTAAAATACAAAAATAATATGGCTCACCATAATGAATCCAAATTGCTCAAAATAATCATTTACTCATTTAGGACTAAGAATTGCATCTCACTTGAATTAAAGTAGGGCCCATGCCAGATTGATTGCTAGTCAACAGATCCATCCATAGTTAAATAATAAATTTATTGGTTATTCATGATCGTTAATGTGCCACAATGCCTATTACAGATGTAAATGATTGAAAATCCATTAATTGATTACTTGTAATCTTTTGATGGGGCACGATGCTTGTAATAATATAGATAATTGAGAGCATACCATTGATAGCAATTTACTAATATTATGAAAAGATGAATAATCATGGTGCAATATCCATGATATTTAGAATAAACATTGTCCCTTTAAGTGGCTCCGCCAAATTTCCCTCTAGTAAAAGTTAGCCCCACCATTAGATTGATCACATAATATTTTTAGAGTAAATTAACGAAAGGTCCCTAAAGTGGAATGTATCCAACCTCTGGTCCACACAAATTCTGTTTAAGGGCTCTGGTCCACTCAGTTAGATAATTTGCAGCTAGAGGTCCCTACGTCCACACGATCACATATTTTCAGGACTAATTTTCCCTTTCAACCATTTTAGGCATAAATTTTTGAAATTTAAAATTTCAAATCTTGTATTCTCCCTCTGTTATTTCTATGCACAAAACTCAACACCATTGTCCTTCTGCGATCATCTTCTTCGGTCCGATCTAGAACAATAACTAGATTGGGTTGCCGAAGAGGACATCCTCTTCTCTGACTCGATTTCTGTTCTCTAGCTATAGGACTTCTTCTTCTCCCCTTCTAAGACTTAAGCGACGGGCGGCGGAAGGCTGCAGCGGCAACTAGCTTCGACCGCAGTGGGACGGCTCCGGTCTTCTTTTTCGGGACCGTGCGATCCCAAAAATCCTGTCTCTGCTTTTCCTGCTGTTGTCTTCTTCGATCAACACTGAAGCACTTTCAACGAGTGGCGACGACGACGGTGAAGAGTCTCAGGTAACTTGCGGCGTGGCACGATGGCAGCGCAAAACCGACGACGATTCCCTTCTCCGGTTCCGACAACGATGGGCATAACAATTCAGCGCCACTTGTTGGGATCGTAACAGAACCTCATTCTCTATCTGAAACTCGATTTGAAAACACCAAATCAATTCCGGCCTTTGCCTGCCTATTTCTGTTACAGAAACAAGAAACAAAGAGGAAGAAGAGGTCTGGTTGCTAGGCCAGGTTAGGTTCTGGTTCGGGTCAATTTAGCTTGACCTGTGAAGCAGAAAGCCCAAACAATAACACGCTGATGTTCTGGTTTATGAAATTTTTTTGAGTTTTTGTTAAATTTATCTAAGTTTTTGTCAAATTTATATGAGTTTTTGACAAATTTATATGAGTTTCTGTCAAATTTATCTGAGTTTTTAATTTTTATCAAATTTATTTGAGCTTTGCACAAATTTATCGAAGTTTTGAAACACATTTATATGAGTTATAGACAAATCTATCTGAGTTTTTGGTTAATTTATCTGATTTTTGAAACAAATTTATCTGAGTTCTGGACAAATCTATCCAAATTTTTGGCAAATTTATTTGAGTTTTTGAAAAATATAGCTGAGTTTTTGAAAAATTTATCTCCATTTTGAAAATTTTAACTGAGTTTTTGAGCGAATCTGTCAGAGTTTTTGGCAAATTTATTTACATTTTTTTAGATCTATTTGTGTATTTGAGTTTTATTTGTGTCTTTTGAAATTTATTTACATTTTTTGAAATAAATTTAATTGAGTTTTGGAAAATTTTTCAGAAATTTGGAAAACCGATTTATCTTAGTTTTAGCAAATGTGTGTGTGCGTTTTTTGAATTTTATTTGCGTCTTTTGAAATTAATTTGTGGATTTTGAAATTTATTTGCATTTTTTGAATTTTCTTTGGATATTTTGAAATTTATTTGAGTCTTTTGAAATTTATTTATATTTTCTGAAATTTATTTGGATCATTTGAAATTTATTTGCATCTTTTTAAATTTATCTGCGTTATTTTGAAAGTTATTATTTTTTTTAAAAATGTATTACGTTTTTTGAAATTTATTTGCGTTATTTTGAAATTTATTTGTTTGTTTGTAGAATTTATTTGAAAATCTTATTAATGGGATTCCATTAATCGTGGCCAATGAAAGGGTAGTTGACCATTATTAATGGGATATCCCATTAATCATGGGATATGATTTAAAAGAAATGGTAAATTAGACATTTTTGGTATGAGAATGTGTGAGAGGAACCTTTGGCTGCATGAGTTTAGATTGTTGACTGTTTGCCATAAAGTCATGCGTTGAGGGACCTCCGACTAAATGCCTCGTATTTTTAATCATATCCTCAATAAAGTGAGACTAACTCCTATTTGAGTAAGATTTGGAGACAACCAAACTAAGGAGAGTGACTGAATCTTTAACGGCTTGGATTTCTATTGAGACTATCTTGCCTGCCCTTGATTTAGTAGCTACACGATTTAGTGGTAGTTTAACCATATATTTTTTGTGATTCAAGAATGGATAAGGGTTTGAAATTCAATCCAAAGAAGAAGCCACGATAGCCAAATCTATTTACAATAAAATACTTCTTCAAAATTGCCGTGAATGAAAATCTTAGGGAGAGAAAGAGGGAGGAATCCTTAAAATTTGGAGATAATAATTTATTTACTCTTTTGAAGCCAAGTAAAAGTCAGATCCTTAAGCCCTTTTTAAATTCTCTTGTTGTGTAGAAGAAAAAATAGTTGAGTGGGGGAAAAAATTGAAGGGGACAATAAAATTCTTAAAACCGCTCCCATGACTTCTAAATGACCATCCAAAGTTGAGTGGGGGCAATTGTCCCCACTCGACTCCCCCTCCCTTGGTGGAGGGCGGCAAAGGGAGAGGGAGAGAGGGGAAGAAGGGGAATGAACTAAGAAAATAATGGTGGAGGGATTTGGGTATTTTGGGAAAAATGGGGTGTATGGTGAATTTTGTTTCACCTATTTGGGGTGTGTAGAGAGAGAAGGGTTGTGCTCTGAAAAGCTTGGACTATGGCATTAGCTGCACTCCATGTAGAATTTGCGATAATTCATAATGCACTCCTCCTAAATGAAATTGCAAAATCCTCCTGGTATGAAAAGATATTTGAAATGTGAAGGAGGTTAAAAAATTCAAAAGGATACCAGTGATTGGAATTCAGAATTCCAGAAAAAAGGCCATTTAAAATTCTAAAAGGAAATTATCATATTATTCATATTAATGTCAGATAATTTGCAAGAGAAATTTTATCGGAAATTCAGCTAAAGAAACGGGAGTGGGACTCCCGGTGAGAGTTTGGTGTTCAGTGCCGATGTAGGGTTGGAGCATCTGATGTGAATTGCTTAGGCTACAACAAGTGGGTTCCACATCTGGTCCTGAGTCCTGACCCCAGAACCTGATAATTTCTCCATAAAAACATATCTATAGCTTTGGTTCTTGTCACCACCGACTACCGAGACATCCACAGCCTATAACCATACTCTATCCTCCAAGGAGAGACAGAGAGAGCAAAAGAGAGGTAGAGAGGGAGGAATATGGAGCTTCAAAGCCTCTTCAAATTGCATTACCAACCCAGTTTTCTCCCTCGTCTTTCCCTTGTTTCAACATCATTAACTCCTCTCTCCAAGCCCACCTTCTTCACTCCCAAGAAGAAATTCCCCCATCTTCATAAACCCTTCTCACCCCACCAATCATCTCCTTCTCCTTCTTGCAGACCCCCAAAACCCCTTTCTGTCTCTGCAGCCTCTGTTTCTCTCCAGACAGACGAAGATCGATTGCCTGCTGATATTGAAGTCATAGAAACAAAAGAGCCTCATTCAAGAGTCAGTATCTTCTCCCCCTCCTTTTTTTTTTTTTTTCTAATTGAATCAGAATGCATCATCTGTAACTCCTAAAAGAAGTGAAAAATAAAGAAAATGGTCATTGGGTTTTCTCGCTTTCTTGCTTTTATCATCAGAAATTCCCGTGGCTCAATTGGGTCTTTCTGTTATTCTGCAGGTAAGATTAAGTGTCATTGTTCCTCCACTTGTATCCCAGTATTGTTACAGACTGGTGTTGGACGAATACGCAAAGGAGTCAAAGGTATTTTGGGATTCATGTGATTACATGTTTTTGTCAAATGTTCCTGCTTTTATGATGTTTTTTCTTGTGGAATTGGATCCTGCACTCACAGAGTATGCACAGCATATAAATATTGGCATGAACTAGATAGTTACGAGATGTTTGTTTCACTGTGGTTGGGACTCACAATGGCTGGAATTTGGAATGTGGATGATCCAAACAAGTGCCTGCTTATTTTTCCTGTTGAATTTGGATTATGATGATTTTTCATGTTCATTTGATGGTTATCTGTTCCCAATCCTTTGAGGAATTATATGATACTTTGGCATCATATGGTGATAATACTTCTCACACTTATATCTGTCCATTCAAGGCGTACAAGTGGGCACACACAACTCATTGTAGACTGGTCAAGATGTGTGCCTCAATGAAATAGACCAAAAAACTTGCATCCATTGGAATTCAGATGATCATAATTTTGAAATTTGACCGTAGGGTTTTTATACTTGACAAATTCTTTTGCCGCTGTTCTCTGATGGAGACAGTTATAGATGGTGAGGATTGCTCATAACAATGTAAAACAAATTTGGTTGGTGTCCAATTTATTACGGGGAGATGATTTGGGATGATCTATGTTGAAGCACGTGTCATATACTCAAATGTAATGTGCTTACAGGGGTGAGTATAATTGGCATAATTTATTGTAGTATATGATGTAGTTCCTCTCTCTCTTCTAGTTCTACCTACAATTTCTCTAGAACGAACACCCACTTCATAACACCCGCTTTCTGTTTTATACGAAGGTGGCCCATCTATGATCAATTAAACCCCTTCACACTTCTACTCCCCATTTATTAGCATCAATCTCTATTTGACACCGATCCAAATATTATTAACCATTGGATATAATCACAAAAAGGATTGTTTATTTAAAGCCATTAAATGAGGCTTTTTAGCTAAGTGTTATGATAATTTGATTGGACTGATATTAGGTGCACCCCATGTCTACATTAAAAAATCTATCTATCAGTGCACTCATTTTGGTTGCCAAGCATCCAATGGGCTCCACATGGAGTGGGCGAGCATTTTTTTAGTCAGTCTCCTATCTGTCTTTCTATCTATATAGTTATTCACATCATTAACAATTTGGGTTTATGGTTCCCCAAAATATTCTAGTACTTCTATATAGGAAAGGTTGATGCACATAACTTTTTAACCTTTAAAAATTTTATTCATGGCATGGGTCTATGATGTTTGAGACTCCTAAGTATGTGGCCATGCGGCATCACATCTTACTATGAGAATCCTGTTCTTGGATGGTCCTGTCTCATCTACACCATTTTTTACTCATTGGTTGCAGGCTAGTATCGTAGGTCTCACATTTTTCTGGCAACTCGGGGTACCTAACACTGTCCCCCATTGTAACTGAACCTGTACCCTGATTTTCTAGTGAAAGAATACAAGGCATATTTTCTAATTCAGTCACAGATGGATCAATTACAACTACTTAAGCCTTCAAATCATAAATTCCTCAGTGCCTGAATCCTGGGTATCTGGTGCCCCCTTCCGTCCTTGCTTCTGGAATGTGTTGGGTGATGCTTTGGTCATTGAATGGTGCCAAACCATTCATTCCCAGCACCCAATGGAATGGTTTTGACACTCCCTTTTTCACTTTCTCTCTGTCTCTCATATTGGTCGTTCTTTGGTATTTGACCAATGAAACTACTGTGTAACACAGATGTAATTATTATCACTTATCTCTTTCTTTCTATTCCAGTGCAATTACTTAATTGTTTCCTTAACCCTCCCTCAGAAAGTTGTTTTTTTCCCTTTTTCTAAAAGTTTGAATGTCTTTCTTCCCCTTACTTAAAGTTTCCAAACCACATTGATAAATTTCTCCAATGAATTTATGGGATGCTGAACAACTTCTGATTTACTTGAAGAAAATCAATTTGATGTTAATTATTTGTCCCATGTACTCAGGTTCCTGGATTTCGACCGGGAAAGAAAATCCCAGAAAGCATCCTCATAAATTATATTGGTAAGGAATATGTGCAGCGGTCTGCAATTGCAACTGTTTTGAAGCAGACCATTCCACATGCCATGTCTTCGGTATGTAATACAGCATCTAATAAATTTTCATATTTGCACTTTCATAATGCGAGGCTGTATAATGTTATATTATCATCCAGAGTATTTAGAGTAAGAAGTATGAGAATCATTAATGACATTGCGAAAGGTATATCCATTTCTAAAACTTGTCTTCTATATTAAAATTTATTTATTAATTTATTTATTTTTTTAATATCAGATACAATATGTTCCCTCATTTTAATTAGTTTTATTGTGGTTCCTTTAGGACTGGCAATTAGATTTAGATGAAAAGAAAAAAACCGCAGAGAGATTTGTAAGCTTCTTGATCTCATTAATGATGTCTAAGGGTGTGAATAGGCTGGGTCAACTCTTGCCCTGCCCATTCATTTATCATACCTACAATTCATTCCTAGCTCGACTTGTACATCCATAAATAGGTCTTTTCATCTAAGAGTTGTTGTTAATAGTAGGCTGCACAATTAATTTTTCTGGTTGGTGAATCTAGCCACTGATTGGTAAACTTTTGAATTTGAGGATAAAAATGAAAGATTAGAAAAATGCCCCTTTGATTAAGCTTTTGGGTGAACTAATCATGTTTCACTGTTAGTGGTGCCCTTGGAAGGTGGTTTTCGTCTTCATCATGATGAGGGATTTTTGTGCCTTGATATTGTTGGTATTTCATTATGTGGCTTAAAGATGCTAATGATATAGCACATAGCGGATGATTTAGTTGAATAGGGGTTGGATAGAGACAGTTTGTTTATGGGAACTCTTTCTTTCTTTGTTTTTGTTTTTGTTTTGTTTTTTTTTTTTTTTTTTTTTTTTTTTTTTTTTTCTCAGAGCCATGGAACTCTGCCCTCTGATCCTATTGGGTAGGAAGGGTAACTATGGTTTTGCTCAGCCCCTAATAGGCCAAGGGACTCTGGTCCCTCCCCTTATTGGGCAGGTGATGCAAGCTAGACTAATGGGCCACGTTTGAAGGTTTATTCCAGAAGGCCCAAAGCCTACAAGGCCCATCAATGACAACATCCAATCCAAGATTCTCCGACGATAGTTTCTAATCTTTAATTTTCTAGATGATTTTCCAAATTTAGTAGATTTCTTTTAATTGCTTTGATTTAAACAATAATTAGGTAGTTTCTAATTTTCCTAGATTCTTAGAATTAGGGAGTTTCTTATTTAGTAGGGATTGATTACTAAATTATTGTTTAGACTTTATTATATAAGGATACAATCCCTTCTCTTGGGATATATAGAAATTAAATGAAAATTTGAGCTTTCTCAATCGTGTGCTTCTCTGTCTTTGGTGTGAGACCTAGACACCATATCTAAGCCGTTTGGCTATCCTCCTTCTCCCTTGCACTGTTTCACTTGGTATTAGAGCGGAGATCCAATCTCTGATCGCCGATTCGAAGTACCTGCTATCCCTCTCTCTCCAATTACCATCATCCATTATCACCATCATTCCCACCACCTATCATCACAGCCCACACGCCAGCATCAGCACCCCTATCCCTCTGCCACGATCCACCCACGCCTATTCCAGCCGTCCACACGATCTCTGCCAGCCTCCACCGAACCCTAGACCCATCCCTAATCCACTCTCAAAACTCTAAAGCCCCAGATCATTCCCAAATCACATGCCCCAGCCAGCACCACCACTCCCCTTCCTCTCTTCCCAGTATCCACGGAAACCAGCCCCATTTAGAAACCCTAACTACCCCAACACCTCACATCAACCACTCATGAACTTAATCCTAGCCCTACATCCATTTTTCCCAAAAACCTAAAATCCCCAAATCATCCCCAAATCACCCCTGCCTCTGCCATGCACACCCTGACCGAACTTCACCTCTTCGTTTCCATCACCATACCCAGAGAAGAGACAACAAAAAAAAAAGAAAAAGAAAACCACATACCTGTGTAGTCTTCGATCCGGCATCGCCACACCATCGTCAGCACCCCGCCGTGCCTCAACAGCAAGAAGGAAAGAAAAGGCTTGTGAAGTCCTTTTCCCCTTTTGCTGGCGTCAGCCCCGAGGCATTCCTTCTAGACCAATCCACCTTAACAGCAAGTCACGTGGACTTTAGCTCCAACCTAACTTCTGGGCCCTAGTTCGGGTTGAGCCCAACCCAACATCAAGTAGCAAAAAAAAAAAAAAAAAAAAAAAAAAAAAAGGACCTTCCAGCAACAAAGACGGCAGCAATGCACGAGGGGGAAACAACCGTCAGGCAGATGTGGAAAATTTTGTCAATGGTGAACCGCAAGAAACTTGTCGGCAATTTATGGAGCGCATTATGGATGAAACTGATTATGAAAGGCATCATGGCCGATGAGATGACATCACCAAGAAGGTACGTGTTGATGTTCCTGATTTCTTAGGGCGCATGGATGTAAAAGTCTTCACTGACTGAATTACAGCCCTTGAAGATTATTTTGAGTGGTACAACATGGAAGAAGACAAACGTGTTCCCTTTGTCAAGATGAAGATGAAGGGTGCAACGCGTGTTTGGTAGCGGAGTATTGATGACAGGAATGCTAATTATGGGAGATGTCCTGTTAGTACATGGGAGGAGCTGAAATAGAAACTTGAAGATAAGTATCTGTCGGTTGACTATATTGATTCCCTCTATGATCAACTAGTTGACTGTAGACGAGGGACCTCCACTATAGATGATTTTACAGAAAGATTCCATGATCTCATGGTGCGATGCAAAGTGTCTGAAACTGATCGACAGGCTATCACCAGATACAAGAAAGGGCTGCGTCAAGAGATCCAAAGGGAATTGACGACTCACACCTTTTACAGCATTGAAGAAGTTCATCGATTAGCACTCTGCGTCGAAGATCAGTTGCGATATCCATATTCAAGGCGTTTTGGTGAGCCTCTCCAAAGGAGGACCTCCGATACAACTTAGCAGCGAGGTGCTCCTGCACAAAACTCAACCCGACAACCTCCTCCCCAAAATTACAATAGGCAAGCACCTCCTCGGAATCAATCAAGACCTACAAATTTTGCAAACAAAGGGAAGAATGTTGTCAATTCTTCACGACCAAAGCAGGACATCGATTGCTTTCGATGCAAAGGCAAATGACACTATGCTTCTGAATGCCCAGGTTCAAAGAATCTTCACTATGCACATAATGAAGAAGATACCTATGATTCGGAGCCTGTTGATGAAGAAATTGAAGCTGAAACACCATATGAAGAGTATGCACCTCTGTCCGAACAAGACGATCATTCCTTCTATCATGCGGAAACAGAAGGACGGAAATTACTCATTCGTTGTCTCTTCATTACTACCGAAGAGGAAGAGTTGAAGATTGGAGGCGAACCACCATATTTCGCTCTATGGCAAAATGTCGTGACAGATTGTGCAATCTCGTCATAGATGGAGGAAGCGAGATGAATGTGATCTCCCAAGAAGTAATTGACAAGTTGAAGCTTCCAACAGAAAAACACCTGAAGCCTTACAAGGTCTCTTGGGTGAATGATTTAGCAATTCCAGTAACCAAGTGGTGCCAGTTAACATTTTGAATTGGTGGTTATGAAGATTCTATTTGGTGTGATATTATCCCCATGAATGTTACTCATATTCTGTTGGGAAGACCTTGGCTTTTTGAAAACAAAGTCCAAAGTGATGGAGAAGCAAACACCCGTACTTTTAAGTATAAAGGTCGCAAGGTTACTCTTCTTCCACTTAAGCCTCTTATTGCCCCGGCAAAGCAATCACAATCAGTTTCAGCAAAACAAACTGCATCACAGCCAAATTCTCGCATCCTTTCAATGTGGAAATTTGAAGAAGAAAGTAAAGAGCAAGGAGTTGTTTATGCCCTTATCCCACAAGAATTCAAAGAGGCAGAAGATAAGAACGCAGTTTCTACACCACCAGAAATCAAGTCCTTGTTGCATGATTTTTAAAGACTTGATTCCAGCAGATCTTCCAAAAGAGCTACCGCCTATGAGGAACATCCAGCATGCTATTGACCTGGTCCACGGGTCATCACTTCCAAATTTACCTACTTATCGCATGAGCCCTACAGAACACAGAGTTGAGAAAGCAAGTTGAAGAGCTCCTCCAAAAGGGTTACATTCGCGAAAGCATGAGTCCTTGTGCAGTACCGGCCCTCTTGACAAGATGGTTCTTGGAGAATGTGTGTCGACAGTTGAGCAATCAACAAGATCACCATTAAGTATAGGTTTTCGATACCTCAGTTGGATGACATGCTTAATGTGATGGTTGGATCTTCCGTCTTCTCCAAAATTGATCTTAGAAGCGGATATCATCAAATCCGTGTTCGCGTAGGAGATGAATGGTTAGTCATGCTTTCTAGGCTAAAGATGGATTTTACGAATGGTTAGTCATGCCATTCGGTTTATCCAATGCTCCGAGCACTTTCATGAGTTATGACACAACTTTTATGGCCTTTTCCTCGGTAAATTCGTCGTCGTGTATTTTGACGACATCTTGATCTTCAGTAAGTCCAAGGATGCACATCTTGATCACCTCAGGTATGTGATGCGTGCACTTGTATGTGATGTGTGCACTTCGCAACGAGAAGTTTTACATTAATTTAAAGAGGTGTACATTGTTAAGTTTCAAAGTTATATTCTTGGGATTTGTTGTATGGGCCCAAGGAGTAGAAGCTGATCTAGAGAAGATCAATGCAATCATTGATTGGCCCATTCCCAAAACTATCAATGAAGTATGAAGTTTCCATGGATTGGCCACCTTTTGTAGGAGATTTATTCGCAATTTCAGCACCATTATGACTCCTATAACTGATTGCATGAAGAAAGGTGACTTTAATTGGACCAAGGCAGCCACTCGTGCTTTTGAACAAATCAAGCAGAAAATGACAGAGGCACCTGTTTTGAAACTTCCAGATTTTGACTAAGTCTTTGAAGTCAGTTGTGATGCTTCGCAAGTTGGTGTTGGCGGAGTCTTAAGTCAAGATGGTCACCCAGTTGCTTACTTTAGCGAGAAATTGAATGACTCTCGCAAGAAGTATTCGCCGTATGACTTGGAATATGCAGTTGTACAAGCTCTTCGTCATTGGTGTCATTATTTGATTGGGAAAGAATTTGTGTTGTACTCTGATCATGAAGCTTTATAGCATCTGAGCTCATGGAAGAAGATGAGCGCTAACCGTGTCAAATGGAGCCTCTATCTGCAGCAATTCACATTTGTGTTGCGTCATAAGTCAGGAACAAAAAACAAGGTAGCAGATGCCATAAGTCGTCGTTCTCACCTACTCATGACAATTTTCGTCACAGTCCTAGGCTTTGAAGAGATTCGCAGAGAATATCCTGATGATCATGACTTTGGCCGCATCTACAAAGATCTTCTTAATGGTGAGTTTTCTGACCATCCCAAATCCTCTATACATGATGGTTATTTGTTTCGTGGAAATCAGTTGTGTTTGCCAGCTACTTCTATCTGCTAGTTTGTCCTCCTAGAGTTGCATGGAGGTGGATGCGCAGTGGACATCTCGGGCGAGATAAGACATTGGCACTTGTGGAAGACTGCTTCTTTTGGCCCCGTCTGAAGACTGATGTTGCCCAAATTTGTGAACTATGCAGGGTATGCTAGCTTGCAAAGGGACAAAAGAAGAACACTGGATTGTATCAGCCCCTTCCTATTCCACATGAGCCTTGGCAAGTTCTAAGCATGGATTTTGTCTTGGGGTTACCAAAGACTGCAAGAAGGGTAGATTCTATTTTTGTTGTAGTGGACAAGTTTTCAAAGTGGCACACTTTATTCCTTGTGCAAACACAACAGATGCAAGAAAGGTTGCCACGCTTTTCTTCAAAGAGATTGTTCATCTTCATGGCCTACCCAAGACTATAGTGTCGGACAGAGATACTAAGTTCATGAGCTTCTTCTGGAAAACTGTATGGCATATAATGAAGACAAAGCTCTAGTATTCCAGTGCCTACCATGCTCAGACTGATGGCCAGACTGAGGTTGTCAATCGCAGCTTGGGTAATCTTCTTCGATGTCTCATCGGAGAACACATTGCTTCATGGGATCTTATTTTACCCATGGCGGAGTTTGCCTATAATAACTCCGTAAACAGATCAACTGGAAGATCACCATTTGAAGTTGTCACAGGAATTCAACCGCGTCTTCTGATTGACCTGAGTCCTTTACCAGTTGAAGCCAGGCCTAGCCAAGAAGCTGAACAATTTGCCCGGCACATAAAGGACGTTCATGATGAGGCCCGTCAACAGATTGCCAAAAGTAATGAGACTTACAAACAGCACGCGGATACTCGAATGCGCCATGTTGAACTTAATGAAGGAGACATGGTCATGGTGCGAATTAAGCCAGAACGGTTCCCCACATGCAGTTACAAGAAGCTCTATCCCAGAAGTGCAGGTCCGTTCAAAATTCTGAAGAAAATCAGCTCAAATGCCTATGCTCGATCTTCCGCCAGACATGAATATCGGTTCTACATTCAATGTCGAAGATCTCACAATTTATCATGGGCATTATCAAGGTGAATCGTTTCAAGAGCAAGATATTTGGCTTCCCATAGTTCCAGCTCCTTGAGAAGGAATTGAAGATGTCTATGATGACCAGCTAGTGTCGACAAAGACTAGCGGATATCACAAGTTTTTGGTCAAGTGGAAAGGTAAACCATTTTATGAAGCTACATGGATCATCGCCACAGACTTTCAGAGGCTCAATCCGGTTTTGTACGAGTGGTACCAAGCTGACAACTCGCCGAAGTCGAGTTTCTCCAAGTCGGGGAGAGTTTGTGCAGGCTAGACTAATGGGCCATGTTTGAAGGTTTATTCCAGAAGGCTCAAAGCCTACAAGGCCTAGCAATGACAACATCCAATCCAAGATTCTCCCATGATAGTTACTAATCTTTAATATTCTAGATGATTTTCCAAATTTAGTAGATTTCTTTTAATTACTTTGTTTTAAACAATAATTAGGCAGTTTCTAATTTTCCTAGATTCTTAGAATTAGGGAGTTTCTTATTTAGTAGGGATTGATTACTAAATTATTGCTTAGACTTTATTATATAAGGATGTAATCCCTTCTCTTGGGATATACAGAAATTAAATGAAAATTTGAGCTTTCTCAATCGTGTGCTTCTCTTTGTCTTTGGTGTGAAACCTAGACACCCTATTTTAGCCGTTTGGCTTGGGGAATAGGCTGTTGCCTATCCTCCTCCCTTGCACTGCTTCAGCAGGGAGGGCAACTGGGAAGTAAACTGTAAACTTGAAGTTACTTTACTTTTGAAAAAAGTGCAATTGACTGATATTCTCTCTTGACTCGGACTCAAACGCACACGTTCTTGGGGGGACTTTGATGTCCCTAAACCAGCTGAAATACAGGTGAGGGCTTCACATGTGCCCTTTGTACTGTGTTGTCTTGATGCAGTGAGATCCAAGAAGAATAGGGCCCCTAGTGGACCCCACCAAGGATGATTTTCTTTCTTTAATTAGTTTAGTAATTTTAGTAATTTAATTTGAGAGATTTTAGTGATTGATTTACTTAGAGATTTTAGGAAGTGATTTTAGGAATCATTGAATAATGATAGTTTCTTTATTTAGACCATTCCTCTATTATAAATAGAGAGGGATGCTTGATTGTATGGTATGCTAGATTGATAATAAAAATTTAGAAGTTCTCGTGAGTGAGTTTTGGGTATTTTCACCTAAGTGATCTTAGGGTTTTGAGTCTTAGGGCTCGGTCTCACCATTGGAGGTGTAGATCTTCATCGTGGCCTCTGGACTGCATCTTCTGCTTCTGCTTTGATGTCCCTAAACCAGCTGAACTAAAGGCGTGGGCTGTGCATGGGCCCTTTGTACTGTGGCTGCTGCTTCTTCTTCTTTTGCTTTTATGTCTCTAAACCAGCTGAACTACAGGCCGGGGGCTGCACATGGGCCCTTTGTACTGTGCCTTCTTTTGCTTCTGCTTTTGCTTTGATGACCCTAAACCCGCTGAACTACAGGCGAGGGCACATGGGCCCTTTGTACCGTGTCTTCTTCTGCTTTTGCTTTGATGGCCCTAAACTATCTGACCTGCAGGCGAGGGCTGCACACGGGCCCTTCTTCTTCTTCTTCTTCTTTTCTTTTGAATTATTACCACACCTAAGTGTTATTATGTTTTCCTTATATTTTCCTGCCCATGTAGGTGTATGTTTCCTATGCTGATAACTGCTCTTTCTTTTTTTCATACCTTACCTCAATTAAATGGTTTTGTTACTGATAAAAAATGGGCCCTACAGAAGAATGGGTTGTGGAATAGATACTATTATAATTGTTGTTGTTGTTTGATGCATTATCATCATCATTATTACTAGCAAAATGTGCCCCTACAACATTTTGTGCTGTAACTTTTGGGTTCATAAGACTGATCATTTCTAAGTAGACTAATGAGTTTCAAATTGAATATTTATTCCTAATTATTATTTAAAATCCATAAAAAGATCTATAATTTAAATTATTGAAGTACAAATGAATTAAACTTACTGCATTCTCAAAATATCCAATAGTAAAAAAAAAAAGATACAAATTGTATCCTACACTCAATAAAATAAAAATAAGAGGATTTTACCAAAAAAAAAAAAAAAAAAACCACATTAGACGCACCCAAGACCGAAAAGGTCATTTTATTTTCCCTCACACCAAATTGGTCTTCCCACCAAGAAACTTTTTTTTTTTTTTTTTTTACCTATTTTTTTCGTGGGTCGATATTGACCCTCTGCCTGCGAAAAAGCAGTTTCCGTCATCTTCTTCTTCCTCTCTTCCTCAAACACAACCCAATGGGGAAAACCAAATGAAGAGAAAAGGTCATGTCCGTTTGGAGGATAAACAATAACTGCTAGATGTAGCAGTATGCCAGTATGGTAAATAGGTAAGTCGAGGGAAGTTAAAGTTGTAGATAGGTTGAGGGAAGTTAAAGTTGCTTTTTTTTTTTTTTTTTTGCTGTTAGAAAGTTGAAAGGGGCTGGAAAGAGAAGTACATTGTTGTTGCATCTTCAAACGGTGGATAGGAACGACAATGTGGTGATTGTTGTTAGGTGGATTAAAAGGCTCTTTGAGGTTCAATAAGATGCTGAATGGGTGCTGGTTGCTAATGGTATAAGGGCTGTTAAATTGGGTAAAGAAGAGATAGGTTTGGGATTGAAAGGGGTCAGTTTTGTGACTGTTTATGCAATGAGACAACAACTAGAATGTTGTGATTTGGATTTAAACAGCCCTTGTATCAAGTCTTAAGTTAGATATTACAGCAGGATCGGGTTCTTGTAATTCAGCGAAACATGTCTAGGTGCTGTCCATGTGGATTTGGGTCAGGTGTGGGACTGTTTTATGGGGTTTTGGCTGTTGTTTTGGAACTGGCAGTTTTTTGTTCTTGTTGGACAAAACGCACCCAACAGTGCGTTGGATTTAGGCCAGTCTGCAGAGGGTGTATTGAGTGTGGGTTTTGGGTGGCTGGCTGGGGTTCATGTGGGTATAATCTGCTGATGGGTTTGGCACAACTACAGCAGCAATAGCAGTAAAATAAAAATGAAATGGCAACAAAAACTGGAATGAAATTGAAAGTAGTCCTTTTCTCTTCATTTGGTCTTCCCCATTGGGTTGGATTTGGGGAAGAGAGGAGGAAGAAGATGACGGAAACTGCTTTTTTGTCCAGCGGAGGGTCGATATCGACACTCACCTGTTTAGGGGAGGGTAGATATCGACCCTCGAAAAAATAGGTAAAAAAACAAGGTTTTCTTGGCGGGAAGACCGGTTTGGTGTGAGGGAAAATAAAATGACCTTTTCGGTCTTGGGTGCATCTAATGTGTTTTTTTTTTGGATAAAATCCTCTAAAAATAATAAATAAGGATAATAAAAGAAAAAAATAGAAAGATTATAGAAAGTTTTAGAATATATAACTATTAAAAAAGAAAATAAATTATAAAATGGTAATCAAACTAAGCATGATTCCCTTAAGGAAAAATGAAAATAAAACTGATAAGTGATAAATTAAAAAAATTACTATTATAATTTCAAATAATTTTAAAGTAAGCTACACTTTTAAATGGAATTTCATTTATTGTGAGATCTAAATGAAATATCAAAGAAAGTTTACAATTTATTAGAATAATTCACTGCCCTTTAATTCCCACTTAAATATTCTGATGCAATAATCCAATCCATTGAGACTTATAGAATTTTTGGTTCCCAAATCTTAATTCTTCTACCTAAAAACTAAAAATAAAAGGAAGAAAACTTCCCACACTCTACCTTCTTACAAAAGCCCTTGCCGGAAAATTTACATAGTATTTAATGTAATTAAAAAATTAAATATTTTATAGAAAAACATCTTACATATATCTTGGCATCCATGAATTTGCCTTTCTAACTTTTGGAGTATCACTTTAGAAAAAAAAAAAAAAAAAAAAAAAAAAAAAAACACGGTATATCATATTATCTATTCTGCCAAGTATTAAAACTATTTCGAGTAAAAAGAAGAATAGATCATATATATATATATATATATATTAAAAAAGAAGAATATTTGGACATTTAACTATAGAGGAAGAACAAGATTTGCATTTTCAACTAAGTAACCTTGACTTATTTTAGATATCTGGATTATGAAACTCATGTTCTCTTTCCAGTAAGTCAATAGAGAGAATGCAAACCTTTGTGACTTTGCATTTTCTGAATCTATTATGGACATTGATATTTCTCAATTCTAACATCATTTCGGAAAAAATGAAAAAGTTAAAGTAAAAAAGGAAGATAGATCATCAATCAAATTATGCGACGAACACAACTCGAACGTAAAAAATCGGATGTTTCACGGGGAATAAAAAAAATTGTTTTCTCAACACTTAACCACTCCTTGATACTTTTGATTTGAATGATCATCTTAAAGACAGGAACAAAGAAGGTGATGTCATATTCTTCGTAGCATTAAGTGCAGAAAAATTGGGTCAGACCTTCTCTTCCAAGTTGAAGTCATCTAGCTTAACCAATATGAAACAAAAGAAAAATCAAAAGCAACCAAAAGATAGGATTTGTACTGATGTGTCTTAAAAAAAATTGAAGACAACCAAGATGTAAAAATTGGATCTTTCACAAGCCAAAGAAGAAAAAAAATTGATTTTCTCAACACTTACTGTCACTGGTACTTATGATTCTAATGAATGTTCATCTTCAAACACAAAAAAAAGAGACGTGATGTAGTGGCAAACCCATGATTTTCATTCAAGGGGGGCTGCCAATGGTTGATTGAAATAGGTCTTCAAGGTTATCTTGACAACCCACCCAGAGAAGGAAAATGTCAATGAAAAATAACCCACCTAAGAAACATGTAATTGAGGGTCATTTCAAGTAGAGAAAACGCACAAACTAAACTTTAACAAAGAGACATGAAATACATAAAAGAATAAGAAAAAAATTTAAAAGATGCATTTTACAGAGGAAACCCACAAATTGAAAATCAAACTTTTCAATTTAAAATAAGAGTGTTTTCTGAACTTGATAGTAGTGGAGAAGAATCTAAAATGTTATTGAGGAGTGGGCTCCACTCGAGGGGGAATATTAAAAAGTATTTTTGCTGCCTCTACTAAAGCCTCGAGTTTTTGGTATGAATGGCTAGCTAAAGAAACTTAATATGGTATCAGAGCCAACCGGTCGCGAGTTTGGCGCACTTTTCGCGACACGTTTTCTTATATTTCTTTAGATAGCCATTCATACGAAAACCTCGAGGCTTTAGTAGAGGTAGCAGAAATACTTTTCAATATTCCCCTCGGGTGGAGCCCACTCCTCAATAGAAGAGAATAATATGTGTAGAGGATTGTTTGAGTAGAGAATTGAGAGAGGGAGAGAGGGACCAAGACAGAGTCCTTTTGCAATGCAAGAAGTGGGGACTAAGGGCTTTTTAAAGTGGGGGCTGGCCCAAATCAGCCTTATGGCCCATTGGGCTTTTTTTCAGGTTGGTGGGGGCTGAAGCCACCACACCCATATATGTGAGGCCGCCCCTGAGGTGATGTCATATTCTTCGAAGCAACAAGGGCAAGAGAAATAGGGTGGACCTCCCCTTCCACTTTGAAATCATCAATGCGTTAAGATATGAAAAAAAAAAAGGAAAAAAAAAAAATCACAAACAACCAAAAGATGGGATCTTCACAGATTTAAATGGAAAAAAGATCGAAGGGGTAGGCTAAAGAAGACGGGGATGGAGGTAGTAAAAATGGATCTAAAGACATACAACTTATCTAAGTATTTGGCTCAGGATAGATCGGAATGGAGAAATAGAATTCATGTAGCTGACCCAACATAGTTGGGACAGGGATTTGATGATGATGATGAAATGGAAAAAAAATCCGAACGGCACAAACTCGAATGAGATGCAATGAAAATAGAAGAACCAAAACCTACTGAGAGTTTTAATAGTGTTGAAGTGCTATTGGCATTGGAAAGTTGAGAGATCTGAATCCATAGATCAAATAAATATCAGATGAAAATGGGATGATTGAAGAGAGACGAACTTACCTTAGAACTGACTTTTTTTTTTTTTCTTAGAACTGACTTTTTTTTTTCTTTCTTTTAAATAAACTAATGAGAAGTTGAGATATCAAGTAGATTCATTACGATTTTAATTAAGAGACCTATATCCACTGGAAAAATAGTCCATAAACTTGTGGCTCTGTGCATCATGCACTTACGCATAAAGTGAGGCCTACCTCGCAAAACGTTGACAAGGTTCATTAACAATGCGGGTCCCACCTGAATTGATCAAGCCTCAAAATACAGTAACACTAATGATGACATGCATTGGTATTTTTAATACTTATTTAACAAAACTCATGCTTTAAGCAGTAAGAGCCAGCAGTGTGTAATCTCAGGGTTCTTTGATCATGACTTTATGAGTGCAAATCATGCCCTCTATTTTCTTAAGGCCATCATGGGATCTGTTGATCACTGTCTTCCATCTGCGAACTCTTTGCGGGACCGATTTACGTGGAACCCAAGCTCAGACACAAAAGTATGCATCAGCCAAAATATACAGACATTGATTAAATTGGGCCCTCTAGTAGATTAAGGAGAGTCCTAAATTGTATTTAAAATTAGGCAACTTAGATGAGAGAGAGAGAGAGAAAAAAAAAAAAAAAACCAGATCTGGAGATAAGATCAAGATGTTACCACCCCCAATGAGTGGATCGTGCATTATGAATTTAATATTTATCTAAAATTCCTGAAATATCTCTAATTAATTAACTCAAAATTGGATTACAGCTGAGAGGAATTATAACTGTGGATAAGATGCGTGAAAGTTGAAAGCCGTGGGAAAGTGGGAAGCCTGTATCAGATTGGTATATAATAAGATTAGATGTGGTGGGAAAGTTTAAATCCTTGGGAGACTTGGAGGCTGGATCATCACTGGATTAGATAAAGAGTCCAAGAGTCCATTTGGGTTTAAAATCATATCTGATTTGATAAGAGGAATTGATTGTTGATAAGGTCAAAATGAAGTCAAAATTAATTGCGAAATTTGAGCCAATTTTGCAATCAATTGCAAAATCGACCTCCAATTTCGCCAATTGAAATAGCGTCTTTCATATATAAGATATATATAAATTTATATTAAATTAAAATAATGATAAGCACAGGCAATCACATCTATAAATCTATATTAAATTAAGATAATGAATCTATCAAAATCCTTATATACAATCACATTTATAAGGTCATCTGTGGTAGAATGATATTTGGGACATAGTGATACATATAATTTCACTTTCTGCATGTTTGCCAAAATGCAATTCAAGATAATGGAGATTAAGAATGTAATTTCTGTTAAGAATTACTTTTTGGATCTTTACGAAAATACCAGTTCTTTAGGCGTTGAGTTTCTCTACTGATGGATTTCCATTAACTAGGTCAAAGGGAGGGCATTTGAAGACTCAGTTCGCATTTTAACTAAATTTTCTGAGATGCTTGAAGCCTTTTCTCCACAAGATTTTTTCAGGTTTGTGAATCTTATCTGTTTAAGATACTCAAATATTTTGTTATGTTATTAGTCTATCACATGTTTTAGCTTGTTGGGCTTGTCACATGGCTAATGATACATCATCATCTGCAAATGGCCTCTTTTTATTATGTAAAAGGGAATGCATCTTTTGGCCTGTGTCTTGTATGGGTAAGGGTCTAGTCTAGGTGGCCCCGCTAGATCTTGAAACTTTAGGGCTAGTGGAGCAGGCCTATATTTATATTCTAATAGAGTTCTGCTATTTTATATATCTTTTACTTATTCAAATGAATAATAATAAAAAAAAGCAGCTAGACTTTTGTTATATGGAGCTGAATGTAAGAAGAAATGGAAAGTAGACAAATTCCATGTGGCTTAGATGCTTATACCAAGATGTGTGCCTGGAGTAACTGAAAACTTAGAATTAGGCTTGAGTGCATTAGATTGAGCCTACCCATAGCCAATGATGAAAATAGCGGTAGCGGCGGGCGTAGCGGCCTGCCGCGAAAACACTACGTAGCGGGCGCTACATAGCGGCATAGCGGTGCGATTTGGAAAAATTGTTAAAAAAATATGAAAAAATTCTAGAAAATCTAGAATATTGGAAAATGAGAGAAAATGTATTTTTTTTTGCAAAAGTAACTAAGGTAAGAGGGCGTAGCGGTCCCCTCACTGTATAAGGTCCTGTATCGCTGTATAAATAGAAAATAATAGTAATAATCATTTTTTTCACATGTGTTCATGTTGCTTAGTTATGTTAACTTAGAAACTAATGAAAGGCTTATAAAAGAAAAAAACTATGTCATGAAGTCAAGACTTAAGAGAACCTAGAGAAAAAAATACATCTACCAAAGGGGGTGTCTAAGAGGATGTACTTAGAGAAGAATCATTGAGA
Source organism: Camphora micrantha (assembly GCA_003546025.1). Taxonomy (NCBI): domain Eukaryota; kingdom Viridiplantae; phylum Streptophyta; class Magnoliopsida; order Laurales; family Lauraceae; genus Camphora; species Camphora micrantha. The sequence goes on from QPKB01000002.1 coordinate 38,164,989, forward strand.
AGAACTCTTTGTATCGATTGTAATTCGGCAAGATTATGTGTTTTTTGGTTTTCTTTTAAATATAAGAGAGTAGAAGAGTTGTGTAAAAATGTTATTTAGAGAGAAGAAGAAAAAAAATAAGTCTTATTATGCATTTTAAAAAAAATTGGAAAGTAGGAATTTTTCTCACCCCGTAGCGGTCGTAGCGGCTCCGTAGCGGCTGCTACGACAGCCGATAAATCGGCTGTAGCGTAGCGGTGGCGGCCGCTACGGCCGATATAGCGGCCGCTCTGTTCTATTTTCATCCATGCCCATAGCTCCAATTGAAGAAATGAAATCAAGGAATATACTCTTAAGATGATGTGAACACGTGATTAGAATGACAAAACCAGCCACTTTATGATGAACCAAAGTGTTGAAAGTACAAGTTCTGAGTAGAAGGAAAGGTGACTAACTTGAATAAAGTAGTTATAATTGTTTATTAGATTAGAGAAGGATATAGAACATTCTTTAAGCAGGGATTACTGGAGAAATAAAACACAGTCAATTCTGGATAGATGGGATAATGCTTTGGTGATCTCTAAAATTTCTTTTTAAAGTTTTTTGAATGGTAAAATTTCTAATTAATGTATTTCTACTAATTTTATTTTTTCAATTAATTTTCTTATGTATAATCTTAGATCAGAGCTGAACCATACATAATTTTGATCGGTACCCCTATGCCATGCCAAATCCAACACGAGTGCTTTGAGGGATTTAAAGGGCCCCATGTATTATGAGAAGTGAGATCCAAGTATTATATTTAGAATGTCATCTTTTTTAAGATAAAGTCGCAAATTGTGTTTTTTTCTTCTTTCTTTCTTTTTTTTTTTTTGAAGTAAGAAGGTAACTAAGTTAATTGATCGGGGGAAAAATAAAAATAAAAACAAGAAGGGAAGACCCGATTACAACAAAACAATCAAACTTCAAACCATGAAGAGTGTCTAATGGCCACAGAACCAGTTTGGTTTTTAAAATAGGGGATGACTCCACATCATCATCATCACCATAAATTCTATTTCTCCATTCCTATCTATCTTGAGCCAAATCTTCAGAGAAGTTGCACTTCTTCAGATCTATCTATGTCCTTTTCGGCCTACACCATCCCTTTGGTGGGCCATCAATATGCATAACCAAACTTTTCCTTATTGACGCCATTGCCGGCCTATGTTCGACATGTCCAAATCATTTCAAATGGGTTTTTTTAATTTTACTCTCTGTTGATGCTACCCCTAAATGCTCCCGAAAGCACTCATTTCTAATTTTATCCTTCCTAGTCTTACCACACGCTTACCTCAATATTCTCATGTCTGCTACATCCATTTTGTGCATATGTTGCTTCTTGATTGGCCTGGCCAACATTCTGCTCCACAGGTCATAGCTGGTCTAATCACCGTCCTGTAAAATTTTTCCTTCAATGTTGTTGGCATTCGTCAGTCTTGAAGCACTGTAGAAGTAAGTCTCCACCTCAACCATCCCGTTTTTATCCTATGTTTGACATCTTCATCGTTCTCCCTAGTTGATATTTTAGAAATATCTAAGTTCGGTAGTACCTAACTCCTTGCGGGCCTACAAATAGATATTATAGCATTGTATAATGAAAAATGACAAAAAAATAAAAATAAAATGGAAGGTCGAAACTCCTACGATAGGAAATTCTTGGGACATTATCAATTGTAGGATTCAGTAGAACAGTTGTTCCTGTAGGAATGGAATTGGGAGTTACAACAAACTATCCATTTGTTACAAGACAAGACCCTCTAGTCCCTACTTTCTTTGACAATAAGGGGCATGCCAGACATTAGTATCTGCTAATTCAGTAGGAATACTACTTCTATCATCAATGATAATTGGGTAAACACTCCTACGTTTACGTAAACTGACAAGTGGCACAATCAAACTTTCTAAGACTTTTCTAATATCCGAAAAAGAAGAAATCCTAAGGTGTCGCTTGTGAATTTTCACATGTGATGTGAAAATGATTTACATGTGAATGACTCACACATGAAACGTTTGCACTTGCAAGTGAGTCACATTTTCCCTTTTCACACCTCTCCACATGTGAATTTGAGTGAATCCAACGGTTCACCATTTTACACAAATTTTCACAAATATCTTAAAATATATGATGAAGAAAGGCATGGGACTTGACCCCTTGGACAAAACCGGCTTTCTAAAGTGTTTGGATGGTTTAGTTAGTGAATGTGTAGTCCATAGAATTCGGAATTAGAGATTTTCAGAGATTTTTGCATATCTAAAAATTCGACACTTAAAATTTGGTACCATGGCCGTTTTGGTCATTTTAAAGAGGATCGGCGGTTTAGATCCCTGTTTTGGGCCCCACATGAATATAAAAATAAAAAAGGGGCTGAGTTCAAAGACGCGTCAACAGTGTGCATAGAATGGGTGAGTGATCCTACGGTTCAGCGTTTTTTCACAATTTTCTTGAGATCCACAAAGGACCAATATATGAAAATTTGGTCCCATTGCCCGTTTTGGACCTTCTGAAGAGTTTGGACGGTTCAGATCATGAAAATGGGTCCCATAGAAGTGCAAAATGGCACATCTAATGGTTTTTACTTTTTTTGCAAATATCTCAAAAGTTATTATGAATCCAGATGAAAATTGTTTGCATGGCTGCGTTGGCCCTTTAGAAAAGTTTGGACGGTTCAAATTGTCATTTGGTGCCCACAAATGTGTGAAACTTCAAAAGAAAGGTCTGCCCATTTTTAACGTCAGATTCACTATATAGTAGCTCCTTGTAACAGTGACATGCATTAGGGACGGCCATCTGTTGAGATGTGAAAAATCTGGTGTGAAAATCAGCCCATTTTCACTTCTATATTACATATGAACCCAAACAAACATAAACGTGCATAACCGTTATGCGTGTGAACCAAAATGTGGATAATTCCAACAAATAATGGACAAACCAGATGCTGGAGTTTCTGGAGATTCCACAATCTGGAGGTGGGGCCCACTGCTTGATCAGGCAGACAAATAGCTGTCGACTAGTTGCAGAATGTTGCCAGAGTTGTCTCCTTGCACAGAATGTAGTTCTGGATGGCTGAGATGATCTTTCTGTTGATCAGAGGGACTGTTGTTCCAGACTTCTTCCTTTCTTTGATTCAGCAGATGGAGAGGAACAGAGTTGTTTTCTGTTGATTACTTAGTCGACTGGACAAGCAGATCCAATGATAGACAGAGTTGTAGTTGCTCTGATACCATGACATGATCTAGAGATCCTTGTATTAGCAGGAACAAGAAGAATCAAGAAGAGGAAATTGTAAACTGTGTCTCATCCCAAGATGGGGATTGACCATGTGTATTTATCTTGGTTGTTGCCTAATCAAAGGCTCTAATTACAATCTAATTTACATCTCATTATAATTGATTACAAACTAATAAGGAAAATCTAGATGTGATTACAATCCTGCAATTATGTATAGATGCCGACCATATCTTACAAGATTCGCACGTGAGATATACTGTGTGGGCCTGTTATGATGGGCCTTTGGTTATGGGCCTGTCATAGTGTGCCTGTGACTGTGAAAATATTGGATCTCTACAGTTTCATGTAAGATCTTGCTACTTACATTGCCTTAGTAGGTTTGACTTGCATGCTGTTTCAACTACTTCTGTTTATATGTACGTGCATTGGTTCACGTGTGACGTGTATTCCTTCTCACTGATATGGTTCTGGGCTTAGATATGATGCTGTTGTAGATGTGGCACCGGAAGTTAAATGGGTTTCTGAGGATGCGTACAAGAATTTGAAGATTGTTGTGGAGATAGACAATGAGATAACTGCTCAAAAAGCTTCTGAAGCGGAGCTAAGACGCCGCCACAAAGCTCTTAGTCCTTTAAGAATTGTAACTGATAGAGGTTTGCGGGTATGTCTTTTTCTACTTCGATAACGATTTATATCTATAATATGTTTTGTCATGGTAATCATTATGTTTTTTTTTTTTTTTTTCCCCTCATTTGCAGTGAGTTTACTCTTCCTTGAAGGAAATATTTATTTTACTTTTTACTTATTTTTCCCCATTGTTTGCATGAAAACAACTGCGCTCGTTTAATAAAAGGCCTCTTAGGATGAAGACCTCGCCAAGCTGCCCATCCATTCACAAAAATAATGTGATTTATTTTTCAGTCTTCATTGTGCTGGAAGTCTGATGCAGCTCTTGGCCCATGGCCTGTGGCTTGCCAGCTAGTTCATTGAATGCCCAAGCCAGTTCATGCTAACTCAATAGAGAAAAAAAAAAGGTTATTATTATTTTTGCTACATGGTGGACTCGAACTAATGCGCTTTCCCACATACACTGATTTCCCTAACCAGCTAAGCTATAGCCAGGAATGCTTTTTTTTTTTTTATCTTTGACTACTTATGATTCTATTTAAGGTGATAAATTAAGAGAGATTCGGTTTAGATGGTTTGGACATGTCCAATGTAGGTCAACAACGGCTCCATTGAGGAGAATTCTTTCTATGTTGGTTGATGCCCCACCAAGGAAGAGGGTTGGGCTGAAAAGGACATGGATGAAAGTAGTAAGGTTAGATTTGAAGAAGTGCAACCTATCCCAATATTTGGCGCATGATAGATTGGATGGAGAATTGGAATTCATGTAATCAACTTGACATAGTTGAGACAAGGCTTTGATGATGATGACTTTTGATTTTATTTTGATTTTAGAGTAGATATAGGGTCAAAATTAGATTTAATTAATGTTTTTTTTATTTGTTGAAACCTTTATATAGGAGTTCTTTTATAACCTTTATTTGTTTTGAACAGCATATGTTGCTGGAATAGAATTTTCCGGGGGTTATCTCTTAGCAAGCTTGCTTCTTGTAGGTCTTAAAGTTTGGGTGCAAGCCTTGCAGAGGTTTGTGAGAACCAAAATATTGGTTTGGGGTGTGTTTCTTTCATAGTTTTATAAGAACCTAAATCTTCCTATAGAGGTTTGCAAGAACCTTGATCTGGCCTACATATTCCCTTGTATCAATCACAGGCCATATTTCTCCAGTTGAGTATTCATTTCAGGCTCCTGAAAGGTACCATCTAACCACTTCTGCTGCTTCTCCATTCCAAGAACGGGCAAAAATCTTGCTTTTCTCATTCTTCAATCTCTACCATCCTGGTCGAAGGTTGTCTTCAACCTTGCTAATTCTGGCCTGAATTTTCTTCTACAGTTTGACCTCGGAGCTGATAACCCTTCTACAACTAATCCCCTTTCCTTCAGAGCCTGTACCCTTGAACCCTACCTTCGAGCCATTACCATTTCATATTAAAAGCTGTTAGGAATCCATGATCAAAACCAAATAACCAATCATATAAAACTCCTGCATTTGCCTTGATGACATCTTCATTTTCTGCAACCCCATCAAAACCAGCTAAAATGTTCAACCAGAACTCAGATCTGAAACACCCTTCTAAATGCACCCTGCTTAGCAGCCAAGACTATCCAAACTGATCATTCCCAAATGCAAGAACTTGGACTGCAACTGCTATAAGGTGGCCGTTACATACTGATCAAAAATAAAAAGAAGGCTGCTGTAACAGGAACCTGTGGCTGGAACCTCACTAAAACAGCACCTGGAAGGCTTAGAGGAGAGAACTCTCAAGCAAAAGTTGTCCAACAGGCAGTGATAGCCTGGCCAATTGTTTTTGCAATATTAATGAGTAAACAATGTTTTGAAGCCAGAATATCAATCTACATTTCTCAATAAAACAAACCCAGATCACTGACGGAGCCAGGATTTTCTCTGTTTTTTTTTCTTTTTTTTTTGGGGAGTTGGGTTCGGGGGGAGTGCAAAGTTTCTCTTAACGAGAAATTTGAGAAAGAACTAAAAAAGTCATTACATTATACCCAAAAATTTTATTACATTATAATGGGTACAAAAAAGTTAAACACTAGTTATTACATTATACCCCCAAAATGTAAAAAAAAAGATGAATTTAGATTGCTTTTTATATCCAACAACGTTAAAAAATGGGCACAAAAGATTAGAGCAAAATTGTAAATTGTATATTTTTTAGCTTTTTTTTACTATGTTGGGCAACTTATCAATAGTGATATTTTCAACGTGAACACCCAGGGATTGATTCTTGGGCATGTGTGTGAAACCAATGCCAACACCACTTGGCCATGAGCGTGTTGGCTATCATTTTTGCATTTTTACTCATGAGTACATGATTATGATTAAAAAATCAAATTAAAAAAATAAAACTCTAGATCAGAATATGAGGTTGACTTTTATAAAAAGCCTTGATCTTTGACCTACTGTTTAGAGCTTAAATTCTTCTAAAACTTTATATAAAAAAAAAAAAAAACCCACTAACTTTAATGAAACCTTTGCCATGTAATTAGTATAAAAGTGTTAACACCAGCTGACCGCAACACCCACCAGGCCCATGCACGATAGACTAATTGCATACAAAATCACATGGGATATCTTGGTGGACCAATGCTTCTGTGTATTATTATCCTTCCATGTATTACATGTGTAACATATATACCTTCCATTTGTGTAGATTGTAATTGCCTTGATTAAGGCCACAGACATTATAAATGGATCAAGGATCGATCAACAAGGATCATCCTAAATTTCTCAAAGTTTTCTTCACGTTATTAAGTTGTTAAAAAGATTTTTAAGTACCTCTATCTTCAGCAGGCCACATGAAATCTCTTACTTACGAATTTAATTTTTTATAATTTAATCCAGATTTTGAATTAAAATATTATAAATTCAAATTTTGATAATAAATGAAATAAGCTGTGCTGATTATGAGTTTCAAACTTTCAGAGGATTAGGATTCTATGCTCAATAGTAGGAAAGAAAAATAAAAATAAAAGAAGAAAAATCACAGCATAATGCATATCTTATTGATGATTTGATGAGCTGTCTTTTTTATGAAAGTAAAATACCAAAATCCCCTTGTCTGTTTTAAAAGTCTATTCTTTACTGAGAGAGAAATAAAATTTTTTGATGGGCAACCAAGAATAAAAAACATTTGAGGGGCAAAAGGGTAAGATAAAAATCTATTATAGGATATGTTTCTCCTATTTTATAAGGAAAGAAAAGTTGAGAGGGGGCAATTGACCCCTCTCAACCCTATGTGGCTCCGTCCCTGACCGAGATAATTTGTTCTTAGCCGCAAGCATACTTTAAAAGACAAGAAAGATAAGAAAAACCTTAATCATTCGCAGAAAGTTGCACCTAGCTTATGGGTTGGTTGACTAGCTCAAATGGGCCGGCTGACCAGGCCTGGGCCTGTTCTGGATGGGGTGCAACCATGCAAACCCCTGTGGGTCTGTCGACTTCCTGGGGTTCTATGGGTCCAAACATGCATTCCCTGGCCCACAATCCACTGACTATGCCTGACATTCACTGTAAACAGTCCTATAAAAGGGAGGGTTGAAGGCTTCTGCAGTTCACTGTAAGAGTTTCCTGGCAGATAAATCTCAGTGGGATACTTCAAATTGCTCCAGGTATTTCCGAATATGAATGAATGTATTTCTTCCCCTATTTGCACGATTAAGTTACATTGATACCACAATAGACAAATTGGTGATGAAAGTTGCTAGATTTAAAAACTTAATTTCAGACGCCTTGGCATTTTGGAAAATTTCATGCGTTTTTTTAAAAGCGCACGTTCTTCTCATGCTTTCCAAATAAGTGGGTGCCCTACACGCGACATTTGGTCGTACGACCAGATTTTTTTGTTAATATTATTGTTACCGGTTTTTGGACTAGCCAGGCGAATTGGGGAATTATTGTTGGTGGCTTCTATGCATCTCTCATGCTTCAATATTAATCCAAATGCAGTGAAGTAAAGTCCCATTACTTTACCACAACCATCCAAACAAGATTTTCTTTTACCATATAGTCAAATCCACTTTCAAACAACCCCAACTTTACATCGATGTGATAGTTAACTTCACCAAACTTTATTGTAGCAGACATTCATACACGCCCTAAGGATGGATAGATTGAGGAAGATGTTGAACATATGATAAAAGCGGGATGGTTGAAATGGAGACTTGTGTTTAGAGTGCTTTGTGATTGGCGCACCATAGCAAGATTGAAGGGAAAATTTTAAAGGACAATGATTAAACAAGCTATGACCTATGGAGTGGGATGTTGGCCAATCAAGAAGCAACATATGTACAAAATGGATGTAGAAGAGATGAGAATGCTGAGGTGGATGTGTGGTAAAATTACGAATGATAAAATTAGAAATGAGCAATTTCGAGAGCATTTAGAGGTAGCATCAATCGGGGATAAAATTAGAGAAACCCATTTGAGATAGTAGGGGCATTGTCCAATGCAAGCTAACAATGATGCTAGTAAGGAAGTGTTTGGCTATGTAAGCTAATGGCCCACCAAGGGGAAGGGGTAGGCCAAAGAGGACATGAATAGATGTAGTAAAAATAGATTTGAAGACGTGCAACTTATCTAAGGATTTGGCTAAGGTGATGTAGGTCCTAGAGTTAGGGCTTGTGTCACAAGTGCCGAAGCACAGTGAAGGTGCCGAAGCATGTGTTCGCATACAAGATAGGCCTCCCCAGAGACAATACTTGAGGACGCACCTCAAAAGGGATAAAACCCAATTCTATTAATCGACTCTCTGAGAATTAAATGTCTTACCATGCATATAAATAAGAAAAAGAAAGCTTAGGGTCTAAGTCACCTAATTAAACCAGGAAAGGAAAATCAATAACATATTTAGGAAATAAAATAAGAAAACTAATCCTAATTACAACTCATTAATAAAATTAGAAAGCTTAATCAACTAAAATAAGAAACACAATATTCTTGCACGTGAGGTTATGGGTCTATTCTGGATCTTTCTCCCTGGCTTGGAGAGAACTCGACCTCAATTTCTATAAATGTCGTCCCGGATCGAACATCCATTAGACAAATTCTCGATCTATTGGTTGAGGTTAACTTCTATCTATGACTTGAAAGCTGTAGATCTCTTTCGCCATCTTGAAGTAGGCTTGATGCATAGCTTCTTTTGACAGCCGGAGTTTGTGTGGATGTGTGATCGAACCGTTGGATACTTTGTGTAGAATTTGCACTGCCAAATCTCAATCTCCAAGATTCCATCGTTGATCCCCAAATACAAAGTCAATGTGAGGGGCCTTAACGAATGGATCTTCTTGTGAACTCATTGCAACAATAAGTTTGTTCTCTGATGATACAATTAGCTTTTTTGGATGTAGCACTATGATCGGATCTACTGGTATCGGATATGCAATTGGTTTGCTAACCATGTGTCGTTCTTCAATTCTCTTGTGTTCTTCCTTTAATGCTTGTATTTGTTGCTTAGTATCATCCATAGAAGGAAGTTCAAGGCCAAATGTAGTCATGGAATCTTCTGTGTCTTGCTTTGGCTTTTCAACGTTAGTCTGGATATTCTCTGCCATGCCACATGTTCCACAACATGGGCTTCTGTTATTTCCGGTGACTTTCCTCTTTGAGGCTTAACTTTTTGCAAATGAGACCATTTAAGCATGTGCTCAACATGAATCGCTTCCTAATGTGCCTCATGAATGGTCTTGCAGTCATTTATTTTTTCCCATATATCCAGTCTAAAAACCTCTGAGAAAACTAGTTAAATCATGTTCCTCATCATCATCTAATCCACATGCATCTTGAAGCCTTGAAAATTGATTGGAATATTCAAATACTGTCAAGTCTCCTTGTCTTAACTAAGAAACTAGTTAAAATAGTCTTCATTCTCATAATACCATTTTCCATATTTAAGTGCATATATCATTCTTCGAAGTTCATTGTAGAATTTACTCTCATGCAATTTCATATTTGCTTGGATATGAGGATGGATTGACCTTTTGTATAGATCTGCTCTCCATGAATATCCTGGCAAAAACAGACCTGCAATCCAACTCCTAATGGCCCCAAAATCACGAAAATAAATCTTGACCCTTTATCTAAGGCAAAGTATGTTGGAAATAGGTGGGCCTCGTGGATAGGTTTTCAAAACTTTTGACCCGCTTGACCTAGGGATCAAGTACCCATAAGGCCATAAATCACATCAAAGATCAAAGAACCTCAAAATCATGATCAAGATCATTAAAATACCATCTCTAAGATAGATAAAAGCATCACCATGCATCTATAACAAATCCACGATATGCAAGGAAGTAGATTATACCTTTGGAGCTCGGTTGTGCTCTAATAGAGAAGAAGGCAATTAGCTTGAACAAAAACTCTTCTTGTAGCGAATTAGGATCTCCAAGACCTTGTTGTCTTCCAAGCTATGACCCGCTTCAGATCTTTTTCCTCAAGGAGAATGGTGGGATTTTCAAGAGAAAAAAACTAGAACCTCTAAGGAAAATTTGAAGAGAAACTAGAAGGAGGAGAGGGTGGGCGTGCAACTCTTGCACGAAGACTGTTAGGCGTGCACTTCTAGGAGGAATTAGTGTCATGGATGTCCAACCCCTCTTCTCTTTTTATAGCTTTTGCAACCACCACTTACTAAGTCTCATTTCCATAAGAATTAATAACTTTCTTCTTTCTAATTATTATTAATAGTCTTATTTCTATAACAATTAGTAACTTACTATTACCACTATTAGAAGACTCACTTCCAATAGAAATAGTAACTTTCTATTTCCTTTCCTTTTAGAGTTCAACTAGAATTAGCAATGATCTAATCTTGGGCCTGCGTGGGGACCACTTGGGATTTCATAGAAAGCTGGCTCCACCTGGGACACACCAACCCCACATCTCATGTGCAATCCGGGCCCACAGTTAATTGCAAATAACTCCACTATATAAATGCAATTGCACTTCAGTCTTAGGAATAAATTACAAGAAGACCTTAAACTTCCCTATGACCACAAGTAGGCCCCTCCATCTATTTCTATGGATCAATTGGACCTGTCCACCAAATTAGATCCATATCTTATTATCCTTGAGACCCAATTAATCACAGTGATTATCAGTACCATCCAATTAACTCTTAATTGAGATGGGTGCGCACTTACTAATGATAAATCCATTAATTAGCACAAGGGGATAATAAAGATAGATTTCATCTTGACCATCAAATGTTCTCATAGTACTACTACCACGTACCCAAGACACTGAGGTGTTGACCTACAGTTGGCCTCGCTCATTGGTGACTCAAAGTAAATGAATAGATAGTAACTTGAGTTCATTAATATCTCAGGATTAAGAGCCTATTGCTGGGGAATTATGAAAGCAGACCTTAAAGTATAGATAATATTTCATAAGGTGCTTTTCATGGTCCTTCAATACATCCAGAATCTTACATTCTAATGATCGAGAAAAATCACACTATCTCATAGTGATCAAAGTGCTGCAACCTTGTCAGATGAGATGCCCAATCTCATCACTGGTTGTGAATCAATTTAAGTATAAGATTTGTGACATATATCTCTCGCATGTGGATTTCATCCACACACATGTATCACATCTAATATACTCGTGGGTCCTGGTTCATCTCATGAACCATCATGTCATATGTATTTATTAAGTAATAAAACACCATTCATCTTATGAATAGAAAGTATGATTATATTGATAAATAAATCAATTTATTACATCATCCATTGGATTGAGAACATATAATCTTACAATCTCCCACTTGGGCTCAATGCCAGTCAGGGTTATATCTCATGGGATGTTTACATGCTGCTCAAAGACTTTGGTGGTCAACGGCTTAGTAAAGGGATCTGTGAGATTGTTCGCAGATGTTATCTTAGTGATGGCAATGTCACCTCTCTGCACAATCTCTCTGACCAAATGATATTTCCTCTGTACATGCTTTTGACTTTTATGGCTTCTAGGTTCCTTGGACCGAGTGATTGCTCTGCTGTTGTCACAGTAAACTATGAGTGGCTGTCGCGCCAAAGGGACCACTCCAAGTTCCATAAGGAATCTTTTGAGCCGTACTGCTTCGTTAGCTGCTTCACAAGCTGTTACATATTCAGCTTCCGGGTGGAATCAGCGGTACATTGCTGTTTAATACTCTTCTAGCTGATAGCCACGTCGCCAAGCATGAACACATATCTAGAGGTTGATTTCTTGGAATCCTTATCTAACATGAAGTCAGAATCTGTGTATCTGACTAGAATGAGCTCATCATTGCCGTAAATCAACTTGTAATCTCTAGTCCTAAGTATTTGAGAATACATTTTATAGTAGTCCAATGGTCAGGACCTGGGTTAAACTGATATCTGCTAACTAGGCCCACTGCGTGATAGATATCCGGCGTGACAGATATCCGGTCTAGTACAAGGCATAGCATACATGAGGCTATCAACAGCCGAAGTATATGGTATCGCTCTTATCTACTCCTTTTTCTTATTAGGACATTGATCCTTGGAAATGTGCACTCCATGCCTAAAAGGTTTGATACCCTTCTTGGAGTCTTGCATAGCCAACCGTACCAGTTCTTATCTATGTACGCAGCTTGGGATAAGCCTATCATCCTATTTTTCCGATCTTGATGGAGTTTGATCCCTAGGATGTAGTTAGCTTCTCCCAAGTCCTTCATATCAAAAGTCTTAGCCAACCAAACTTTTACCGTTTACAACATTCCTATGTCTCTCTCAAGGAGAAGGATGTCATCGACATATAAAACCAGAAAAACTACCCCATCTCCTGCACTTTTCATGTACACACGACTCATCCGGATTCTGACAAAAACCAAATGACTTGGTTGCCTGGTCAAAACGGATGTTCCAGCTTCAGGATACCTGCTTCAGTCCATAAATGGGCTTTTGCAGCTTGCAAACTCTTTGCTCTTGGTTTTTAGCTACAAAACCATCTGACTGCATTATATGGATGTCTTCCTCAAGATGGCCATTGAGAAATGCTGTCGTGATGGCCATTTGCCAAATCTCGTAATCTAGATGAGCCATAATGGATAAGAGTATCCGGATGGACTTGAGCATGGCTACCGGCGAGATGATGATGGAGGCTAAGGCGATGGAGCAGGCGCTGGCAGTTTGACTTGATGATGGCGGAGATGACCTCGGCGATTGGTGAAGGATAGCCGTGATCTTCGCTTGTCAGGTATGCTGATTTCTTTTAAAGTTCCTTTTTTTTATTTTTTTTTATTTTTTATCTTCCTCTCTCCGCGCCCTTTTTTTTTTTTTTTTGATCTTTCTTCCTTGTTTTTTTATTTGGGTATGGGATCTCGATATGCTGGCGACGACGACAGTCGGGATTTGATGGGTTTTGGGAATTTCGTCGGGAAGCGGTTTGGGGCTTCAAGGATGGGCCAAAGGGTGCTAGGGTCTTGGGCATATGGGAAAGGGGTCGGATTTGGGGATCGGCAAAGGGGTTTGGGGACAGTGGGCCGCAATTTGGTTTCTGGAGTTTGGGGATTTGACGAGGGGTGGAGTTTGGGGATTTTTTTTTAAAGGGAGGGTTTGGGCAGCGGGTGGGATTCAACAGAGAGGATTCAATAGTGTTGGCAGTGGGTCAGAGTATCGGAAGACTGGAATGATGAACGGAAGGAGGGATAGGGATAATCACGCCGACGATCGGGGATTTTTCGGCTTTGATAACAACTGATGCATGCCCTAGGGTTCGGGCTTACATGGAAGTGCTGGAGCACAATTTGACGCCGAAGCGCGTGTCCGAAGACACTTCAACAGTCTCCGCAGAGACAATAATGAGGACGCTTCTGAATGGGAAAACCCAATTTCATTAATCAACTCTAAGAAATAGTTCTCTACAATGCCATATGAATAGGAAAATGTAACTTAAGCCCTAAGAAACCTAATTAAAATAGGAAACCAAATAAATAGGAAAACATAACTTAAGCCCTAAGAAACCTAATCCTAAATACAACTCATCAAATAAAACTACTAACTAATAACAATTAAATAAATAGAAAAACTCATAAATCTACTTGGGCCCAACAAATATGGCCTGAGGTCGATCTACATTAGATGGATTTCCCCACCTTCCATCTTTATTCGTGGCTGTAAGAAGTCGAGGTGGACGTGGCAATTGTATGATGGGAGATGCGAGAGACGAGGAACTACAAGCACTTCGAAGAAAAGTAGAGGAACTAATAACCCTGCGGCTTGATCGTCAAGGAGCTCGTAGTGAGCATGGACAAAGCCTTGGTTATTCTAGTGAGGGGCTTGATCGTCAAGGAGCTTATAGTGAGCATGGACAAAGCCTTGGTTATTCTAGTGAGGGGTCCAACATGACCAGGGAATTCTATAAACTAATGGTGCGTAATTACATTCAAGAAACCGAGGACTCAATAGGTGAGATGTCAAGACAATCCACAACTCTTTCCTAAGTACAACCAATGGAATATCATACATTCTTCTTGGTTGAAGGAATGCATGAGGACAATTCACTTTGGACATTAGAATTTGTCCAAAATCATGTTGATTGGTCAAAGCCCCCAATTTTCGACATTTATCCAGATAATGAATGTGATCCATCCATTTACGATCGGTGTCAAAATGAAGAATTATCCCATGATGTCAATGAGAAATTGTTTGCTGATGATTATCAAGAAGATATTGATTATATACCCATCTTTGATGTGTACCTTGATGACAGAAGCTTTGATATGCACTATGATTCCATGTCATACTATGATCATGAGTCAAGCACTAAGAGAATCATAAAGTGCTTAGATTTTTCATTCAAGGAAGATGGATGCATCAAGCAACATTTTTTTGAAGATCCATTTGATGAATCCTATTAAAGCTGATATCACCAGACATTCTTTCATAATTTAGTCATGTGTCAATGGATCAAGACATATTGGGCAGATTGGATGGATGTGCTAAATGGTTTTTGCAAGTACACCACTCAACAACAAATTCAAGTTCAGGACATTTTAACAAGATTTGTGAGATGCAGATTGAAAGCCAACCAATTCATTTCGACAAGTTGCAAGGGGAACGAAAACAAAAAAGCAAGCAGCACATGGTCAAAGTCGACTCGAGGTCGGGTCTTTTTCCAGCAGGGGAGTATGATGTAGGAAGATATTGGCCATGTCACTTTCATTGCCATGTGGGCTCTTATGTGGCAACATTGGATGACCAAGTGACAACGTTGGGTACCTAAATCTTAAGCTCAATTAATATGATTTTGTGAAGAGGTTTGGTATTATTGTGAATTTCTTGGAACTCCTAGTATTTATTTTGCCTAGTAATTACTTCTTAGTAAGTTGTGTTTGCTTTGGGAGTATAAGTTGACTACTTAGAAAGTTGTAGCATTGAATATAGCTGTCCTTGGGATTATGCATGTCTTCATGAGAAGAGTGCTATATATATCTTGCAAGAGTCCAATGCTGGGGAAGATTATGTTTGTTTCATTTTGATAAATGATAATTCAGTGGAGAGCTTGACTCATCTCTTTTATCCCTTATTATCTCTTGTTGTGATTGTTGTTTCTTCTTGCTGTCTCCATTGTATTTTTCCCTCATCAAAATAAAACTATTTTTCAGACACAGGTTGCAAATTGCTTAGGTGGTCAGAAGAGTTAGCCATAGGATGACTGGCATTAGAATCTACATACCAAAGAGGAGAATATGTAGATTTACCTGGGAAACCCATGGTAGAAAATGCAGTTGCAAGAGAGCTTTGAACAATATGTTTTACCATCTCGAGGAAGAGGCTGAGAAGGATGGTCTGAGCCAGAGGATGATGCCGAAACAGTTGCTTGATGAGCAGTCGCAGATCTATTTTGAGGGCGGTGACGGCATTCAGAGATTGGATTCCCCGGATTCTTACAATAATTGCAAACCTTTCCTTTCTTGCAATTATTCATGTAATGCTGCATTTCTTTGCAACGATAACGTTGGACTTTGGATAAGTCCCCTTTTATCTTTTACCAACAGAGTGCTTGCATTTGAGATTTGGATCATTGCTCTTTCCGAAGAAATTCTTGTAAACAAACATCAATGGATGGTGTAAGACTACGATTTAATAAGCTATCCTGCACAGGCTCAAACTCACGTGTTAATTTATTAGAAATTGATGACGTTTAGTTGGTTCATGAACTTTGGATTAGGTTAATAGCGCCGGCAGGGATTGCAGTTGTAACAAGAGACGCATATTCAATCCATAGTGTCATAAAACCAGAATAGTAATTCTTGGTCATATTTGTCCCCTTGACTGCATTCCGCAATCTCATATTCTAAATGAAATTGTCTTGCATCATTTTGCTGGTGATAGATCTTAGTCAAGTAGTCCCACATTTCGGTGGCAGTGGGGTAGGGCCTAAGGTTTAGAGCAATAGAGGGTTCCACCGAATGCAGGATCCAGCTAATAATGCGGGCATTTTTGGTAGTCCATTTGGCTAGATTATCAGTGTAGCAGACAATGGTTTTTTAACTGTCACATCAACAAATCCCCACAATTCTCAACCTTGTACATAATTGTGGAATTGAAATTCCCACAAAAAGTAGTTCGTTCCATTAAATTTAACAGATATAATGTCAGATTTGTCCATTTGTGAATTTCTGAAAAATTATATCAAAAAATTATGCAGACCAACGTAATTTTTGGCACAGTAACCCCCACCCCCCCCCCCACCCCAAAAAAAAAAAAAAAAAAAAAAAAAAAAAAAAAAAAAAAAAAAAAATTCCAATCAAAGGAGAAGTGATTGAAAATCCAGTAAGGCGGATTATCTTTCGCTATGAAGCAGCACCTAAAACTGAAAATTTAGGTAGATCAAAGGAAGATCCAAAAATTCTCAATGGCTGAGATTGGAAAAGAACCCATAAACTATCCAAAAGAATCCTTTGAAACTTTTCACAAAAATCGTGAAGTATCAGTAAATCTCTTAACAAACAGGCGACTGTCTACTGACCTTATGATCAATCAGAGGTGGGCCCTGTGGTTATATAAAAGAAAGCCGAGTACTCCAGGTTGCAGTCGATAGTCATAAGAAGGAGATATGACAAAGATAGCTGCCGGAGATGTTGACAATGGTCACAGAAGCTGGACGAGACAGTGATGATGATGATAGGTTGATTAGTCACTGAGAGGATGCATAGAAATCGCAGCAACTCAGTACTCCAACACCGAAGTCGAAATGGAGACTAAAATCTCTGTTTGAGATTTCAGTTGAAAATCCAAAGCAAGCAGGCCCAGACTGAAGAGAGATCTGATGTCGACAGAGAAGAAATAGCAGCAGTCTACTGTGCATAAAAAAGAAAATCCAGAACCCAGTATGCAGCCAACAGCGACGAGAGGCAGCCCAAAGAGAAGTCGATACTTCCAGGGACACCCATGAAGGCAAGCATGGAAAAAAAAAAGAAAAAAACACCCACACGATATGTTAGGGCTCTGATACCATAACAAAGGAAAAGAGAGATATAATGGGATGAATTGTCTGTCTCTCTTTGAGGATCAACTGAGTATATATAATCTTGTGATGCCAATCATATGGATGCAATTTACAATTACAATGAATGAAATCTTCTATAAATAGAAACAGTGCAGTAATGAGAATAATAAAATACAGCTATACAATCAAAATGGAATCATCACGCGGGCATTGACTTGCTAATATTTCAACTGGACCTGAGCCTGGAGTCAAGACTTGATGGGCTTGAATTTTGATTCCTTCAAAGATAAGAAAGCAGTGATCAAGCAATGATGCTGTCCGACTAATGAACGACCTTGCTAAATACAACACTGCTTATTTTTGCTAAAATATTTGTATATCAGTTCATATGCCACTAGTCAGATGTGTATAACCATCTGATTTCTGTGGATATTAGGTCATTTCCCATTTAAGTAATGGCCTATCAGATTGATCATCAAGATCAAATGGTTGTATTATTTGATGGAAGTATGGATTATTCATTTAGTTTTAACTTTGCCAAATTATCAGTAATGACAATTGAAGGAAAAAGGAACAATTAACTAACCTCCCATGAGCTTATTATTATTTTTAATTTATTTCAATTATAGTTTTTTTAGGTATGAATTAGATGCAGGGTTCTTTGATCCTGATAGCCAGGTACAGGGGTGAGTTTGACCAATTTCTTCTTTGGTCTTATGGTTGTCTCCATGAAAATAGACCGAAAGATCAAAGGATTGAGTATTGGTATACCCATCTCAAGATACAGGGGTGAGTTTGGTTGCTTTCCTGTTTTAATCTGGGCATGCCCAGTTTCTGGGTTGTTAAGGCTGTGAATAGCCTTATATGAGACAGTGTAGTTCAGCTGAAACAAATCGATTTGTTTTTAATGTTTGCTTCTGAATTGTTTATCTTATCTTTCTTTCTTTTAATTGTACTTACTAATTCAGTATATGTACAAAATTGTCAGATTGGTGATGTTGTTGTCCTTGACATATTTGCAACCACAATTAGTAAAGATGATTCTAGTGGCGAGAAAATCCCATCTGCTGAGAGCAAAGGTTTGTGTGATCCTTACTTTATGCAATGTAAGGTCTTATTCTTATGTAATTCTCAATTTGTGTCTCTGTGCTACTGAAGGCATATGTTTTTTTTTTTTTTAATGATTATATCAGAATTTTAGTAGGAAAAAATCATGTTTCCATTTTTCGGTCTTGTAGAGTTTAGTATTTGAGTTCTGGTGATAAAAGTTCAATATTTGATTGTGGCTCCTGTGATGTGCTATAGCCTGTCAAAACCTTCTTACAAGACTTATCCCTTGATGCTTTATGTTTCAACTGGAGGTAAGTCTTATTGTTTTGATCTGGCTCTTTTTTCTTTTTGTCTGGGGCCTTTTGCCTCCTTTGTATAGCTTTTCCTTTTTTGGGCGTTGTCTGTATTTCTGGGGTCCTCCCCAGCCGCTTCTCAGTATACCCCTTTTATACTGTAAAGCTTTTGATTAATAAAAGTAACCATTAAAAAAAAAAAACGCTTCTTACAGTGTGAAAACTGACAAAAGGACGATTGGCACAAGCTACACAATATGGGAAGAGAACTTAGATGATTTTGTGGAAATCTTGGTGCCCCTTTGTTGAGGTCGACCATCGTATTAATAGATATGTCATGCCCAATTTGGGCTACAATCAAGTAGAATTACAATCAATTAAATCTCCTACTATGGTATGTGTATGTTGTACAAGATTTCGGCAGTTGACTAGCCTATTTTAGTATGTTGTACAAGATCCGAGTTCGAGGTCGAAGTCTTCTTTGAACTTGCGGGGAATGATGCAGAATGTGCCCTATACGTGGTCCCGCCCAAATTAGTTAGAGATATATTTTATTTTATTTTCTTTTATGTTTCCTAATTATTAGTTAGCAGTTTCTAATTGTAATTAGGGTAGTTTCCATTATTAGATTAGGTTTGCTTAGGCCCTAAGCTTGCTTTTCCTATTTATATTACACTGTAGAGATGGAAATCTAAGACTTTATTATTGAATAGAATTGTGGTTTTTTCCGGAGAGGTGCGTCCTTGTATTGGTGAAGTCTCTGTTGAGACGATCTGAAGTATCCTTGGACATGTGCTTCGGCATTCCTGCAAGCCTAACCCTGGGGCCTGCATCAGTTGGTATTAGAGCGAAGATCTACGTCACTCAAATCAACCTCCAGTCATTGATCGGAGCCTCGTCCGTCCTTTACCTTCACTATTACCCTCCTTTATCCACTTTCTCTCGCTCCACTGTCACTCCAGAAACTGCAAACCCTCAGTCCTTGTCCATCTCAGCCCATCGCCGTCCCCTCATCTCCAAATCCATCAAACCCAATCCCCTCGGCTGAAATTCGTCTTTGTCCAAAGTCCAAACCCGAACCCCTGCGCCAAAACCTACAGCTGAACCACATCCCTGACCAACCCGCAGAATTACCAGCCCTAATCCTAGGGCCTGTATCAAAGGGAGCGGTGCAGAAGTAAATTGGCAAGCCTATGGAGACTCAACTCTCCGCCTAGGGTAGTAGCTTTTGCACGGATAGCCCTAAGAAAATGAATTTTAACTACAGACGATCTTAGAAAGAGAGGCAAGATTGCTGTGAATGCTTGTCCAGTGTGCTTGGAGGATGAGGAAAGTGTTGATCATCTTTTTCTAAGGTGCAGGTGTGCGGGGAAAATATGGAATTCTGTCATAAGCTGGTTTGGATGTACATGGGTAATGCCTGAATGTCTTCATCGACTGTTTGAGGCACGGAAATCCGCTATTGGGAATCCTAAGGGCCCGTTTGGTAATTTTTCTAATATAGTCAAGTGAAGTGAAGTCAAGTTAAACATCACATCAAAAACACTTTTCCACAAAATTCCCTTCATCTTTTTCTAAAAAAGTCAAAAAGCAACTACATTTATTCACTAAAAGACAAAAAAACTCTATTTCCCCATACAAAAAGTCAAAAATATTCCATCCCAAACAACTAAAAACAAAATTCCATCATAACTCACTTATATTTTATTCATTCTTTTTATTTCACTTCACTCCACTTTATTTTAAAAGTAAATTACCAAACGGGCCCTAAAGGAATGGAGTTATGGGAACTTTCGTTTCTATCAGTCATATGGCACATTTGGAAGGAGAGAAATGCGAGGTGCTTTGAAGGAATAAAATCTAAGGAGGAAATCTTATGTGAAAAGATAAAATTTTCGGTTGCACAATGGGGAAGATAAATCCAATTTTTAAAGATTTTCCCACTGACCGGATCATGTACAATTGGAAGGAGATAGCACTCTCGAGTTTAAGGTGTCGGTCATAATTTTTTGTTGTTTCTGTTCCCTGTCTTTGAGTTGTATGCGTTGTTTGATGGTCTAAAGCTTTGTAGCTTGCTTCGTTTTTCTTTTCTGTCTCCTGCTCAGTATAAATCTTTTGTACTGATTTGGTTTTAATGAAAGTAACATAAAAAAAAAAAAAGGAGGAATTGCGAAGAATTTTAAATATTTGGATGCTGCCAAGGAACTTGGGATTCTATTGAGACTTATTATTCTCAAAAGAGGATAATGCCAAAGTCCTATAATTAAAAAAGGAATCCAGAACAGAATGGGGTGGCTGAGCATAAGAACAGAAACCTTCTGAAAGTTACCTGAGTTCTCTTGTTTGAGATGGATGTTCCAAAATATTTTTGGTCTGATGTCTCTTAACTGCAACATATTTGATAAACAGAATGCCTTCACAGACATTGGAAGGAAAGAGTCTAATAGAGATTCTTTGTCCTTGTATGCCTTTGTTCCAAGTTCCCCAAAATGTATTTGGGTGCACTTGCTTTGTATATGTCCTGAAAGTTTGAAACACCAATGGGATAAATTATCCAAAAGCAGTCAAATGCATATTTGTGGGATATTCCAGTAATCAAAATGGCTACAAATGTTATGCTCCGGGAAATAAGGGCCGAATGTTTGTTACAATAGATGTGACTTTTCATGAAGATGTTCCTTTTTACTCATTTGCAAGTGAATAAGTTATATATGAAAAAAGTGAAGAGAGTAATCTACCTCTTCTTGATTTAGTCATCCCTCTAGTATATCTAGGATCACTAAATTAGACAGGTATGAAGTTGCATAATGCTGAAGAAAAGGAAGAGACAAATAAGTTCAAGGAGCCATTACAAGTATACTCCAAGGGAAGGAAAAGAGGCAGACTGGTGTTTTCATCTATACTATCATCATCTAATGTTCTAGATCCAGATTTTCCGTCTTCCTCCGCTCATCCATCTCAGTCAGAGGTTACTCCTCCTCCAGGTACTTCCTCTGCTTTGGATCTTCTCATTACCTTGAGGAAACGAACAAGATCCTATGTCACTCACCATCCCATGCAAAACTTTGTTTCATATCATAGCCTATATCACCTGTGTTTCGTGTTTGTCTCTTACCTAGCCACTGAAGTATGCCTAAACATGTGTCTGTGACATAATCACATCCAAAATGGAGAGAGGCAATGATAGAAGATATGAATGAATTAGAGAAAAATCATACATGGGAGCTTACTACTATTCCTGGACGAAAACGCATTGTCGGGTGCAAATGCTAAGAATATTTCAGATGGCACAATTAATAGGTATAAGGTCAGACTTGTTGCTGACGGTTTACTCAATCTTATAGAGTTGACTAATTTGAAACTTTTCTCCGGTGGCAAAATTGACTTCCATTTGATATGCCCCTCGCAACAAACTTCAATTGGCCTTTATACCAACTGGATAGTAAAAATGTATTTCTCCATGGGGAATTGAAGGAAAAGGTTTATATGGATCCTCCACCAGGATTTGTCACAAGAGAGCAGGAAAATAAGGTGTGCTTGCTAAAAGAGTCTTTATATGGACTGAAGTAGTCACCTCAGGCCTGGTTTAAATGATTCAGCGGAGCTGTGATTAAATTTGGATTTACAAGTTGCTATATAGATCATACTATCTTTTTTAAAAGGAAAAACATGAAGGTAGTTATACTTGTGGTGTATGTTAATGACATAGTTGTCACAGGAGATGATGAAGGTGAAATTTCAAGATTGAAATGTTTCCTTAGTACAGAGTTTGAGATCAAGGACCCAGGATTACTTATATATTTCCTAAGAATTGAAGTAGCAAGTTGAAAAAGTAGAATTGTTATATCTCAAAGGAAATATATCCTTGATCTTCTTTAAGAAACGGAAACTTGGTGCAAAGCCGAGGGACACTCCAATAGAACAGAACCATGGTCTACATTTAGAAAGTGAGGAATTTTTGAAAGATAAAAGGATGTATTAAATATTAATGGGAAAGCGAATTTATCTAACTATTATGAGGCTTAATATATCCTATTTTGTTGGTTTGGTAAGTCAATACATGCTCGCATAACTGTATAATAGTTGGAGGAAATCTTGTTTCATGGAAAAGCAAAAAACAGGTTTTTACTGCCAAGTCTAGTGCAAAAGCCGAGTACAGAGCTGTAGCTCATGGGTGTTGCTAACTATTGTGGCTACATATATTACTGGATAACTTGGGACTCAAGCAGGATGGTCCAACGTTTCTCTACACAGATAGTATATCTGCAATTAAACTAGCTAATAAACTTGTCTTTCATGAGAAAACAAAGCATGTAGAAAAGGACTGCCATTTTATCCGCAAAACAGTTGAGGAGGATGTGTTTTTGGTGCAAGTTCCTACTGAAGATCAATTAGCAGACTTTCTCATGATGGTAAGGCAATCAATAAAGCCAAGTTTCATTTTGTTGTATCCAAGCTGGGTGCAGTAAATATGTATGCACCAGCTTGAGGGGAGGGTGTTGTGAGATAAAGAGTAGGACTTATTTATAATTTTGAGTGACTCAGTGGCTTTAATGTAAAGACTAGAAACTTGAGGGTTTTGTTTTTGTAATTTCCAAAAATAGTGAAATAACATCATAATAATGGCCCTCTAACCTAGCAGGTTAATCAATCCTTCTATTGCTCCCTCATTCTATTTCTCTTTCCCTCTCTTTTTTCCTTTCTCTCTCTTTCACATTCGTTTGATACCCTAGAATAAAACCATAGATCTAAGAAGATCCAGGCTTTCAACTATCCTGACTCGACCTGTTCATTGTTTTCACAAGAGAAAAGAGTTTTATTCCAAGCATGAGATCTACAGTCTCTTCATGGCTTCAATTTTTTCTTTTTCTTTTTTTATTCTTTTTCTGGCACAATTTACTTCCACTTATCTAAATTCTTCTAGTTCCTTTTGAAGTAAATCTTGTGCAGTTGCTCTTTGCAGGCTTTCACTTGGATACCGAGGAAGGTGATTACCTTCTTCCTGGATTCCTCGATTCAATAATAGGAATTCAGAGAGGCGAAACAAAGTCATTCCCGCTTCAATTTCCAGAATCATGGAAGCAGGAAAATCTACAGGGTGTTCATGCTCAATTCACTGTGAGTTACTTTTAAATTAATCTAATGCAATGCTTTAACAGAAAGTGGCAAAACCTGTTCTTAAGTATTGTTGAGATTTTTTATTTGATGGCTATTGAAAGCATTTATTGAAATCAATATATACTTTCGGTGTTTAAAAAATAGACTTGAAAATCCATCGAGTCTACTCAACTTGAAGACTCGATGAAGCTGTTACAAGTAACTTGAAAGTCTTGGCTCTGCAAGTAAATATTAAGAAATGAAAACTAAGTGTATAAAATACCCTTAATGACGACTTGACTTGATCAGCTAGACTTGTCCTAGCTGATAGAGTTGAGTTTTTCTTTCAGTTTACTTAGACAGTTTTATTCAACTCACGAGTTCTTAATCTATTTGATACAATTACCACTTGTGCAAAAGGGGTCGAACCACATGGTTCCACAATTTGGAAAAAAAGAAGAAGAAGAAGAAGAAGAAGAAAATATGCAGAATTCCATGAACTTGCTCTATTATTTATTTATTTTAATTTTAAGAAAGTAGGGAGGTAGTGGTTATCTCCCAAAAAAAAATAAAGAAAGTAGGGAGGTAGTGATGTAGCAGCAATTCCACGTTATTGCAACAAGAGGCATGGTCGACATGTGGGACCCATACCATTCTGATTTATCAATTGTTATTAATTTTTAAGAAGTTGTGTTTATGAATAGTTTCTAATTTAGATAGAATTATTATTTGTTTCCTAGTTTGATTAGGATTGTTTCTTAGGGCTTAAGTTTCTTTTATTATAAATATAGCATTGTAGAGATCAATGATCTCAGAGATTAGAATTGATTAATAAAATTCCCTGTGTGGATTTTTCGTGGAGATTGTCTTCATCGAGTGATTGGGGAACCTCAATTGTGCCCTGGCACTTGCATCCTAGCCCTAGGATTCCATCAATTGGTATCAGAGCCGAACGATCTCCCATCGTCGGCGTGATTACCCCTATCGATCGTCCATCCCCACCGATCCACCCACTGTCTTCCCTGCCACCCATCGGTCCACTCACCCTCCTAACTCTTGACACCCCAGACCACCGTAATCAAAACCCCTATCCGTCAGTCCTATTCCCATCACCCCACTGCCAATCGAGAGCCCCCAGCCACTACCAAAACCCCCTTCCAAAATCGGCCATTAAAACCCTCATCCCGAACTCCATCCTCGTCCACCCAATCCTTTTTCATCACTCCAGCAACCCCGATCCCCTAGCTTCATCTCAGACTTCCACTATTTTCTGAGCATAACCCATCACCGTTCCCGGGCCCTACCCTCTGAAACCCCAGAGAATAGAAACCAGAAAACCCATTGGACGTAACCACCTCCACAATACCCAATCGTCCCTCCTTAGAGACAGCCAAGGGTTTCTTTTCAACTCGTGGTTGCGATCAACCTGATCAGAAACTCTAGTCCACAATCGCAATCCTCACTTCAGAGTGCGCAGACACCTCCCATTCCTTGAAACTGTCAAACCCTTTTCCCTTATATTTTTCCCCTGCCGAAACCCTTTCCCCAGAACCCTAACCCGTGAAAAGAGAGAGAGAGAGAGAGAGAGAGGAGATTAGGGAAGAAGTGCGTACCTGGCATCGTCGTCGCTGCTACTCCACCGCCAGCCATCCATCGCGCAACTCCTCTTCATCTCCAGTAAGCGTCGCCGCCCCACCCTCGCAAGCCGTCTGCAAGCCTCTGCCTCCCATCTTCTCTGACCAGCAGCCACCAACCATTATCCCACAAGCAGGCAAGCATTAGAGGAGATCGACGCGCACCACCAGCCAGCATTAGAGGAGATCGCCTCGCCCCACCCTTCGTTTCATCTTCGAGGAAGAACGAGTAAGAGAAGACAAATCCCTTTTCTTCTCTATTGTTGCATCGAATCCGAGGAGCGGCCCACGTGCCTCCAGTTGGGTCTCCACAAGTGGGCCTACAGTTGGGTTGAGTTCGACCCAAGGGTCACCAGCAGTTTAAAAAAAAAAAAAAAAGTACAGAATTTTTGGTCTTGAGTTAGGGGGCCTAATTCAAACCCAATCCGACCCATTGACAAGGTCCACAAGCAGAACATCACAGGAGAAATCATACCGCATAGTCGACCAAGATCAACCGTTCGATCTTGTTTCCGCACTATCACAGCCATACGCCATCAGATTTCAGATCCATCATCGCCTGCGTGCTCGTCAATAGCAGATTTACACATCAGGCCAGTCACAAATTTTAAATTTTCATTGAACAAAGATGCCTCCCAAAAAGCAGGTAGAAGTTGAGTCTTCCTCTCACAATGATGATGATTTGAGGGGAACCGTGGCACAATTATCAGCAAATGTTAATCAACTATCCGCAATGATGGTTCAAATGCAAGACACTCTTGCAAGGATTGAAACCCGATTAACTACTTTAGAAATTAATCAGCATGAGAATGATCATCGAGATGATGGAGGACATAATCGGAATCAACGAGACCCACATGTGGTAAATGTTGATCGAGATTTGGGTATAAAACTTGTGATTCCTGAATATGATGGGAAGTTGAAACCAGATGAGTTCTTAGATTGGTTAGTGTGTGTTGAAAATATTTTTGCACATAAACCAATGACGGATGGTCATAAAATTACACTTGTGGCAACTCGATTTCCCAATTATGCTGCAATATGGTGGGCCGAGTTGCAAAAGAAGAGGAGATACCAACAAATTGACCCTATTGACACATGGGCTGAGATGAAAAATCTGTTGAAGCAGAAATTCCTGTCTGTCAATTACTCCAGAGATCTGCGTTCACGATTTCAATACTTAAAACAAGGATCAAAGACAGTTGTTGAATATTCTGAGGAGTTTATGACCATGCAAGCTCGTTGTGGTTTGAATGAAGATGATGAGATCTTAGTTGACCGATACTTTAATGGGCTTATACTTGATATTCAAGATATCCTCGCATTCAAGCATTTTGATAATGTTGATTAGATTATTCAGCATGCTATCAAGGCTGAGGGAATTGCAAATCATCAAGCCCAAAAATTTAATGCAGCTAAATGGGGTATGCAGAAGAATTCCTCCATTGCAGGTTCTAAACCGAGAACATCATCGGAGAAAGTTTTCAACAAGCCCGAGGGTCAAAATAGGCTCACATGTTTTAATTGTAAACAACAAGGTCATCGTGCAGCAGAATGTCCAAAATGTATCCACCTCATTGAGAATGAAAGTGATGTGCCAGATATTCCAGAAGAGCCTAAAGAGACTGATACAACGGAAATTGTGGATTGTCTGCCTTAGGAGGGCCTTGAGTCTCTCATGGTCATCCAAGAACCAACATCGACTACTGAGAAGAAATGGCTGCAAGAAAACATTTTCCGTTCCAAAGGAAACGTCAATTGTAAAGAATGTACAATCGTCATTGATGGAGGCAGTTGTCAGAATCTCATCTCCCAAGCTTTTGTGGATCGCTTACAGTTGACAGTTCGGAAGCATCATCGTCCTTATTTTGTTAGATGGTTAATGTCAGGTGATGAAGTGCAAATCCGGTATGCATGTCCAATTACATTATCCATTGGTGCAGATTACACAGATACTGTATGGTGTAATGTGGTACCCATGGATAGTTGTGATATCTTGTTGGGTCGTCCATGGATGTATGATAAGAATGACACTAATGGCATGCGTGACAACACATACACATTTATGCATGGTGCAAAGCAAGTCACACTCCGTCCTATGAAGCCGACACCACCAAAGAAAGGGTTCAGTTCTCGTCTCACTAAGGATACTCTTCACGTACACACTATCTACAGAAGTAACGTCAAGAAGAAGAGCCGAGTTCGAGGTCGAACTCTTTTCCAACCCGGTGAGAATGATGCAGCAGTAATTCCACGTTATTACAACAAGAGGCATGGTCCACATGTGGGACCCATACCATTCTGATTTATCAATTGTTATTAATTTTTAAGAAGTTGTGTTTAGGAATAGTTTCTAATTTAGATAGAATTATTATTTGTTTCCTAGTTTGATTAGGATTGTTTCTTAGGGCTTAAGTTTCTTTTATTATAAATATAGCATTGTAGAGATCAATGATCTCAGAGATTAGAATTGATTAATAAAATTCCTTGTGTGGATTTTTCATGGAGATTGTCTTTATCGAGTGATTGTTCTTTGGGAACCCCACTTGTGCCTTGGCATTTGCATCCTAGCCCTAGGATTGCATCAGGTTGTCTTGGACTAATGTTCTGAAGTTAAGGTTGATGGTTATAATTTAAGGCTTTTTCTGTCCTTACCTATTTAAACAATTGTAGTTCTATCACGTAAGCCTGTTATGTTATTTTCCAGTAAAAGATTTATGCTTGAAAAAGTATGAAACAAATCTGTGGTGTGAACCCAAAGTCCATAGTTCGTTGTTCCGAAGACTGAGGCATTGGGTTGGAGTGAATCCTCTTCCTCCTTGGTTTGGAGCTGTAGTATCATGTAGACTATCATCTTTGTGAGTTAAAATACATCAACAAGCTAGTATCTTAGCTATTAGCTTCCTTTGTTTTCTTATTTTCATTTTATAGAAAAGGGAACTTCATTATTCAGAATTGTTGAGTTTGGGTGTGCCTTTAATAATTGATTGGTGAGTTTTTATTTGCATGTGTAGGACACATCATGGCCTGATTTAGTGGTATCTTTATTCTGCTGGTGCTGAAACGAATTCAAGATAATGCTGGAACTTTTTAACAGACTATATAATATCGGAGTTCATAAATTTTTATTATATTTGGAGAACTTCTGGACTTGACCTAAGCTGATCAGGGCTTAATCATGACCCTTCCCAATTTGCATCACTATGTTACATTGCGTTCCAGTTTATTTTCTTGTGATTTTCTCCTTAAACGTTGGTTTATTAGAGTGGATTATCAATCATTGTTTTAGATGGTTCTGCTGAATGCCTGAATTGTGGTCATAGTTCATAGTTCAAAGTTTTGTCACGTCAATTAATACAAAGGTAATATTCTGTTTAGAATGTTTTTTTTTTTTTTTTTTTTTTTTTTTTTTTTTTGACTTTTCAACTCTCTCCCTCTCTCTCACATGTGCACAGAAAATTTGAATTGGTTCCAGATATTGTATTATAGGTCTCTTATCTTGCTGACATTCTTTGGTTTATCAACTGCAACAATCCTTTTTCTCCAGGTTGAATGTAAAGAACTATTTTATAGAGATCTTCTGGAGCTGGATGACTCTGTTGCTGATAAGTTACTTCCTGGATGCAGTACCTTGAGTCAGGTCTATCTAAACCATAGGATCATTTCATCATTTAGCAGCAATTTTCTTTCCTCGGCTGAATAATAAGGTTGTTCATTATTCATCCCTGCTATAATCTGTTGGGTCTGTCATGCTTGTACAGATAGATTCATTCAAGAGTGTTTGGCAAAGCTTAATATTGCTGCTATTGCAACATTTTGAAATCACAGTTTTTTATTTTTTATTTATTTTTTTCATCATCAAATTCTGCAAGAAAATGGCACTCCCCTCCATGAAATGGGTTGGAAGGCATGTATGAGTAATGTACCTGGGTTGGGGTTCTATCCAGGGGATGGAATGGGTTGGGTTTAGAGTGTGTCCATTCTAGACCTGTCGCCGAACCAAGACATTAACCCTTAGCGTACCTCTACCCAAATGGTTCTGTGATATTAGGCCCGCACATAAATCCAAATTCAGTTTGGATACCAGGATTCATGTGGATCCTATATCTCAATTTATACCAATTTATGCATTTTATCAATTATTGTATATGAAGAGAAATAAATCAAGAAATATCGGACAGCCAATGGTAGTAGAAAAAACAAATTGACACTAGAAAGAAATAAACAGGATAGATCAAGTGAAAGTTGGAAATTTAGACTAACAAATTACTGATGAAGGATATTTTCTACTTACAAATAAATCTCCAAGAAGTTGCAAAAATCATCCACCCCGAAGCTTCAAACAAGATCCCAACGACACCAAAAGAAGTTTCGAAATTCATATTGGTTTCTGAATAGAGGATAAGTAGATGGTCCGAAGCCTTATTTAAGATATAAGGGAAGAGTACCTGACTGTAGACTGTTAAGGAATTTGATGGCTCTTTAGATTCTTGCAATCCGGTGAACGTCTAGTTGCTTGAATAAGGAAACTAGAGTGAGAAAGACAAAAAATAAGGTCTTACTCCTGGAGAGAGCACCTTTAATTTTGGAGGAAAGAACCACCAGAGCATTGAATCTATTATTGTTTTTATGAAATTTCTCTTCTGGAAAGTATCAAAGACAGAGATATGATATGATATAAGGACGATGGATTTGAAGAATGAATTCGATGTCCCTCCTTTGAGGGTCTTGATCTATTATATAGATGTTATGGTGATACAAGATCTGTTTATTTACAGTGATTACAGCAATTATCTAACTAATTAGATCTCCTAATAAGGTAGCACAATATATTATATAGGTGTACATGGTTGGGTGCTTTTTACCAAGTTAATGTGTGTGAATGGGCCAAATTGTAAGTGGGCTGTGAACTTGAAGTCCTGAAGAAACATGAGGAAGACTAATAGTCTGACGCAAATATTCATCTCGTATGTGATGACAAGCCACTTCTATATGTTTAGTACGTTCATGGAAAACAGGATTTTCAGTGATCCGGATGACACTAGTATTATCAGCGTAAAGAGGAGTAGGACCGGATTGGGGAAATCCAAGCTCAAAGAGGAGACCGCGAAGCTAGACTATTTCATATGATGCTGCAGACAAAGCTCGATATTCTTCTTCTATGGAAGATTTAGAGTCTTTATCCTGTTTTTTGGACTTTCATGAAATCAATGAGTCCCCTAAGTACATACACCACCCTGTTTTAGACCTTCAAATATCAGAACAGCCAGCCCAATCAGCATTAGAATAGGCAATGAGAGATGTCGAATTCCCCACTAGAAATAATAGACCATGCGATGGAGTACCTAGAATATATCGAATTATGTGCCAAACAGCAGCGAGATGAAGATGGCGAGGTTGTGTCATAAATTGGCTAACTTGGTTAACTGCATATGAAATATCTGGCCGAGTGATGGTCAAGTAGATCAAGCTTCCAACTAACCGTCGATAAAATGTGGCATCAGGAGGAAGATCACCAGTATCGTTGGTGAGCTTGATATTAACCTCAAGAGGTGTATGTAAGGGAGTGGAATGCTGAAGACCTGCCATCTTGATAAGATCCATAGCATTTTTGTGTTGATCTAGAACTAGACCTTTCTTAGTCTGATGTACCTCAAGGCCTAAAAAATGTTTGCAATTGGGGCAAATGTTTCGTCATAGTCTATGCCATATTCTTGTCGGTTGCCCAATGCAACGAGACATGTCTTATAGCGATCCAATGAGCCATCTGCCTTAAGTTTGGCTGAGAAGACCCATTTGCATCCGATAGGTTTTGCAGAAGGGGGACATAGTGTAATGATATAAAATAAGAGAAGGAAGAAAGAGACGTGATTTTGGAGAGAAACTTGATGCCTCAATGTGAGGTTCGTTTGTATATTTATAATTACATTATACCCTAGTCAAGGGCCCTAAACATCCTAGTCAGTACAATCAAAATAATGAATAATCAATCTCCTAATCTATACAAGGAAGTAAATAAAAGATAAATCAGCGACATAATCTAAGATGATCCCACACGTGGGATTTTATATACAGCTGTGTACAAGCCCTTGATGGGCTGGGCCTAGTGCGACTGGGCGGGGCCTAGTGGGCCTAAGCCACATTATCTTCAACACTCCCCCTCAAATTGATATGGTAATGTAGAAAACAACAATTTGCTAGTGAGATCATGATGGCGCGGTTTGGGAAGTGCTTTGGTGAAGATATTCGCCAACTGGTCATGAGTAGAGACATGAAGCAAGGTTATCTTCTCATGCTGACGGATGAAGTGACAATCAATCTCAATGTGCTTCGTCCGTTCATGAAAGACTGAATTATTAGCAATTCTGGTAGCACTGGTATTGTCCCCATGAAGAGGTGTAGAACTACTAACAATGACACCGAATTCACAGAGAAGACGGCAGAGCCAGATGATTTTAGCACTTGCAGACGACATTGCCAGATATTTGGCCTCAGTAGAAGACTTTGACACGGTGGTTTGCTTCTTGCACTTCCACGAAATAAGAGAGTCGCCAAGAAACATACACCAGCCATTGGTAGATCGCCGAGAATCAGGGCAACCAGCCCAGTCGGCATCTGCATACACTGATAATCACATAGAAGTATCAGAAAGATAGAAGAGACCATGAGTAAGAGTGCCTTTAACATAGCGGAGTATGCGCAAAGCAGCAACAAGGTGGGGCTTATGAGGATTGCACACAAATTGGCTAACCGTATGAACTGCATGAGAAATATCAGGTCGAGTCATAGTTAAGTAGAGCAAACTACCAACTATCCGCCGAAAAATAGAGGGTTCATACAGGGGAGGGCCATCCTCCGTACTAAGTTTGCAGTTTAATTCCATCGGCGTATCAAAAGTGTGAGCATCATTGAGTCTTGCTGAGGTGATCAAATCGGTAGCATATTTACGCTGATCGACCTGAATGCCTGATTTGGTACACGAAAACTCAAGCCCTAGAAAATAGGTGAGAAGACCAAGATCCTTCATTTTGAAGTGTGGCGAGTGAGATGATGCTTGAGATCCGTAATGTCGGAAATATCATTGCCGCTGATAATCATATCATCAACGTAGGCTAAAAGGAATGTGTAACCCTTCGGTGTCCATCTAAAAAATAGTGAACTGTCAGAATGACTTTGACGAAACCTAGCTTGTGGAATTATTGCTCGGAATTTATCAAACCAAGCCCTGGGAGCCTGCTTAAGTCCATAAAGAGATTTCGAAACTTGCAAACATGCTGAGGAGGACAAGCATTTTCCTTGAGGAGGTTTTAAGTAGACAATCTCTTTTAAATCGCCATGAAGAAAAGCATTTTTGACTTCCATTTTCCATAGAGGCCGGTTGCGGGCTGCAGTGACACAAAGAAGAGTACGAACGGTGGTCATTTTAGCCACTGGTGCAAATCTCTTCTCATAGTCAATGCCATACTCCTGCTTGTAACCCTGCGCAACCAATCTGGCTTTGTAGTGATCAAGACTCCCATCAGAGTTAACTTTTACAGAGTAGATCCATTTACCGCCAATCACAGAGGCTCGTTCAGGAGTCAATACCAAGTCCCATGTGTTGTTTGCTTGAAGAGCAAGCAACTTAGTCATAGCATCCTGCCAGTGTGCAATCTTCGAAGCCTGTGAATAAGAGGTGGGTATAGGAGGACTATCCAAAGAAGTGAAAAGAGCAGGAAAGCCATATCTGTCAGGAGCAATAGAAGGGCGACTAGAGCGTTGTAAGGGTATGACACTATCAGTAGAGGAAGAATTAATACCTAAGGGTGCAGTAGGCAGCATTGGGATTGGATTAGGAGGAGGAGGCCCCATAGGAGGAACCGTGTTACGCCAGACATAGACATTGGTTAAAGGTGGTGAAGAAGTAGTCGCAGGGAATTGTGGCAGATAAGACACAGCAACATGATGAGTATCCAAACACAAAGAAAAGAAAGTAATGTGTTCCAAGAAGATCACATTACGAGATATTCGCATGCGTTTCTCAGATTGGTCATAACACAGAAATCTCTTGTGTTCAGCACTGTAACCTAGGAAGATACATTTGGCAGCCTGTAGTGACAACTTAGTGTGCTCTGTAGGTGGAAGATGGAGAAAGCATAAGCAACCAAAAACACGTAAGTGAGAATATGAAGGGGTATGACCAAAGAGAGCTTCATATGGAGTAGGCTTTCCTAGGACGGAGCTAGGATGACGATTGAGGAGATACACAGCAGTCTGTGCATCATCACATCAAAAATTTGGAGAAACTTATGACGCAAGTAGGAGAGTACGAACGGCTTCAAGAATATGCCTATTCTTCCTCTCCGCAATACAATTTTGCTGTGGAGTATGTGGGCATGATTTTTGGTGAATAATGCCTTTATCAAAAAGGAAGGCAGAAAAATCATGGGATATGTATTCTCCACCGGAGTCAGACCTGAGAATTTTTTATATCTTTCTTAAATTGTGTGTGAACCATATTTTAAAACTTTTGGAAAAGAGAAAATACTTCAGATTTGAAGCGCATGAAATAAATCCAAGTGAATCGAGAATGATCATCAATAAACGTCACATAATACTTAAACCCTGTCCTACTCAACGTGGGTGCAATTCCCCAAACATCAGTGTGAATGATATCAAAAAATGATAACACATGAGAACGATGAATAGGAAACGACAAAATATGACTCTTACTCAAACAACACGTTTCACACTTTGATTGAAGTAAAGAGGACATCATTTTATTATCAATAGTGGGTTCTAAACAACCAATTTTATACAAAGAAAGTAAATAAGCATTGTTCACATGACCAAGACGACTATGCCACATAGTTCACATTCTATTGAAATTATGAGAAGAAGAAGAAAATAGGGAATGATGTCTAATGTCCAGCAGAAACAGTCGACCATGTTTACTTCCCGTCGCGATCACCTTCCTAGTTTGCCGCCCCTTTATGACACAACCAGTGGAAGAAAAGCTAATATGGTACCCATCATCAATAAGTTGTCCGACAGAAAGTAAATTGGCTGATAATTTGGGAACAAAATAGACATTGGAAAGGTGGAGGGACTGGCCAGAGACACTAGATAAAGTAATGGTACCAATTCCAAAAATGATTAATTGGTCTCCATTAGCAGTGGTGATTTTGTCTTTGCCAAGGTAAGGGTGAGAGGCTGTAAAGCTACTTTCCACAGAAGTCATGTGCTTTGATGCTCTTGAATCTAGAAACTAGGTAGATGGGGGTGATGGAGGAAGACATAGAGATTGAAGAATGAAAAGCAGGAAATGCTAGATTAGTAGTAGTTTGATACCGACCATCATTAAAACCCATAGATGCATATGCGGAGGTCACCGTGTTCTGAATCAGTTCTTGAATCTGGGCTGGAGTAACATCATATTTGTCTATTATTTTCAAATCCCGCAAAATGAGAGAGAGACCACACAAAGCAATAAGCCAGATAGGTGCAGAAAAGGATCAAGCAATGCAGCAGCAGTGGAAGAACCAATCACAAGCAAGGATGAAAATAGCGGTAGCGGCCTGCCGCCAAACCACTACGAAGCAGGCGATACGTAGCGTAGCGGGGATACGTAGTGGCATAGCGGTGCGATTTGAAAAAATCGCCAAAAAAATATGAAAAAATTCTAGGAAATCCATAAAATTGTAAAATGAAAGAAAATGTGGTTCTTTTGAAAAAGTAAGTATGAAAAGGGGACGTAGCGGTGCCCTCAATATATGATGTCCTGTATCGCTGTATAAATAGAAAATAATTGTAATGATTAGTTTTTTCACATGTATTCATGTTTCTTAGTCATGTTAACTTAAAAAGTAATGGAAAGCTCATAAAACCACAAAAAAAAAAAAAAAAAAAAAAAAAAAAAAAAAAAAAAACCATAGAACATGAAATAAATGCATAAGAATTAAGAAGATTTACGAGGAGTTAGGTCATTACTCATTAGTGAACATTGAACAATCAAATATCAATACTTCAACATTCAAGGTTCAAATTCAATCAAGTGAATGAACTATGAAGTGATCGACAATCAACATTCAACACCAATTTAGAAATGAGTAAATGACAAAGAGTAAGGACTAGAGAGTTAGTGAAGGAAATATGAATACCTTAATCACACCAAAATGGATGTCTACCAAGATTCAAGGGGCTATGGTTATCCCCATCCCCATCAGTGTTATCATTTCTATTGGCACCATATTGAATTTGATATTGATGAGCATTGGGATCCACAAATCCAAAGAAGGCAGCCGCACCCGCATCATAGGAACTTGGAGGAGGTGGAGGTGGATATCTACCATATTGCGTTTCACCATAGTCACCATATGAGTAGGACCCCGAAGCTGAAGATTGTTCTTCTTCTTGTTGTAATTGACCATATGGAAAATAGTCAAAATACTGTGAGGGTCCTTGTCCACTGTAACTAGGGTTCCACGAATCAGTCCATGATGCCGCTTGTTGTCCTCCAACATCTCCACCCATATTTCCTTGCTCATTACTACCTCCAGCCCCAGGTGGTGAATCTCTTCGGCGCTGTTGATAACCACGGCTTGGATCAAATCTTCCAGATGGAGGTAACTCCTGTACTTCCTCTACAGGAACAACATCGTCTTCATCATGTTGATAGTATTCACTAGTACCACCTATCCTAGTGTCTCTTCCATCTCCTCCACCATTTCTACTCGAAGAGACGGAGGTGTAATTAGCTTTCTCAGAAGAAGGTTCTATCCCACTCCTAATCCTACTAGTACCTTCTCCCTGAGGTGGCTGACCTTCTACAGGTGCCTCACCCATATCCTCATCTATCAACTCTTGAACCTTTTCTTGAAACCCCGGATTTGAATCTAGCAGTGGATCCTCTATCTCGGCTAGCCATGGGAGTAAGAGATCGTCCTTTCTGAATATGTTATCCAAATTAATAGGACAATAAGCAGGATTATCCATTGCCTTTCTCTCTCTAATTCTGTTTCTCAACTTCAGATTGTAATGACAATATACAAGCTTGTTGAGTTTCTACATGGTAAGCCGATTCCTGGCTTTTGTGTGGATCAAAGAGTGGATCAAAGAGAAAGTCCTCCAATTTCTTTCACAGATGGAAGATATTGTAGTTTGACCAAGGATGCGAACAGCTGCGCTCCTTAGATGTGGAGTACTCTCTCCAAAATTCATCCACCAATCAGCTAAAATGTAAAAAATAAATAAAGAAAATTAGATATCCGTAACCCTCAAGTCCTTCTAATCAATTAAGATAAATAAGTCAAGATTCAAGACTATTGGGTGGGGCCGTTTGTTCATAGTCTGATAGTCATACCAGGTGGCATCCTTCTAATCGATCGTATCACAAGAGGGTCAGCAAAGGTTCCTCTCCTTTGTGTATACATAGGTATCTACAATGTGAAAATTAAATAGAAGTGAATAAACCCATTTAGCATGTATGGTAATTGGCACTTGGCGGCATAATTAAATTATCTTAAGTAACCTCCCACTCAGCTCTTGTATGGCATCAATTTGATCGTCTGCATTTAACAAACTCTTCAATACCTCTCGTAATCCTGCCCGCAAGTCTGTATCTATTGCTTCGGTGTGTAGTTCGACATTGAGGTAATAGAATTCGGGATTCAAAAAGTAACCTACATTATAAATATGTAGAACGTAGTGTGAGCAAACAAGATAATAAATACATTAGTTAGGAAAACAAAAGAGTATCAAATTCAAAGATATATATATTAATAACCTGCAGCATGCAATGGTTGGTGCAATTGATCGTTCCAACAGGCATCAATAATCGTTATATATTTCTCATGATATCTAACATTTTTTAGAATGGATTGCTTTGCCCGATCCATTGCTTCATATATAAAGCCCATTGTCGGCTTGTCATCACCATCTACAAGTCGCGACACTTTAACAAAAGGCTCAAAAACCTTTAGGGCCAATTTGGTAACTCTACTAATATAGTCAAATAAAGTAAAGTTGATTTTGAAGAAAGAATAAAATATAAGTGAATTATGATGGTATTTTGTTTTTAGTTATTTGTTATGGAATTTTTTTTGACTTTTTGTATGGAAAAGTGGAGTTTTTTTTGTATTTTAGTGGATAAAGGTAGTTGGTTTTTGACTATTTGTATGGAAAAGATGGGGGGGATTTTTGAATAAAGTGCATTTGATGTGACATTTTGTCTGGAAAATGGAGGCCTTTACTTCGATTGTATTAGTAAAGTGCCAAACGGGCCCTTAATATCTTTCTCACTTTCTTTCAAAATTTATTGTCCCTCATTAGGTTTGGTACTTCAAACTCTGGACCACTAGTTGCATTGCTCCATTTCGAACGAAGCCATTCTTCTGATGCAAACATCTGAATGAGCTCCGTTCTAAATCTTACGAGGCTTTCCATAGCCTAAAAATGGGTTGCAAACCTAGTTAATCCTGGACTCAGCAGGGCATGGTTATTTGTGTATCTTTTCATCAAGCTTAACACCCGTGAATGATCATATATAAATCTTGTAATTCCTCTACATGCCTTGATCAATGAAGCCACTTTTGTCTTCCTTTCAATCTCTTCCAAGATGAGATCTATGCAGTGTGCTACACATGGGGTCCAGAATAAATGGGTCATCTTGTCTATTAATTTCAAACCTACTGCCTTGAAATTGGCGCCATTATCTATAACAATCTGTACAATATACTCCTCTCCCACACTCTCTGCAACTTTATCTATAAGAGTGTATATATATGTGGCTGTCCGTCTATGTTCAGTTGCATCATGGACTTCACAAAGACGGTCCCAGGGACTGAATACACCAAAAAGTTTATTAATTGTGTTTGAGTGCCGCTGGTCCACTCGTCACACATTATGGTAACACCATTCTGTTGCCACATGGGCCTAAACTTTTCTACCCAAGCCTTTATTTCTGTATATTTTTCTTCAAGATATTTAATGCCCACATCATATACGGAGGGCGCCTGTATACCCCGCCCAGCTTTGGCGACAACATCAAGAATAGTCTAGAAATATAGGGAATCTACTGCTGTATGTGGTATGTTCTTGTGAATTGGTCATTTTGCTGTAGCTTTGGCCAATCTATCTCTTGCAGCCTTCATTACCCATTTCACAACACTAGATATTTTTTGTTGTTTAGCTCCCCTCTTTTCTATGTGCTAGAGGATCAACAGGGGGAGGAACTGCTCTTCTCGTGGAGATAATTTCTACATCAACATCCTGTTCCCGGGTGCTAAATGCCCTACGCATGGACCCCGCAATGCCCTTATCCTTGCTTGGCACAGTAGTAGATGAGCCACCTGTATCATAATATTTGCTTCCAGCAAATGCACGACGTTAATGTTCTTCTTGTTGACTCATCAAAGACTCTCGGCGTGTAGCCTCCATCTGTGCATCTTCTTCCTCATCGAAGTATTCATCCCCAAATACATCATAACGGGCAGCATCAACATTTTGCCGCCTTTTTTCTTTTATCTCTACTTTTCTAGCTTTGTTTTAGCCAGCCAAAGCTTTCATTTGTTCCCTGACTTCCCTTGGTACTTCGGTACAGCCAGCAACATTGCCAGAAATGTGGCTTAAGTGGTGCTTGAATCTTGTAATACCCCTATTGGTCACTTTTCCGTAAAACTTGCATTTGATTTTCAACCTATTATTCTCAACTGCCTCACCAAAGCTCCATGCGGGATCAATATTACGAGGCATTTTAACTTATCAATTGGCAAAGACAGATAGACTGAATACCTGGCTGGCTATAAATATAAACAAGTAGTATCATAAAAATTAAAAAAACAAAGAAACATGTTGGAGGAAACATATATTACAAATCTAGGAACCATTTTCAAGACATTTGATTAGCATTCAAATATTAAAAATTATTCTTTAAAAAAAATAAATAAATCCAAAAATAAAAAAAAAGAAGAGAAAAATCAATAAATATTCAACATGTGATGGATTGATCTATGGGAAACATAGATCTATCATTTACGAGCAATTTCCAAGTGGTTTCATGGATTGTCCATGAGTATTCACATTTTTTTTTTCAATACTTAAAGAAATCTGAAAATAAAAAATAGAGAAAAATCAATAAACATTTAAAATGTGATGGATTGATCTATGGGAAACATAGATCTATCATTTACAAGCAATTTCCAAGTGGTTTCATGGGTTGTCCATGATTATTCACATATTTTTTTTCAAAAAGCTAAATAAATTCGCAAATAAAAAAATAGAGAAAAATCAATAAATATTCAAAATGTGATGGATTGATCTATGGGAAACATAGATCTATCATTTACAAGCAATTTCCAAGTAGTTTCATGGGTTGTCCATGAGTATTCACTTTTTTTTTTTCAAAAAATAAATAAATCCGAAAATAAAAAATAGAGAAAAATCAATAAACATTTAAGTACCGATGGATTAATCTATGGGAAACATAGATCTATCATTTAGAATGCATTTCCAAGTGGTTTCATGGGTTGTCAATGAGTATTCACATTTTTTTTTCAAAAACTAAATAAATCCGAAAATAAAAAATAGAGAAAAATCAATAATCATTTAAGTATTGATGGATTGATCTATGGGAAACATAGATCTATCATTTACAAGCAATTTCCAAGGTGTTTCATTGGTTGTCAATGAGTATTCAATTTTTTTTTCAAAAAATAAATAAATCCGAAAATAAAAAATAGCGAAAAATATATATATATATATATATATATGTGTGTGTGTGCATCATCAAAGGAAAACATAGATCTAACAATATTACAAGACAAAGAAGAATTTATAGTAGTTAGAGAGATGAATTGATGATCTCAAAAGTCTAACTCCAAAAAATCTAAAAGAAAGAACATACCTAGATACTTGATGAAGAAGGAATGGATTTAATGGAAGCTTGGATCTTGTAGTTGTGTAACTCACTAACTTGTGTTTGATTATTTCCTTGTTTTGATGTTTGTTGTGGTGTATCTTGTGCTCAAATCTTGATTTATAGCACTTGGGAGGTTTTTACAACAAGAATAGTGAGTGAAAGAGGTGAAAAGAAAGGGGAAAGTGCAAAATGGGTAGGTAAAAACACCCCCCGCTACATGGTGGCCGCCACGTAGCGTGGCGGAATGTATCGGCTGCTACGAATGCGGTGCAATAAGCGCTTTTTTGAAAAAGCGTCGCGGCCTTCAATATATCGGCCGCTACGTAGCTATTTTCATCCCTGAATTCACAAATGACTTCAACCAGTCCAGTAGCAAAGAGGGAACCAAATAGTCCAATAGTAGAAAAATAGGGACTCAAACTGTCTAGCAGTAGAGAAATTATCAATCACAATTGATAAAAACATGTAATCTAAGATGATTGTACTAACCAAGCATGAAGGATGCAGTTTGGATGGCTGAGATATGCATCCAGAAGAAAATAACCGAACTCAGTCCCAAATATGGCAAAAAGAGTGCCGGACGACCAGAATTTTCTGGGCAGAAGTTGTCTGTGGGCCCCAGAAAGTGGTCCAATCACAGATCATGATTGATCAGATTGGAAAAGATCAATTGTATGACCTCTAGTCAAAGTTTGATGAGATTTGGATACAGATCCACAAATCTGTACCATTGTGATGAAAACCTTTTGAGAAAAAGGATCCAAACTAGTCAGATGAAGAAGTGGTAGAACAATACCTTAACTGTTGATTAAACAATCCAGGAAATTATTCAAAATACTCCTAAAGGGTAGTTGATCATCATGAGAGTGGTTGCTGGTAGCCTGAGATTGATCAAAGGTGGGCCACGTTGATTAGATGAACTCCAGGCACGTATTAGTAGATAAAAGGCACGAGATAAAGATACACCAATAGAGAACTATTCGAAGATGGTTGGAAAGTCTCTTAGGCTAATAAAAAAAACTCTCAGAACCTTGGGCTCTGATACCATGTAATGATATGAAATAAGAGAAGGAAGAAAGAGACGAGTTTGGAGAGAAACTTGATGCCTCAATGTGAGGTTCGTTTGTATATTTATAATTACATTATACCCTAATCAAGGGCCCTAAACATCCTAATCAGTACAATCAGAATAATGAATAATCAATCTCCTAATCTATACAAGGAAGTAAATAAGAGATAAATCAGCAACATGATCTAAGATGATCCCACACGTGGGATTTTATATACAGCTGTGTACAAGCCCTTGATGGGCTGGGCGTAGTGCGACTGGGCTGGGCCTAGTGGGCCTAAGCCACATTATCTTCTGCACATAGAACGATAACCCATGTATGATTGTTCTGGACTGCAGCTAATTCATCTTGCATAGCCTTTTGCCAATAGTCATGCTTGACCGCCTGTGAATAAGAATTAAGGATGGCAATGGAAGAAAGAGTGGCAAGCAAAGAGGTGTGAGTGTAATCATATCTATCTGGAGGCCAAAAGAGACGATTAGAACGTCGAAGTTGAGCCGGAGAAGAACTAACAGCAGCAGCAGGTGATGGAGCGGTAGCAAGATTAGGTGCCAGTGATGGATCTGGAGGGGGAGGAAGTAGTGGAACATCCTTTTGACGACGTCTTTCATAAACAATGAGTGGAGGAGAAGTCTCATTAGTAAAATTTGGCAAGTGAGTAAAAGAAGGCAATGACTCATGATGGTTAGAAAAAAAGCTTTGGTTCTCGGAAAGAATAACATCTCGTGAAACACGAATGCGATTTTGCACAGGATTATAACAAAGATATCCTTTCTAGTGTGAAGCATAGCCAAGGAATGCACATTTAACAGATTAAGCAGTTAGTTTTGTACGTTCAGAGGAAGGAAGATGGGCAAAACACACAGCCAAACATATGCAAGTGAATGCAAGTAGGTCGTGTGTGGAATAATTGAAAATATGGAGTTTGATTGAAGAGACGAGGGGATGGTAGGTGATTTATTAAGTGGATTGCAGTGGCTAATGCTTCCGGACAAAATTTAGCAGGAACAGTGGATTCTAAGAGAAGAGAACGAACAGTATCCAGAAGATGCCTGTTCTTTCGTTCAGCTACCCTATTTTGTTGAGGAGTATATGGGCATGATCTTTGAGATAAAATTCTATGTATCTGCAGAAAGTTTTGAAACTAAAGTGACATGTATCCCCCCCAACCCACCCCCCCAGTCAGGCTACAGGATTTCAATACCAGTGGAAAATCAGGTTTCTACATAGGCCATAAATGTTTGAAAAGCATCGAAGACTTCAGACTTAGAATGCAAGAAATATACCCAGGTGAATCTACTATGGTCATCGATAAATATGACAAAATATTTATAATTTGTATGGGAAATGACAGGAGTAATTCCCCAGACATCGCTATGAATAATGTCAAAACATTTTAAAGCCATAGTAGATTTCAAAGGAAAGGGAAGAACTTTGTTCTTACCAAGTTTGCATGCAAAATAATCACTAGAGATATTAAAAAGAGAAAATTTATTTTTATTCATAATGCCATTGTGCAACATAAAAGATAATATTTTTGAATGAGGATGGCCTAATCTATTGTGCGGCCAGAGCCTCCAAATATCATTAGAGGAAACACAAGCAAAAACAGATGCATGTTTATTCTGAGAGGGGGAAGGCACAAGAAGAGGAAAAAGACGACCACACTTAGGCCCCATCGCGATCACCTTCCCCGACACTTGATCCTGCACAACACAACCAGAATGAGAAAAGAAGACATTACAATTATCATCAATCAATTGGCCAACAGATAAAAGACTTGTAGTCAAAGATGGACATAAGAAAACATTTTTCAGAGGTAACGGATGAACAACATCACCAAGAGCTGTAATGGGAAGCTTTTGACCATCGCAGTATGAACTTGCTAATTACAATTACTTTTGCACATTGGATAGATGAGTGGAAGAGCAAGTCATGTGATTGGGGGCTCCGGAATCAAGATACCAAACAGAGGATAAGGGTTGATGATTACCTGAAATACCAAGTGCAGAGAAGGCATTCGTGATCATTTGTTGAATGAGCTTAGGAGTGATAGAAGTACAGATGGAGGCAGGCGCTTGTGAAGAAATGACTGAGGCTGAAGCAGTGTCACAAGAAGTATCAGCTGCAGTGTTGGCATGATAGGCCTGAGGGGTACGATTCCGTGGCCTCCTTCTGCAATTGGCAATGACATGTCCATTTGCTTTGCAATAATTGCAAAATTTTTGTTTGCATTGTGAGGCATAATGCCCAAAATTCTTGCATTCATAGCACTGGATTTTACTCAAATCATTGCCCTAAGAATTCCCTTTTGCAACATAAGATGTTTGGACACCTTATGTTCTTGCATCAAAACATTTTAAAGCCATAGTAGATTTCAGAGGTAAGGGAAGAACTTTGTTCTTACCAAGTTTGCATGCAGAACAATCATTAGAGATATTTCGAAGAGAAAATTTATTTTTATTAATAATTCCATTGTGCAACATAAAAGATAACATTTTTGAATGAGGATGGCCTAATCTATTGTGCCAGAGCCTCCAAACATCATTAGAGGAAACACAAGCAAAAACAGATGCATGTTTATTTTGAGGGGGAAGGCACAGGAAGAGGAAAAAGACTATCACACTTAGGCCCCGTCGAGATCACCTTCCCCGACACTTGATCCTGCACAACACAACCAGAACGAGAAAATGAGACATTACAATTATCATCCATCAATTGGCCAACAGATAAAAGACTTGTAGTCAAAGATGGAGATAAGAAAACATTTTTCAGAGGTAACGGATGAACATCAACAAGAGCTGTAATGGGAAGCTTTTGATCATCGGCAGTATGAACTTGCAAATTACCATTATACTTTTGCACATTGGATAGATGAGCAGAGGAGGAAGTCATGTGGTTGGAGGCTCCGAAATCAAGATACCATTATACTTTTGCACATTATAGAACACAACCAGAACGAGAAAATGAGACATTACAATTATCATCCATCAATTGGCCAACAGATAAAAGACTTGTAGTCAAAGATGGAGATAAGAAAACATTTTTCAGAGGTAACGGATGAACATCAACAAGAGCTGTAATGGGAAGCTTTTGATCATCGCCAGTATGAACTTGCAAATTATCATTATACTTTTGCACATTGGTTAGATGAGCAGAGGAGGAAGTCATGTGGTTGGAGGCTCCGGAATCAAGATACCAAACTGAGGATAAGGGTTGA
The DNA here is from genome assembly GCA_003546025.1 of Camphora micrantha. Taxonomy (NCBI): domain Eukaryota; kingdom Viridiplantae; phylum Streptophyta; class Magnoliopsida; order Laurales; family Lauraceae; genus Camphora; species Camphora micrantha. The sequence goes on from QPKB01000002.1 coordinate 38,209,595, forward strand.
TGATTACCTAAGATACCAAGTGCAGAGAAGGCATTTGTGATCTTTTGTTGAATGAGCTCGGGAGTGATAGAAGTAGAGATGGAGGCAGGCGCTTGTGAAGAAATGACTGAGGCTGAAGCAGTGTCACAAGAAGTATCAGCTGCAGTGTTGGCATGATAAGTCCGAGGGGTACGATTCCGTGGCCTCCTTCTGCAATCGGCAATGACATGTCCATTTGCTTTGCAATAATTGCAAAATTTTTGTTTGCATTGTGAGGCATAATGACCAAAATTCTTGCATCCATAGCACTGGATTTTACTCAAATCCATGCCCTGAGAATTTCCTTCTGCAACATAAGATGTTTGGACAATACTTGATCGCTGGGATGTAACAGACTGTCGATTTCTAATTGCAACATAGGCAAATTCAATAGGATTTCCTGAAGACTGTTTTTTCAAAACATGCTGAGTTTTTTGACTTTGTTCCTCACGCAGGAGTTCATTAAGACATTCATTTAAGGATGGAGATGGGATTTTGCAACATAAGGTTGGAATGAACCGTTTCATACTCGGGTCTCAACTTCATGAGAAACTGGCCCCTATGACTAGTTTTTTGTAACTGTAGTATCTCCGAAAGAGCTGTTTCAGATACCTTTGCATATTTTATCTCATCATATTCGGCCCATAAGTTAAGAAATCCCGAGTAATAGTCCTGGATGGAAGAGGTTCCTTGAGAATATTGAGCAATCTCAAGCTCTAGTTGATATTGACTTGCAGAGTTTCCCATATGATAAACCTTTTTCAAACACTCCCACATATCCTTAGATGTTTTGTAGGGTTTAAGGTTAAGGATATATTGAGGTCAACAGATCCAAGGATCCAAGTTTTGATTTGGGTATCTTGTGTTCCAAGACAAAAAAATTTTCTCATCTTCTGTGGGTTTTGGGTCGGATCCTGAGACAAAACCCCACATTTCCTTCCCTTCAAGATATATACTTGAAATTGGTATGACCAAGATGTGTGATTTTTTCCATTAAATTTAATCAAGGCAATCTCAGTCTTCTCCATCCCAGCACCAAGAGATGCAAAAACTCAGAAAATAGACCTCAGCAGATATGAAAGAGTGCCAAAACTCAGAGATGCACGTCTGCAGATATAAACAGGGAATATGCAGTAATTTGAACAGCAGCAGTGAGGTCCAGAACAGTCTGTGTATACAAATAGAGAGCAAACTGGTATCTCCAGTAACGAATCAGGTACTTCTGATTGAAGGATAAGCCAAAATACTATATGCAGCAAGAAACACAGTTTCCCTAAAAGAAACAGGTTTGAACATCCCTGTTTGGATGTGTTGACCAAGGAAGAGTCTCCCAGGAATTGATCAGATGCAAGATCAGCCCCACCTATTGTCAGGAGTTCCGTTTTCCTGACCAGTGAGTGCTAGTTTCATCCAAATCGGATGTAGATCCAACTCACAGCGATGGATTGACGAAAGCAGTTGTAGTAAACTGACAAATCACAAGATTGATGATATGGCCTACCTCTGATGGATGAAAAAATCTGAAAAAATTGCCAAAACTTTCAGCATAAATAGTCGACTAAGATGGTGGGTTTCTTCAACGAAGATGTGATGATCGGTGGTGGGCCACAGATGAATAGATCCCAGCGACGATGACGAGCATAGTGCACAGAAGTTTCGAAAGCACCAAAATCCACCGGAATACACTAAAGAGTGTATCGACCACTTCCTCTAAGTATTTTGGTGGAACTGGATGATCTCTGGTGGGCCTCAGACCCTCAGTGGATTAGAGATGAACTACCGTCAATGAAGTTGAAGAAGACTACGAAGTCAAAAACAAATCCCTGATCTGTTATATGCCAAGAAAATAATTTGTTGCTGCAAGAAGATCACGAAACAGATCCCTGATCTGTTCTTTGCCAAGAGAGACTAATTCCTCTGTATTTAAATCCAAAACTTTGAGACCAGAGCTCTGGTACCATATCAAAGACAGAGATATGATATAAGGAGGATGGAATTTGAAGAATGAATTCAATGTCCCTCCTTTGAGGGTCTTGATCTATTATATAGATGTTATGGTGATACAAGATCTGTTTATTTACAGTGATTACTGCAATTATCTAACTAATAAGATCTCCTAATAAGGTAACACAATATATTACGTAGCTGTACATGGTTGGGTGCTTTTTACCAAGTTAACGTGTGAATGGGCCAAATTGTAAGTGAGCTGTGACCCACTTAACAGAAAGGAGACGCATAAGTGGGCTGGAGTGAAAGACTCCTTGGAAATAAACTAGAATAGGAAGGAAAGGATAAGGAAAAGTGGGGAGTTGTAAAGCATGACTAGAACAGAAATGGGAGAGATGATCGTTTGGAAAGAAACGAGAAACTGGAAGATTAAAGTCCCTTTTGGAAGTAGAATGGGATAGGAAAGGGATAGACGACATGCATGTGAAATGTCATTGCATTTATTCTTATAGACTTTACTCTGGAAGGGAATGAAAAGTGAGGCTTCTCTTCTAGGGAAAGTGCACTTTTCTTCTAGGGATTTCTTGTTCGGAACTTAGGAAATATTATTCTTAGCTTTCCAACAAGAAAAAAAGGGAGAACTTTTCTAGCCTTTTTTTTTTTTTTTTTTTTTTTTTTTTGAAGAAAGCTTTATATGAATTGAACATTAAGGTGATGGACCTAATGATGGATGGAGTCTTCACACATTTACCACTGATGCCAAGCCTTTGGAGTCAACAACATTGGCAATTCAAGGAGTCTTCACTTCGGCCCAAGGGGCTGGTTGATTGTGGGCCTCCTTGCTATAGCCCTTAGGCCTATGATGCACATGGGCTGCATCATACGGTTACTATTTGAAGTAAAACAACATTTATTTTATTTTTTATTTTAATATGCATATTCCTCGAGGTAGGCATTTGGATGTGCGTTGTCAACCTCCCATGCCTGGACTTGAATGTCATTCGGGTTTTATCATCGGACCCGAACCCGGACATGAATCTAAAATGAGTCCAAATAATAGACCCATATCCATTTTTTCTGTGTTGGGTCCTTCAGATACATGGCTGTGAGTACCCATTTTAAGCCCTATTTTTTCAGTGTTACAGGATTTTGCTGCATGACATCTAATAAAGACTCTGCATAGTAGGATTTCAAAATAAAATAAAATAAAAAGGGAATGTTTCAAGATTTGGTGTCCACTTTTGCACTACCAAACTATTTCCTCAGTTAATATGGTAGGAGCTCTACATTGCAATATTCAGCCTTCCTCTCAAATGGCTTCTATTCTGTTCTGACTGATCAATGAATTTTTTTTTTTTTTTTTGCATGACATGCACAGGTCAAGGAATCAATATTACAAAGATGTCAAGAAGTGGAACAAACAGCTAGAGATCAGGCAACTGATAATGCAATTCTAGATCAACTATCTAAGGTGAATTGACTTTTCTGACAAATGGCATCGACATTCTATATGTTGTTAAAAGGTATAAATTAGAGCATATTGCCGCCGTTAAAAAAAAAAAAAAAAGGCATATTTCCGCTAAAACTAATATTAGCTTGAGTAAATATAACTTTTCATGCTCACCTCCTTATTATATGCTATGTGGCCAGCCAACCTTAGATCAATCCCACCTCTTCATACTTGTACTCCTCCCATGGATTGACCTTCACCCCAGTTTGAGTATTGTATTACCTATAGTCACCATTGAATTGAGTCTCACAAAATGCATAGTTAAGAGAGTGTCAATCTTGGAGGCCCTTAAATAATGGGTTAGATAATTTGATGGTTCAATTCTTGTAAATTCCAATCCATGATGAGGCTCCATCCTCCCAATCCATTTTGATTGGCATTCATTCAGGTGGGGGGCATGAAACTTTTGTTAACCCGAGTTGCTACTTGTTAACCATTATTGAGATTTTATATTAAAAGAAGCTTTTATGTGGAGAGAGAGAGAGAGAGAGAGAGAGAGAGAGAGAGAGAGAGAGAGAGAGAGAGAGAGAGAACTATGGTACTCCTCATGACTATGAAAATTGTATTTCCAGGCTCCCCATCAATCTGGTCTGTGAATATCGAACATTCTCCCTATCAATCAGGTCAAATTCCCAGCTTACCAATGTTAGTAATAAGTGAGGTAGACCTGTGCCCCCTTGGGTAAGAAAAATCAGCTAATTGCTTGTTGAAATGCTTAAAGGAAAATTTAGTAACATCGAAGTCATCTAATTGAGAATATAGGGAGGTCTCTGTGGATAGGACTGCAGCTCTCACCATACTTCCCAAGGATCGATCCCTGGGTACGTTTTGGAAGCCCCCCTTGGCCTCTAAGCTATGCAACCAAAAACTTTGAAGTTAGAAGTCATCTAATCCTGAACAAATCAAGCATCTGGTCATATGAAGAAAGAGAAAATTATCTTTCCTTTACAACAAGCATCATATACAAATCCTTTTTTCTTCCTTTTTTTTCCAGAATAACTTTGTTTTTACATTTTATTTGTGAATGTACGAACTACCAACATTTATACAATAATATTATCTTCTAATATCATCTCATAGTCTGCATGGTTGTGTCAGTACTCAGTATGTCAGGTTCTCCAACATTATGTCCATGTTTGACCCCAATAGTCACATTTTTCAAGTAGGTTCTGGTTATGTTTATTTGTTGCTATACTTGATTGATGTGTTTTGCATTTCAACTTTCAGCTTATTGAGGTTGTTGATATTCCTCAGTCCTTGTTTGAGGAACAAGGCAGGCAGCTTTATGGAGCCAAACTCTTAGAACTACAGGTAAAAAGCTTGAGATTGATGGCATGTATGGGTGGAACTGAGTTCACCCCAAGGAAGTGGTTCTCAGTTCATTTTAGGTTTTGACCCTCATGGACTATTAGGTTTAGACAGGAAGGCAGAAATCTGCCTGACATGACATATATTTCTGTGCTGTTCCCAAACGAGCAAAATGTATTAGCATTTAACACCCATTTGAAAGTGAACTACTGAACACCGTATATTTTATGTTCATCGAATCCAACCATGAACATGTTTTTCTTTTGACATGTACACAGGCGAGCAGGAAACTGGACGAACAGCAGCTCACTTCTCTTTCAAGTGAAAAGGCTTTAAATGAATACCTGGAAACTGAGAGGGACAATATAACAAATATAATCAAGCAGATGGTTGCTGTCGGAGAGATATTCAAACGTGAAAATTTGCAGGTGAATGTGCCCTCTATCAGGCTTTTAATTATAATTATCAATGCACATGGAATTTTCTCCTAAGGGTTGTCCCTAATACAAACTCCATGAATCCACATCAGGGAGAGTAGGGAAAGGGAGGGGGTGATGCAGGATTGGCTTTCCAGTCAAAGTTTAGGCTTCCTCTTCTTGGATGGAACCTAGGATTTGCCCCTAGTATTTCTTCAAGGGCCACATGATAGTACTACTATGTATACCAAGATTCAGTCATCTCATTCCCCTTTTCCTTTTAAACTTGAATTCTAATACACTTAGTTGACAACCACTTATTACATGGGTGCTTAAATCATTAACATAGACTCTAGACATAAGAGACTTCTTGACGCAGGCAAGGAAGCCAAATCTGATTGTTCGTGGGCCCAAGATACCCTGATCTTCAAGCGAACGAAAAAATCTTCTCAAACAAGCAAAAAGTAGAGGTTTGCATACCATTGAATGTAAAAATCCACCTTAGAGATCTTCCATCTAATGGGAGATGCTCAACCAAGGGAGTAGAAATAATCAATTGCAAAAAATATATTCAACTTTAATCACATTTCATAAAAAACCCAAAGCTAGATTGTTTCAACTTCAATTACGAAGCATGAAAGTGCTGGAAACTCAAAAAATAAGATTTGATTCCCTTAATCCAATCTAATCTCCTAAGAAGTAAAATCTCTAAATATGCTTAAGAAGGAAAGAAACAACTAAGAAACCAAAAGAAAGCAAGAAACACTCATTGGAAGCTATGAGTCTTGGTCATTTAAGATTTTAAACCATGTGGATCCCACTTGTTTTCTTTTAGATGAGAGCCTCCCAATTCTAAAGCAACTTCAGATCTTAAGATATGGTGGAATTCAAAGTGGAAATGTCCCAGAAGATAAGGATTGTGCATGTACATTTGGACCTGTCAAGACATCGGGGACTGCGGGACACTAAGTCCCATATGTAGCCCACCCCAGATGACCATTTTAGGGCTTGTTGCAATGGGTTTGGTGTTGGTTCAATCATATTGCTTTTACACCGAATTATGGATTTTCTGACTCACAATTATTTTAATAAGGCGTTAGACTGGAAATGGACTTCAATCATATTGCTTTTAAGGGAACTGTGCGCGTTAGACTGGAGATGGACTTCAATCATATTGCTTTTAAGGGAACCGTGCCTTCCACCAAGGACAGTGGATAACTATAATTGTCTAAGACTGCCAGTTCTCTTTCCAAATGAATTTCACTTTAGCAGCCATGCAGCATTGGTCCTCTAACCTATGATGCCCAGATACAGCACGGATGCTTCAGCGATACACCATAGACATAGCAAGGATACGAATTTTACATGTAAAAAGTGAAGTATCGGATACGATACGACACGATACGTTGCCCATTTTGAAGTATCTGTGCATCATAGCCTCTAACTTCCATCAGTTGTACTATTAGGGACCCACACAATACGTGGATCATCTCACTTTCCAGGGGAAAAGAGAGTCCACGGTTCATTTCTATTGTCACAGACATCCATTCTTATTCACTGGAAAATGCGAGTATATGCTCAAATGTTTTTAAATCTCAGGTCAGCATATGTTGCTCAGTTTTAGAGTTTACTACCCTAAGCAAACGAAGAGAATGGAGCATGCTCACGGCTGTATTATCAGAAACTGCTCACTGAACAAGCGAAGAAGTGAAGGAAATACTCTGACTTGGTATTTGTTTTCTTGCAGTATTCGACAGAGGAGCTTGTCAAAGAGGTAGAGAACTCTGTAGCTGAATTTAAGCAACATAACCAAGAATATGATGAGGAACGCATAAAACTGCAGGTTAGCACTACATCCTATCAAAATGATGAGTAAAACCCTGAATAATTCCTCTGTTTTTTTTTTTTTTTTTTTTTTTTTTTTTTTTTTTTTTTTTTTTTTTTTTGTAATTGATGGAGAATTCAATGAATGAATAGGGGAACCACATCCTTCGCTACTAAAGCAAATTTATGAAACATCGGGTTTTATGATAACTTGCGGCATAACAGGACGTAAGGATATTCATTTTACTCTATTGATTCTGAGCAATGTTGAATGCACAAGGTGTTAATATTCTATGCACGTGGAAGCCAAATGGCTGCAGTTGCCAACAGCCAACTTAGTAAATGTGTGCATGGTCCAACCTGTTCTTAAAGTAGGCCCTGCCATTTATTTGCTCTGGCTTATAAGTGAGGCCAGAGTCAACATAACACTCACCAGGTTGGCCACATTTTTTAAAGAATCAGATGTTTGAGAAAATGCTTACCAATTCAATACACATGTGGCCCGTCCATGAACAGACGTGTCTGAGTTCTGGGCCAGATCTTCATATTGGGCCCTCACCAGATGTTTTGCTGCATAGAAACACACATGGAAGTTTTCATAAAGAAACACACATGGGAACAAATTATGTGTGGTGTTGATGCAACAAAAATGTGGAGGGAGAAAAAAACAAACCAAAGAATCATACCATTCATGCCTCAAAATAAACTTTCGATAACCGAAAAACGGTGCTGGAATTCATATTATCATAATCATCATCAAAGCCTTGTCCCAACTATGTTGGGGTCAGCTACATGAGTTCCGGTTCTCCATTCTGATCTGTCCTGGGCCAAATCCCAGACAGGTTGCACTTCTAAATATCTCTAGTTTTACTACTTCCATCAACGTCCTCTTCATCCTACTCCTTTCCTTTGGTGGGCCATGAACCTGCATAGAAAAAATTTTCCTCCCTGGCATCGTTGCTAGCCTACATTGTACATGTCCAAACCATTTCAGATGGATTTCTCTTATTTTATCACCTATTCAAGCTATCTTTAAGTTCTTTCAGAATTGCTCATTTCTGATTATGTCCTTCCTAGTTTTATCACTCATCCATCTAAGCATTCTCATCTCCACTACACTTATTTTGTGGACGTGTTGTTTCTTGATCGGCCAACATTCTACTCCATAGGTCATAGTTGGGCTAATCTTTCTCTTGTAAAATTCTCCCTTCAATCTTGTTGGTATGGGCTGGTCACAAAGCACTCCAAAACCAAGTCTCCACTGCAACCGTCTCGGTTTTATTTTACGTTTGACATCTTCATCAATCTCTCCATCCCTACTAATTATCGAGCCAAGGTATCAGAATGAATCTCTTTGTGGTTTTACTTGAGCTTCAATTCTCACAATTGTTTTAGCTCTTTGTACATGCCCACAAAAGTTGCGATCCGTATATTCTATCATTGTACGATTTATTTTATAGCCCTTTGATTTTAAAGCCTTCCGCCATCTCTCAAGTTTTTTATTCACATCATCTCTTGATTGATTCCCCAACACCATTTGCAATTAACATACACCAATATACCTACTCTTGAATATGAGCAGAAGATGCTAATAGTTTAAATATGAAATTTGAGAATCTCCCTAGCTTGTAAAAGTTTTTTTCTCATGTTCATAGTAAAATAAATATGAAAAGAATTTTGTTGGAATCCTCTCGTGTCATACATTATTCTAGACTACAAAGAGCTATTTGTTTACTACAGCAACTGAATACTGCAGAGGATATATTCCACAACGACCCTTCTCTCTAGCGGGTGAATCAGTATAATTTAACCATATATCCTTAGTGAAAGCAACTCCAAAAGTTCTCTACTTGTGCTCATCAGCACTGATTCTTTTTTCTTTTTTTTTTTCTTTCTCTTTCCTTCCATCAACTTTGGATGTTGAAACCATAAAAAACCATTGGCTAAATTTACATGAATAACCAGTATCATTGAAGAGACCAAGCTGAATGAAGCAGCAAGACATGATGGAATATGGAGTTACTGTGTTACTGAGGACATAGCTTTAATGGGATGAGTCGAAAAGCAGAATTCACAAAGCTGACCCATAAGATATGTGGTAAGGCTCATTGATGATGATGACAACGGTGATGATGAATATGGTTATTATTAGATAGATAACTAAACCAACAACATTCAATGTGGAATGTGTCATACTTTTTGTACGCAAATTGAAGATAAATACAGCCAGCAGTAATTTTCTCCATACCTTTGGTTCCGAAGGAATACCCTGGGCAGTTTGAAACTTAGCCAATTAATATATGGTGTTTGAATTGATTGTTATTTTTTTTTTTTTTTTACAAATTTATATAGGTCCAAGACATCCTAGAGGGAGCAAAGGTGCTTGAATGGTTGAGAGAGCATGCAGACATCCAGTTTGTAACCAGGTGATACTCTCCCTAAAGTTAATGATGATGATTGAGAGAGCATGCAGACATCCAGTTTGTAACCAGGTGATACTCTTCCTAAAGTTAATGATCATGGTTGAGAGAGCATGTTGAGGCTTTTTGTTCCTTGTGCCGAGAAATTTAGAACTGTGTTTTTATCCTTATAATCCATATTTTTTGTTTTTCTTCAATGTTGTAAGTCCCGTTCACTTTCAGTCATACACTTTTTACAGCAGTGAGTTTTAGAAATGTCAGTTCATATGTATATGGGAATTCACTTTCCTTGAGAGAAGAATACAAAAATAACTGTCACCATGCATGCAGATGGTCCACCTATCAGTTGGTTTTGAGTGTCAAAATCTGATTAATGTAGACAAAGATCTGTGCATTGGCAAAAAGCCTAACTACTACTTATAGGTAACGCCTGTTATCCAAATTCCAAATGCACAAACCATTCATTTACTTGTAAACCCAATATACCTGCAAACATTAACCCTCAAACCTCAATTGGATCTTCAGAGGGAAAAAAAGGTGGAGACTTTGGTTTTTGCAGTGTCTTTGAGGCTTGATTGTGTTGATGTACATGTGGGGCCCAATGCTAGGTGATCCATGGCATTAATTGAAGGCCACCGATCAAAGTTAGTGGATGGATCAGTCTTCGAAAGTCACACCATTCCAAAATTCTAAGCCTTGTTTGCTCGACCTCTAAATTGGTGGAGAGACTAGGATATTCCACCTAGGGTGTTTTAAAGTTTTGTTCATCCATATAGTCCATGATGGAAATGGTCTGGTCTGTCTGGATGACCAAACATGGGCCACCCACACCTGTAAACTGGAGTTGCATTTTTAAGTAGATAATCCAAGGCCTATGTCAGCCAACTGATCCTTTTTCATATGAATTGCTTGAGTGGTAAGTCATTCTTAGATTATTTTTTATTTTTATTTTTTATTTTTGGTAGAAAGTCATTCTTAGGTTGAAATTCATGAAACTGTCTACCCATCAATGAATAGGATAAAAATAAAAACCAGTTTTATATGTAATTTCATCAGTGCAATTTTTGTGTGGTCTGGCCATGAGTGCAAATTCATTAATTAAGGACATCCATTCATCAGTAGTGATGTCCTACACAATTCATATGTAGTCTTTATCTGGTGCGGTGGTGATGTGGGGGCTGTTGGGCCCACCTGTGCTTGTGTTAATTCACAGGGGGGTGTTGGTTCTCAAGGGGACCATAACAATTGGGGTTGGGTAAAGTTTCGAACCCCATCTTGTTATATTAAGTCTTTGATTTAAGCCCTTAAGACTTTAGCTTTCAAATAATTAATTTTTTTTAACAGCTTAGATCATGAAACTTCACATTTGTAATCAATAATTACAAAAGGGTATTTGTACTTGATAGAAAGATTCACATATATACTTGAAACTTCCTCAAAATGGGTGTCCCTCACCACACATGGTGAGGGATAGATGCACTTGAATATCCCCATATATATACATATATATATATATATATATATTTAAACATAAGCGGTTGAGACAGGAGAATAGAATTTGGAAGGTGAGACAATGATGATGTGAAATCTGCATCAGAATAGTTGCAAAGCGCTTGTAGAGTTAAATAAAAGGGAAGAGATACTTGGATAACTAAATTTTACTGATGGGCTATAGGAGTTTAGAAACCTGTTCGAAAAAAAAGACACTGTTACAAGATTTTACAAAGGACTAGAAATACAAAAAATTATAAAATGTACAAGAAAGCAAAGAAAGAAGTTTAAAAAGTAGTAAATAGTGCAAAAATCTAAAGTATATGATGATTTACATTATGAGTTAGGAACAAGCCAAGGAAAGAGAGATATTTTCAAGCCTGTGAAAATGAGGAAAAAAAAATATAGTAGGAATTTAAATTATGTTAAATGTATAAAGAGCAACAACCAAAAGGTCTATGTGAAGACGACGAAAAGAAAGAAATGTTGAGAGAATATTTAAAAAGCTCTTGATTAAATTTTTTATAGGATGATTAAGATCACGAAATCATACTTTGATAGTATAACATTCCTTCTACTGTAGAATTAAGGTAGCAGAAATGATGGAAACATTAATAAGATTAAAGAAATACATGAAAGGCTATAAGGTCGGATGACATTCTAATTGGGGCTTGGAAATGCTTAAAAAATTAGATGGATTTTGTTAACAAGGCTCTTAATAAGATATTAAGGACAAAGAAAATACTAGATTTGTGGCGAAGAAGTGCTATAAATCTATGTACAAGAATAAAGGAAATAATATAAGTTGCACCAATCGTCTTGAAATCAAACTTATGAGCCATACTATAAAAGCAAAATCTATGATAAAGTAAACTTAACTGCCATGTTACTTTAATCCATGTTAGGCTGGTCATAGTGAGTGGGAAAGTAAATATACAGCTGTTAAGAAATTTTACCACTCTCTATCTCTCAAATTATTTAACTTATGCAAAACAAGCAAAAATATATATATATATACTGGAAATTATACTTTACCTTTTTACCTAACCATTGTCTTTTTCACTGATTTAACATTTACTTACTTAACAATAGTAAATGAAATAAATATGTTGTTAGACGTTTAATGAAAAAAATACCGAAAGAAGATATGAAATATCTTCATCGAGTCTTCATCGATAGAAAGCCAATAATAGAGTGCCACAAGGTATAATTTTGTGAGTTTTATATAAAAAGAGTACATCAAAAGGGTATATTGATATCATTAACGATATGAGGAAATAATAAGAAGTATAAGAACTATCTATGGTATTAATTTCGATAAAAGATGGAATTAATTTCAATAAAAGTACATATATACACATCCTAATGTTCCACAAAATCATGATCACCTTTGACACCAGATATACACATTCTAATGTTTTCACAAAATATATCACCTTTGACATTTTGTAAATTCAAACTTTCACTACACCGGCACAAATAACAATAAAAATCAGACAAACCAATACAGATCAACCTAAATATTTTACATTTTTATGAAATAGAAGCTACAAGCCTACAACTGTGTCTCTATGCCTTTGAATGCTGCTGCCAAATTCCCCACTTTCAATCCTCTTTTCACGTACTCCTCACTGCAGTTTGCCAATGTTGGAATTCCAACAGAAAGATCAAAACCAGGCATATGGGTTTTAGCCAAAACTCTATGTTTATCACCTGAGGCTCCATTTTTAGTCAACTTGTTGGTAGTTCTCTTGTATGACCCAAACCACTTCTGCATTATGTAACTGTTCTTCCTCCAAGGAGGCAAATGCATGTTCCTGCTCTTCAAGGACTCTTTTGCAGCCGCACACATTAGCCTTACAAGTTGTTTGAGTGTTTCGGGTCTGCAAATGAATATGGATGGGAAGGACTGGAGCAATGCAAGGTATTGAGCTGTTGGGCGCGCAATCTCGAATTGGCCAGTGAGACTGGTTTCAACAATGTAGCGGTTTCCACCATGAAAGATGTCGACGTACTCATAACTGCCGGCTGGGAGTTGGCGTGTTTTCTCCCATCTTGACTTGCAGAGCCCTGGAAAGATGTTTGATTTCCATCAAGACAATGGGAAAACATATAAAATATAAGAGAGAGAGAGAGAGAGAGAGAGAGAGAGAGACGATTGGACTCAAAATTTAATGAACTATGGAGTCATGAATTTATAACCATAGTCACCGAGTTCATAGTTGGACCGATTCACATTCAAGTATTTGGAGACTTGATTTTAAAATTTCATGGGGTAGGTTCATTTGTTTTGCTTTTCTAGGAGTTCCAAGTAAAACCAGTCTGATGATCTAATTCATCCGAGTCTACGTGTAAATCTGTCTTTGGAGCTGGAATACAAAATTCGAAGCGTGTAAATCTGTCTTTGGAGCTGGAATACAAAATTCGAAGCACTTAAAATACATGTTCTCAATATTACCTCTTATCAGATTGATCACGTGTAAAGGAAGTGATCAAAATAATATCAAAATAAAGTTTCAGACTTCACATGTGATCAATCCTAATTAAGATGGAGCCAACTCCAATTAAAGTTAGATATATATGGACTAATGTTAATACATAGAGGAGTTGGGTTTTAGAGGAACTTAAAAATATCACTAATGGATTCACGAACAGTTTGCAAACTAAATTGTGATTTGTTCAGACCGAACTTTTTACTTATTTGAGTGCCTTATTAGCATACCATGTTTTAAAGCTATAAATCAAACTGTTACATTTGACAAGTTGATTACATATGTTTCTTGGACCAAATCAAATTGTTGTCTAATCTCTACAAACAACGAACTCTTAACTCAATACGCTTCCAGACAGAGAATGCGAATCTTCCATAACCTTAAATCTATAAATTGACCCGCTAAAAGTTCCTTAATAGATTGATATATCCCCAGTAGATCATTGATTTAACACAAACATTTTAACGATTCATTAAAGACCCAACTTCGTCTAAAAAAAATTTTCAACTGTTGATCTCAGTTTCATTGTCACGCTAACCCTAGCTAAGTAGTGTTGGAACTATGAACTAAGAATGTCTCTCAACAGTTTCTTTCAAGTTGGGATATGTTTTCTTATTTGAATGATACTAAAATGAAGGCTTACGTAAGCAGACCAAATGTTCTCACAAAAACCTAGAAAACATAGCCAAGCATATCATACATCAACTCATTGCATTTTCCAGGTGATAATAGAGGAGGTCGCGTACAACTCTCGATTCATATAGAACAAGATCCATGATTTGCCCACTTTTTACAGCTAAATTTTTTCGATCGACTTTTATCTTGTGACTAGCACATGTAGAGACATACACGGGGACATTTGGGAGCACAAAACATATACATTTATCAAAAATTCGAAGAGCACGATAACACATACCTGCATCGAAACCCTTCTTTCTGAGCTCACGCATCAACCGGCGCTTGTAAATCTCTGTACCTGGCACCATTCCAATCCTCTGGCATGCTAATTCTATTTCGGTTCGAATCTTTTCATCTAATAAAACCAAACCCCCTCCCTTTAGTAGGCTATGAATCATCATCTCCTTCTCCTCGTAATTCTTCTCCTCTTTATTTTTCTCCGTCATCTCATCATCATCCTCCTCGTCATTGTTGTCATTCACTTTTGGGTTGAACTCCGCAGCCTCTTCTTCTCCCTCGTAGAATAAGAATGAGTCGACAAGATCTTCTAGTTCTAATGAGCTATCGGCTGCAGCAGAATGCTCGCTTCCACTACTCTCACAGAGGCGCACTCGCGCAAGCTCGCTGAAGGGTGCCATGGCTCGCTTGAATCTTACTGCTACTGCTACTGCCTCCATGGCTTGCTAAGGCAAGGATATGGAGATTTGGATGCTTTAATTTTGGTTTCTTTCACCTAGCCCTTTTCTACTACTTCTTTCTGTCTAACCTTTATCAAACGCCTGAATGAAAGAGATAGTCATAGTTGTAGTTGGTCTTCTCCATTTATTTATAGGCCAAGCCTAATAGAAGTCCCAATAATTCGACTAGTGGCAGTCAGTATGACATATAATTTTTTTTTTTTTTTAATAAGCATTTCCTAGTATATTAGCTTTGGGTCAAAGTGAGTCGGCCACACTTCCCATTTTTTGACTTAAATCTGATCGAACTTATGGAGGGCTTAACACTGTTAGTTCAAAATTAATTTCAGAAGGGAATAGTTGTTTGGAGAGGTTCTATCATGATAAGTAGAAGAATGTTGGTGGCTACTGGTCTGGATCCTTTGTAATTGGATGGGACCTACTAAGGATGATTATGTATTGAAAAGATGATCATGATCAGGAGGAGATCGATCATGATTATGTCTCTTGTTATTTCAGTTGGCTAAACCAGTTGGATGATCACTTTGGTCTCTACTCCATGTGCCACTTGATGGACGGTCAGAATTTCTTTTACTAAAAAAACACGCGTGGGTCTTCGATTAAAGTTACTGTTTCTTCAGATAACACTTGAATATACACGTGAAGCTCCTATAAAAATTTTCCCCCACCAAAAAAAAACAAATAGCGTCCAGGTTCATTGAACTTGAAAGTGCTTTGATTTAGATATTGCATGTCCAGGTTCGTTGAATCTAGTTTGCGTCTATATACACAGCGGAGTGGCCGCATACAAGCTGCATTCCTTATTGCGATTCGGAGGAATGATCTGATTATTATAATCGAAATTCGTACCCTTATATCTTCACTTAGGTCAGCTAATTTAACTGCACTATGATAATAAAAAATTAAGAAAACAAGGTCAAATAACATGTGGGTGCCAAGTGCATCATTTGATATTTGCATGTAGGTTTGAAGTTGAGGTGATGGGTCTGATCACTGATGCATTCAAATGAATCATTTCATAAGATCTAAATGTGGGTCACAACCATGGACATGCCTAATTGCCACCAATGGGATGGTACTGCTTTTGTGATTTTATTGTCAATTACTACTTCTGTGATTATAGTACTTCTGTGATTAAGTAGACTTAATTTAGTTCACAAAATTTATATTTCACCATAAAGCCTAAATACCTTTAATTGTGGGTCCAAAATATGAGCAGTTTATATGGTCAATCTCAATTATCATTATGTGCTTAATTCTATCAATGCAGGGTGATTCTGTGCCGGGGTGTTCGTGGCCCGAGTTGGGCCGAGCCAAGCAATATCCATGCCCAGCCTGATTCTTAAACCATTGGCCCAAACCCGAATCCTGACATAGGTCAAAAGTGCTTGGCTCAAGTGTGGCCCACCTAAAGAAGGTAAAGTTCAAGCCTACGTGGATAATGTTTATATATATATATATATATATAGGGGCCAGCTCTCTTAAACTGCAGCTTAGCTTATTCTAAGTTGAAACGAGGCTGGTCCCACAAAATCAAAGTCGATTATGCTGTTTTTTGCATAATGATCGTCTCCAAAATCAAGATAAATCCAATCAGAACTGGATTTTTCAGTTCCATCATGCAAAAAACAGATATAATCAAGTTTGATTTGTGGGACCAGCACTATTCCAACTTGGGACTAACACTATTCCAATTTAGGATAAGCTAAGCTGCAGTTTAGGAGAGCCCTGCTCATATATATATATATATATATATATATATATATGAGATGCTCATATGAGAGAGATCCCTCACCTTATATGAGAGATATGGGTGGGGGCCATCACATTTAAACTGTTGGCATTGGATATAGATGTGAGGGCTCCCACCTTATCTCTCATAATAAGGTGAGAGCATCTCTCATAGGAGCAACTCTCATATATATATGTGCTCCTGTGAGGGTATCTCTCACCTTGCTATGAGAAATAGGGGTGAGGGCCCTCACATTTAAGTTGTTGGCATTGGATTTTGATATGAGGGCGGATGTGAGGGTCCCCACCTTATCTTTCATAGTAAGGTGAGAGTATTTCTCATAAGAGCATCTCCAAGGCTTAGCTCAGTTGGTTGGGTTGTGCATGTACCTCCATCATTGAAAAAAAAATAAACAATTAAATTGAGTCCCCATCTCTACCACTAAATCGAAGCTCAGCCTGTGTATTAAACAAACCTAAATTTTATGTCCAAGCCTAATCGGCGCACCAAAACCAAAGGCTCAAGCCTGCCCGAAGGGCCTAGGGCTAGGTAAGGTTCAAACTGGTCTTGTCGATGAGCACCCCATAACTCTATGGAGTTTGGATCCTTTTAGACTTTGACTTGGAGACATCCTGCGTGAAAGGAGTGGAACTCTAAAGTGGGGCCTCATCTATTTAAAATTTGAGCCCTTCAAAATAAATGCTCTTTCAATATATCAGGTATTAATGCAAGATTGATTGTTTGATAAATAACGTCATTGATGATTATGCATATGATTGTGTTTGATTTTTAATTTTTAAGAGTGTATATGATTTTGTTAATCACTTTTCTAATCAAAAGGTTAATTTTATGGTGGGACTTTCTTCTCTCTGGGTAAAATTCGGAGATATACTATATATTACAAAAAAAATTTATTTTGAACTGCTCGAATTTCCAAAAGGTGGCGCTAACGTAGAGTTCCCATTGTTCAACTCTAGATTTTTCAAAGTCAGCATCCTGGGATTGGTATTGAATTCCATGTACTCCCTCGATGCATGAGTAGACTCAAATTGATTTGACAAGTTTTATAGTTGACCCATGTAACTATTAGAATAGGCAACCGGACAAGTTAGAGGTGGCAAATTAACAAGTTGGATTGTCTCGAAACAGGTCATGTTGACACGCTTGTTTACATGTTAAATTAAGGTTAACTTGTATCTAACCTATAGGTTAGATAACTTCAGCCCGCAACCAATGTGTGTCAACCCGCAACTGATGTGGGTAAACCCCGATTCGACATATTACTTGCATCCAACACAGATCAACCATTTAACCGACCCGACCTAATTAACATGTAGAAGTTGAGTTTAGTTGTAGGGAAAAGAAGACCGAAGTACGTACAAAAATATTAACCACCGAATCATTTAAATCGGTTTGATGTGTGGGTCGGCTTAACCCGATCAATTTAAATGGCTCTTGGAGGTCAAACCTAACACGATATATTTTACTGCAGCTCAGAGTTATTATAAAATGTTGGTCGGGCTATGTGGGTTCGATATTGGTCAATTTTATGGTTCGAGTCAGCTTTTGCTACCCCTATGACAAGGCATACATGTACCACTAGGGATGGCATGGAACAACCATATTTTGGTATACATGATTGGAATGATGACTCCGCAATTCTAACTCTTTCACATCTTTATCCATTTACACCATACGATTGGAATGATGACTCCACAATTCTAACTCTTTCACATCTTTATCCATTTACACCATACGATTTGTCCAATAGAGTCCACTGGAGGGGGGAAAAAAGTGGAAACAGGGCGGGTAGTGCAGCCAAAACTCAAACTTGACTCGAGTTGTAATCCATGAATCCGTTTCCACTTAAAATCCCAAACAGTCCAATACCAACGCTGCCCTAATAAGGTTAAATGCGACTCATTATCATCCCTAGATACACGCAATATATGAAGCGAAGTGGATTTGATTTCCAATTTCGCAGTCAATTTCATATGTGATTTTGACTGTCTTATAATTTTTTATGTCCTTCTAATGCTAGGCCCTACCAACTAATGGGCCAGAGATAAAGTACACTTTTTGGACCCTATCTGACCCTTGTATTTTTAATAACATGGTAAAAATTAATTTGGTTTATGCCGAGGCTCAAACTCAGGATAATATGGATTTCAAAGAAGCAACCCAACCACTATACCACAGAGCATCTTCTTATTAATAGTTATCAACAAAAACTTAAAATCAGTTAATGCGAAAGGGACTTAGCCCTTGACCTTGAGTTGAAATTTATCTACGAGGTATTTATAAAAATAACTATATTTTTAAAATATTGACCCCTATAAATACTGTTGTTATTATTTTCATACTTATGCATTGTACTTTAAGCATAGATGATCAAAATTTTGAAATAACTATTTTATATGATTTCTTATATAGTCATTAATTTTCTATGACAATCATTTTACGATAAAATTAAACTCAAATGAACATATAATATATGGAATTGATCAACAAAAATAATAAGTTTCATAATTAATAAGAAAATATCAATATTATTGAAAAAATAAAAACTTGCAACAACAGCGTGGAGCTAAAGAGGAGGCGGGAAACATGTAACTGATGTGCTAAGATGCACGCTTGCTGATAGAGAAATGGTAGAGTCTGGGTTTTTTCTTTTTTGTGTGTGTGGCTTTAACTTTTATAAATCGTGATGTAAATGGAGTGGAATACTATGATAGACCCCATCTATTAAAAATTACAATCATTAAGGCAAACATCCTTACTATTTATGAGTTACATCAAATTCTCACCTCATCCTGGGTTATTTCCACTATCAAATTGATTCTTTGATAAAAAAAAAAAAAAACAAAATACTAGAGTTTTCCAAATAAGTTTTTTTTTTTTTTTTTTTTTTTAATTTGGACTCTCCACTATGCCTTTTGTCTATTAAGAAACTCTCAATTTCAGCCTATTTCTATCAAGGCAATAGCATTTGAGTGTCAATGGGTCCAAGTGTCTATAAGTGCCACTAATCTAAAGAATTTCAAGTATTTTTGTTTCTTCTAATTATATGATTTTTTTTTCTTTTTGTTTAGAATGTGAAATGTTGATTTATGGGTTGTTTGGTATATTTAATCCTCAGTCTTTTTTATTTAATCCACTCTCGATTCTGGGTTGTCTGCTTTCTTTTTTATCTATTGATTTTTATTGTACACTTTTTTTAAGAATGCGGAACTAATGGTAAAAAGAATCTCCAATAATATTGGTCCATCTAAATAAAGAATTAAAGTTCATTCTTATTATCATCATTTTCTACTTTCTCCAATATAATTTTATTTCTCTTTGTCAACAAGCGAACTTTCATTTTTTCCATTCATTTACTTTTAAGTTCATTGTATTTTTTTAGAGCAACTTCAATAATTTATTTTTTTCTTTGTGTCTCTTTTGAGTCTCGTCTCATGTCTCATTTGCATGCTTAGTTTAGATCAGTATTCAACTCATTTTAAAATGTCATCATCTTGAGACAATTGGTGCAATTATTAAACATTTCAATGTGAGAGGTAAACCTTTTTTAATTCATTTACTTTTGAGTTCATCATATTTTATTTGATCAATTTTAGTTATATCATTTTAATATGATTTATACAAAAAGAATTATCATTTTAAAATTTCTATAGATTTGATAGATTTTTATATATGGTTTGTATTTGTATGGTTTTCATATATTGTGAGTTTCTTTGTTTCCCCTTTTTTGTTTCAACCTTTGGGTATTGGGTTCTCCTTGATTTTTTTTTCTTTTAAATCATTTTTTATCAGGGGATTTTATATGAATTCTCATTTTTCTGTTCTATTTTTTAAATTTTTTTAATGCTTGTCATTATGAGTTAATTATTTATTTTACTTCCAATGGGTTCTTTAAGTTCTCTTTGTGAAATCTTTTTATAGATTTTTCTTATTTCTTTTGTGGCTTCAGATTTCCATTTTTGAGTATTATATTATCATAAGTTAGTTTGGTTCTTCTAAATTTCTTTTATCATTGTATAGTCTATGAATCTTTATTTTTATATATTTTTATAGCCTTTCTAATAAAATTTATTTCATTTTATTTTGTATTTCTTTTATTATAATTTCTCACTTGTGATGGGTTTTTAGCTTTTTTTTATGGTTTTTCATGAATTTGTAGGTTCTTTTGTCTTTGCCCTTCTGTGCTCCATTTTTTAGTTTTTTTTTTCTCATGAGTGTTTTGATTCTTTTAAATTGCTTATGTTATTAAGTTGATTATGGATTTTCTTTTCTATATATTATTTCTATGTGTCTTTCTAATTTGATTGGATTTTATTCATAGTTTATATTGTTTATTTGTTTTGATTTTGTTTTTTAGTTTTCTTGATCATTAATATTCAATTTTCATGAGCTTGTGTTTTTGTTAAATTATATGGTATTCGGTATTGAATTCTTTTGGACTTCTTTTTTTTTTTCCTCTCTCAGACTAAATCCTTTTGCATTTAATTTTAAAGAAACTGATCATAAATTTTTTTTATAAATTTTAATATTATGATTATATTGCCTTTGCTAAGCACGGGCGTGTTTTTCTAGTATTTACATGATTAGAGAAAAGAAGCATCTAAATAGATACAATTTTATGTGGAACTAGGTGAATGAATTAAACCTGGCAAAAGGATAGTTTTAATCCATTCATTTAAGTCACTAATTGTTGGAAAAACTACTTAAAAGTGGCATGACAATTAAATATTAAATTAAATGGTAATAACCGATTGTTGAATCTTGCACCTACGGTCTATTGGAGAAAGTCGAACAGCAGCAACGGCAATAGATATTTGGCGGAGGCACATCTATGACACTCTCTCTAGGAAAAGTTCTGTCCCTTGGGATAAAACCCAGATGCGAAGATTTTCAGCAGAACCACCCCTAGGATACAATGACCTTCTTGTTCAGGCCAGTCGCACACGCAAACTAAACTCTAGACTCCTTTTCAGAATGCTCACAGAAAAAGCAGAAGATCAGAGACGAAGACCGGAGAATTTCTTCTTCTTTTTGTGTTAAAACCTACAACAGAGAGATGGCCCTAATATAGTGAGATTAGTGTCCGTTGGGCATTAATCCTCAACATTAAAAAAAAAAAACCATTAAGCCCATTAATCCCACAATGTTAAAAACAAATAAATCACAACGTTTGAATGTTTTAATTCACATTAAATACAACGTTTAAAATTAGTTTATAAAAAAAGATTAAAATAGTGATTTTATTTATTGAAATAAATAAATAAAATAATTACAAATAGCTGGCAATTCTATATCAAAATATGGGTCCCTCTAGGCCAGGTTGAGTTGGATTTACACCCCCTTTGTGCGCAATATACACACGCCCGATTAAATGTTTTCTGAACCCAGCACCCCAAGTCAATCCAGACTCATGTGCATGCATAGAGCTAATGGCAAAATGCTCAAAAGTTCTTAAAGAGTATAGCGGTGGAAAAGCATATAAAGCCTTCTCAAGAGTTGAGCCTAAGCAATGTGGGATGCCAGGTTTACCCAATAGCCTACACTGCCCATATAAAATAAATTGTGGAAAAAGACAAAACATCTTTTCAACTTAAATGTGAGGGCCCCCACCCATCTCTCACCAACTTGGTGAGAGTATCTCTCACTAGAGCATCTCCCTATAAGTATATCTAGAACAATCATCAATAAAAGTAATAAAATAGTATTTTTCACATTTAGCAATAGTATTACTTAAATCACATTTATCAGCATGAACCAACTGAAGTAATGCAGATTCTCTTTCTACATGCTGAAATGGCTTATGAGTAATTTTTTTATTGATAACATATTTCACATTTCTTGTATTCACCTTCATATTTATCAATCAATCCATCATTACTCTTATTTTTCAGGGCTCTAAAATTAACATGACCTAATCTACCATGCGATTCATCAATAGAAGCAACAATATAAGTAGAAGAAGATGTAGCATTATTATTGATAACATTCAACTTAAACATGCCCTCACATGCATAACCCTTATCAACAAATACACCTTTCTTGGTAATTACAAACTGGTTAGATTCTATTACCTGTTTAAATCCGTCCTTATTTAGAAGATAACCAGATACAATGTTCTTTCTCAATTCTGGAGCATGGAACACATTTAGCAAGGTCACGGTCCTCCTGGAAGTGAACTGAAGTTCAACCTTCCCTTTACCGATTACTTGACTAGTAACGGTAGCTCCCAAAGCGAGCTTACAATCATTTTTGTGACCTTTTCATAGTTCTTGAACACACCTCTATCAAAGGCAACATGGGTGGTTATACTAGTGTCAATCCACCATCCTTCACTCTTTCCTGTACTGATAATATTCACTTCAGAAATAACATCAACTAGATTTTCCTTTTCAGTACTATTAGATTGAGGCTTGGTTGTTTGAGATTGTTATGGAAATTCCTTTCGGTGACGACATTTTCTTGCACTGTGTCCCGGCTTGCCACAAACAAAGCAACTGCTTTTAGCCTGTGGCTTGGCGATCCCTTGATTTTTACTGAACCTTTTATTCTGGTTTTTCTTTTTATTCTTCCTTTTAAAGGGTGGGTTATACTTCTTATTCTTGCCTAGATGTTGGTAAAACTTCCCTTTCTTTTCACCATCAACTTGGGATTTAGATTTAGCTATGTTTAGTTTCCCACCATTCTCAGTCAAATCCTTTTGATCACTAATCCAGGCTTCTTCCTCAATTCTCAAGTAGCACTAATGGCGCTCCAAGGAATAATCCTTCCTCTTATGTTGAAGGGTTTTTTTGTATATCCTTCCAAGTGGGTGGTAATTTTTCAATAATACTAGCCACTTGGAATTGTTCATTAATTCAGATCCCTTCCTTAACAATTTCATTCACAATGGTCTGTAAGTCATGTACTTGAGGAAGAATGGGCTTGTCATTTACCATCTTAAAATTCAAATAGCGACCAACTGCATACTTCTTAGCCCCAGACTCCTTTGTTTTATATATTTTTTATCAATAGCTCTCCAGAGGTCTTTAGCAATCGGTCTTCAGAATACATATTATAAATGTTGGCTGCTACCAGGTTCAGAATAAGACTTTTGCACAAATAATCATTTTCTTTCCATTTCTTTGGTGCATAGGAGCCACCTGGTCCATCTTCACATTCAAGGCATGGTTAGGTCAGGACATAAGCAATTTTCAAAAAGGTCAATTCTGCTGCCAACATTGGAAATTAGATCCGTCAAAACTATCCAACCGAACTAGGTCCTAATGCATGAATTTGACAACGGAAGTAGCCAAGTCAAGTCCTAAAATTGTTGAAAAAACTACAAGAAAGGGGCTGTTGACAATTAAATATTAAATCAAACGGTAATAGCCAATTGTTTTGTAACTACGGTCTGTTAGAGGAAGTCAAAGAGCAGCAACGACAGCAGATATTTGGCCGATGATACTCTATTTGGAAGAGTTCCAACCCTAGAGATGAAACTCAGATGCGAAGATTCTCAACAGATTCGCCCTTAGGATACAACAACCTTCTCGTTCGAGTTTGGTCGCACATGCAGCCTGAACTTCAAACTCCTTTTCAGAATGCTAACAGAAAAAACAGAAGAACAGAGAAGAAGAGCAGGGTGAAATTTTAACTTTTTGCTAAAACCTACGACAGAGAGATGGACCTAATATAGTGAGATTAGTGTTCGTTGGGCATTAATCCTCAACGTTAAGAAAACCATTAAGCCCATGAACCCCACAATGTTAAAAACAAATAAATCACAATGTTTTAATGTTTTAATCTACATTAAGTACAACGTTTAAAATCGATTTATAAAAAAAAAAATAATGATTTTATTTATTGAAAAATAATGGCAAAAGGTTGGGCTGCATTTGCATCCCCTTTGCTCGATATACATGCAGGATGCGCGTCACGGACACGCTCCCGGTTAAACATTTTCCAGAGCCAGCACTTCAGGTCAAGCTTGACTTGCGTGCACGCAAAAAGCTCATGGCAAAATGCTTAACAGTTCGAGGTGGAAAAGCATATAAAGCCTTCTCAAGTGTTGAACCTAAGCAATGTGGGGCCAAGTTTTCCAAATAGGCCACACTACCCATATAAAACAAAATGATGAAAAAGACAAAACATCTTATCAAGTGAAGTCAAAACACCTTTTGGATTTTTTGAAACAATTAAAAGCCCAACACTAATTAGATAAGAAGACATTTGAATACCTTTAGAAAGTCATCTTCATCTTCGTCAAAACCTTGTCCTAACTATATTGTTAACCTTTAGAAAGCTGCAGGCCAAAAGAGAAAAAGAGAGAGAGAGAGAGAGAGAGAGAGAGAGAGAAAATGGTCCAATATATATCATGTAGAACTTCTTAAGAAAAAGAAAAGAAATACATTTTGTCAAATACAATAATACGTACCTATCATTAGTTCAAGCTCACCCAATTTCATCATGTCGTGCCATATTATTCACTATTGATGTTTGAAGTATTGATAAAATTGAACTTGGAAAATAAAGCCATTAAGCTTTGAGGTCCAATTATGATTTTAAATATCGGTTCTTGCTACTGTAATGGATACTTACAAAAGTACCAAGATACCTGATACATCAATACATATTGTGGGTCAAAGACACTAGATAGGGGCCGTTGTGAGCTATTATTTTTCTTTTTCAACTAAAATGATTTTTTTCACCCCAACCTAGAGGGCTAGGATGCAAGAAAGAGCCTGCATGCACATGAGAAAGTAGATCACTCAAGTGGGAAGGAAGCCCACACAAGTGGAAAAGGAGCCCGCACAAGCCAGAAGAAGTGACGTACGATAAGAACTGATACACCAATGTTAATACATGAACTTATTTGCTTCAACAAAGTCATTTAGAAAAAATCGATCTACAGAGATAGGCCAGGTTTTCAGCATTGAAAGGAAATCCATTAGCTAGTGTATCGGGTCAGGAAGCTAGGTATCCTAGACAACATGTCTAAGTAGTCAACATGTCTAAGTAGCCCAAATCCAGCTCAAGGAGCTAGGCTTGGCTCCGTGCTTGACTTGGGCCACAAGAACACCTATACTTATTTGGTGGTTTTTTTTTTTCTCGGTGTAATTGTTGTCAATTGAAATCTTCTAGGCCTGGCTAACCATATTTAAGAGGCTTAGAAACACAACTCAACTTTAAAGGTTAGTGTGAGTTTGGTATCATGCCTATGCTAAGAAAATTTCTACTCTTGGAATGAGTTTTGTTGAAATTGATCATATTCTGAGAATGGACCATGCATTATTACATCTATGTTATATATAGACTTTTAAGAACTTTTCTTTAAAAAGATAAGTGAGTCTTTGAATTTCTCAATAAAACATACTATACATGGATGAGGATAAATTAATCCTCCAATGGGGCATACCCAATTAAAACATAAAAATCAACTAAAAGAGATATCTACAGGCCAAGTCAAGCAAAAAAAGCAGTGGCCCACAACTAAACCAGACAAAACTCACTCAGGAGTTTACTAAGAAATGAAGATCTTCCATCGAAAGACAGGTAGGAATACCATGCAAAGATTTGAATTTCCTACGTGATTTTATTGATCGAGTGCAAATATGGTAGAAGTGTGCTTCTTGAAATCGAGTAAGGTTACTCCTCAGCGCCCTTGCCTGGAACAAATCTCTCTACATTGATTGGCTTGGATCTTTTAGGATTTTAAGCAAGTTACTATCTACTTCAATTGATAGATTCATGACACCTTTTGGAATCAGCTGAAAAACATCATGAGTGCTATGATAAAAACCCAAATTGGATTCAATCACACCATGGGATCATCCTTATCTCTCTAAAAAAGCACTCATCAACACATGATGAATATGAAAAATTGTTAAGCAGTTTTCTTTTGGTGGCTCTATGTATGCAGAAACCCAAACATGAGGAACTAAAGAAGGCAAATCCCACTGACTTGAATACTTGTTTGGCAAAGATATACCAAAAAAAAAAACCCAATCTACTTCTCACCTTTTTCAAAATTACCTTCAAAATATCATATGGATTAGATGCTTTATTTTTATATATTCAATTATTTCTTTCACACCATACATACCACACAAAAGTAGGAAATATAAGCTTACCCAAGCACTGAAGATCTGCATCATGGGGGTTAAGTCTATCAAGGATGGAAATAAACATTTCCGATGGAGAGTCACAAGGAACTACGGGAAGGTAACACTTCTGAAGAAGTCCAGCCCAAACTGTTTTGGAAAATGGGCAATGAGAAAGTAAATGTGAAGCTGTTTTCCAAGTGCAATCACATAGAACACATATAGAATCATAATTCAACCTGGCGCCGAAGTAAAAGGTATTTTGTTTTGAGGCAGCCTTCAAACACCATCCATGCACAAAGAGAGAATTTCTTGATGCACACTTTATACCAAATCCATTCTACCCACGGTGAAGAAACAACATTATGATTACTCATAATCTTATAAGCATATTTAAGAGTAAATCTACTATTATCCTCTGCTATCCAAATCACCTCATCAGAATAATTAGATATATTCCTGATTTCTTCTCTAATTTTTCTTCAAATAGAGATATGATCTCTAGAAAATGGACGAGGGAGATGCCATTCATTATTAGCCACAAATCAAGTTACCAGATCATGGGATTTTAGTCCAAGGTGAGATGGACGATCCTCATATAAATCTATTAATCTTTCATCATCCAGCCATCTATCATATCTGTAAGTGCAAAAACGGTAACTCACAAGATAAGAGGGTGCCTTAAAGGACTTAACCAAATGACCGTCGAGAGCTGACTGATAGTGGTTCGGAGACACCTGAAAGAAAAGAGAGAAAAGGTCAAAGGACCCTGGCTGTGGCAGCACAGGGCTCTCCGATGCCTCAGTTAGTGGCGGTACTGGATTTTGGATGGAGAAGAAGAGAGGCAGTATGAAGATGTATTCTTTTTATGCATACCTTGTTCAAATGCTATCTCCCCCTTATATATGAGTGTTACCGAGGACTTTGTCATGGGCTTGATGATCTGGCTGCTGAGATCATCAGCTCACAAAATAATAAATGGAAGTCCATCACAGCCCACATCGCATTTATTGCCAGTCCGATCAGCCCGCACAGCATTAAATGCCAGTCATATTGGGCCTGATCGGATTGGACTCGATGGCAGGCGAAGATCTCACTGGATCCTTTCTGGGGCCTCCCCCGATGGGAGTGTGACCGTTGGATGCTGCCCTGTCAGAGGGTTGGACGGCCAGGATGACGTCTGTCTTGTCACTGTGCGCCTGGAGGCAGGAGATATTTTAAACACGCGCCTCGGCTGGCAGTCTCCCTAGTCGCAACCGGGATGCGTGTCGGGGCCGGGTTTAGTGGATGACGGCCTCAGCCGGACTGAGGCCATCAACTGCACCACGACTGGCGCTCCAATGCCACGGCCGGGATGCGCTCAGCCGGACTGGAGATAAGGACATTAGTTAAACTGCTCTGGGACGATTAGGAATCTCCCCACACAATAGCCCCCTAGCTTGTGGCTCCTCTGGGATCTCGGGATCCCGAACTCAGTGGAGTCGGAAGCTACGAAGGTGTTGCTACAATCGTAGGTCTTGCGTTGGTGACAGCTGGCGTCTAATCCTCTCCAAACTTCTTTTCCCGCCCGAGATAATAAATGCAGCGCGTCAATCATGAAGGAGTGGGATAGGCTATGCCACGCGTCCCCGTTTGATCAGCTGCGCCGCTGGACACGGGAAGCGTACAGTCGCCTGATGCAACGTTTCGAATTTCGGGAACGGCGCTCGGGGCGGGGCGGCGCTTCTTCTGATACAAAAGGCTGCTGTTGTCTTCTTCTCCTCATCCTCTACACCCGAAGAACTGATCCAGAAGCCCTCTGCCGCTGAACAGATCGCTGCGACGTATACCTGAGGGTTTTCCGGTTACGTTTTCCGAGCGTGAGCTTCTCCCTTTCCTTAGATCCCCCTTTAGGCCTCGTCTCTCTTTCTTCTGACCACACATGGGGATTTACAGTCACTGGGTAGAGAACGATATCGCCATAGATGGGCTTAGGATGGCGTACAAAATACCGGACGATGTACTGATCAGACGAGCGGACCCTGCAGACCACGCACTTCGCTCGTACTCGGGGGGCTGGATGCCTTTCCCGTTGATCGCCATTGTAGAGGGCGGAGTTAGGTTCCCCCTAGACCCACTCCTCAGGGCCTGCCTCAGCACTTGGGCCCTCAGTCCGTGTCAGCTGTCGCCTAATGGCTACAAAGTCATCATGGGCACAGCCGTGCTGAACAAAAACCTAGGTATTGACCTCGGTGTCCATGACATCGAAGATGTCTACGACGTATGTAAGTCCAAGGAGGATGGCTATTACCTCCGAGTCCGGCCCCGGTGCACAGCCTTCGTCACAGCACTCGAGGACTCTAGCAAATACGTCGGAGACGACCTCGTGTGCGTCTCGGGGAACTGGGAGTTTGGCGCCGAGGAGGACAGGGTGCACAGGGTACCGCGTCACCCCGGGGTCGTCCCAAGTAATCCCCTTCGCTCATTACTGCTAATCTCATTTTCCTCTCTGCTTTTGTGCTCGCTGGGCTGATGTCCCTTTGGTTCATTTTGCAGCTGCTCGCGAAAGGAAGCAACGAGCTAGGCGGGAGGGCTGGAGAAAGAACGAAGAGTGGTACCAGGCTATCAGGAGGTGCACCGACTTCAACAACAGATCTGCCTGGGCGCTACTGGGCTACGAGCCGAGGTACCGGGGATATAACAAGAGATCAGTATTGCCCCCTGCGCTGCTTCAAGGAGAAGTCCCGGGACCAAGTGAGCCCTTTGCCAGCAGCCGTGCAGAGGCTGCGCTTGAAGAAGGGGGGACTTCTCGAGCCGTGACCGGCGCTGAGGCATCACCCGAACCGCGATCCTCCCCTGAGCCGCAGTCAAGCAGCACCCCTTTAGTGAGGAGGACGCGGCGCCCTCACACTGACTCAGGAGAGATGTCACGGGTCCCGGCGTTCGTGGATCTGGAGGCACTGGCCCTAGGGAGCGAGGGCGAATCATCTCCGCCGGTGGTCCGGGATTTTGCTGGACACTCAGCTCCCAGCCCTGGTGAGTCCCCTCGGGCTGTCGAGGTGGCGGTAGCGACCCGCGAGCCGAGTCCGGAAGCCCAACATTCTCCCGAGGATGCTCGCAACGAGAGCTCCTCGAGAAAGAGGCCGAGGGAAGAGGGAGACGGCTCGGGAAGGGCATCGCAATCGGCCGAGCCAGCGCCTTGGGCACCGAGCTTCCTGCTCGAGTCAGGGAGGTCTATGACTGTGGAAGACTGCATTCACAGGAGGCCAGATCCCCTCGTGCTCGAGGCACTTGGCCATGCTTGCGCACTGCCGCGCGACATGGCCCGGTTGGGGAAGATGAGCGACCCAAAGCTGGTCACGTCGCTACTCCACTCTTGCTTTCAGGTAACTTGGCTTGTAATTTTAATTGCTTTGCTGGGTGCCCCACTTCGGCTACTAACATGCCCCGATTTCTTGACAGACGTTGCAGAAGTCGATGGTAGTCATCGACAGGTTCAGCAAGCAGGGTCCCTTGGTGGCTGGCCTAACCGAGGAGAAGAGGGAGCTCGAAGAGGCGCTGGGGTCCAGCGTCTCGAAGGTCAACCAGCTGGAGGCGTTCCAGGGTGGCCTCCGGACCAAACTTGGGGAGGTGGCGATGGAGATCGAAAACGAGAAGATGAAGAACGCCGACCTCGAGGCCCAAGTGGAGAGTTTGAGGAGCGACCTTCGCGCCGAAACGAAGCGGGCGGACGAGGCGGAGGCCAAAGTCAAGGCTGAGAGTGAGGCGGCCTTCCAGGACGCGGCCACCCAAGCGACCGTTTACTACGGCGCGAAGGTATTCCGCGTTCGAGACAAGGCGTGGGCGAAGGAGTGGCGCGCCGCTTTGAGGGAGGTCGGGATTTCGGAGGACCACCCGTCCTTTGTGAACCCTCCGATCTATCCCGGTCCATCGGCCCCGGATAACACAGTAATTATCGGTCCCCCGGTCGGTGTCGACAGTGACCCAGCCCCTCAAGAAACCTCCGCCGACGTCCCCTGTGACCCAGCTCCACAAGAACCATGAAGACCTGGTCGCTGTTATCTGTCTGCTTGCTCTCTTTTTTTTTTGTTAAATCATCGTGTAATCTGCGCTTTAAAATGTAAACTTCCAGTAATCAATGAATCGAACTTTTTATCATTATTCAGTCCCGCTCTGTTTGCATGCTCGATTTCCTCATGCTGCTTGTGCTTGTCTCTTTTTTCTTTTAAACAAGATCATAACGGGTAATTAAAGTGGCGATGACATCATATGATGCCGATGCCTTCACGGTACTGAGGCGGCCACAATGGCCCCATGCCTAGGCGGTGCGTGCATCACGGCCCGTAGGCTTCATGCCGGGGTGGTGCATGGACCAGCCCCACGGCAATCGTAGTGGCCCGTAGGCTTCATGCCGGGGTGGTGCATGGACCAGCCCCACGGCAATCGTAGTGGCCCGTAGGCTTCATGCCGGGGTGGTGGTGCATGGACCAGCCCGTAGGCTTCACGGCAATCGTAGTGGCCCGTAGGCCCGTTCATGCCGGGGTGGTGCATGGACCAGCCCCACGGCAATCGTAGTGGCCCGTAGGCTTCATGCTGGGTCGACAGTGGGGACAAGAGCAGAGACTCAAAACTGCTTTCATTAAAATCTTGGAATACCTTGAATACAGAGTTAGAAATAAAACTTCTTGAGATGCGATACATTCCACGGACGAGGTAATTGTCGACCATCCATATCTTCGAGTTTGTAAGCTGATCGCCCAGCAGTGGCGACTACCTTGAATGGTCCGTGCCAATTCGGAGCCAACTTGCCCTGGCCTGGGTCTCGATCTCCTGGAAGTGTCTTCTTAAGGACCAAATCCCCGATCGAGAACCTTCTCTCTCTGACCCTTCGGTTGTATCCTCTGGCCAGTTGCTGTTGATAATCCGCCAATCTGATAATCGCCGATTCTCTGCGCTCGTCGGCGAGGTCCAGCTCCCGAGCAATATTCGTTTCATTCTGGCCTTGGTCGAAGAGTTCTGACCTCAGGGTTGGGAGGCCGACCTCAAGAGGGATGACAGCCTCCATTCCGTAAGCTAGGGAAAACGGGGTCGATGATGTGGAACGCCTCGGAGTCGTTCTGTAGGCCCATAAAACACTTGGAAGCTCTTCTACCCATCTCCCTTTCGCTTGATCTAGTCGCTTCTTCAGCCCATCCAGCACCACTTTGTTGGAGATCTCTGCTTGACCATTGCCCTGCGGATATGCCGGGGTGGAATAGTGGTTTCTGATGCCGAGTTCCTTGGAGAAGTTTTTGAAGGCAGCGGAGTCGAACTGGGTGCCGTTATCCGATACCAAGACTCGTGGGATGCCGAACCTGGTGATGATGTTCCTCCAAACAAAATTCTTCGTGTCACGCTCGGTGATGGAAGACAACGATTCTGCTTCTATCCATTTAGTAAAATAATCAGTGGCCACTATCAACCATCTCTTATTTCCTGGAGTTCGGTGAAGTGGTCCCACGATGTCCAGCCCCCATTGGGCGAAGGGCCATGGACTAGAGAGTGGGCTCAGATCTTGTGCTGGTTGATGGAGAGAGTGGGAGAACTTCTGGCACTTCTCACATTTCTTAACATATAATCGCGCATCCTTCTGCATATACGGCCACCAGTACCCCTGGCTGATTGCTCGGTAAGCTAATGACCTCCCTCCTATATGGCTCCCGCAAATCCCCTCATGTATTTCATAGAGAAAGTCTTCCACTTTGCTTGGATGGACGCATTGAAGGTATGGGCCAGTGAATGACTTTCTGTAGAGCTTGCCCTCGGGGGACAACCAAAACCGTGTAGCTTTCAATCTGAGCCGGTGAGCCTCAATCTTGTCCTCCGGGAGTTTGTCGTCCTTAAGATAGGATATAATTGGATCCATCCAGCTTGGGCCGGAGTCAAGATGGAGGACTTCCCGGGGTGGCTGAAGCTCTATGCTGGGTCTTGCCAGCGATCCCACTTCGATAGTTCTTTTCTTCCCTGCCTCAACGGCGGAGGCTAGACTGGCTAGGGCATCGGCATGAGAGTTTGACCCCCTGCTGATCTGTTTGACCTCGGCTGTCTGGAATTCTGAGAGAGACTTCTTTGCGAGGGCGAGGTAGGCAGACATCCTGTCGTCTCGGGCCTGATAATTTCCTGTCAACTGGTTAATCACTAGCTGGGAGTCACTGAAGACGAGCAACTGCCGAGCTCCGAGGATTTTAGCACTACTCAGTCCAGCTAACAAGGCTTCATATTCCGCTTCATTATTTGACGCTTTGAAATCCAGAGTAAGGGCTTGCTCAATAACCAGACCATCCGGAGTCTGGATGACGGTCCCAGCACCAGCTCGCTTGGCTGTTGACGATCCATCAACGAAGACCTTCCATACGGGAGCGGGAGATCGGCTTGGAGATAGTCCGTCATCCCCCGGGAGGGGTACCTCGAGTTCGTCCGCGGGCTCGGGGCCGAGCTGAGTTGGCGCCGAGGTCGGAGGTACGAACTCCACAATAAAGTCCGCCAGGACCTGAGCTTTGATGGCTGTTCTGGGCTGGTATCGAATATCATATTGCCCGAGCTCTATCGCCCACCGCGAAAGCCTTCCTGAAAAATCAGCTTTTCGGAAAACAGACTTGAGCGGATGTTTTGTAATCACCACTACAGTATGAGTTTGAAAATAATGGGAGAGCTTGCGGGAGGCGCTAACTAGTGCCAACGCAAGCTTCTCCAACAGGGTATATCTGGTCTCGGGATCGAGGAGCGATTTGCTCGTGTAATAAACCGGTTTTTGTTGATTTTCCTCCTCTCTGATCAGGACCGAGCTCACGGCTCGATCCGAGACCGCTAGATATAAATGCAACGTTTCCCCTGGTTTTGGGGTCGAAAGTAGAGGCGGCGACGAAAGGTAGGCCTTAAGTGCTTGTAAAGCCTGGTCACACTCTGGAGTCCATTGAAACTTACAGTTTTTTCTCAACAATTTAAAGAAGGGATGGCACTTATCTGAGGATCTACTGATGAATCGATTCAGTGCGGCAGCCATGCCAGTAAGCTTCTGGACCTCTTTTGCAGTAGACGGGCTCTGCACTCCAAGGATGGCAGAAATCTGGTTTGGATCTGCTTCAATCCCTCTCCTAGTGACCAAGCTCCCGAGGAATTTGCCTGAGCCGACGCCAAAGGCGCACTTGGAGGCGTTCAGTTTCAGCTTGTACTCTTTCAGAATGGCAAACACCTCGGCCAAATCGGCTAGATGGTTCACGGCTTGTTTGGACTTGACGACCATATCGTCGATGTACACTTCAACAGTGCTGCCAAGGTGCGCCCCGAACATCTTAGTGACCAGGCGCTGGTAAGTGGCACCTGCGTTCTTTAAGCCGAAAGGCATTACCTTATAACAGTAGATGCCCCTGGGCGTTATGAACGCAGTCTTCTCTTCATCCGGAGCGTACAGAGGTATCTGATGGTAGCCTCGATATGCGTCGAGGAAGCTCATCCGGTCGTGGCCGGCGGTGGCGTCGATCATCTGGTCGATCTTTGGGAGCGGGAAGCTGTCCTTGGGGCAGGCCTTGTTGAGATCTGTGAAGTCGACGCATACCCTCCACTTGCCAGTCTTCTTTTTGACCACCACCGTGTTGGCGAGCCAAACCGGGTACTGCACCTCCCTGATCACCCCTGCTTCAAGTAGTTTACCGACCTCCTCGACCACAGCTTCTGTCTGTGGCAGCCCGGTCCTACGAGCTTTTTGCATTACGGGCTTGTGCTCGGGATCCACATTCAGCTTGTGGCACGCGATCTCGGGGTGAATACCGGGCATCTCCTCTGGGGTCCAGGCGAAGGCTCCTATATTCTGGAACAGGAATTCGGTCAATTCGGATCGCTGAGGCTCGGTAAGCTGACCGCCGAGGAGGAAAAACCTTTCCGGATCATGTGGGCTGATCCTAACCTCGGTCAGTTCTTCCACACTCTTCTGTTCGGGATGCTGACCAACTCGGTCCAACTCTTTCTCCAATTCGGCCACATTGACCTGCTTGGGCTCGCGACTTCCGGGTACTACGGCCATCAAGCACTGTTGGGCCATTTGCTGATTTCCCCGAACCGTCACTATTTTTACTCTACCGTGATCTTCGAGTGGAAATTTCAACTTCTGATGGAGAGTAGAGGGTACCGCTTCCATGCTGTGGAGCCAAGTTCTACCCATGATGGCATTATAAGGGGATGGCGCGTCGACTACCAGGAAGTCTACCATCACGGAGGCTCCTTCAACCTGAACTTTAAGGGTCAATTTCCCTTTTGGGTATACAGGTTGGGCACTGAAGCCTATCAATGGAGTTCGGGCCTCTTGCAGATCTGCTTCCGAAAGGCCCATCTTCCTGAAGCAATCGAAATAAAGGACCTCGGATGAACTGTCGGGGTCAACAAGGATCCTCTGGACCCTACAATTCTTCAGTTTCAAAGTGACGACAAGCGGATCATTATGCGGGAGTTGTACGCCTTCCAGGTCGTCATCAGAGAACCAAATCTTGGGCTGCTCCTTGCGAGGCCTTTTCGCAACCGGTTCTAACTCGGCCGCCATTACCTGTTTTCCATGGGACGCCCGTCTCGCCTCGGCACGCGCCTGGTTACTCCCTCTGGGTGGGGGAGCGAGGTGTATGACGCTAATGAGTTTCTCGGATCCATCACTGTCCTGACTTTTTTCATTTCGGTGCCGAGCTCGGGATTCATCCCTGTCGTTCGCCTTGACATATTCTTTGAGATGTCCATCTTGGACAAGTTTCTCTAAGTGAGACCTGAGGATTCTGCACTCCTCGGTATTGTGGCCATTCTGTCTATGATAAGCACAGAATCTACTCTGGTCGCGGTTGGCAGAATCGCTCCTCATGGGCGGCGGCCAGCTGAAATACGGCCTGGATTTGATTTTAGTCATGATCTTGTGAATAGGCTCCTTAAATATGGTATCAACAGCCTTGTAGGGATCGGAAGACAGTCTGAGCTTTTTGTTGTTTCTGTAGGCGGGTGTGGAAGCCCTTGCCGAGCTAGTCGAGGCCTTATGGCGGCTTGGTTCCTCTCTCCTGGACGACCGATCTTCCTTCGTTGAAGACTTCCCGTTCCGATCTCTTCGGCTGACGTGAAAGCTTTCCCTGGCTCTGAGCTGGTCATCCTCTTGAGCTATGAAACGGTTCACCCTGGCCATTAGCGCCGAGATAGAGGCCACAGGATTGCCAGCCAGGTCCTTCCGAAGATCATTATCAGGCAGCAAGGCGTTCTGGAACGCAAAGATTGCCACTTCGTCTTTGGAGCCATCGATCTGGCTGTAGACCGTCCAGAACCGCTTGGCGAACTGAGTGACATTCTCGTGTGCTGCTTCATCCTTAGGGCCATTATATCGGCGTCCGTCTTAGGGATAGCTCTGTAAGCCTGGAACTTCTTTATGAAGGAATGCTGAAGCTGCTGCCAGGTTGAGATGGAATTTTCTGGGAGACCGCAGAACCATTTCAAGGGGAGTTCGCCCAGGCTGGACGAGAAAACCTTGCAATTCAAATGGCCTTCATCTCCCCAGACAGACATCCTCTGCGAGAAATGTCGCAGATGCGCAGCTGGATCCGAAGCCCCTTCGTAGGTGGCGAACCTTGGGACAGTGAACTTCCTCGGTAGGGGGTGATCCCTAATGTCGCTAGTGAAAGGCGACGTGCCGAGGTCGGCGAACGCGCCAGCGTCCTGATGACTTCGGGTGAGGCCGGCCACTCCCAGGTTCTGCCTAACTGCTTGCTGAATCTGTTCCTCAAGCCATCCCTGAGCATCATTACGGACCTCGGGGATGTCTTCTGACCGTTTCCTTGAAAGGCTGCGGTTACTGCTGGAGGCTTCGTCATTAGCTCGACTGCGTCTTCTTTCGTTCAGATGAAACCTAAGGTCCCTTTGAGAAGGGGTGGTCTGCTGATGGCGAGAAGAACCTCCTCCGCCAGATCGCTGCAGACGCTGTCTGGCGGTGTCAGCTGCCTCAGCTGTCTCCCTGAGCTGTCGTTGGAGGCGTCTGATAAGGGCATCCTTCTCCCGGATAGTAGCATTCTGCGCCTGTATCTCCTCGTAAGTAGGGTCGAATTCCTCATCAGAGCTGCGAACCTCGCTATTTCTCCGACGATCCAACAAGACCGGGGACTTACGTCGAGTCTGGTGAAGGGTGAGGTCCCTCCTCCTAGGAGGCTAGAGAGGGGTCACCACCGTCTCCGGGTATGACTCTGGATGGGGCTGATACCCCCGCAGATAGACAGGAGTGGACCTCAAAGACTCTCGGAAAGGGTTCGCTATGGTCCCTGCAGGGCCTGTCTCGAGCACTTTTCCATCTTTTGCAGCTCTCCCAGCCATAGTATGAAGGAAGATTGACAATCACGTTCTTCCCACAGACGGCGCCAATTGTAAGTGCAAAAACGGTAACTCACAAGATAAGAGGGTGCCTTAAAGGACTTAACCAAATGACCGTCGAGAGCTGACTGATAGTGGTTCGGAGACACCTGAAAGAAAAGAGAGAAAAGGTCAAAGGACCCTGGCTGTGGCAGCACAGGGCTCTCCGATGCCTCAGTTAGTGGCGGTACTGGATTTTGGATGGAGAAAAAGAGAGGCAGTATGAAGATGTATTCTTTTTATGCATACCTTGTTCAGATGCTATCTCCCCCTTATATATGAGTGTTACCGAGGACTTTGTCATGGGCTTGATGATCTGGCTGCTGAGATCATCAGCTCACAAAATAATAAATGGAAGTCCATCACAGCCCACATCGCATTTATTGCCAGTCCGATCAGCCCGCACAGCATTAAATGCCAGTCATATTGGGCCTGATCGGATTGGACTCGATGGCAGGCGAAGATCTCACTGGATCCTTTCTGGGGCCTCCCCCGATGGGAGTGTGACCGTTGGATGCTGCCCTGTCAGAGGGTTGGACGGCCAGGATGACGTCTGTCTTGTCACTGTGCGCCTGGAGGCAGGAGATATTTTAAACACGCGCCTCGGCTGGCAGTCTCCCTAGTCGCAACCGGGATGCGTGTCGGGGCCGGGTTTAGTGGATGACGGCCTCAGCCGGACTGAGGCCATCAACTGCACCACGACTGGCGCTCCAATGCCACGGCCGGGATGCGCTCAGCCGGACTGGAGATAAGGACATTAGTTAAACTGCTCTGGGACGATTAGGAATCTCCCCACACAATATCAAAACAAAGTAGATTCTCCATTGCCAATAATATGTTGAACGTATGGGAGGGCCTTGTCCCTCATTTGAAGAATGCCTTTCCACCCCCATGAGGCATTTTGGGAAATTGAAATATCCCAAAATGACTTATCTTGCAAATATCTCCCTTTTATCCACATGGTCCAGCAAGACGTAGCCTTAGATGCAACGTTCCACACTTGTCTCGTCACAGCCACCTGGGATAATTTATAAACAGATTTTATTCCTAAGCCTCCCATAGATGTTAGCATGCAAATTGCTTCCCAAGATAGAGGATGGAGATACTTCTCAGAAGACCATGCATTCATAAAAAAAGAGTCTATGATATCACTGTCTAATACATCTAGAATAGATTTTAGTAGAATAAACAGTGTAGCCTAAAATATATGCATAGATTTCAGGGTAGATATAATCAGCTCCACTCTACCCACAAATGATAACAACTATGCTTTCCAACCAATTAAATGGGATTGGATTTTGTTAAGAAGTGGCTGGCAATCTGCCACAATATGCCAATCTCTGCTAGTTCGAATGGCATTAAAAATAATTTTATGTCGAGTGTCTTTATGCACTCCAACAATGGTTGTCTATTGCAAACTTGCCAACGAGTGCTCAATTTGTTGGATTATCATCTGAGGGTTTCCAATACCATTTAAATATCAATCTAAAGGAGTTAATGTCACGCCCCCAGAAGTGAAACTGGGGATAAAGCGTGAGATTTGGGCTAATTAAAATTTTTAGACATAGATAACAACACTTAGCCCCAATCATGTCCCATAAGGATCGAAGATCGTTGTGAGGTATAAACATTTCCTCAAATAATAAAACAATAGCGGAAGCTTCATAAATACAAGTGGTATCTCAAAATGTATAGTTAAGAGCAATACGAAAATACATTATCTAAGTTCAAGTTTGAAACAGTTTAACCAAAAGTATAAATTACATGAAAGGCCACACTAAAACTTGGGCCTGACCAAAATGATAATCAAAATAAACCAAAAGATAAATCTATCCAAAATAAGCATGAGGCACTCGAGTATAGGGTTGGTACGGTTATACAACGCCATCCGTACTATAGTCTAGGAGGTCATCAGACTGATCCACCTGAATCTCCTCCGTCGTCTCCTCCTCGAGGTAGAAGGGCTCGGTACCTATGCACCAAGAGTAACATCATCAGACACGACGATCGGCATGTAGATATAAATATAAAACATTAATAAATATGCAGAACGAATTAAAGTTGACAATAGACAAGATCATAAAACATGCATAGCATCCTGATCGTAAAAAGTGCATGACATACGAATTATAAATAAACTAACATAAACATCTAGCAAAATAGGCGGCCCACATATGTTAATTACCACGGGATAGTGTCATTGCCCTCCCATACTCACATTGAGTTGTGGTGGAGATATCAAGAGGCACAGGATATACCCGGCAAACATGAGGCACATGATAAAAACCCGGCAAACAAACAAGATGGATACCAAGAGACCAAAAGTCTTCAAGTCAAGTGTTCAAAATGTATCCGTTGGTGTACATCCATCTAAAATGTAAAAAGTCGTACTGCGCTGACGTTCATCAAGGTCCTCACACAGATGGTGCCCCATCCGTGGTGGCCAATATATAGCTGAGTGGTGCCTAACACAAAGATTCCTAGACAAACAATAGTGGGGGGCTAGGTTTTCTTACACGAAAAAAATTTATTAACCAAAAGAGAGACTACTTTCCATTATCAAATCAAGATCAATCAAGCAAACTTCTTCAAACATCAATACCATAAGTAGTCCTCATCAAGCTTTTACAATCAAAGCCACCTAGCCTCAACACTTCCATTAATCGTCAAAACAAACGGAACATCAAAAGGGATCCTAAGTTCATCAAGCAATCCCAAAACAAAACAAAGCAAACGAAACTATAAAACATGAACATAGCATGTAGACAAGTATCAAACGGTACAATTCGGAAACATAAACGATAGACAATCCAATTCTAGGTACAATGTTAAACTCGAGGCATCGTACAACCATACTCAGTCAACGAAGAGAATTAAGGTTCGCGATACCCAAACGAACACTCTTCGTGCATAGATATAAAGAGGTATTCCGTTGTCCCATACCGTTCAAGATTGAAATAGGTTATAACCCAATACAACCGGATTAACCGTGAAAGATGTCAGCTCAAAACATCTTCGCATATAATCAAATGAGTTCAGAAAGGTAGCCAAGGTCCCACCTAAGTCCGACCGAAAAAGGGTCAAAAGGGCCCTTTCCAAAAGGTGCCACAGTTATTCGATCGACCCAGGCCTTGGCCGGTCGACATCCCACACAGAGTACCTAGTTTACCCGACCCAGTCCAGTTGACCGAAAGTTGTAAACAAATGGAGTGCATAGTGTTTTTAATCAGGCTCCGGGGAGCCTGATTGTATGTGGCTGGTCGACCCGATTCCCTTGGCCGGTCAACAGTGTACACTGCAATTACAGAACCTCAGTTTTGTAACTGAAGTGAAATGGGTGGAAACCAC
Organism: Camphora micrantha; assembly: GCA_003546025.1. Taxonomy (NCBI): domain Eukaryota; kingdom Viridiplantae; phylum Streptophyta; class Magnoliopsida; order Laurales; family Lauraceae; genus Camphora; species Camphora micrantha. The sequence goes on from QPKB01000002.1 coordinate 38,249,954, forward strand.
TTTCGAAAATCCCAAAAATGTAATTAGTCAATATGAAGAGCGTAGCCCTTCCATTCTAATCCTGCAAACAAAGAGAATAGGGCATTGCCCTCTCCACATACGTCTATACCCCCTCTCATCAAGTCCATTCAAACTAACAACCATCCCATTCAATCTATCCCTCCAATTAAGAAACCATTTCATTAAACATATAGATCCCATTATCAAGTTTTCAAACATCTAAGATATTAATGAGCATGTGGTCATCTAAATAATCATCAATCATCAAATCAAAGGAGAGACAAACATATCCAAACATATATATAAATATTTACTTGCCTTAAGTTAAAAATGCCCAAATCAAAAAATCCTAGCTCAATGCCCAACAAACCAAACCTAAGAAAGCATTAGCAAAATAAAACTAAATTAAAATATAAAACTAAAAGAATGGAAAGCTCTAAGCTGTCTTAACACAACTCAACACTCAAAGTATATAAACCAAACCTAGGGGAAGAGGAGCTTACCAAACAGATGGGTGGATGGAGTGGTGGTTTGAAATTGAGGAAGAGATTCTCGTAGGGTCCACAGGGAGATGATGGTGATCATCAGAGGTTGTGGGGCACACTTGATTGGTGGTGATGTTGCTTGTGGCCCACTGGGCAAGGGAAAGGGTGAAGATAGAGAAAAAGAAAGAATGGAGAACAGAGAGAAAGAATTAAAGAGAGAGATAATGAAATGGGTGAGATGGGTGGGGGGAAAAGTCAACTCACGTTGACAGTGAGTGGAGTGAGGTGAGGGAGAGATGAGATGAGATGAGAGAGAATGAGAGGATGAAATGGGTGGGGTAATTTTCATTGGTAGGGAGGAGTGAGAGAGAGAATGGAAGAGTGAGAGGAAATGGAAATGGTAGGGGGGGTGATTCACGCTAGCAGCACGGAGGAGGAAAAACAGGGAAGAAAGAGAAATAGAAAAGGGAAGAAATGGGGGAAAATAGAGAGAAATAGAGTGGGCTGGTTCGCCGGAGATGGGGAAGCTTGGCGGCTACACAAGTGGGTCGCCGACGGCGGCAATGAAGGCGGGGTTCTCGGAGTCCGGCAGCAGTGACACAGTGAGTGAGGTGAGGTGAGAATGAGAGAGAAGAGAGGAATCAAGGGATGGTGGCTGCTGTGTGGAGTGAATGAGAAGAGCGGGAGGGTTTGACCTAATAAAGGAAAACGGGGACAGGGGAGGTGGGTCTCACGTGGGTGATAAAGTGGGTGAGGGTTTGCACGTGGGTTAAGGGTGGTGGGGATATGATGGAAGTGAGGTGGGGTTCAAATGAGATAAAGGTGGGGAGGGGTTTGACTTTTGGGAAATTAATAAAATAAACTTAGGTGGGTTCGGGTCAGGTCTAGTTCGAGGGTCCAGATCGAGATGCAACAGAAAGACAAAGTCCGGAAAATTAGGTAATCTACCTAATGATGCCAAAATCTAGAAAAGTGGAAAAGTACTAAAAATCCCTTAGAACTTTCTGAAAATAGCGATACACACCTCTACTATATCCAAACGCTCTCCGAATCGCGCGAGACTTCGCACGCGAGATCCATACGTCAAACCCAACTCACTAAGACTCTAAACACACTAACTAATCACGCAATTAATTATAATTGATATGGGTTATGGGTCGAGATGTTACAATCCCCCCCCCCCCCAACATTGGGCTATTTGGTCCCCCAAATCTCTTACATACCTCTGGCAAAAGATCTGGATACCTCTCCTTGATCTGATCCCTGAGTTCCCAAATCACTTATCCCGGACTGTGATGCTCCCACTAAACCTTGACCCAATGAATGGTCCTTGTCCTCAAAACATGCTCCTTTGTGTCTATGATCTCCTTCGGCCTCTCAACAAATGTAGTATCTAGTTGGACATCCAACGGCTCATGGTGTAGTATGTGGGTAGGTCTGGCACATATTTCCTCAGCATGGAAACATGAAAAACCCTGTGAACTCCTGATAGCTCTACTGGCAATATCAATCTGTAAGCCACTTCTCCCATGCGCATATCAATCTCAAACGGTTCGATAAATCTCTGAGCCAACTTACCTTTTTGCCCAAACCTCATAGTTTCTCTAGTCAGCGAGACTTTGAGAAAAACCTTGTCTCCGACCTTGAACTCTAAATCTCTCCTCTTAAGGTCTGCGTAACTCTTCTGGCGGTTTCTTGCAATCTTCAACCTGTCAATAATCTGCTTCACTTTCTCACTGGTATCGCTGATGATCGAAGGTCCATGAAAACTCTGAACACCAATCTCTTCCCAACAGATCGAGGTCTTGCACTTCCCTCCGTACAATGCCTTGAACGGTGCCATCTCGATACTAGAGTGGTAACTGTTGTTGTAGGTAAATTCACACAAAGGAAGACTCTTCTCCCAGTCCTTCCCGAAGTCTAGAACACATGCCCGCATCATATCCTCCATAGTCTGGTTCGTCCTCTCCGTCTGTCCATCGGTCTAAGGGTGATACCCAGTGTTGAAACTCAACGTAGTACCCAAGGTTGTTTGCAAACTAACCCAAATCTGCCCAAAAACCTCATGTCTTTGTCTAACACAATCGAATCTGGAACTCCGTGCAAGCTGACTATGTTGTCGATGTATTTGTGTGTCAAAACGTCCATGGATCCTCTCATCTTGATTGGAATGAAGTGTGCTGACTTGGTGAGTCTATCGACAATCACCCAAATGCTGTCATGATCCTTCATGTGTGGTAACCCTGCAACGAAGTCCATGGTGATATGTTCCCACTTCCATTTTGGTGTCTTCAATGGCTGAAGTAACCCTGGAGGCTTCTGATGCTCAACCTTCACTTGTTGGCACACTAGACACCTCGAAACAAATCCTGTAATCTCCTTCTTCAAGTTATTCCACCAATAGAAGCTCTTCAAGTTCTGTTACATTTTGGTGCTCCCTGGGTGAATAGCATAACGAGAATGGTGTGCCTCAACCATAATCTCATTCCTCAAATCATGTACATCCGGCTCACACAATCTGTCCTCTCAATACAACACACCCTCCACGAGTTTAAACTCTGGCATGTATGCTATGCTGTCTATCAACCTGACTAACTCTGGATCTTCTCTTTGACTGCTCTTGATTCTGTCCAAAATCTTCGGTTCCCATGTATGCATATTCGCAATCATCACTTTCTCAGTATGAGGCTGAAACTCTACATCCAAATCTTTGAATACTTCTGTGAAAACCCACTCTGTCTGTAAGCATTCGGTAGTCGCTATCTTTCTGCTCAGTGCATCTGCAACCACATTTGCTTTCCCGGGATGATACTTTATCAGAAAATCGTAGTCCTTGATGTATCACATCCATCTTGTCTGCCTCATATTCAAGTCCTTCTGCCCAAAAAAAAATACTGAAGACTCCTGTGATCCGAATGAACTTTGAATTTCTCACCATAAAGCTAATGCCTCCACATCTTCAGTGCCATCACAACTGTTGCAAGCTCCAATCATGGGTAGCGTATCTCTTCTCGTGTTCTTTCAACTATTTGGACCCGTAGGCCACTACTTTTCCCTCCTGCATGAGTACGCAACCCAATCCAACACCTAAAGTGTCTATTAAAATCACAAATCCACCAGTCCCTGAAGGTAAAGTAAGGATAGGGATTGTGATTAATCTGTTCTTCAACTCTTGAAATTTGCTTCACACTGCTCTTTCCACACAAAAGGAACATCATTCCTTGTCAATTTAGTCAATGGAGTTGCTATACTGGAGAATCCCTTCACAAATCTTTTGTAATACCCTGTCAAACCCAGAAAACTCCTGATTTGTGCCACTGTCTTCGGACTCATGCTTCAATCTTCGCTGGATCGACTGCTAAACCTTCATTAGAGATGATGTGTCCAAGAAAAGGCAGTTGCTCAAGCCAAAACTCACACTTATTCAGCTTGGCATAGAGCTGATTCTCTCTCAGATCTGCAATGAAGCTCTCAAATGCTCCGCGTGATCATCTCTAGACCTCGAATAGACTAGAACATCGTCTATCAATACAATTATGAACTGATCTAAGCATTGTGCAAGAATCTTGTTCATGAAAGCCATGAATACACTTGGTGCGTTGGTTAACCCAAATGGCATAATCAAGAATTCATAATGGCCATATTTGGTCCCGAAGGCTGTCTTCTGCACATCTTGGTCTCTGACTCGCAACTGATGGTAGCCTGATCTCAAATCAATCTTCGAGAAAGGTTGTGCTTCCTGCAGCTGATCGAATAACTCATCTATCATGGGCAATGGATACTTGTTCTTGATTGTTGCCTGATTCAGCTGCTTGTAGTCTATGCACATACGCATCGAACTATCCTTCTTCTTCACAAACAAAACCTGTGCACCCCATAGTGACACACTTGGTCTCATGAATCCTCTGTTCAAGAGATCCTATAGCTGAACTTTCAACTCCCTCAACTCCGCTGGAGCCATGCGATAAGGTACTTTCGATATCGGTGCCGTCCCTGGCACAAGCTCTATTGTGAAGTCTATCTCTCAAACTGGTGGTAATCCAAGTATCTCCTCCCGAAAGACATCCGGGAACTCACAAACAACTAGAATATCCTCCACCGCTTTGGACAATTTATCCTCCGTGATAAATGCCAAGTAACCTTCACATCCACTCATGATCATTCTGTGTGCCCTCAAAGCTGAAATGACACTAGTGGTCCTGCACTTCCTCTCTCCAACAATCTCAACACTGTCTTCTTACACTTGCAATCTAACAGTCTTGTTGAAGCAATCCATCACTGCTCTATAAGTGGACAACCAGTCCATTCCCAAAATCACATCGAAATCCTTCATCCCTAGGATGATCAAGTCTGCAGATAAGATGAAGTTTCCCACCTGCACTTTGCACGCCGGATAATAGGACTCACAATGCACAGTTTTCCCTAAGGGGGTACTAACAAGTAAAACACAATGCAATGGAGCTATTTCTCCCACCAAGCATGCAACAAATATAGGGGAAACAAAAGAATGCGTGTAACCAAAATCAAAAAAGACCAAACCTAAGGAAGCATTAGCAAAATAAAACTAAATTAAAATATAAAACTAAAAGAATGGAAAGCTCTAAGTTGTCTTAACACAACTCAACACCCAAAGTATATAAACCGAACCTAGGGAAAGGGGAGCTTACCAAACAGATGGGTGGATGGAGTGGTGGCTTGAAATTGAGGAAGAGATTCTCGCGGGGTCCACGCGGAGATGATGGTGATCATCAGAGGTTGTGGGGCCCACTTGATTGATGGTGATGTTGCTCGTGACCCAATGAGCAAGGGAAAGGGTGAAGACAGAAAGAAAAAAAAGAATGGAGAAAGAAAGAATGGAGAACAAAGAGAGAGAATTAAAGAGATAGAGAGAAAGAGAGAGATATGATGAAATAGGTGAGATGGTGGGGGAAAAAGTCAACTTACGTTGACAGTGAGTGGAGTGAGGTGAGGGAGGGATGAGATGAGATGAGAGAGAATTGAAAGTCTGGGATTCTTAACCCTAGAGGGGGGTGAATAGGGTGGGCTATTAATTAGTGACCAATTATGCCCAATTTTAACTTCTTTAAATCAATTATTTACAAGTGGTGATTAAGTAACTATATGCGGAAGCTAATCAACATAATCACCACAAAGCACACACCATAACACAATGATTTATAGTGGTCCGGCCTCAATACCTACATCCACTACCGGCTTGTGATCTAACATCCCACCGGATTTCCACTATCTATGCTTTTTAATAGGCTAAGCAATAACTTCTAACAAGATGTTTTTCAATGCTTAACAACAACCTATCAATGTGCTTTTATAGGCTAACCAATAACCTTACAATGTGCTTTTCTATGCTAAGCAATAACCTTTACAAAATGATTTTCTAAAGCTAAGCAATAACCTCTACACTATGCTTTTCTTTAGGCTAAGCAATAACCTTAGCAAAAGATAATTTCTCAAAAAAGTGTCAACACAAACACTTCAAGAGATTACAATTAAAGCTCAAATACAATGCCTCTTAATTAGGCAGATAAGAAAGTGTAAATCTAACACTCACACACACTATATGAATGCAAAGATGAATGCTCAATGTGTATGTATGATGTCCTCAATCAATTTAAAAATGAAAGCTCATAAATACATTTATGATTGAGGTAAGAATGCTAATCACATGTTAAAAGACAACTTGTAAAAATATGATACAAGTAATGCAAGTTATATTGAAATTCCAAATCTAAAACATGTGATGCATGAGCATAGTTATTTTCAAAAAAAATTAATTTGCCTATGAATTTATGGAATAAAAACAACTAGCTACAGATCCAACCAAGTATGAGATTCATGCTATGAGAGAAATAAAAGTTTCAACAAAGCATGAAACCATTCTTATGAAAGTTTAAAACAAACTTGGTTTGAATCTAAATGAAGAATCCAAAACAACAAAACAATTCAAAGCGAAATACATGTAATGGATTCATCAAATCATAGTTAGCATGCTAAAACAGATTTTTCAAATATTTAAATAAAGCATGAAACATATGATAAAGAAAACTAAGCTTACATAGATGATTTACTTATAATTCCAAGCTTTAGCTTCCCTTTATGACCCCCTAGCATTCTTTAGCTCATTCCCCTTTGTTTGCCCTCAAAACACCTCAAGAATGGTCTCTTGGATCCACCCATTTGGCCTAGGAATGAGCTTTTCATATAGCAAAAGCTGTCCAACGGCTAATAGTTTGGTTAACCAAACTCCCAACGGTTAAAAAAAAATGGCTAGTTTTGACCATTTTGGAACGCGAACCGAAGTGGGTCGGTCAAGGTTCGGTTAACCGACATCTTGAGTTCGGTTGACCGACATCCAGTTCGGTTGACCGAAATCACTGTAGCAAAACACTATAGTAAAGGTACTGTAGCAAAACACTATAGCAAAGGTACTATAGAAAAGTATTGTAGCACCAAAAAAGTTTTGCCTTCTTAAACGATTAAGTAAAAAGCTACTCCAAAATATTTTGCTAGTGGGAGTTCTAGGCCATCGAATCAAGCTTGGAAACATGTTTTATATCAATCTAAGAGTTTTAAAAACATGAAACCTAAAATACCTAAGATGATTTGAAACTTTTAAAAATGTTGGCTTGCTTGATTCGTAGAACTTCTTTTCAAAAATAAATGCATCCAAGTTTAAAATCAAAACATACATGAACCATAAGTTTTAAAAGTCTTACAAACAATGCATGTATAAATCAAGATTTCAAGTTTTCCAAAGTCAATGTATGTGTGAAAATTCGAATGATGCTAAAATGATAATGCATCCATCAAATTGCAAAACACAAAATCCCTACCAAGAATGAGAGGATAAAATGGGTGGGGTAATTTTCATTGGCAGGGAGGAGTGAGAGAGAAAGAAAGGAAGAGAGAGAGAGGAAATGGAAATGGGGGGGTGATTCACGCTGGCAGCAAGGAGGGGGGGAGACCAGGGAAAGAAAGAGAAATAGAAAAGGGAAAAAATGGGGGAAAACAGTGAGAAATGGAGTAGGCTGGTCCGCTGGAGATGAGGAAGCCTGGCGGCGGCGCAAGTGGGTTGCCGATGGCGACAGTGAAGGCGGCGTGCTCGGAGTCCGGTAGCAGTGACACAGTGAGTGAGGTGAGGTGAGAACGAGAGAGATAAGAGGAATGAGAGGAATGAGAGGATGGTGGCTGCAGTGTGGAGTGAATGAGAAGAGAGGGAGGGTTTGACCTAGTAAAGGAAAATGGGGAAATGGGAGGTGGGTCACACGTGGGTGATAAAGTGGGTGGGGGTTTGCATGTGGGTTAAGAGGGGTGGGGATATGATGGAAGTGAGGTGGGGTTCACATGAGATAAAGGTGGGGAGGGGTTTGACTTTTGGGAAATTAATAAAATAAACTTAGGTGGGTTCGGGTCAGGTCGGGTTCGAGGGTCCGAATCAGGATGCAACAGAAGGACAATGTCGCGACCCCAGATCGGGTCAAGGGGCCTAATTCAAGATCGGGACTAAATTTGGATGATGAATAGTTGAACGGCTATCAATGCCATGAATTTATTTCAACCAATACGTACACGAGTCAATAAAAGATGTCACTCATGTACGCAATTTCCCACAGGTGTCCGCGTTGAGGATATCACATCAACATAATATTTCTATTTAAGTGCGAAAGCATGTAGCAAATCAAATCTATAGATTCATTCCCAAATAATAAGACTGATAACATATATAAGAATCGTTGATGTCAGAATGAGCAATGATCATGATAGTATATTTTCCCAAAAGTAAATATTCAATGTCTATACAAAAGATCATTTAATTAATATTCCCAAAAATAAAGGCCAACAAAGGCCAGTACTACCAATTAGTTCCCAAAAGAATACTTATCCATAACCCCCAAAATGTGTCGTAACTTGAGGCAACCGAATTTCTAAACTACATCGCCAGCATGCCACTCATCTAGACATTGCGGTTCACCAACCGCCTCCTCTGGCTCCTCCTCAAAGGCAACGGGGTCTGGACCTGAGTACCAAAGAGTGGGTCAAACACAACGGTTTGGCAGGTGGGTGAAAGGATATAATAATACAACAATAATTGAATTTTCCTTTGAAGACATTTAAACATGTTTAAACAATAATTTCTGTAAAAGGAATAAGCATTTATTCAAAACCTATATGCAATATAAAAGCATGTGAAGGTATCCAAGAAATCGGGAAACAAGCAGGATGGCAACCACACGAAGCTAAGTCTTCTATCACCAAAGTGACAAAAGCATATTGGGACGTTGATCTCTGTCACACGAGGTGAGGAGATTCAACGAATATTCATATACATAAATTATACGGGACGGGACAAAGGTAGCGAGCTGAGCATCGGGAACCACGGTAGCCAGCCGGGTGTCTGGACGGGACCACGAAAAATAACTGGGTATCGAGATCCAAACTGCAGCTGGCGGGACGGGAGGGAGATCTTCAAGTCTGTGGATCAAACCGACAAGATCGTCCAAGCTTAGTGATGCCGACTCATAGGTCACATAACAAAAATCGGGACATGTATAAAATACATATGATGCAAATATATAAACGGGCGGGACGAGGGTGCTCGAAGGCACAATTATCACTTTAATATCGGGTAATGCACATCGGGATTAGCAAAATGCTACAAATGTAATTTTAGTGTTTTCGGGAATGAAAATTCATAAATTATGGATTTCGGGGGTGCATTTCAAAATTCGGGAACAATGGAATACAACTGGACTTTCGAAATTTCGGGACAATTTTCGGGATTCAACACTCTTTCAAGGTGAATAGGGGTCTCATATGTAGTAAAAACTTGGTACTCCTAGAGTTTGGAGACATCTCGGGCTCCTTATACACTTTAATAATTTCAAAAACTTCAATGAATCTTTGTGGTGGGATTTCTTTTTCAAACGGATCTCATACATCACCTAATAAATCTCTCAACACAAGGGTTTTCCCAATAAACATCTCCCAAACATTTTAAACATTTCATTCTTGCTCCCAACATAACCCCAAGTGAACCGCACCCATCGCTCGAGCGGACCTGAAGTTCGCTCGAGTGATGGGCTTTCTGGGAGGGTTCCCTTGAGCGAAATTGGGTTCGCTCGAGCAGACTTGTCAAGTTTAGGTTGGCTCGAGCGAAGTATCAGTTCGCTCAAGCTAACAACTCTCTATGAGGGGTTCCGGAAGGGTTCGCTCGAACGAATAAAGGTTTGCTCAAGCGAACTGTCCTCTGGATGGGTTCTCTCAAGCGACCTATCCAGGTCCTTCCTTTTTCTCTTCTTACAAACCCCTTTTGAGCCTCATTTCTTCATCAAATTGAGAGGCTCAAAACCTCCTTCAAACCCCAATCAAAACACCATCAAATCCTCCACAAACAACCATCCATTCACCTCCTTCTCAACCACATACAACCACAAGAGAAAAAGAAGAAGACCATTATTCACAAAGATTCATTTGAGCTATCAACAAGTATTAAATGAAAACTTTAAATGCCCATGTTTCCAAGAGTTAAACAACCAACAAGACTAATTTATATACATTTATTTCAAAATCAATGCAAGTCAAGATTAAGCATGAATAAAAATAGTAAAATCATTCACATTTCTTATAAAAGTCATTTAACACTTAAAATATCTATTCATCCACTTGCCTTTGGTCCAAGCTTAGCAAAACAAGCTCTAATCACACTCTTTTCAAGGATTACCTACAAGACATTAAAAACCCCCAAATACAAACCCTAAAAGAAGAGGAGATTACTAGTGATGGTATGATCCTCCTTCTTTCTTTTGTCGCTTATTTTCGCTTATGAAAGATTTTTTTTTTTTTTTTTTGATCCGCTGCTTTCTTTCTTTTAGCAAAAGATGATGATTTGGTGATGCCCAAGGTTCTGGCCGATGAGGCGATGACAGACCCAATTGCGGCATCTGAAAAAGAACCAAGGGATTCTGGAGTGGATCCAAATCCTTCACTTGGTATGATTTCTTTTGCTTTTCCTCTTTTTTTTGTCTGTGCTGTCATTTGCTAACATATTGCTTTGTTGTTTTTTTTTTTTTTTTTTGTTTGCTGACTTGCCAGAGGATTCTGACGACTTCGAGCCATCCATGGATACAACCTTTGACAATGCTTCGGATTAGCTCATGGACGCAGAAAGTATTCCGCCGGTCGTCGAAGAAGGTATTTTGTAGTAATAATCTCGATATTGATTTTTGACAAGATCATATTCATACATTTTTGCCTTTATTGACAGATTGTGAAGCAGTAAGAGAACCTCCTCCGTGTTCCTCAGGGCCAAAACAGGAGATACCTGCAGCCGATCTAGAAGTAGGGGCTTCTTCTACTAGTTTCAACGTAGTAGGGGTGAAACCTCATGATGAGTCAACTTCTTCAATTGGAAAGAGCTTATTGATTACTCCTCCAACGGGGCATGACATGGGCAGTCGGATACCGGAGTATGGCGAATCCTCATCCAGAACATCTATTCAGTACGTAAAGAAGGTGTTGAGGAGCATTTTGAGCTCGTGGGTTGAGACTCTCTTCAGGTCACTTAGAAGTTGGCTTCGGCATGATCAAGCATGTGCAGGACATTTTTGCCGAGAGTGAAAAGGTTGGTCTAGATGTCAGTAGCGCCAGGGCATTTGTTGATGATATCATCGTCTTGGGCAACTAGTGGTCTGAGACCGAGAGCTTTCCAAATGGTGACTTTTTCAAGGAGATGTTTTTGAAGCCTTCCAATGAGGTCAAATCAGAAATGAATGAGATCTCTCCGACTCGAAAGCAGTTTGTTTTGGGAGAGGAACGTCACCGAGCTGGCTATCATTGAGCTAAAACATGACCTTTACCGTCTTGATAGGGAGGTCATCGAGGCCAGACAGCGTCTTGAGCTACTGGAAGAACAAGCTGCTACCAAATGGGCTGCTATTGTGGAAGCTCATGCTAAAGAAAGGACTCTCATTCGTCAAGTTGAAGAGACTAACAACAATCTCTGGAGGAAGACCCAGGAATATGAGCAATGACAAATGCTTTGGGAAGAGCTTTCTCGTGCTGAAGATAGGTCGCGGCGTTCTGCCGCATTTTATGGAAAGATTTTGAAGAAGCACGGCCTGGAAGCTTTGGAGGCTAAGGTCACGAGTCTGCTTGAAGAGTTGAATCTTTGGTTGAATACCATGTTAGACTGAGATCCTGAGTTGTAACAAACTCCTTTTCTTCTTTCTTCTTTATTTTGGTACCTCTATGTATAAACATTTTTGGTACTATATATTTTTTGTATTCCCCCCTTTCACTTAAACAAATTTAAGCAAGAGTTGAATGGGAATGCTTGTTTGGGAATGTTGATCAAAAGGTTGTCATTTTGTGAAAATCTTTTGTAAAAGACTTGTTTTGGGCATAAAAGCCAAATTTGAGACAGCATGAAAGCCAGATTTTGAAATGGCATGAAAGCCGAATTTTTGAGATGGCATAAAAGCCGAATTTTGTGGCATAAAAGCCAAAATTTGGGTTTACGGCATAAGAGCCAAAATTTGAGATGGCATGAAAGCCAGATTTTTGGATTGGCATAAAAGCCGAATTTTTGAGATGGCATGAAAGCCGAATTTTTGGATTGGCATGAGAGCCGAATTTTGTTTGTTGGCATGAAAGCCGAAATCTTGGGATGACATGAGAGCTGAATTTTGTTTGTTGGCGTGAAAGCCGAAATTTTGGGATGTCATGAGAGCCAGGTTTTGTGGCATGGAAGACAAAATTTTGTTTGTTGGGGTGAAAGCCAAACTTTTGAAAACCAAATTTTTGTTTTGTTAGCATGGAAGCCATATTTTTTCATTTTTGGCATAAAAGCAGGGTTTTTGATTTTTTGGCGTGAAAGCCGGGTTTTTAACATTTATAGCCGATTTTGTGGCATTGATAGCCAGGTTTTGTGGCGTAAGAGCCAGGTTTTGGTTTTCAAAAAAATGCAAGTATCAACTAAGAGTCGCCTCCCTACTGAATGGTATTGCAAGTATCAATGGAATGTCGCCTCATTGCTTATTCGGTTGCGAGTATCGATTGAATATCGCCTCCTCGCGGATTGGGGTGCAAGTATCAATTGAACGTCGCTTCCTTGCTTTTTCAAAAAAATTTGGTTTTGTGGGTATCGACTGAATGTCACTTCCCCACGACTTTTTGAAATTTGAGGGTTTTTTATTTTTGGAAATTTGGGTTGCGGATATCAACTGGAATGTTGCGTCTCCACGATTTTTGAAATTTTGCAAGTATCGACAAGGTGTCGCTTCCTTGCGATTTTGAAATTTTGGAAGTATTGAATGGGGTTCGCATCCTTCCGATTTTTGGATTTTGCGAGTATCGACTGAGGGTTGCTTCCCCGCGATTTCTAAAAAAATATTTTTGTTTAAGGACACGAGGGTCGTAAATTTTGACTCAAAACCATTTTTGGTTGTAAAAGACTGGGCGGACTAGGGTGGAAATTCCTGAGTCCTGATTTTTGTTTCAAACCATGAATTTTGGGTTCAAGGATCGAAAATTTTGGTCAAGTCTGGGAAGAGGCTACTAAACTTGGATTTTTGGATTTGATTTTGATTTTTTTTTTCTTTTAACAATGGAACTATGAAAGTAAGCATTGCTTTGAAAGTATTTTTTTTTTAGAAATCTCAACGTAAGGATGAAAATTCCAAAAGGAATGGGTTTGGTGAGCAAGTACCTAGTAATAGGCTTTGGCCATATAGGCATTGCTCTGACCCGTTGGAGGAAGTCTTCAAGGGTAGTAACGCTCCAAGAACTTGTCGTTGATGGGCAGCATACATCTGTCACTTTCCATGTTTAGAAGAGCGTATGCGCCGTTGGAGAAGACTTTGTCGATGGCGAAGGGTCCCTTCCATTTTGGTTCGAATTTGCTTTTGGATTTGTTAGCAAAAAACATTGGCCTTTTTACTGCAAGAACCAAGTCACCCTTTTCATAGGCGCGTTACTTGATCTTTTTGTTGAAAAATCCTACCATGCGTGCTTGATACAGCTCAATGCTTTGTAGAGCTTCAAGCCGTTTCTCATTGAGATTATTCAGCTCTTGGAGTCTCAATTTGACATTGCTTTCTTGCATCATATCATTTTGCAAAGATACCCTTAAGAAAGGAATTTGTACTTCCAAATGGACAACAGCTTTGCATCCATAGACCAAAGAGAATGGTGTGCTATGGGTTGGCCCTCGAACAGTAGTTCGATAAGCCCACAAAGCTTCAAGTAGTTTTTCGCCCTAGTCTCTTTTGTGACTAGAGACCATTTTCTTGAGAGTTTTGTAGAGTGTCTTATTGAAGGCTTCTGCTACTCTGTTCGCTGTTGGATTATATGGAGTTGAAAGACAACTTTGGATTTTGTACTTGTCGCAGAACCTGTAGAATCTGTGATCCCGGAATTGTGGTCCGTTATCATGGATGAATCTTTTAGGTATGCCAAAGCGACAGATAATGTTGATGTGCAAGAATTGAAGGACTGATGAGGTCTGCATTTCGCTGAGCGCAAATGCTTTTGACCACTTGGAGAAATAATCCGTAGCGGCGAAGATGAAGCGATTACCTTTGCTTGATGGAGGAGAGATAGGACCTATGATGTCCATACCCCAGGCTTCGAAAAGCCATGAGATCGCTGTAGGATGTAGCTAGTTTGGAGGCATGTAGACATAATCTCCATGAATTTGGCATTGTTGGCAGCATTTAACAAATTGCATTGCGTCGGCCACCATGGTAGGCCAATAATAACCTAACATTTTTGTCTGATTGTAGAGCTTAGTACCAGCCTAATAAGCTCCACAAAGACCAGCATGTACTTCTTTGAGAGTTTTCTCGGCCTCTTGTTGGGACAAGCAGCGTAGAAGTACTCCGTTGAAGGATTTTCTGTAAAGCATTTTTGAAGGAATATCCAAATGAAAGTTTGGGGCTTGTCTTTGAATGCTTACTTGCTCTTTTGGAACTTCAGGTAGGATTCCGAACATAATGTAATGAATGAACGGATCCCTCCAGTCGGTGATCGGAGGTTTGAGGATGGATATCCGACTTCCAACCACTTGGTCGCATTCAACAACTGCTTGGTGCGTGTGTTAAGAGGAGGGAGAATCCTTCTTTGACACACTGTGATTTGCATGTTTTCCCCTTCTTGGATTGCCATAGATGCTGCAAGTCCAGCCAGGGCATCTGCACGGATGTTTTCACCTCTGAGGATGTGGCTTATGTGACAGATGTCAAACTTTTACAGAAGTGATTGTGCCTTGTTGTAGTAAGGCAGGAGATCGGGTTTCCTGACTTCAAATTTCTAATCCATCTGGTTGACGATCGGCTGAGAGTCCCTAAAAGCTTCCAGCATGAAGATGCCAGATTCGAGGGCAAATTCCAATCCTACAATCAGGGCTGGTACTCGGCTGTATTGTTTGAGCATGATTCCAGTAGTGAGAAAGCGTGCGGAATCATGTATTTTTCGGGACTAACAAAGAGAATGCCAATTCCCGATATTTGCTTTCCTCTTTCATTTGTCCTGGTCGCGCCATCAAAGTACATGTCCCTGGAAACATTCGATAAGGAAGTTTCCATGTTGTAGACAGGTTCGTCCGGGAAATCATCCCTGAGTGGAGAATCTTAGGATAATGGATGCTCTGCAAGAAAGTTTGCCAGAGCTTGGCCTTTGATTACTTTTTGTGATACATACCTAATGTCAAACTGTGATAGAAGGATGGACCATTTTGCCAGTCAGCATTGAGAGAACCTGCTTTTGTAACAAGGACCTCTAAGAGATTGATCCTTGAAATCAGGTAGACTGTGTTGGACAATAGGTAGTGATGTAGCTTTTGTACGACAAACATCACTGCAAGGCATTCTTTTTCGACTGGGGAGTAACGATGCTCTACACCTACTAACATGCGGCTAAGGTAATATAGAGCAGCTTCTTTTCCCTCGTTGTTTTCTTATGCGAGTAGAGCACCCAAAGAATAGTCGAGAGCTCCTGTATACAAGATGAATGGCCTTCCAGTTGTGGGGGCAGCCAACACTGGAG
This sequence comes from Camphora micrantha, assembly GCA_003546025.1. NCBI lineage: Eukaryota > Viridiplantae > Streptophyta > Magnoliopsida > Laurales > Lauraceae > Camphora > Camphora micrantha. The sequence continues at coordinate 38,265,499 of QPKB01000002.1, forward strand.
GTTTGGTAAGGTATGTCTTGATGTCTTGAAATGCAGTTTCATATTCAGCATCCCAAACCAAGTCCACACCTTTCTTCATCAGGCGAGAAAATGGACGGCACTTCCCTGAGAGATTGGAGATGAACCGTCTGATGTATGCCAACCTTTCTTGAAGCCCTTTAGTTCTCTTAGGGTCCTTGGAGATGGCATTTCTAGGATAGCCTTGACTTTGGTGGGGTCAAGTTCTATTTCGGCTTTCCGAACTACGAATCCGAGGAACTTACCCGATGAGACACCGAAGAATCATTTTAGTGGATTCATTCGTAGTTTGTGTTTGCAAAGTCGGAGAAAGACTTCTCGAAGATCTTTGAGATGGTCTTCTTTTCTTCTATTTTTTACGGCGAGGTCGTTGACATAACATTCGACCGTCTTGTGCTGCATATCTTGGAATATTTTCATCATAGCCATCTGATATATCGCACCTGCATTTTTCAGACCGAATGGCATGACAGTGTAGCAATACACGCCAAATGGAGTTCGAAATGATGTATGTCTTTCATCTTCAGGATGCATCTTTATTTGATTGCAGCCAAAGAATCCATCCATGAATGTCATTCGCTCAAACCCACAAGTGTTGTCAATCATCACCTCTGGTATGGGGAGTGGGAATTCAAATTTAGGGCATGCATTATTCAGGTCCCTGTAGTCAATACAGACCTTTATTTGCCCATTTTTCTTTGTCACGGGGACGATGTTAGTCAACCATTCAGGGTGTTGTTCTTCACGGATGAAGCCAACGCTTTTGAGTTTCTAAACATCTTGTCCATCACATCAGGATAGAATCTTCTTTGGCCTTGTTTGACAGGCTTAATATCTTTTTGCAGATTGAGTTTGTGGACTGCTATTTTGGGGTCTAAGCCAGGCATTTCAGCATAAGACCATGCGAAACAATCAACGAAGAAAAGAGATATACTCGGGTAACTCATCATCCTTTATATTCTTACTTATGAATACAGGACGTGGGTTATTAGACGTCCCCCAAGTCTATCCTTTGAACAGGATCTTCTGTTGGAAGGTTTGAAAGTGGCTCCTCCATAATGTTTTCGGAGGCTTCCAACTCAACAAAACCTTCTGGAATTCCAAAGGCATTTACAGACTAAGGCTTTGCTTTTGTCCATAGGTATTCTTGATCGGTACTTTTCTCAAGACTTGCAATGAGATGATCCCAATCACCTGTTGAAACTGAGTCGAAGTAGGGTACTTCTTTTGGAGACGATGGTTCTTCAGAAAACCGCACGTCCGTATCATCGAACAATTCCTCTTCATTTTCAGAGAAATCAAACCAATTGGAGGAGCTTCCTGGATCCTTGACGGGTGACTCCTCAAAGAGATATCCAGGGGAGATCAATATCTTCATGGACACAAGATGTTGAGGCTTGGTCGGTAGGACGACTTTGCAGCCTTTGTATCAACTGTCTCATGGGAGTGTCAGGATCATACCCCAACCCGTATGAAGACTTGTCTATTTTACGATGGAGTTTCCAATCCTCTAGTTGACTTTTGGTCAGGGTGGGTTCCAATGGTGTGAGAAAATCAAGGCCATCTCCCAAACCGATTGGATTCTGAGCATCATAGCCCATTCTCTTCATGATAGCTTGTGCCATTGGACTATACCGGGATAGCTGAGGCATACCTTTGTTCTGGAAAGGTTCAATCGGAGAATTTGATGAAGAAGCTTTCTATCTGTGGAAAAAGATTGACTTTTCTTCTGCCATAGTTGCAAGAACAATAAAGAAAGCGGACATAGGGTCTTCTATGTCAGCATGTGTCTCCAATGGAGTGAGAGCTGGCTGAATTTACTAAGTATCAGCTTGGCTTGACGATGTGTCATTTTCTGGCTCTGAATATGAATCTGTGTCATGCATGATAGACACAAAGGAGACAGCAAACTTGCCCCCAGCCTTTTGTTTTGTCTTTTTTGCTTTAGTTGTGATTAGCAAAGGCTTTGAAGATTTGAAAGAAACAACAAAGGGAGAATGACTGCTCTTTTCGGATTTGCTAGAAGGTTTGGTTTCTTCCAATGATTGCTGAGGAGCCTTGCCCTTATCTTTTTGGAGATTTTCTACAGAGGGTGTTATTTCTTCCTCCTTTCCTTTTTTCATCTTTATACATCTGAGCATCTGCAAAATGAACGTCTTTGCCTTTAAAGGGCTTTTTATCTGCAAACACTCGATGTATTAAGCCGTCGTTGCCAACGAACTTGATGCACTGATGTAAAGTTGAAGGGACGACACCATTCTTGTGTATCAAGGGGCATCCAGGAAGGATGTTGTAGCATGAAGGGGTCCTTATTGCGTACACAGTGACTATAGAGATAAGATCACCAATTTGCAATTCGAACCTGATTTTGCCGATAGGCCTTTCAGCGCTCCCATCATATCCAAAGATGGATAGAGATGTGTGACTTAGCTTGCTAGGTGGGATGCCCAGCTCTTTGAGTGCCAAAGTAGAGATGAGGTTGAGTGCAAAATGTGGGTCGATTTGGACTCTGTGAATCGGCATTTCTTTAACGTACCCTATGAAATACAAGGGTCGGTTGTGCTTGGTCTCGCCTAGCAGGAGGTCATCCTTATCGAAGGCAATTATTGCACTTGCTGCTTTTTTGGACCGAGAGGCATTCAATGCTTGATCCCTCAGTTTTCTTCTTTTCTCCCTTTGAGGAAGTACTTGATTTTTTTGACCTTATAGTCCATTTCAATTTGTAAGACTTGTGAGGCATGGTTGTCGACGTCCGCATTCAGCCTTTGCAATTTTGAGATGAGACAATCACGAGTTTGTGGAGACATTCGTAATAAGTCAAGAATGTGCAGTTGTGCAGGTATGTGTTTAAAGTCCTCGATCAAGTCGTACTTGAAAGCCTCCTTCGGGCCTGCATTTTTATTATTGTTGCCACTTCGGGCATTTACAACTTGCTTTCCCGAAGGATTTACATAAGAAGAAGAAGGTTGATTGTAATTTTTGTGTAATCCTGGCTAGAGCGGGTACCTCTACCAACTTCAAGAGTTTCTAGAGAAGGGTCTTCTTCGGAAGATCACTCTCGTGATCAAGGGGTTGATCATTGTCATTTGTTGAAGACGTCTCTATAGCATTATCGTCGTCTTCAATGATGACGTTGCACGGAGCGTTTTCGAGGACTAAGTCATGAACGGCATCCAGCAATTTTTTTTTTCCTTATTGAGTAATTCATCGGTCCAGATTTCTCCTATGAGGTAAGGTATCTGGGGCCAGTTGATCGAATTTTCATTGAAGAAGATTTCATTGGCAGGAGCTTATTTAAGATGATCAGTCGGAAGAGGCTTGAAATCCGATGTCACAATTTCAGGAGACGAAGGCTGAGAAGATGATATCTCTGTGGAAGCCACTTGAGAAGATGTAGCTCTGGAAGATATACTACCGAACGTAGTCTGAGAATTTGAGGCATCGACAGACGAAGCTTCAGAGGCACCATCATCCTGAACTATCGCATTGCAAGCAACTTCGATAGGAGATACCTCTGGAATGCACTGTTGAGATTCAGACACGTCTTCAAATGTAAGAGGATCATCAATCCAGCAATTTTCTTCATTTTTCGGGGTTACCGATTCTGGATTTTGATTATGACGAAACTCATTAATGCGATCATGCTCCCGCTCTATGGCAAGACGTTGCAAGATTCTTGCATATTCTTCGAGGTTAGGCATATGAGCTAAATCGTCTTCGTCATTTGCTCCTTGTGGTTCATCAATGTTGGGTTCCACTGGAGCGCCTGGTTGTGCTGGATCAACAATATTTTCTTGAAAAATTTCTTGAACTTCTTCATCTTCAGACCAGGATCCTTGTGGCTGTAATAGGTTATACCAGATTACTGGCATAAGATAAGATTCAAGAATCCATTCCTCATTGGAGAGGTATTCTCCTATTTCAAAGGATTCCTCCCACTCATCGGTATCACTGGCAGTATTACTGGACTCGTATCCATCCATGGAGAACCCAATTACTGAATTGCAACAGTATGATGCCCCCTACGTAGTTTCATTTCTGTAATGAGGTGGCATGAAATCACCAAGGGTGAATTTTCTTACCACCTTTGAATTGTTGTGGAGGGATTTTTCCGTTGCCCTAGTGAAGCAATAGAAGAATTCTCTACCTTTTCAGGGACTTTTTGCTTTGATTGAGTCTTCTCCTGCTGCTTGAGCTTACGGAGATGTTTCTTGGCTTGCCTTCGCTGTTGAGCGATGTACTTTGTTTTGACGACCTCACAATTTTCATCTTCTAGGAGATCGGGATGCACCCATAAGGGTTGTCCGTCTAGTGTTGGGTACGGGACCAGTTCCTGGGACGTTTGAGTCATTTTTATCACATTGAAGAAAGTAATGATCTTCTTTTTTGGTGATTTCGAAGTTTGTCCATACGACACCATGTTGACGGAGGCAGACCCGTAGTTTTTGTCAAAAGTAATGACTCCGTTTTTCCACATCTTGTTGATCTTTTCTCTCACAACGAAGCATTGATTGAGAGGATGCGAAATCATCTGGTGGTATGGACAATACCAGGGATCGTTGGTTTTGCCAACATCTCCTTGTCTTTTGGGTTCAGGCAAAGTGAGTTTGTCATTTGCTAAAAGAGACTCAAAGATTTCTTCAACATCTTCATCGAACGGGTATTTCTTTTCTACTCGCCCTTTGAAGGCATTAAAGAGTTCAAGTCTTTTACCTGCAGCTTTAATTTCAGCTTTCTTTGGCTACTGGGGAGCCGACTTGGTTTGCACATTAAGAACCTCCTTTTTCTTTGGTTTTGAAGTCGTAATGGCAGTCGGCTCTTTCTTTGATGATTTCTGACTGTTGAGGTCTTTGATCACCGTTTCAGCCTCCATAGCCGCTTCTAGGAGTTCTCCCAGGTTTTTTGATTTATTGCAGATGATCATGGAGCGGATCCTTGCTCTCATGTTATTACGGCAGATGTCGACCAGCGATGCTTGTGGCAGTACGTCTAAGCACTTGTACGCCATCGCCTTCCACTTGTGAATGAAGTCGTATGTTGACTCATTCTCTTCTTGTTTTAGGTTGCAGAGCTATGCCATAGTAACAGGATGATCTTTACCTTTGAAGTGGGTTAGAAAGCGTGTCTCCAGCATGGCCCAGTTTTGGATGGAGTCTTCCGGCAGAGTGGAGTACCAATTAAAGGCCGTACCTTTTAAGATACTTGTAAAGAGACGGATCGTGAGGGCATCTTGATCCGCGATAGCTCCCGTCAGGATCTTAAAGTGGATGACATGCTTTCTGGCTGAACCTTTCCCCATATATGTCTGGAGAGTAGGTTGTTTGAATTTTGCAGGGAACGGAACCGAGTCCATCCATAAGGGATATGGTGGCTTGATCCCATGTTCTTTCAGTGTATCCTCTTCTTTTGCTTTGGCGAGGATGTCGTCAACGTCCTTTTTGGTAAGGGTGCATGACTCATTGTTTTCCCCATCAACCTCATCATCTTGATGATTCGGAGGGGGTTGATTATTTTCTTTACGCTGAAAAGCGAGAAGAAGGTTTTTCATCAGAGTCTCAATCTTCTACTAACCTTGCTCCAATTGTTGGATGCGCGCGATCGTTTCATCAGGAGGTGGGTTACGCGGTGGCTCAGAGTTTGTAGCCAGGACATTCATTCTTTGGGATTCAAATGAAGAAATCGTCATGGTGACTGAGCTGGGGCTGTTTCTTGAAGAGCTTGAAGAAGGATTACTCGAAGGAGTTGAAGATTCTTCCAGATGTCTTTGTATTCGGGAGACGTTGCAAGTCATCGGTCGCCGGACATGAAGTTTGGTTGCTGACTTCTGGCGTCTTCTGGTTTTGCCAACCATATGGACAGCAACAACTTGGTCGGGTCTTTCTTTTTCGACCCATTTTTTAGAGACCTGAAGGGTAGAATGCTGGATTCTTTGCTTCTCTAGTCTCTTTTGTCGATATGCCGAGCGACGACGTGTACGACGAGCAATTTGAGCTTCAGTCAGTTTTGGCTGGCCTTTGGCGATGAAGGATGTAGTCCCCAATGCGAAGCAGCAGAGCATGTCTTCTTTAAAGCTAGGCATGGACAAGATCCGGATGCAGTCCTTTGCCTGTCGCAGTGAGGCTTTGAATTTTGCAAGTTCGGCCCCTGTTGAGATAAAGGGTCGACTCGCAGGAGTATAGGCCTTAGTAGGTTCTTGTAGAGGCCTGGTGATGCATGACTTGATTTTGGGCTTGTAGGAGCAAGCTGGCTCATGCTGAGTTGATTTGTTTGTTTGGCGAAGGGTAGGTTTCTCCTCTTTCATATAAGAGAGAGGGTAGAACCGATTCTCCTTGGGAGGGGCCATGTACGCTGGCTTTGTAGATGTTCGGGACCTCCTTTGCTTTGGTGAAGGTCTCGGGGACCAGGTCTTGGGGCAGACCAGGTTTCTTGTAGGTTGAGGCTTCGTGGGATTGCCACGGGCTTCAGGCTTCTTGGTGTTCGCCCTTGGTGTCATTGCAACGACACGTTGCGAGGCGATCTTTTGTTTCTTGGCGGGTACAGTTTCTTCTACGAGGAGTGGGAATGGTCCCAGCGACCCGAAGATGATGGTCCGGAGAGTAGAGGTCGACCCAGTATTTTGGAAGTTGCCGAGGGAGATGATGCTTCGGCAGCTGCCAATGCGCTTGTGAGTGCGCTTGTTTTGCTTCTCTTGAAGCAAAAGTTGGTACTTATTCTCATCGAAGGTGATGGTCAATGAAGCTGCCATTGTTAGTTTGGAAAACTTCTGAAACAAGACCACATCCATCACAAGAATATGGTGACATTAAATGGAAAATAACTATGGTTTTGTCTTTTCAAATCGCTCAAGGGGACATGGCCCAACCCAAGCATGATGAAGAAGACAAAAGGCCATAGAGGGTACAATTGTTTTAAATGCAAATATGGTAGGCTCAGAGTGAGCGTTCCAGTGACTGCTAGAAGCAATTGTAGACCTTAATTCAAATTATCGAGAAGCAAGGCTCACTCGAGGTAAGATGATATAAGGTTGGATATACAAATGTGTCGGTCGTGAGTACAGTAGACCCAAAAGAGCGTACTAGCATCGCTAGGCACAAATGTTGTAAATCGCATCCTTGAAAAGGACACGAGATGAGATTTTCTTTTTAAAAGGTCAAGATTGGATTCATAAAGGAGAGCAAATGGTATTCCAATCCGAACACAGGCTCAAACATTTCTGCGAGCAATGAGTCCGAAAGGGAAGGAACCAGAATTTCTCGAATCTGAACCCAAAAGTGACGGAAGTTTTTTTTTTTTTTTTTTTGAAAAGTCAAGATTGAATTCATCAAAGAGAGCAAATGGTGTTCCAATCTGATCATAGGCTCAAACATTTCTACGAGCACTAAATCCGAAAAGGAATGAACTAAGATTTCTCAAATCTAAACTCAAAAATGACGAAAGTTTTATTTTTTTTTGTTTTGAAGAGATTTTTTTTTAAGATTTTTTTTTAAGGGTACACATAGGTTTCCAATTTGGTCTTATGAAACCTTGGTAGATAGATCAACCCCCAGGTAAGGGTAGGATTACAGAATGAACCCGTTTGGAGGACCCTTGCCTCGAACAGTCTAGCTGCTTCCACACTCTGGACAAGGCTTTTCTTAGATCTACTTTGGTCAAAGAACGCAACGGGCGCAACCTTAGTGTTTTTTTTTTTTTTTAAACTTCTTTTTTTTTTTTTTTTTTGAAAGACTTTTAATGGACTCATCAAAGAGAGCGAATGGCCCATTCAAATCCAAACACTAGCTACAAACGATTTCCGCGAGCCATTGTCCGAAAAGGAAGAAACCAAAGTTTCTCAAATTTGAATCCAAAAGAAAAAAAAAACTGATTTTTTTTTTTTGAAAGAGTTTGAAATGAGATTTTTTTTTTGTTTTTTTGAAAATTCCTATCGGACTCATCAAATAGAAAAGATGGTTCATTCCCCGATACGAACAATAGCTACAAACATTTCTGCGAGCTATCAAGTTCGAAAAGGAGATGATCAAAGTTTCTTAAAATTGAATCCAAGAATGAGAAATCAGATTTCTTTTTTTTTTTTTTTTTTTTACGAAATGAGAAAGAGTGGAAATAAACTCAAAATAGGAATTTCCAAAAAAATCTCATCTCAGTATTTTAGATGCAAGATCCAACATAGGCCACCAATTAGAAAGGAGCCAAAGAATCTAAGCATCACGTTCTCAAATGAACGTGTCCCACTGGGTGTGCCAACTTGATGGACCTGGCTCTCGTCCTCTCCTTCCACCCCGGGGCTACCGGGGTCCGGTGGAGGAGGAAAGCAGGTATCAACATTTTTTTATACGGGTATGCTAGATTTTCTATTCTACTTAGAATCTGAAGCGGTGATCTAGAGATTCACCTTCACAAGTAGAAAGGAAATCAACTCTTTTTTCTAACTTTCCATTGCACATATATTTTTAAGAAAGACAAATTTTTAAATGACATGAGAGGCAATTTCATTTTGTTTGCCGTGAAAGGCGGTTTTTGTTTTTGTTTGCCGTGAAAAGCGGTTTTTGTACCGTGAAAGGCACAAAATAATGAGTTAATGACCGTATTAAGTTGTCATGAAACAGGTCAATTAACAGCATTAAGTGGTGGCCAGGGAATTTGAAGAGTCGCGGGCCGTGCCGCGTCTTTTGGAATTCTTGCGATGGTCGTCGATGGATCCACATGTTGTTTGATGTCGAATGGTGATGCAACTTCAGACATTGATTAATATCAGTGGGCCGATAACATTTGTCCTATCGATTTCTTGATTGGTCGGACAGAAAGTGTACTTTCTTGGTCCACCGTTTGGCGATCTTGGAGCGATCAACAATGATTTCATGCTCTTTACAGCGGATCCGAAATGTTGACGGCGATCAGTCGATTTCAAGCATCAAGAATCAGATTTTTAGAAAATCACAGGGGCTGGAATTCTTGAAATGCAAAAAGAGTCAGAAAACGGACCACCTGGCGGATATCCGACGACTCAGATTTCCAAGGTTGCCGACGACCATGCACCCAAGATCGCCGGCAACCATGGGCTATGGTCGCCGACGACCATGGGGGAGTTTCCCTTTTCGGTCACCGTTTTCTCGGTCGTTTTTCGATCTTTTTGTTTCTTTTTTCTCCTGTGTTTTTCTTGACATTTTTCCTCGTTTATTGGCTTGATTCTCCTAAAGAAAACCTGATGAGAAGTCGTGCAAACCAGAGCACAAAGTTTCCTATTTTTTTGGAAAAGTCGAAGAGTTTGTAGCTGATTTTCCGTCAAGAGTCAAAACTAGGTCAAACGATGTCAAAATGACCCGAAATTTGAGATGAAGTCTCCTGAGCAGTAGATAGGACCAACCATGGGCTTTTGCTTGGGTTTTGAAGCCTTTTGGGGTCTCGTCACTGCTAGACTTGATTTTGCCGCGAGGAAGATGCCACACTTTGATGTACGACCGAGGTCCGATTGTTCCAAAATTTGATAGGGAGCCTATTGGAGTCATTTTGAGACGATCTATAAGCTCCGATTTGGATGTCATGGTCCTGGGAAGCTCCGCCGCCAGTCGGTTTGATTTTGTTCCCTAGCATCAAAGTCTGGTCAAAGTCATCAAAATGATCTGAAATTTGACGTGCAGCCTTTCCGAAGTATGTAGAAGCCACCCACGTGCTCTGTTTGATGAGTGATGGCCTCGGTGGTTCTCGTCACCGAGAGACTTGATTTTGCTGCTAAGTGTTGATAGAGGGTCAAACGTTGTCGGTTTGACTTGAAATTTGATATGAAGCCTTTTGGCGGTATTTTGAGACCATCCATAGGCTCTAATTGAAGATTTGATGTCTTCTACATTATCGCTACCAAGAGCGCTTACTCAGTTGCCGGAGGAGTGAAGTTAGACTAAATGATGCTGGAATGACTCGAAACTTCAAGTGTATCCTCCTCTGGAATGGCCCGAAACTTTAAGTGTATCCCCCTTTTAGCTGTTTTGAAGGATCTTGCAGTTTTTATTTGATTTTGACAAGATCGATGCTTGAAGCGGCATTCGCCTGTTTGTGGTAGGATGCAGCTTCATGTGGCCTTTTGATGTTGAGAATGTGTGAAGAGGCAAAGTGACATTTTTGGTGTCAACACATCTTGTACACTTAACTTTTTTTTAGATGAAAAAATGATGATCTAAAATTAGCTCTCATGATATTTCTTTATTGCATCTAGTTAATTTATTTAGAATGAACTGTGGAAAGTAAAACCACAAGTCCATATTATTTTGATAGAAAGATGAAGATTGTGTTTATGCAATTAGGTAGTAGTATCAGTGATTGTAATTTACCGTCATGGGACCATGAGCATAAACAAAATCATGTTAAAAAGAGGAAGCGAGTACACGAGTCATGTATATCTAGCCATGAATTTGTTAAGTAATATCGTGGGTCATTGCCAAAATTCACATGATCTACTTTGTATGAGGACTGATGTCTTTCTAGAATTATGTTAGTTATTAAAAAATGAAGGGGTAGCAACTAGACATGTGTCTTTAGAAGAATATTTCAACGTTTTTCTAGATGCACTGTTGTATTTATGTTCTGATTAAATACCACCAACGATATCGATGTAGAAAATGTTTTGTTACGCAGAATGTGATTGCCATTATAGGCTTTAACACGCATTTCCAATTTGTATATATCGACTTCGAAGGATCAACCAATGATTAGAAAGTTCTGCTTGATGATCTACGGAGTAGGGGATCCATAATCTTCAAATTCCAGTTGGTAAGAAGGAATTTTGAGATGTGAATTTCAAAACTATTTATATTTTATAAAACTAATTAGCATATACTTTTTTGTTTGATACTTGTCATGTTTAATCTTTATAGGAAAATATTATCTCGTCGATGCTGGTTTTGGTAATAACAGAGGTTTCATCAGACCATATTGTGGAAACTCGTTATCATCTAAGTATGGACCCAAGCACTGGCTCTGAAGACGGTTAGTGAACTATTTAGTTTTCGACATGCGAAGCTGAGAAATGTTATTGAGAGAAACATTTGTCTTAAGGAAGGAAATATTTCTAACTTTGACACATATGCCTCAAAACTATCCTATGAAGATACAAGTAAAGATTGTAAATGCATACGACGTATTACACAACTTTATCATGTTGAGAAATCCCAATACAAATATATAATATGATCATCACCGTCGAGAAACAATATGCATCGATTATGATGATGACGACGATCGTGACTCGTGAGGGAGAAACGGTCAATGAAGAATCTGACAGCCAATATGCGTTTCGCTTATAGGATATAATAACATACGGGATATAATAACATTAGAAATGTGGAATGCTAGTGCTAATAGGAGAGCTCGATAAACTGACAACACAGAAATCTATTTAAAAATCTATTTCTCTTTTTGTACATGGAGGAATCCATTTTTTAAATGTGAACCAAGGACTTTTTTTGAAATTTAAATTTTGTAAAGAGACAGTATCACATTTTGACTAGTATGAATAATTGGATCCAGCCAATTTAGACTAGTTTTCATACATTTAAGTATTATATATATAGGCCTCATATTCAGATATAATAAAAGCAATGGGAGAGTACTAGTACAAATAGAGCTGGTGAATTTGATTTTTAAAATGTAGGTTGCCATATATGCAACACAAATTAGAAAAAATGTATTGTATAGATTATGCCCATCATTACATCATAGACCAAAGGTACGTTTGGTAAATGTAGAAGAATCCTCTATTTAGAGGATTCTCTCCATCTCCAAAGAAGGCCACAATCCTTAAGTAAGATTCCCAAAGAAAGTTCCATATTTGGATGGAGGGAGGATTCCTACAAATTGTAAAATGTATGATCCAATGGTTATGAATATTTTTTATAAAAATTTTCAAAATCCATGAAAAATCAAGAACTCAACTTTTACCTCAAAGTTTTTTGTGGCCATCTAGAAAATCTGAACAGTTCAGATCGTGCAAAGGGGGCCCATGGGAATAATAAATTAATATTTTAGTATCTGGACGTTTTTACAAATATCTCAAGATATGGTAAGAATCAATGGTTGACATTTGGTTACCTAGCCGTGTTTGACCTTCCAGAAATAACTATTGGTTCAGATCATGATCTTGGGGCTCATAGGAACCAAAAAATTGCAAAGAATAACTGATTTTAATCTCCTTTTGGCCCACAGAATTTTAGAAATTGCAATGTAACGGTTTGGACATTTTTGCAAATATCTCAAGATCTAAGATGAATCAATGGCTGAAATTTGGTGAGATGGTTGTTTTGGATTGTTTAAACATTATTAACGGTTTGGATTTTGATTATGGGACACAAAACATACATTAAAAATGCAAAAACCGACCTGCTGCACATTACTGTCTAAAAGCACCGTAGTTGCACTGTGGCTCCGCCTTTCCACTTATGAGTGGTTTCTCTGAATCTGATTGGGGGGGAGGGGGGGAATCGGATCTTGCAAATATCCCATTAGAGGAAAACTCACATCATTCCTCTCAAAATCCTCTCCCAACCAAACGTGGAAAATCCTCGAAAACGCGGATAATGGCAAGGATTCCTTGGCCATGCCCTTTGCCAAACGTGCCCCAATGGAATTTATGATAGACTTGCTTTTTCATAACTCCTACCTGGTCATGATCGATCTATTTAATGTTTCAAAAAAAATAAAAAAAAATACACCACTTATATTTAAACTTTCACTAATCTATTGATCCCAAAGGCCCCACTAGGCTATATTAGGTGCCAAAGCTCTTGACATTTTTAAGAAGTTCAAATTTTAAATATAAACACCAAAAAATATTCTTCATGTATTAAACATGTCTTTGAAACAAATATGGTAAAATGATTCACGCATGTAAATCATATGAAAATGGTGCTATTTGCCAAACATTTTAGAAAGAAATGCATAGTTTTGTTTTTTTTTTTCTTATAAGAGGATTCTCAATCCTTTGAGCAGGACTAATTCCTTCGGGCCCAAAGAGAAGCCGGGTAAATACCCCTGTGGCCCTAAGATGGTAGCACTAGTGGACTCAACATTTAATTCTTGAAGAAGGAGGAACTGGAAGTCGATACCAAGACCTCTAGCTCCGGAAGAGGGAGGAACCATGGTCCTGACCACTCGGCCAACCCCTTGGGGTTAAAGAAATGCATACGTAAAGCTTACGTATTCAACATTTTACATATGTAAATTGCATTTACGTAACTAATGAGCAAATGCCAACCAACCAACCCCTCACTCTTGATTATGGATTGCTTAATCATGGGCCAACTATAAAAATAAATAAATAAATCATGGGCCACTATGGATCACGACGTGTCTTGTGCAATGATTGTCCTTTAACCATTAGATCAGAGAGGCATGAAGCCTATTGCACACTTAACCTTTGGATCACCACTGTTGGATATGTGTGGCCCGCCTAAAAAACTCACAACAACAATTTTAAAATGGATTTAGATACTGGAACATAACACCTTAAAAGGTCTATTTCCACTTGATCTAGTTTTAGTATCTTTTAGCATCAATTATCCGGACCTAACCTCGAAACCTTGAATTGGTTCCAGTTCCTCTTTGGATTTGAACCCGTCCCAGCCTATTTATATCCGTAGTTGGGTTTAGCCCTTTACATCTGTAGTTGCCCCCCACCTAGGGATGTAAATGGGTCTCCAATTCTCCGATTACCCGGAGGTTTCGACCCGGTAAAAACCGGATTTGAGTCCTTATTTAAGCCCCGAAAAGTAAATGGGTCCGGGTCCGGTTCTACCTTTGTTCGGACTCATGAACCCGAGACCTGACATATTACCTTAAATTTCGAAAATCTCTCCTAAAAACTATGTTTTTTAATATTATTCTCTACCTAGATCCGGACTCGAATTTAGATCCGTCCAATATATGGTTCTGGTTCCGGAGCCAAGAAATCGGTTCCGAAATGGTTCCGGGTCCGGATCCGGTTCCACCTTCTCCTTGACGGTTCCAATTCCGGGTCCGTCATGGACCCGAACCGGAATCGACCCGTTTACAACCCTACCCCCACCCCACCTACGTTCAAGTTTTGGTTGTCTGGTATTACTTTCATTATTTAATATTTCTTTTAAAACAAAAAAGAATTTGAGCAATCCTTAGTCCAACTCGATCCAATCACGGGAGAGGTTTGGTACAACTCTAAGGCCTTGTTTGGTATCTTTACTCTTTTTTTGGAGACTCATCAAAATAAAGTCATTAAAAAAAAGAGTTAAAAAAATGCTAGAATCAAAACAAGTATCTAATAATGCGAGGATCTATGTTAAATAGACTTTTTTATATCAATTGTTGAAACTATTTTACAAATTTCTCGAGATCCACAAGGTATCATGGCCGTGTGCAGCTTTCCAAAGAGATCTAACGGTTTGGATCTTGTGTTTAGGACCCACATAAGCCAATAAATTGCATCTAATGACTGAAATTTGGTTTGATGGCTGTTTTTTTTATCGTGGAACATTTCCAATGGTTTGGATCTTGATTTAAATTCTCAAAAATAAGAAAAAATAGCAAAAACATTACTTCTCATGGACAAATCCAGTGTTGAGCATAATACATCAATGGCTGATATTGTTTTGTAAGTATCTAGAAATCCACAATGTATCAAGCCTTGAGAATTTACCATATTGCCAATTTTGAGCCTTTCAAAGAGATCTAACGGTTTGAATCTTGTGTTTGGGGCCCATAGACTTTAGAAAATTGCATCAAATGACTCACTTTTTTGCACACATCTCGAGATAGGTGATGATCCAACGGTTGAAACTTGGTATCATAACCCTGTTTGATCTTGTGAACATTTTTAACGGTTTGTATTTTGATTTTCACTTTTAGATTTTGAAAGGACAAAAAAACTAGTCTGGGCGTGAATGGGCCAGGAATACCGTTCACCTGCCTCCATTTTTCTCCTTCTACTCACTACATGCATCTAATGGTGGGCTGTGGGAAATTGAGGCATTGCCTCTACTTCTCTACACCATAGAGGTTGCCAAACACTGCCAAATGCCCCTATTGTCAAAATCTTTATTCGATTTAGAGATTTTGAGAAATAGAGACAAAAAATAGTTATGCCAAACAAGGGCTAAATCCTTAATGCAAATATCGTTGACATTTTGTATTAATCAGAGATAATATCAACATAATTTTTTTAAATGTAACACAATATTTTATGATAAGTTTAATTTATCATCAATTGTTTTTATCAGGAAAGATTTCAAATAATACCTTAAGTTTTTACCTTATTTAAGAAAATAATACAAGTTTCAAAACTTCTCATATTAGAACCTAAGTTTTTTGGTAAGTTTATCAATTAAGGATATCCAATAATTTAAAGGTATTTTCTGCCGGCTTCTTCTTTCAATTTTTAAAATACCCAATTTTCTCTTCATTTAAAACCATGCCATAGTTTCGGCGGCGACTACATTGGAACCAATCACCGTGAGGACACTAGTGAATAAAATGAAGAGAATATAAATGAATTAAATGAGGGTTTTATTTTTATGAAGGGCGTTTGGATATAATTAAAAAAATATGAAAAAAATTATAAAAAAATAACTTTAAATGGATGGATGTCCTTAATTTAGAACTTTCTTAAAAGATTGGGACTAAAGTTGAAGATTTCGATATTTTTTAATATCATTATATTAATTGATATACCAGGGTAGAAAGTAGAAACAGATCCGTAGCGGCGAAGAATGTAGTGTGTAGAGAAAAACCATATTTAATTTCTTCTTCTTATTACATAGTGACAAGAGAGGAGAGACAGAAGAAACAGACTAGAAATCGAAATCGAAATCGAAATCGATGGGGAGCGAGAACGAGCCAGCGAAACTCCTCCTTCCCTACCTTCAGAGAGCCGACGAACTCCAGAAACATGAACACCTCGTTGCCTATTACTGTATTAGCCCTAATCCCATCCTCCTCTCTCTCTCTTCTTTTTCTCTGTGAAACCGGAACCCTAACCCTAATAGTTTCTTCTTCGTAGGTCGATTGTATGCGATGGAACGCGGACTCAAGATACCTGCAAAAGAGCGCACCAAGATGACCAACGAACTCCTTGTCTCTCTCATGAATCAGCTCGAAAAGGTCTCTCTTTCACTTGCCCCCCCATTATGTTTCTCTATTTGAATGATAATTTTGTTAATTCCCTTCTTAGCCAAAAGTAATCTGCCATTGGATTCACACTATGAATGCTTAATATGATAAGATTAATTGTTGAGAAAGGTGGATTCACCCGTTATTCATCTCCTATACAAATCAATTCACACACTCGCACACATATATATCTGATATTATTAAGAGATTATAGGATTTGCAATTTTAAGAATCTGATATGCTACTGCACAGAGAATGAATGGGCATCTTTGGAAATTCTATTGTGTGGTGACCAAGTACTCCATTTCGATGTTACTTTCAATGCTTGCTTGTTGCTAGTTGTTATGCCTTGTATGAAAGACCAGTTGCAAATGGCGATTTTCAGTGAATAGTTTTTGTAATCTTATGCTAGGGAGGAGGGAAGGGTATGGAGGGTTTTCTTTTATCTGGAAAATTTTAGCTTTTACTTGGGAGAGGTGGTGTTAGATATATTCTAACCATTAATCACATTACAAACTTGATCATTGCACTACATGTGTGCAAAAGTCTTGTCGTTCAACCAATCTTCGATAATGAATGATATGCGATCATAACTCTCTATGGTCTTCCTTGGTACTAAGTACTAACTGATGGCTGTGAGCTTCTTCTCTTTGGTTCTTAGCAATGAGTTTCTTTAACATGTCCTCTAATCTGTCACAACTGCTCACTAGATTTGAATAAAGATGCCATGCATGTGGGTACATATCGTACCTTTCTTCTACACTAAGTCTCCCTCGATAATATCCATGGGCATGCATGTTGGGACATATTATACCTTTCTTCTCTACTAAGTTAACCAAAGGCAGAAAATTACTTCCAGAATGGATATGAACTGATGTGAAAACTGATGTGAATGAAAACTCAAACCTGTTGATTTCTAAATGGAAATTGAAAAGGAAAAGCAGAGGGGAACTGATGCAGTACGGATGGTTAAGAACCAAGAGAAAAGAGCCACAGGCCAAAAGAAACTGAGTGGGGACTGCAAACAGTAACTATAATGTCACTATATAGGAGGGTGCAGGTTAGTGGCCCATTTTGGGGGTTGTGGAGGTACTGTTAGGGTTGATTAGGTGGCTGATGTGGTCTGCTGAGGGCGCAGTTAATAAGTTAAGTGATTGTAACAGCAAGTTAATGTGGCTGCCTGGAAAGGTTTAGGGCTAGTTTTGACTCAGTGTAGGGGCTGGTTTGAGATGTTAAAGCAAAGGACTGTTGTGGGGTGTATGAGGGTAGGAGACAACAACTGTTGGCTGCTATATGGGAAGGATTCACCTTGTTATAGTGGATGACTTTGGTCAAGTGGGGCGGGTTTGGATTATAGCAAACATAATACTTAAAAAATGTCAATGTGCTGAATCGCATAGAAAGAAAATAAAGGGTTGTAAGGAAAGAAAGAAAGAAAGAAAAAACTAGATTGCAGAAATCTAAATTCATCTACCTTTTTTCTGTAATTTTGGATTTTTTCTGAGAGAAGTAAATGAATCAAGGAGGAATCCTAATCTATGGTAGGGGAATCAAAACAAGACAAAATTAGAGGATCTTACTTGCTTTGATTCCAAATATTTACTGGAACAAATGATGGATGGATTCTTCATGCATTCACCATGGATGCCTGGCCATTGGAGTCATCACAATTGGCAATTCAACCGGTCTTCAAACAAGAGGAAAGCTCACTCATGATAGGGAAAGAGAGAATTTTTCATTGATTTGAAGACTGATTGGGTCGCCAATGGTGACGACTCCAAAGGCCAGGCAGCCATGGTGAATGTGTGAAGAACCCATCCATCATTTGCTCCCATCATATTTGAAATCGAGAGGTTACAAGGTATTTAAGGAGATAGGAGGCCAATCTTGCCTATTAGGGACCTAGCCAATCTCTTGGTGCTTAATATTCTCTTTTTCACTGATCATGTATCAGTCAATTATCTTGATTGATTGAATCCCTTATCTTATTGATTTATATCAATGACTTATCTTGCTAGATCTTATCTAGATCAGTTCTATTGGAAAGCTGGGTTGGTTGTCCATGGGTTAGTCCTAAATCCCAATGGATTCATCTATGGGCTCAGCCACTATGGTTGAGTGCAATGGGCTTGACCACTGTACTCTAGGCCCAAAGGGATGGCTAACAGTGGCCTATTCTTTGGCTTCCTTATTTTTGTCTTTTTTTTTTTTTTTTTTTTGGGTTATTTTGACCCTTAGGAGTTAGGCCTATGACGCACTTGGATTGCATCAGTTTGGTGCCATGCGTTTGCGCAGTGGAATATTTTGAACTGCTTTTCTACAATATTAAGGAAAACCATCTCCTACGCTGCATGCAAGGCAAGGTTTAAAAAACTGGACTCGGGACCCGACTCGTTCATGGTTGAGTTCGAGTTGACTCTCCGAGTCGGGCAGAGTCCCAACTTCAGCTGGATGGCCGAGTCGCATTAGACATGATTCGAGTCAGAGTCCCATGCGACCTGACTCGGTATGTACCGAGTCTGAGTCAACTCGGACTCGGTGATTTTTTAAACCATGATGCAAGGTGGGGGGTGAGGGTAGAGGTGGTTTAGGAATGTACTTGTTTGTGGTGCAAAAACAGATTTGTATGGAACAAGGAATTTCAGCGTTATGTAAACAAGCTTTGGGCATGCATCAGTGGTAGAGCAATTTTCCCCAAAGCCGGGGGGGGGAGATAAATGTTTCCATGGAAAAATAAAAGTCCATGGACTACCTTGACTATTTACTGTTGTGGACATTAAAAGAGATTCTTACCTATACAACAAATCCCATTTATAAGTGAGATTTGAGGATTTAGGTAATTAGATTTAAATCTTTTTTTTTTTTGGATGGTTTAAGGCATAAATCTTAAGATTCGATGCTTGTATTTTTGGATCTTACAATTCAAGTGATTCATCTGATTGGGAATAACCATAGCTGAGTGTTTAATATTAGTATTATTTTTGCTTTCTTTTTATCCTTTTTAGTTAGTTTAGTCAAAGTAGGACACCTGGAAACATAGAACTAAGTTTGGACACACAAAAGATTGTAGAGAAAGAAAACTTTAGATACCTTGGATCTATAGTGCAACAGGATGGAGGGATTGATACTGATGTGAGTCACAGTATTCAGGCCAGGTGGACTAAATGGAGGAGTGTTTCGGGCGTCTTGTGTGATCGGAAAGTCCCCCTCAAGGTTAAATGAAAGTATTATAAGGTGGCGGTACGCCCAGCGTTGTTATATAGATAAGAGTGTTGGGCAGTAAAGCATAATCACACTAAGAAGATGGAAGTTGCGGAGATGAGAATACTAAGATGGATGTGTGGGATCACAAGAAGAGATAGGATTAGGAACGAGGAGATTAGGGGCAAAGTAGGAATAGCACCGATTGAAGATAAAATGAGAGAAAATCGACTGAGATGGTTCGGCCACGTTAGAAGGCGTCCAACGGAGGCACCTATTAAAAGGTGTGAAAGCATGAAGATTGCCACGAGTAGGAGAGGGAGACCTAAGAGAAGTTGGAAAGAAACTATTAAACATGACCTTGCCTACATGGATCTAACGGAGGACATGACCCTAAACAGATTTGATTGGCGTCGTCAAATTCATATAGCCGACCCCACCTAGTGGAAAAAGGCTTGGTTTGGTTTGGTTTATCCTTTTTAGTTAGCATATCTATTTTTAGAAGGTTATATAGTGATTGATGAAACCTCTTGAGGATTTTACGATTTTGGGGAGATTTTAAAGTTTAACTAGGAATAGGCATATAATAGAGCGTTCAACTATATGTATAGGATTTTATCCTGCATTCACTTTTTTATTTTTTATTATTTAAGAATACTTTTTGAACTTAAAAGCGACACCTAACCATGTAAGGTTGATTATTTGGATTTGATTTTTGTTTTTATTTAAAGAAAAAAAAAAAAATAAAATAAAATAGTGTGACTTGTTTATTTTTCCCAATAATGTTGATATCTTAAACAAATTTAACTATTCACATATATCATTTATGATATATTAGTATATGCGGCTTTCTTCATATGATGCTAACATTATTCGTCATTGTAATTATGCTACTATGAATGGATTATGACTAACGACCTTCTTTTTTTCTTGTTTAATTTTTGAATTTCTTATTGGAAAATAAAAAAAAATCCTATGATTCACGATACGATTTGATTCATCACCAAAAATGATTTACGGTATGCTTTCGATTTTCAAAACAATATCATATGCTTTAACCCCAAAAGATGGAAATGATACAAGGTCAAGGTGTGCTTTTAGAACTTACAGTTCAGGGAGATTTTGGGGTTGGGGGGTTGCTTCACTTATCTTGTTGGCACGGTCAAGTTTCAGTGCTTCCTTGGGTTGGAGCTTACAAAGAATTCCGCAATACCTCTTTTAACTGTAGTTTGTGGTTGAGTGGATAGTGCTGCAAGGCCTAATCCATTTGTGCATTAATCTTTCTTAGCTACCTTATAAGGGGTGATCTTGATTAGTTATTTTTTGGATAACCACTAATATTAGAAGGTATATTTTGGCCCCATAGAAATATCTACTAGAATACAGCTGAGGCGATGATCCCAAATAATATTTTGAAACGTTGAGGCACGAGGCAAGGTGTTCCAATTGCCAAAAGCATGATGTGAGGTGTTCCAACTGCCAAAAGCATGAGGCCTAAAGCCTCAACACAAAATACTACCCTTTTTTAACAAGTGGATAATTACTTAAAGTATTAATAGGAATAGAAAGTGACAGGTAGCATGTGGTATAGTGGAATGTGCTCACTATTGTGACCTTGAGGTTTTGGGTTCGATTCAAGTCACCAATAGAAAAAAAAAAAAAAAAAAAAAAAAAAAACATAAATAGAAAACAATTGTATATTTTATTTGAGTTAACTATGGTTGACTTAAGTCAACCATTTCAAGGGGGAGAAAAACCTGATTACATCAATCTTAAGTTTATAAATTCTTTTCCAAGTTGACAAGTTGTCTCACCATTTTTCTTTAAACTAATATTGTGCTAATTGGGCCATGCCCCTTGATATGAAATGTTGTTGAAATGCATGCGTTATGTGGGGCATGTGCATATGCCTCATCTATTGAGGTGTATCTCCAATGCCAGCCATGCCTCATACTTGAGCCCTTGGGCATTTTTGGGATGATTTGCCTTAAGGTGAGCCTTGATTTGTTAGCTCCAAACACTGTGAAGTCACTACTTCCGACCTTTTGGGGTGCATTTGAGACGAGAGGATTCCGCGATAGAGAGGAAAATTGTTCTGATTTTCCATGCAACTCACTATTTCATTGTTTGGTTCGACTCATTTTCATCGCAGAAAAAGAAAAAAAAGAACGTATTTTCTTCAATAGAGAGGATTTTGAGTACCTATTGGAGGGGTAGGAATGCATGAGTCCTTTCTCTTGCGCAAACAGAAATCCGTGGATTGTGGAATCCTCTCATTACACAAACAACTCCCCGGTGTTGTAAATACTAGTCTTTGGCTCATCATTCTAGTACCTGATGCCTTACTAGTTTTGTCAAACACTTAAATGTATTCTACATATGGTAGAAAGCGCTCAAAACTACTAGGAGTACCAATTGGCTGTCTATACCTGTTTGACTAGACAATTTTGCAGCAACCCCTAACTCTCCCACCCCCTCTTCTTTGAAATGGTAACTAATACTTAATTAAGTGGAGCTAATGCATGAAATAAAATTGACGCATCATATAACATAGTAGATCCATTGGCCAACTTATTGACCTACCATACTATTCACCTTAGGCATTGAAACGAGAAATGACCTTGATGTGCAAGTTATGAATATCTATGCATATTTTCTAGTTACAAATGAAATACACATTTGTAGTTGGATAGCGTTCTTTAAAAGTAGGAAGCTTATTGGAATGTGTTCCTTGTAATGAGAAAAAGGGCTTCAATGTTAATGGGGTTGGGTCTATGATGCAGTGCGGACCAGGCCCAAGTCAACTGGTCCAACCCATTGACCATGAGTCAACCCGGTCCATTGGGTTTAGCCCACAGGCCCAATTAGACTGATTGCTACCGTGGAGTTTCAATTCTTATCTCTAATTTCTGTTATTAGTTGAGTAGGATTGATAATTTCTAAGTTTCCTCTTTTAATTAGGTTTCTTTAATCATTAGGAAAGTTTTAATTGCCAAGTAATAGGAACGATCCTATATATAGATGGACAAGTCTCTTTGTAAATCATGCTATTTTGAATTAATCAAAGATTTATCTGAATTTCTGCTACAACCTTGATGTTGTAGATATCCCCAAGTGCAGGGTTGTTAGGAAGTAATAATTGTCAGTAAGTCCGAGTTTGATCCATAGGGATGGAAAGTAGATCCAGCCTTGTCTTAGGTAGTGTTTAGGCAGTCTTATTTCAGCCTCTTATTGGCTTAAAACTGGTTCAAAACGCATTTAGAGCATTTGGAAAAGATTATGTCCACCCTATGGTGCACGGATACTTCAAAATGGGCAACGTATCATGTCGTATCGTATCCGACACTTCACTTTTTACATGTAAAATCCGTGTCCCTGCCATGTCTATGGCGTGTCATTGCCGTATCCGTGCCGTATCTGGGCATCATAGTGTCCACCCCTATTTCAATTTGCATAAAGAGGAATTGCCTCTTTTTCGAATGGGAAGGAAAATGATCAGAATTGAAATAGAGGCATGCGTCTGAAGCAGGAAGACTTTCGGAGCTACAGTGCCATGGACAGTAATGCTCCCCTCAATGCTTTGTTTAATTTTTGTTAAACTATGTGACCATTAACGATGATCCAAACTGTCGGAAACATTAATACGGTCAAACACGACCCATATACCAAATTTTAACCGTTGATCTATCTCGGATCTCGAGATATTTGATGGAAACCGAATAACCACACATCTATTTTTTGAACTTTTGTGGGCCCCATATTCACAATCAAGATTGTTAATCTTCTTTGAAATACTGAAAATGGCTAGCCATAAAATTTTCAGCCTCCGATTTAATGTATAGCTACCAAAAATGAAAAAAAACCTTAGAACCGTTGATTTCACTTGTGACATTATCACAGTAGAATAAATGAAACTTGAACAGTCCGTTTTTTTATTTTTTCCTTGACTGTGGGACCACCAAACCACCATCCAAACCGTTGGATAGCCGTTGGATAGCTGTATGGTGTTTGCCAAACACCAAACACACTATGTTTTTTTTTTTTTTTTTTTTTTATAACGCAGGGTTACCAAACACTCTATTTAAAGAACATCTATTTTAAACATGGCCCATTTGAAATAGATCTATTTAATGCCGATCTATTTTAAATCAATCCGACTTAAAAAAAAATCTATACAACTGAATGTCGTTTTAATTAAAAATTAATTACAACAATTACACCCCTTTAAAAAAGCTCCTAATTTAAAAATCCTAAATCTAGAAGAATCTTAAATTAAACTAAATTACTGCAACCACAAGAAGAAGCGATTAAAACAACCAATTTAAAACAATAAGAATCAGCTTTAAGAGAAATTGAAAGAACAATAACAATGACAATAGAATTTCCAAAGATCCGGGATCCACCTTCCTAATAATTGGAGGTATGAATAGCTCTTGATCTCCCCTCTGAAATAGGTTGTCAGGCTATTCTAGAATAGGAACAAAGGTGATGTATTTTAAGAAAATAATTATTAAAACAATTACTACCTCCCATCAGTTCTTTTGCACATTCTCACACAACGATTCTAAGCATGCCATAAGGTGAAAATAAGACATCAAAGAATATGCAAGATATGACAATTAGCACCCAAATTATTCCTCTACATAAAATTGCTAAATACATCAACTTTTAATCATGTCTATGCATATAACCAATAAAAGTACAAAAAGCTTCACCTGTTTCCTTGAAAAAATAGAACTAGCCTTCCATAGTCTTAATCTTCATCTTTCTCTTAAGAATACCGCACCATTGATCTTCAAGAAGCTAGAAGAAGAGGCTAATGGATGGTGGTGGAGACTGGAGAGAGAGAGAGAGAGAGAAGTCCAAGGGTGTGGGAGAGTGGGGCGTGGATTGTGTTTGTTGTTGCCTCTGGATTCACGCCTCCATGTAAGCTTTTTTTTATGGTGTTGAGTTACTTGGTTTCCAAGCTTGACAAGGTTTTGGGAGAGTCTCTAGCTTGGGGAGAAAGAAAAGGATCTTTGCGATAAAGAAATCAAAGATTTACTTTCAAAAAATCTAATTCGCAAATCTTTATCTCGTTGGAGTTGTGCAGCTATTGATGTTGAAAATGCAGCAGAATTAGAAAGAGGAGGTCCAAGACTCGTAATAAATTATAAACCATTAAATGAAGTACTTCAATCTATAAGATACCCAGTCCCAAATAAACAAGATTTAATAAATCGGCTTTATGAAGTAAATATATTTTCTAAATTTGATCTAAAGTCTGGATTTTGGCAAACCCAAATCCAAGTAAGGGATCGTTATAAAACAACATTCATTGTTCCCTTTGGTCATGAAAGGAATGTAATGCCTTTGTGGCTAAAAAATGCACCTTCGGAATTTCAAAGAATCATGAATGACATATTTCATCCTTTTAAAGAATTTTCCATTGTCTACATCGATGATATCTGAATTTTCTCTAGGAACATCGAATAATACTGGAAACATCTTTCAACTTTTCATCAAGTAATCAAATCAAATGGTCTTGTCCTATCCCAAAGAAAAATAATATTATTTCAAACTGAAATTAGATTCCTTGGTTACAAAATCAAGAATCAAACAATTACTCCAATCAATTGCGTAGTCCAATTCGCTGACAAACTCCCTGATGAAATCAAGGATATAGTTCAATTACAAGGATTCTTAGGTTGCTTAAATTATGTCTCCAATTTCTTTAAGAATCTTGCAACCGAGAGAACACTTCTTCGAACGTGCTTTTGAAAGACAATAAAGAAGAATCGTCTGAAGCTCACAGGAAAGGTCAAAATTCTTCCATGCTTAAACATTGCAAATTCTGATCTTTTCAAGATCATTCAAACTGATGCCTTTGAAAAAGGGTATTGCGGTATCGTTCTTCAGCAAAAAGATAATAACGAAACAGATCATTCGTTTCACATCTGGATCTTGGAATCCAACTCAACAAAAATGAGATATAAGAGATTACCTATGGTAATCTATAGCATGGGTTGTCATTGAATGCTACCGTATTAACCAAAGAATGACCATTACTATTGTAAATAGTAGGCTACCATTCTTAGGAATAGTGTGGCTACTATGTAGATTGCCATGACTATTGGAGTCTTCATTTTCATTAATAGTGTGAATAGAGTCTTCATTTTCATGGCAATCTTCTTTGTAGTGGCTGGCAAGAAATTGCTTTTAAAATTGATAATCAACTTCTAATAAATAATATGAAACATTGTCCTCTACGATTTTGGTTCTTTAAGAACTTTAATAGAGAGGAACAAGATGAACTAAAATCCAAATGGTGAGACTCCTTTCTTTGAATGGTTTCACTTCAATATGCCTAAGGAAGATGATACTCCGAAAAATATAATGATGTTACATCAACAATTAAATAAACAAAAATGGGAAACCACTAAAGGTGATACAATAACCCAACCTTTACCCCCGTTCAGATCAATAAAAATAATGGGGGCTGTAGCTACTCCACTAGAATCTGAATCCTTATTCAAAGAAGATAAGCCAGCCACTTTAAAAGATATTTCACATCTTATTGAACAAAATAATATTACAAATACTTATCTTCATTATGTTGGAAATAAAATAGAAAAAATAAAATCTGTGCCTGAAACCAATCCCGATTCATCTTCAAAACAATTCCTCCTCCCTAGGCAAACTATTCAGGCAAATCTTCCCTAGATCAAACCATCATCTTCCTCTATCAAATGAATTTTAAGAACTTCTCAAAACAATGAAATCTACCAATATTTCTGACCCTCATGGCAAAAGGCCAGAAATATCCATGATAACTGAAGACATGGAACTACCAAATAATGATCCATTTTGACGATCATCAATCAGCATCTGCTGACAATGAAGCTGACCAAACTCAAATTAATAGATCAACGTTTAGGCAAAAAACCTTTGCACCTAAAACAAAAAATTATTACCGAAGGCCAACTCCGGTCGATCTTCAATTCGAAGAAATCTCTGAAATGCCTAAAATACGCTTTGAAGGAAATGTCCTCTGTGAATGGAATATTGATGGACTGTCCAAATACCAAATCCTCAATATGATGAATCACATGTTAGTCTATTCTAATGCCTGCTACATTCATAATTGGAAACAAGAACATATAATTCTTGCCGTCACATCCAGTTTTACGGGTCAGCTCAATGGTCGGTGGCATGATTATCTCTCTTAACTACAAAGCGACGAGATAAAAGCAGCAATAAGAAGAGATGCAAATGGAGAACCAATTCTCAGTGACAATGGCGAAATGCAAGGAGATCAAGTACTTGCATTAATCACTAATATCATTCAACACTTTCTCGGCAAAATACAAGATATTTCTGAGAAAAATAAAGCGCATTTAATAAGTCTAAAATGTAACAGCCTAACAGACTTTAGGTGGTATAAAGATGTCTCTATTCCGAGTCAACAATTGTAAAGCCTCCTGGAAAAAAAATCATCTATGGATTACCCACTCTGTTCGCTGAAAAGGTACACAATTACCTTTGCGATCAAAATAACGGAAATCTCAATTATAACCGCTACACTTATGGAGAGCTAATACAAGTCATAAATAAGGTTGGATTAAGTTTCTGCAATGATCTTAAATTAAAGCATCAGATGTGCAGAGAAAAATCAAATAGTCAAAAGGAACTAGGAGATTGTTGTTATCAATTTGGATACGACCGTATCATAAGTCCTTCACGAGGAACATCTTCAAAATTTAGAAATACTAATGAAGAATTCAAATCTAAACAGAGGACTAATTGACCAAATAGATTGCAAAAATATTATAAATCAAGACAAGATCCTCCTTATAAAACTCTAAACTCAAAAGATCCGCAATCTTGTCAGAAGTGCTATAAATGTAATAAACATGGACATTTTGCCAATAAATGCTTTGCAAAAACTCCAAAGAAGAAAGTTAATGAAGTTAAAAAATAAAATCAATGTAGACAATTCTGATGACTCCATTCAAGAAAACAATAACATTTGTTATTCATGCCAAGAATCCTTCTCTGAATATGAATCTTCTTCTACACCATTAATAAATATGCTTTCTGCAAATGAGAAATTAATTCTGGAAATGATTAACAATAATCCAGACCCCATCACAAAGAATAAGTTTTTTGATCAATTAATCTCTCAAAATATTAAAAGCAAGCAAGTAAAGCAAATTCCTTACACTACCCCGGTCTTTAACGTGCAACAAGTTTATGATAGACTACAATCAAGTTCAATTTCCCCAAACTCCATTACAAATACTTGATTTATTTAAAAGAATTTACTACTTTGAAAAATGAATTTCACGACTTAACCAATGAAGTTAATTCTTTAAGAAGTCAAGTTGATTTCTTAGAACAAACTCTGCAAGAATCAACTTCAGGAAATATAGTGAGCTTTTGTGGTTCTATAATGGACAATACATTCCAAAAATGGTATGCTTCAATCACTTTAAAAACCAATAAATTTTCATAAGAATTGAATGCTCGAACCCTCGAATTGACTCCAGAGCATACATAAACTGTATCAATGAAGGTCTTATCCCAATTCAATTCCTTGACCACATAAATTCATCTATTCCTATGGCCAATGGAAAAACTTGTACAATCAATAATTCTAACTAACTTAAACTAGTTAATCCAATTTAAGCAATCCCATAAGTTCACTTGAAGTGTACAACAATATAAGGATGACTATAAATAAAAAACAATCAAGTGAAATCATGTAAAATTGTGTGAAACGATCAAGAATATACAAATTGATCAATATCGCGTAGCACATGTGAAGTGTATGTGAATGTGTGAACAAGTATCTCACAATTAAATATGCAAATGAAACAGAGAGATAGAGACACAAGGATTTTTAGGGGTTTGGTCTCGGACCTACATCCACTCTCAAGAGTTTCCACTCTTCGTTCCACTATTTTGAGGCAACCACACAGGCACACCTCCAATCACTTACACTTCCAATTTTTTGATACGGTGGTTCGATCACAAAGATCTAATCCACCCAAGGATGAAAATAGCGGCAGTGGCGGGCGTAGTGGCCCTCCGCCAAAACGTTACGTAGCGGGCGCTATGTAGCCCATAGCGGTGCGATTTGAAAAAATCGTCAAAAAAATTCTGAAAATTTTTGTAGAAAATCTAGAATATTGGAAAATGAGAGAAATGTTCTATTTTTGCAAAAGTAACTGAGGTAAGGGGGCGTAGCGGTCCCCTCATTGTATGAGGTTTTGTATATCTGTGAAACCTTGAGAAGAACTCTCTATATCCACTATAATTCGGCGAGATTGTGTGCTTTTTAGTGTTCTTTTAAACATAAAAGGGTAGAAGAGTTGCATAAAAATGTTATTTGGAGAGAAAAGGAAAAGAAATAAGCATCATTATACATTTTGAAATTCGTTGAAAAGTAGGATAATTTCACACCTCGTAGCGGCTCGTAGCGGCTCTGTAGTAGGCGCAGCGGCTCCGTAGCAGACCGTAGTGGCCGCTACGGATGTGAACTGCGCTAAATGCCATTTAGTATAGCGGCTTTCACCGCTAAGCCCGATACGTAGCCGCCGCTATTTTGATCCATGAATCCACCAACTTCTTTTTTTATAGTGCTTCAAGCACGAAGGCCTAATCCACATTACAACCCAATTTTACAACTGAAAAACTAGAACACTTGCCTCTTGACTTGGTCTTGAGAGTGTTCGTTTGATGCTTGAATGATGCTCCAAGCTTTGACTCCTTCCTTTGCTCCTTGGTGAAGATGATGCTCCAAGATGTGCGCAACCAAGGGGGCTTGGGAGTCTAGATCTAGGGATTAGAAGGTTTAATTGGGTATGCTTTAGGTTCCCTAGAAGTTGATTCCATTAATCACACTTAACTAGAGCTTTGAAAGCTCTTAAGTATGCCTAATAGAAGCCTAAGTGTGGGTGGAATTGTACTTTGGGAGCTCTAAGATGGTTTTACTATGAGGGCACAATGTGCGGGCAAGGTCTCAAGATCACATTAGTTGGGCCCATTGGAATGAGCTCTTGTATTTATAGAATGCTCTCCAACGGCTAGTTGGCGGCTAGCCTACAACCATTTATGGTTAGCCGCTAAATTCCCAACGGCTAGTTTGACCATAGTCAAACATGCCATTTTCGCTCTACAGCTGGCTTCTAGCCGGGATTTACATCTAGCCGTGAGGCCAACAGTAATGCAGGGCTAAGGTTAGGTTCAGCTTCTGGAAAAGTGACCGCGAGCTGATCGTAATGACCTGCGGTTAGCCGACCCCCTGTACTGAATTGAGCCATATACAATGCTCAAAATTGCCAGTTAAACCCTATAAAATTTACCAATTAATCTAAGGGTTCTAGGGACCATTTTTTGGTTGCTCTATGGTCCAGTTTACCTGAATAGGTTGGCACAAACATGGAGATCTTCCTTGATGAATTCGGGCCTTCCAAGATTTGAAGTGATGCCTTCGAACATGATCTTCCTTGAAGTGACTCTTAGAGGCAAGGTCTTGCACTAATTGACATGGAATTGACAACCAAAGCGTGTGCATATATGACTATGGCACTAACACTATTCTCATTGAAATATCAAGTTTTTGTCTTCATCTATTAAGTGTTCTTTAAGGGGTGGTTTGCTTTATCACATGGGCTAGTAAAATGGGTTTTTGCATATGGAAATGTTACATGTGCATATGTTACACATCCAAATGTTACACATGTGAAACAGATTACCATGTTTGTCAAAACCACCATTTTCACATGAGCAAATGAGTACGTGCAACAATTTTAGCTGA
The DNA here is from genome assembly GCA_003546025.1 of Camphora micrantha. Classification (NCBI taxonomy): domain Eukaryota; kingdom Viridiplantae; phylum Streptophyta; class Magnoliopsida; order Laurales; family Lauraceae; genus Camphora; species Camphora micrantha. The sequence goes on from QPKB01000002.1 coordinate 38,295,647, forward strand.
GTTGGGATTTTTTGGACTTTTTTAACAAATTTATCAAACTTCACGGAGGTTAAGATATGAAACTAAATGTCGTAATGGTTATAATTGATATGAGAATATTGAATGGTTTGGATCATGAATTGAGGGCCCATAGAAGTGCAGAAAACTAGCTTTTATAGGTTGGGAATTTTTGGACGTTTTTTCTCGTCTTAGAACGGATGGCGATTTAAGATATGAATTACATGTCTCGAGAATTATTAGTTTCATGAACAAAATGAACGGTTTGAATCTTGAATTTGGGACCCACAAGACTTAAAAAAATGAAAGGTTGTTGAGGGTGTCAAACCTGTGACCTTTTTACATGCAAGGAAGTGTGGGATTTGTATTGTTGCTTTTTGCAACTGGAGGTGTGTAATCGTTTGCGTAAATTTGATGTTGAAAATGGTCATATTTACACACCATTTTCACACCTTATATACCACCTCCATAAATCAGCAGAAACAAACGTGATAGTGTATATATAACCATTACTCCCGTGAATCATTTACATATGTAAATGATTGCCAACAAGCGACCTAGGTTGTGGGAAGATTGATGAGTAGGATCGGAGATTCATTGGCCATAACATGGGATGGATAGGAATAGTCCTTTATAGCTTCTATTATGTAATATTTGTGTTTTGGTATAGGGTATAATTCTCCTATACCCTTGGCTATGGACATTGTCCTAATTGTACTTTTCTAATTTTGATATAATTTTGGTTAAAAAAAAAAACTTTTGCTATAATTTTACTAGTTTTGATCAACCTCAACCCAACCCAACCAAACACAAAAAAAAAGAAATAAAAAAAAGACACTCTCTCTAATTTTGTAGAAGCTGTTTGGATTGAATAAGAGGAATCATCCTTCACCGAAGCACCAAATGCCCCATTCTCAAAAGATCACCATAATGGACTGCCGTAACTACTACCTCCTCTTCATCTTAAGCTATAACTGCCAACAATGTTGAAGAACTCAGATGAATAATACCAAAATAATAATGAATAGAACAACCTATACCAACTTTCATTTTCTCTCAACAAGGTGGATGTGGTCACTTGGAACGTGGGCTTGAGAACGTTTACGAAATGCCAAAAACTGTCCTTGTGAGGTGGATTGAGGGATGCTAGGCGAGGAGGGAGGCTAGTCAAGACCTCAGATGAAGTGAGAAAGAAATTTCATCATTTGGAGTGACTGACGCTTGGGTGTGAATTAATTCACAAGGTGACCCCTAAGTAGATGAGTTTTGCAATGGTGTAGGCGTGTTGGTATATCCTTTTCAAGTCATAGGTGTTAGCTTGAAGGTGCCTATGGTTGGGTGTATCCTTTAACACCAATCCTAACTACGGAATCATTGGCACCTTCAAGCTAGCACAATTAATTTTATGGTTCTACCCCACAGAGGAGAAATTTTGCATTTTACTGGAGGTTTTTTAAGAATACATGGGAGGTGCTTAAATTGGCCTCTCATGAATTCAAATAAAATAATTTGCTTATTGTACATGGATTTTTCTTTCCTTGAAACAAACATTAATTGAATTTAGACTCTAAAAAATAGAAAAACTAAATTAAAGAGGGCTACTCAGGGGATAGTTATACTAATAGAGATATGAAAGGACATGATTTATTTCTTTTTATCAGGTCCTGTTGACTGCTGTACACAGCTTGGGCTTAAATGACCTGCCCCTGGTCCATTAATTTTGGGCTGGATCTGGCCCATTCTGTGGGAGCCCCTCTTGGGCTGCATCAGTTTGAACTGCAGATGCTTTTCTCTGAAGTTTGGAGTTTTCTTCTCGTCTGATTTAGCTCTACACTTGTGTTTTGATTTAGTATTATTTTACACAGGACAAGAAATCATTGAAATTAGGACCTGAAGACAACTTGTATGTGGAGGGATTTGCCACAAACGTCTTTGCGAAGGCAGATAAGCAAGACCGGGCTGGCCGAGCCGACCTGTAAAACAAAATTCCCTTCTTTGACATTGCATTATATATTTAAATATACTGTTTTTTCTGCATATCTAATCTCATCATGATTTCATTTGGAGGACACACATTTTTGATGTTATAGGAATACTGCAAAAACCTTCTATGCTGCGAGCATCTTCTTTGAAATTCTTAATCAGTTCGGCGAACTCCAGCCTGAAGTGAGTATGCAATGGTTTTATCAGTTTCCATGTCAAGTAGTTCTTTTTTATTTTTTATTTTTTATATTGACCATGACCATATCAAATTTCATCGAAGGTGTTTTTCTGTGACGAAAGGATTATGTGATAGAGAGGAAAATTATTCTGATTTTCCATGCAGCCCACTCCTTTTGGTTCGACATATTTTTCTTGCAGAAAAGGAAATAAAGTAACTGATTTTCCTCGATAGAATGGATTTCAATTTCATCATGGGAGGGGTAGGAATGTATGAATCCTCTCTTCCATGGAAACACAAATCCAAGGAGAAGGAAATCCTCTTGCAGCACAAACAAGTCCTTAGAGAAAATGAATACATATGGCAGCTTACTAAATTTGTTACATCATAAATACAAACTTTAAGAAATAATATATATATATTTTTAATTTATATTCTTAGATACTGTTTGGTTAATTAATTTTTAAAACATATTTGTTGAGAAATGAAAACCTAGACATAGTTGGGACAAGGCTTTGATGATGATGATTTATTGAGAAATGAAAGAGCAACTCAATGGTTGAATTTTTGTTTTCTTGAGAGATAATTTGTACAAGTCATTGGAGTATCATTTCAAACCCAATTGATAAGAGAATCATTAAAAGGATTTTTTCCACTTGTACTAGAAAGTATGCAAATCATGATAAGATGCTCTGATAGATTTATATAGTGTTGTCATAATCCAAATATCGGAAAAAAGTTACATTTATAATGCTGACTGTTGAATAGTGGTGGAGGGTTGGATCAGGTTGACAGACGATGTAAAACTTATGTCACATCTATAATGTGAATTTTGAGACACTGTTCTGTGATGACTGTTGTATTGCAATACAATCATGACATTTGTGGACCAAACATAACCTAAGTATAGTAGATCAGACACTGTTCTGTGATAACCTTAGTGCACTACACCAAGCTGAGCGACGGGGCAGAAAAGAAACAATGAAGAAGAATAAAAGGAAAAGAAAGCCTACATCATAGGGCCAATGTACATGAGATCGCTATCCACAACCTGTTGGCTAATAAATATGTGCTGAATATATCTTATATGAGAATAGATGGTTTTCTTATTATTTAAATTTTATTTCTAATTTGATGTTTGATTCTGGTTTTATTAACCACCGGCAACTTTGCTCACTAGTAGACTTGTTTTTTGTTCTCTTCTTTCACAGCTTGAGCAGAAACAAAAGTATGCTGTTTGGAAGGCTGCAGATATAAGGAAGGCACTCAAGGAAGGGCGGAGGCCTGAGTCAGGCCCTCCCGGTGGTGATAAAGATCTATCAATCCCTTCCACTACAACTAGTCCATATGTATGCTTCTGAACTTGTGAACAGCCCATCCTTTAAATTACTCTCACCCAACCCCCCACTCCCATTGTGTGTGTGTGTGTGTGGTCCCCCACCCCCCCGGTAACTATTACGCCGGGGAAAATCCCTCTATATATAGGCAAATCTTGTGAGGACTCGTCGTCTTACGGTGAGGGAAACATAGTAGGGCCCACATTAAGTTCCATACGAAGGACCCCCCTCGATAGTCACTAAACCTTGGGGTTTGCACCCATGAATGGATTATATTGTTGGATTGAAGGTCAATTTTTTTATTTTTCTATATAAAGTTTTCAAACTTGTGGGCAAGGGGTTAAGAGGCATGAGATTAACCATGATTGAATCTTTCCATCCCCCTATGTCCATGGTTCAAAATCGTGGTTGCGATCGACTCTAAAAATCGTTATGACGCCGCATCGCGGTGCGAATTTTTATTTTATCCAAAAAAATCTGAAAATAATCCAAAAAAACCATAATATTATAAAATGCTAGAAAATAATTTTTTTTTTTTCCATTAGTAAACACTTTAAAGAAAAATATCAGCCTCCCTATGTCACATCCTCTATCGTTGTCTTAAAGCATAATATCGGTCCCCCTAAACAATGTTCTCTCTCTCTCATGGGTGTGGGAGGTTCGACCGAGAGGGATTTGACGGCTGAGGTTGTTTTGAAAGTTTGATTTAGGGAGACAAGAAGTTTGGTCGGGTGGTCTCAATCTTGGGTTGGATGAGTTGTGAGGCTGAATGGATGGTAGTTGGGATTGTGGAGCTTGACAGGGGTGTCAGCTTGATTGGATCTTGGAATTGATTCGGATTTGGATTTAGGTTTCTTGGAGTTTTAGGGTTCTGGGAAATTAGGGTTATGAGAAATTAGGGTTTAGGGTTTTGATTGAAGGGGATTTAGGGATTTGGGTTTGGAATTTACGCTTTCAAATTTGGGGAATCTGGGTTTTAGGTATTGATAGTAGGATTGAGGTTTTTGGTTTAGGGTTTAGCAAACTCGTTTCGGAGTGTAGGATTAGGGTTTTGGTGGAGGTTAATAGGTGGCTACTAGGGTTGAGGTAGTTTGGGATGGTTTTGGCAGAGGGATGAGGAAATTAGATCTGAGATTTAGGGTTTCTTATGGACTTCAGGGCATAAGCTGTCAATTCCATTTCGGTCATCATTTCGGTCTTGGCATCCAAGATGGAATAATTCGGCAACACTTTTTGGAGTTACTTTTCGGAATAAGAAAAAATTAAAAATATATATACATATATATATAATAGAAAAATAAAAATAAAATATAAATTATGCATATATCTTAATATAAAGATTGAGAAATTTTTTTTAAAAAAATGAAAATTGTGCTCCAAAACGAAATGGACCGCAAAGGACAACTGAAATGATCGAAATGGGCCAAAATGATAGGAATGGATCGGAATCCAAATTTTTTTTGGCCCCATTCTATTTTGGCCGGAGGACTGGAATGAAAAATTTATGGCCGAAACGAAACGGAATTGACGACTTTGCTTCAGCGTGGGCTAGGATGCATAGTTGTCAATATCGTTTCGGACCCCATTTCTGTCTAGCCTCCAAAAAAGCTTCGACTGATTCGGGATTTTGGTGAAACTTTTCGGAATTACATTTTGGGGAAATATGAGAAATAAAAAGAAAAATATGTATAAAAACTAAAAAAATAAAAAAAAAATAATTCTGCAAAATATCATTTGGGCCGAAATGTGGTTTTTCGGCCGAAATCCAGGATTTTTCGGCCAAAATGGACCGTAATTTAAAACGAGAAGTTTTATGCGAAATTTCGTTTCGGTCACTTGACTGAAATGAAAATTTTCGGCCATTTCGTCCGAAAACTATACAAAATTAATAACTATGGTAGGATGGGATTGAAGATGGGGTGGTGTTTTGGTTACTGTTATGGGTTTCGAGTGATGGCCGGTACTGCAGATTGGTGATGGTGATGGTGATGGTACGGTAGGAGTGATGGAGTGCTAATTATCGAATCCTGGATGGATCGATCTTCTGCTTTGATACCAAGGGGGACCATTGGTCTGTCCTGCATCACAAATGTTTCATATGTGAAGCGCATTATCATTTTTGTCAAAATCACCGTTTTCATGAGTAAATGAGTACATCCAACAATTTTAGATAGGTTTATTTTGTAGACGTTTTTCACAAATTTCTAAAGATCCATGGAGCTAAATGTGTTGATGCTTATCACTAATTTGAGAATAGTGAACAGTTTGGTCATGAATTGGGGGCTCACATAAGTGCAAAAAATTAGATCTATAGCTTGGGATTCTTTTGGACTTTTTCACAAATTACTCAATTTTTTTTATAATTGTAAAATTGACTCAAAATCTTTGAAGATCTAATATAATAGTAAACTTAAAGGTTTTGGGGTGCCCACATGAATATGCAAAATAAGAGTGGTTAGATGGGATTTGATCCCATGACCAATTGCATAACCAAATGCAATCACCCTAGGAGACTGCATTAGCACCTATTTTCGGTGTGAAAATTTTATGTGAAAATGGCCTCATTCACACTCTATTTTCACCTATGATTCACGGATACTTAAAAATGGGCAACGTATCGTGTCGTATCGTATCCGATAATTCACTTTTTACATGTAAAATCCGTGTCCCTGCCATGTCTATAGCGTGTCCCTACCGTATCTGTGCTGTATCTGGGCATCATAGATTTTCACACCTCATTTACACATCACATACATAAATGAGCGCAAACAAATGTGGTGATGCTTAATTGACTGCAAACAAGTGACTGCTAAGTATCCTACACTCCTTGATTTATGTTTCTAAAATAACCTGAAGTAAAAACAACTTTAATGACTCTTCTATAATTACCAGAACCACTTTCTATATACTGTGAATAAATAAAATCCAATACTCTTTCATAATTACCAAAACAACTTTCTATATACTCTGAATAAATAAAATCCAAATATATAATAACTTAAATCCTACAATCTTCAATTTTTAACATAGATATTATTTACTATATATTGAATAAAATCCAAGCGCTTGTGAAATAACTTGAAGTGATAAAATCCTTTAGTGACTCTTCCATACTTAATGGAACCCCTTGCTATATACTATGAATAAATAAAATCCAAACTCATAATAACTTAACTATACTACAATCTTCAGTTTTGAACATTGATATTGTTCAGACCTCTAGCCTGCCTAGGAATTCCAGAAGTTTGCTATTGTTCAAACCTTTTTTGTTTTTCATTTGCTTTTTCTTGAAGTTTGCTATTTTCAAAGGCCTTGGTAAGATCTGCTATGTGGTTCTCAGTTGTCATATCAATTGGGCAAATCAGATTAGCAGACACTTTTTTTTCCTAATAAGTGACAATCGATCTCAATATGTTTTGTCCTCTCGTGAAATAATGGGTTTTGCATACACCATAGAGTGTTACCTTGCTATCACCGTGCAACTTCTCCTAAAGACTGGCATCAAGACTTATGTCTAATTTTGTCAACAATAAAATAAAGGACCTGTTTTTCCAGAGAGTTCTAATCACAGAACCTTGCATGCATACTGAGTCATTGAGCTGTTTTTCTGGGGTCAAATTAAAAGTACCATATTTCAAAAAACATCTCTAGTTTTACAAAAGAAGGGTCAAAAAGTTGATTTCCCATGCACTAAATTACAAAAAAACCATTGCCTTTTTTTTTAAAAAGTCAAAAAGCTTCATTGTCAATTCACTAAATGACAAAAAGCCGTCATTTTTTTATTTGACCCCTCTTTATTTTTCTCTCTTAATTTGATTCTTCACCTCACTTCACTTTACTTCTTTTTTTTTTTTTTTTTTTGTGGGGTTTGTGGGTGTTTTTTTTTTTTTTGGTGGGGGGGGGGGGGTTGGTTGGTGGTGGTTTCTAAGAATGGCACAAATGCCATTTTAGATGGTTTGGTTAATATGGTAAATAACAGGAAAAGCCTTAGTATGAAGAATTGAAGTTTAAGTTCTACTTCTAGTTACTAAAAGGGAGAGACCAATAATGACTTGGAATGAAGTAGTTAGAAACGTGAAACTAGATTTTCGAGTGGTGACAGAATAAGGCTTTAAATAGGGTAGATTGGACAAGGAGAATTTGTATTGCCAACCTGCATAGATGGAACAAGACTTCGATGGAGATGATATTATATGATTGATGTTGGCTGGACCTTTTGTTTACTTGAATTGATTTAGTGCACTGGTTGTGTTACGGTCAGTGTTCCCTCTTGCATTAGGACACGTTAGAACATTGAATGTCCATTCTCTGTATGATGGACACTACAGAGCAAGTTTTTGAACAGCAGTTACCAGGAAGTTCATTTCGGCCACGACTACCTATTTACTTACTTGTTTCCAGCATTTGTTTCCTGCATTTCTGTTACAGATGTTGCAATTTTTATATTTTGCTTTGCCTAAATTTGGTTCTCAATCTAGTAGCTAAATCCCTTACTGATTGTCTGATGCTACAGAAGAGTGGTTTCCCTCATCTTTTCATTTTTGGCGCCTTTGTTTTTGTTTAATCTTTGCAGGATCTGGGACAGAATGAGAGCTTTCAGCCTAGCCAGCCAGGAATTGATACATCATCTAGACTGGTGGGTAAGCTCAATCAGCAGCCATCTGCGAGAGGCCTTACTTCTGCACCATCCTTTTCCGCTAATGACCACCCTTCAAATGATTTCCCACCTCCGCCTCCACCTACGAGCAGAGCCTTTTCCGCTAATGACCACCCTTCAAATGATTTCCCACCTCCGCCTCCACCTACGAGCAGAGCTGAAGATTCTGCTTACCCTCAGCCTTACCACCACGAGCCATACTCACATGATCAACAGCAGCTATACTCACATGAACAGCAACAATCCTTTCCGCAAAATTATCCCCCTCCTGAAACTTCTTCCTCTTTATCTTATTCCAATTTCCAGTCTTATCCTAGCTTTAGTGAAAGCAGTGTGCCCACAGCTCCTGGACACCATCCTTCCTACTATCAAGGATATGATGCTGCTTACACACACCAGTCGACCCTACCAGCTTCAAACTATCCATCAACCCTGTCACAGCAGCCACAACAATCAGGTGTTTCAGGATCAAACTACTCACCGCTTCCACAGTACAATTCAGGTGCGAATGGAGCGCGCTCAGAACCCACACCCTCTCCCCCACCGGTTTCAAATACGACAGCAATTATCAGCCGCCACCAGATAAGATTGCTGAAGCTCATAAGGCAGCGAGGTTTGCTGTTGGGGCACTTGCATTTGATGATGTACCAGTTGCTGTGGATTTTCTGATCCGCTCGCTCGAATTGCTGACCAATCCATCGGCGAATCAGTAAGTCTTACCTTATACACTTTGGGAGAGTTTCTTTTCCCTCTCTTTTTAGCTTTTCCAGCTGTGTTGTTTAAAAGGAGTGGTGTTTTTGTACAAGTTATATTTAGTTTCTGTACAGATTGATGGCTGGACGCATGTATTTACGACATCTATGACTTGATTGTGACAGTATAAAACCCCTATACGCTTATCTGAATGACAGAAAAAGTTGCTCTCATTTTCATCTACAGAACTTGGTTATTTAAATGAGGGTCCTGGAGGTTCCGGATGGTTTTGTATGGCCCCAGATGGTTCCCACAAGCTCTCCCAAGGATGTCGTCTCTCATGAGACAATCGTGAGAGAGAACTTATGGATCCCCACCTGGGGCCATGCCAATTATAGTTAGCTGGGGATGGAAGTATCTCAATGGGACCTATTGGTGTGCAAGAAATCAACCACAATAGATCATCCCCTTGATCCATGGCCCTAAAAGAAATAGGCTATGCTTGGACTGCTGGGAAGGAATGATGATCTAAACTTGACGACCCAAGGATCGATCTCTGAACATGCATATGATACCATCGTGCCAAAACCACTCAACCATGACTGTGTAGGCCATGGCCCTTGAGTTTAATCGTTTTAGAGGAAGCATTTTTTTTGGATTTCAATCCAACGGTGGGTAACTGTTGAAATTGTGTTAAATTTTGGTTGGTGCCAATTCATGGAAGGTAGTGAGTAAGATGGAGATTGGATTGATCTGAAGGGGGTCCCATGGCCCTAAAAATGGTGGATCCAAAAAATGTCCCGTCAGAGACATCCTTAGGATTTAGGGAAGCCTTTTATGTTACTTGTAGGGCTTTTGCTGCCACGAGAACACCTCTCATGGTACTGTGAGAGGTTGCTAGACGGGGTAGGTGGATAAGCCCCACCTGGGGTCCCATTGATGATGAGATCAGGGGGATGGAAAGATTCATATAGGTATACCCTAGATTGGAATTTTTGATAAATCCAATGCCCATAACCCCTTGATTCATCGCCCATAAGTAAAATGATTTAATATTAAGAAAAAAACTGACCATTGATTCAAAATATTCAATCAGGAGCAAATTTCCTGTTCTGAGATTTTTCCTTAGCCCCACGTCACCAGGTAAGAGCTCTCCTTTTAGAAAAATACATAAGGAAAAAAAAAAAAAAAAAAATGCATGCTTTGAGGTTCATCCAACGATCCCTTTCTAATACATGAGAATACTTGTACGTGTATTTTAAATCTCCTAAACTTTTTCTCTAAAGCTAATAATATCTCTTTGATTTCCTAAAATCTCTTCCTAATGAAACATTGAAAACAGTCTCTGTAAGGTCTATATATCTCTTTGATTTCATTGGAAACTATTTGTAAGGTCTATAGTATCTCTTTGATTTCCTAAAACGTCTTCTTAATGATTGGAAACATTATCATCCAAATATAAGTCAAAAGTAGAATATGCGGTTTAGATATATAGATGGCCTTATAGCAATCTCATCCATCCATATAAAAAACAATCTGGACCGTCTCAATTGCTACATGAGTGTGCCTAATTATTCATGGGGGCCATTAATGCCTGCCCATCTTGGTTTTATCTTTCATTGGTTGTTAATGTCAATTGATCTGGGATATCTAGTTGTAAGAAATACCATCCATCCGGTTCATTCCACTTTTGATGATGTGGCCCATGATCTTGAAGGCCCACATCATGTGCCAGGCAGGATGAGGATTAAAAGGAGGTGGGGTAGAAAATAAATAGGAATACTTTGAACTTGCTCACCAACTGAGAAAAAAAAAATAAAAAAAAATACATGAGACGCGCCTTTAATAATTGTTGCAGATGAGGCCACCTTTAAACACATCATGATACACCTTAATGAATTAGAATAAGAGGCCCACTTTTAAATATTACATCATGTGACCCCACCAATTCTCTTTGGAACACTACATCAACAAGGGCCTACTGTTCAAATATCCAATTGGACACACCTTTAGAAATTTGGATATGAGGCCTACCTTTAGATGTAACATCATGTTGCCCCATTAAGGATCCTCAGAATGCCACATCAATAAGGTCTCATTGTCCAATTGGACACACCTTGCAGCTGGAATTAGGATATGAGGCCCACCGTTAGATGTTATATCATGTGACCCCACCAAGTTATTTTTTCTTTTTTATTAAAGTTATATATATAATAAATATAAACTATTTATTTATTTTTGTAAAATCTATTCTTTTCCAATAATATCTCAGAAAAGAATCATATATTTCATTATACTTTTTGAGCCTGGGTACCATACCTCTCTTTTAATTTTGTAAGCTTATGCTTATGGGGCCCACCCTTGGTCCATCCAAATAGACCAAACACACGAGCCCCCTAAATTGAACATGTCCACTAGCTTTTGGTCAAATTCAGATTTACTGGAGCGTTGGATCGACTGTGTACCGATCTGAATGGTCTGTTGACCATTAAACTTCTGGGGCCAAATGGAGATGGTGGAAACCACAGTTGAGACTAATTTTTTTGCAAAGAGAAGAGTCTCAGGGAGTCTTTGAAATCCTCCCATTGCCACTCCCATGTGGGTCCCAAGGTGAGCCCCACCAAGCTTACCTTATCCTAAGCTTTACCTTATGAGAGCTGCCCCATGTAGACACACATTCATACTTGTGTAATGGTCAATGCCTTTAAATTTAAGGGGTTGTCGTGTTATGTAAATTTACTTCATTTTATATTTATTTTCATTACATGTTAAATGATTATAGAGGATTTTACCGGAAAAAACAGATTAGGTGACCACCATATTGAAAAGGTAATTTTAAGTCCCTTTGCACCAAATCAATCATTTTGCCCGAAAAGGGGTTTTTTTTTTTTTTTTTTTTTTTTTTTTTTTTTTTTTTTTTTTTTTTTTTTTTTTTTTTTAACATTCTCTATTAGAGTCCCTATTGACCTTTCTTTTCTTAATATTAAGTGTCCCTAGTGACCCTACGTTCGACCCGTTCATACATTTTAGGGCTTAGAAGCCCAATTTTTTCTCTTGTTTGTTTCCTTCTTCTTTCTCAGCGTCGACTGCGATACCACATCAGCTGCCGGGTGTATTCACAGTGGTTCTCAGCGGTCCTTCATTGAGCCATTGTGGTCCCCTCCAACGCCCTCTTTGTCGAAGGTATGTTCTCTAAAAGAATTTCTTCATTTTCGTTTGTCATCTCATGGTCGGCCGGGTTGTTCCCATAGGCTGTCTGGATACAAAACACAAAAAATATCACAAATTAAAAAATAAAAATAAAAAGAAGACATTGGTTTCCATCATTTTCTCCAGATTGATGCAAAGGCATGGGGTTAGGGGCAGAGTGATCATCGACTGTAGCAGATGGTTTATTAGAGCGTGTGTCCAAATAAACACACAAGTTCTGGGTTAGTGACTCCGCACATAATGATGGGTCAAAATAATCACACAAGCATACTTCCTAGCCTAGTTAATCCAGACCTTCATTGTTGTTGGTAGCCAAAAAGAAAATACCTACGAGGAGAAAGAAACATCTACCAATTATAGCTATTCAAGAATGACCCAAACAATCCCATTGTCCACGGGACTACAGCTCTATGCACTTTAATGTTCTCCACCAAACAATGGCATATGGCTTTAATGGTCTTCAAGAAGTGAGAATATCCTACGGAGGGAAAGCAAGTCGAGTATAGTCGTTTTTTTTTCCAAGAACAGAGAATGAGGGATCGGTTTCGTGTATTTATAAGCATACATCGCAGGGTCGATAGTGACCCCTTAACATTACAAATAAAGGTCGATTGAGACCCTACAAACAAAGTAAATTAGAGTTATGTAAAGGTTAGGATGGACCGCAGGGTCCCAATCGACCCTTAACATTATATAAATGAAGGTCATATGGACCCTAGTAGAGAATGTTTAAAAAAAAAAAAAAAAAAAAAAAAAAAAAAACGTTTGCGGGCAAAATGACTGATTTGATGCAAGAGCACTTAAAATCACCTTTCGGTACGGTGGTCACGTAATCTTTTATTATTATTTTTTTTCAGTTAAATCCCCAAGATTCTAATATTCAAAGATAATAGATTTCTTCATTTTATATTTATTTTATCTTAATAATATGTTAAAAGAATTCTTAAATTTTAATATATTCTTATTTTTGGCCTAGGCTTAGCACGGGCGTTTGTTGCTAGTATATATAATATGAAGATCAACTTTGATCGTGAAATTGCCACATGGCAATTTCCTGATATCGCCTCGCCTCTCTAATCCCCCTCACCCACCTATCATAGGGCGATTCCTAAAATCTTTCCACTCCCAAAATCTCTCACACTCAATGCCTCACAATTTTACTTTGGTTTACCTCGCAACTCCCAAAATCCCTAATGCTCTTAAATGTTCGATTTTTGCATGCATGGCCCACTTGACATGGTACGTGTGAGGTGGGTTGGGATTATCCTTTAAATAAGCAGGATTTCCAGTGTAGGCTTCCTAATCACACTACAATTGACACTTTCAACAACCACAAACCAAGCCCCTAGGAGACTACTGTGTGAGTCAACTTATAAAAACCCAAAGAGAGCTGCTTATTACCCACTGAAAAATTGATCTCTGCCTCTAACCTCTAGTCTCTTAACTTTTCTCTACACTCCCTCTCTCTTCCTCTCTCCCTCGCCCTATCCGCCACCCACCGCCGCCCGTGCCCACTCTCCCTCCTTCTTCCCTCCATCCCTCCCTCCATCTCCTCCTCCAGTGGTTCTGCCGGAGGGAGCTGGGGTGGGGGTTGGGTGTGTAGAAAGAAGTAAGGGGTGTAGAGAGTTTGAGAGATGCCCTTTTAGATAATTTCCTATATGGGTATTTTGGTAAAAAAGTTTTTCAATATGCTGAGATCAACTTTCAATGGAGCTCTCAAACCCAAATAATTTAAAATATACCGTCTCCGCTGTGAATTCTCATTAACCCAAGCTTTACCTCAATAGGATTAGACCCACCAATGATTTTCGAGCAGTTTGAATCTATAAGAGGGGCCCCATTGATGGATTTTTACTTAAATAGAATTCGGCCGTCCAATAGTTTTCTTAGCATTTTAAATTCTATAACGCGGCCCCATTGATGGATTTTTAATGTGGTCATGCCTCGTGAAGCAATGTTATAAAGTTATTAGTGGGCCATTTATAAAATCTATGCTTTTTGAATTTGCAGGTAGCCACTTGAATTTGTAAGATGGCCTCACTCATGACTTTTAATATTAGCAAATTTAAACCATTCAAAAATTGTATTTATATGAATTACACAAGTTTCACATTGATTGGACTTTGGCCCACCACTACAATTTACAACCCACCTATGAATGAACTTAATGTCAAAAGTATTAATGAGATGGAAAGTGGTAAGGTATACTCTTTAAAAACAAGAAAGAAGAAAGTAGGAAATAACTTTATTGTCCACAACTTTAGAGAGAAAAAATGGTATTCCTTTTGGTCATAGGATCCACGTCACCAATTTAGACAGGAATAACTATCTTATTATTGGTGACATTTTTTCTTAAAAAAAATGGCCGGGCCTTTGTATCGTGCCTCACATAATCACTAATAGAGAGTTTCCTACCAGTAACTTTTTTTTTTTTTTAATTTTTTTTCTTATTTTCATATTTGGGGCCCGCTTTTAATTAATCCAATCTGATCATTCACGGTGATCTATTTTAAATTGAAATTAGTTTTACACTGTTCTAGACATTATTCATAATTTAAAATAATTGAGTTGAGCAAGGACTTATATTCAATGGATAGGATCATTTGATCGACTTGATATCTCATATATCTCTATCCATGTTTAACACGTTGTCATTGTTATACCTCTCTTATTTATCATGCATCCATGTAAGCCCCGAAGGTTTAATTTTTCGGAAAACACCCGGGTGCTCTAAGGTATGTCATCCATACTCAATCTGTTGAAGCATAGAAAGAGATTTATTCTATTGCAAGCCACCCTGTTAAAGTAGGGTGCTCACAAGTTTTTTTTTTTTTTTTAAACATTAACATTACTTTTGAAGGACATGTATAATACAATGGTATTAATAGTAGTTTAGTTATTAATCTATATGTTTTGAAAGATACAGTGTATGAGACATATTCATGAAATTCATGCATATATATATATATATATATATATCAAGAAAGTCTGAAGTATGAATCCCAAAGCAACGGGTGGCACTCGAAAACGACAATTCTTTTGGAGGATTTAAAAAAAAAAAAAAAATCTATCTTAGAGTTCAAGTCTCTGTGTTTGTGCATGTTCTCTGGAGTTAAAAGAAAAAGGAAATCTAGTCTAGAAAACCCATCACTTCTATATATTAGAGTTGCAAATGGCCTTAGCCCAGTCCAGGCCCAGCTGAGTGGTGCCCCTTTTGTTAAAGTACACCTCGGATGAATTGGGTGAATCCTTTAATTTTTAGTTGGGGGGGGGGGGGGGGGGGGGGGGTGGTTTTACCCTCTGGTGAAGTAGCACACTTTTCGGCGACATGAGGTGCCTGTCCAAGTTCGAATCCTGAACAAACAGAGAAAAACGGGAGGAGGGTGGGGGACCTCTCTGTGAAGTTGGGGGGGGGGGGAGCACACTTTTCGGCGACATGAGGTGCCTGTCCAAGTTCGAATCCTGAACAAACAGAGAAAAACGGGAGGAGGGTGGGGACCTCTGTGATTTGATCGGATCGGATCGGATTTGACCTCTGTGAAGTAGCACACTTTTCGGTGACATAAGGTGCCTGTCCAAGTTCAAATCCCGGACAAACAGAGAAAAACAGGTACCTCATACCACTAGGCACTGGGGCAGGATACTGTTCTTTTTTGACAGATACTTAAATGGACGGGACTGAGCCCCTGTCGACTAACATAGACTAGAAATCATGGACCAGCCCAACAGATTGCACCAACCGTCCATCATACATCATCATAGTTTATCCTATCTATTTGGTGTTTAGCTTTGGGAGATCCTTACCTTTTATTCTCTTTCGTTATTAATCAATTTTCATGAAACCTTCATGTTTTATTCGAATTTGAAAAGCAGCTCATGATGATTGATGAAAACATGGCCGTCTTTCCTCACCTCATGCAATCAAAGGCTTTCATTGAATTCCCTATAAATGGTAAAAGGATGGAAGAAGCATATTGTACTCTCTGTCTATAGGGTTTTCTGACCTAAAAGCCTCTCCTGCCTCCTACATGAATTGAAATGCCTTCATTAAAATTCCCAAGAAAGTAGTCTCCTATCAGTTTTGTCCTCATCGAAATGCCTTCATTTCCTTGATGTTCTCAATCCAATCAAAACACTAGTATAATTAGATGAAATACTAAAATCCAAGCAAGTGAAGTCATCCCAAGACCATTAATCTACAACCACACATGTATATGTAGATGGAAGGATATGTTGCAACATATGCCTACAAATATGCCCAACAAAATATTAATTTATTCCGTTGATTAGGTTACTCATTGTACTTAAAATACTAGAGATTTAAGTCCCTTCTCTGCATGTAATGCCACTGGACAAATGATATTAAAATACGACCGGCCATCGAATACAACAGGTGATTCCTTCCCTTCCAACCATGATGAAAATCTTTAATGTTAATTATAAAATGAAAAGCTATAAAAACGAGTGCGTTGAAAAGTAAAGAAATTAAAGAGAAAAAAAAACTCATATGAGAGTCGGTAAAATGGCATAAGATGTGGGTTTGCTCCCTGCGTCTTCGAAACTTACCTCAAAATTACTTGGTATGCAATTGTGTGGGTTTATGGGGCACCACCCGGAGAATAGTACTGTTGAGTCATAGACTGCAAAGGTGCCCATGTCATAAAAAATGAAATTAGAAAATTGTAAATTTTAAAAGAGATGGTCAAAAACTTTACCTAGTAAATTTTTTTGAAAAGAAACTAATGAAGGCTTGAAGTTTTAGATGTAGTTTGATTGACATTTTCATCTCTTTAGTTTTCTCGTTGGGTGGCTTTAGAGAGTGGGCCGTTTTGAATGGTTTGAGGTGTTCAATGGCCAAATCGCATGGCTCACCTGGTTTAAATAAGGCAAGCGGTTTTGCTGGAGCCAAACCGCAAGACTTTTACCTGTTTGGACAGTACCTTGCCGTTCGGTTTCAAGAACATTGAGTGGGGATTCACTAACCCATAAGATTTGTGTAACACACGCCTAAAACACCATTGCGGCACCCATCTAGTAATAATTATAGCTGCACAAAAAATTCAGTATCACCGCAAAACAGAACCAAACCGGACGGTTCAGATTGATTTTATGTAGATCGGTTCGATCAACGGTTTGAAAATCATTGAGACCGCCTTACATTGGTTGGTTATCGGTTTGAACCCACGGTTAACCGCCTTACATCGGTCAGTTATCGGTTTGAACCCGCGGAACTGCCTAAACCAAACCAACCGTATGTATTAACTTGAGTATTGAGTTTTGACTATTTTAGCCTTAAGGGAAGCGCTTGTATATTCTACTTGCATTTTACATATTTGATGAAAGTTCTATAAGAAGTGTGCATTATTGAATTTTTAGTAGCGCTGCAGAGGAGTTTGGTCTTACTTAAGAGAAAGTAAACTATGAAGAGACCCATCTCAATTAGTTCAAAATTGAGGCTACATTCCACTCGAACCCATGTTGTTGGTAAAAAAAAAAAAAAAACTAGTTCCTTTCGTGTTGAATTCACTGGTCTGGATGAAGCAATGTAATCTAGTCCAGGTTTTATACAGAGAAATAGGTACGTTCCTGACCATTTTGTTGGTGTATTTTACCAGAAGATTTGAACTGCTTCAGCTTATTGGCCTGAAAATTTGGGCGAACTTGGCTTGGGCCATTCATTCACACTACCGGATGATAGATGGAAAGAGTTCATCCATCGTTTGATATATGCTTCCTTGGTTGAAACAAATTATAAAATATATTTTAGCGTTTATTACAGCTTCTCATCATTCCATTTGATAGACCAAGTTTGAACTACAATTTTTTTTGTGAAAAAATCTGAAAAAAAAAAAAAAAAAACCCGTAACCGAACTGATTTGAACCGAACCGAATTGGTTCGGTTCGGTTCGGGTTTAGCACATGGACGGTTCAGTTCGGTTCGTGAAAATAAAAAACCGATGGGTTCGGTTTGGTTGATGGTTTCCCCTCTAAATCGATCCGAACCACCCATATGCACCCCTAGTAATAATTGTAATTGTTCAAGATGATTCCCCCCCCCCCCCCCCCCCCCCCCCCATTGATTTATCCTCAAGTCTTGGTTCAAAAATAGTGGGTCCCACCATCTGACAGAGCATCATGATGGAAACATCACTAACACCACGTTAGCAATCATGCCATATCAACTCCAATTACTTTTATGTCGTGGTGCTGAATTGGATAGTGGGTCCCATTTATTTTGAACTGAAACTCGAGGATATATCCGTGGAGGGGATGAGATTCATCTTGAATAGTTCGGATTATCCCAATTTAGGCTGGACAATGGAGTCGAAAGAATGTATTATGTGATTCCTGTGTAATAGGTGCGACCGAGGATTTAGGCTCTAGTACATTGCTGTAGAAAGAGATTTCTTTATAGAGGTCAGCTCTTCTAAGCTGAAGCTTAATTTATCTTAAGTTGGAATAGTGCTGGTCCCACAAATTAAAGTCGATTATCGTTGTTTTTTTGCATGATGATCGTATCCAAAATGAAGATAAATCCAATCAGAACTGGATTTCTAGTTCCATCATGCAAAAAACAGATATAATCAATTTTGGTATTTGGGACTAGCACTATTCCAGCTTATGATAAGCTAAATTGCAGCTTAGGAGAGTTCTGCTATTCTTTATATATATATATATAAATTCTAAAAATAAATATATAAATTCTAAAAAACTACCCTATCTTAAAAGGGGAGTTTCTGCTCCTATCTAATATCTAATAATTTGTTAGTATTTTAAGATATCCACCTTTGTAGGATAATATTTAGGAGAGAGAATTAGATATGTGTATTACTGATGATATGTGTCACACTTTTATTGGCTAAAAGAGGGGTGTTTCTTTTTTAGAAAAACGCCAAAGGTGTATATATATATATATATATATATATGAGAGATGCTCCTGTGAGAGATATCTCTCACCTTATAGGAGAGATAGGGGTGGGGGCCCTCACATTTAAGTTGTAGGCATTGGATATAGATGTGAGGGCCCCTACCTTATCTCTCATAATAAGGTGAGAGCATCTCTCATAGGAGCATCTCCCTATATATATGGTGGGGGCCCTCACAACAATATCCAATGCCAACATACTAAATGTGAGGGTCTACACCCCTATCTCTTATAGTAAGGTGAGAGGTGCTCTCATAGGATCATCTGGATTTTCACAGAATGCCCCTCTCAAAAGGGGCATTTCTGCCTCGATCTAATATCCAATTAAAAGCATCCATCTGGCTTGTGATAAATGCAAGAGAGAAAGAGTCATTCAACCTTCATTTATATACACCAATATTCTAGGGATTCTTTTAAAGTGGATGATAGATAAGATGGAAGAAGAAAAATCGCGCCCCTCTCACTTTTCATTGAGCATTTAGTTAGATATGGGGAACAATCAATACTATTCAATCTAATGATGGGCCCAACTCATATTTGACAAAAATCAGTTGATGACCCAAAAAAATGAGGAGGTCATTTATTTTGATCGGTATGGATTTTTCATAAGCTGGCCCCATCAATGACCGTCTATATGAAAGTAAGCCTTATTAAAAGGCCATTTAACTCCCAAGTTCAATCACCAATAAGAAATTTCCAAGAAAATAGGGAATTGAATCTTAAATGAATTGTTTAAAGAATGAGAAAGATTAGGAAAGGATTAGTTGCTTTTTCAAGAGAGGAAATTGCTAATTTCAAGGAAGAGATAATGGAAGTTATTAATGAGCATTTAAGTGATACGATTAGGTGGACTTTTCTCTTATTCGTTGCAAATAGGTACTTTTGAAAATGCCCGGGCATCATGTAGACCTCCCAACACGCCGGCTATCTAGTGTGACCAGTGTACAAGATGCGCATCGGGGCCCACCTAATGGTCCATCCGAATGGACCACACCCCCCTGAATCTCACATGGGGCCCACCTTTGCATCCATCCGATGTACTGCACATTGTTGGATCGACTACACACCCATCCCAATGGATTGTGCACCATGAAACTTGTGTGGGCCTGAATGGAGATGATAGAGGTGAGGGATGGGGTTGATTTTTTGTAGAGAGGAAGGGCTAGGGGAGGCCTTTCAATCCCCCTTTGACCCAGTCCTAGGTGGGCCTCCACGTGGGCCCCATTTTGAGGTGCACACAAGTCATCCAATGCGCAAGTGATCAGGGACAACTTGGTGGGCTCACCCGGGGCCCTACAAATCATAGGACTTGAGGCGTGGAAAGTGACATTTTAGATGAGTCCATATATCAAGTTTGGAGTCAATCACATGCCTCTTAACACTTTCATTTGTTGCCCACTAGTTTAATGACTTCACATTAAAGGAAAAAACTGATCTTTGATCCAATGGTCCAGTCCATTCAAATTGATGAAAACAGATAGACCCAATGTAATTCAAACGGCCCCATGTGTGAGAATGGTTTGGATGGATCATAAAGTCGACCCCACTATGTGTCCCTCACCATGTGGTGAGGGATGGGTGCACTGCTTGAACATTTCACACACATTTTTTTAGGAGAAAAGGCCCACTCCCTCATTTCCCTTCATCGGGATGCATGATGATCATGAAAGTCCTTTTGATGGAAAGATCTATGTGAGACCTATCTATATACAAAATTTAGACTTCATGAGATCATCTTAACCCTTTGATCTATAGCAAAAAAATTTAATGATTTTACAAGAATTATTTTTATATGATTTCAATCCAATGGTTAGAAAAAATTGAATGAGTGTCAAATTTGGACTTGTACTTACTCATGGGGGGTAGTGTGTTCGAAAAGACTAGTTCACTCAAGGGGTGCCCCGTGAATAACAAAAGAGGCATGAAGAAATGACTGCTTTTAAAGTGGGGCATTTTGGAGAACTACCACCGTGCTTTCATGAGAACTATTGGTAGGGCCCACCTAGTAACCAATCCAAGCCATGCAGAAACAGGGACTCCCCTGATAATTACTAATCTCGAGGTTTGGCACCCATCCAAATGGACTAGACCATTAGATGGAGGGCTAAATCTTTTTTAATATGATGCCATTAAACTCATGGGCCACGGATGAAGGGGTTAGGGGCATTAGAATGGTGTCAAACTTGATACTTAGGGCGGTCCCACATACTTCTTTTCATCCCCTCTGGTCCCATTCCTAGATGGGATCCATAAATGGGCCCCATAGAAAGTCCTCAAGGTGACTCCGTGAGAACCGTTCTCACTAGAACAAAACCCTATATGTATTGGGAAATATTCAAGTGAGAACTAGTTTTCACCGTGCTTATGTGAAAACTAATGAGAGGGCCCACCTAGCAACCAATCCAAGCATAGCCTCACCTTTTTTTTAGATTTCAACCAAATTCCACTCTTGTCAAATCAATGCTGTGCATGCGATTAGATCTATTGCAACTAAAAATTTGCGATTAGAGTACAAATAAAAGTAGTCAAATCACGTGTTTTAGATGTCACAACTCCCATTGACGAGCTTAACTTTGATTAGAGCAGAATTTGGCAAGAGATGGAAAAGGTGGAAAAGTGATTTGCGCAGTTTGGACTTCAGCTGTAGATCATACCAATGGATACATAATGCCACTCCAAAACTTTCTTAAGCCCTAGATTTAATTTGGTTCAAGTGAGAGTTTTGATGATGAAACGTTTGTAGTTATAAAATCGACAACATAATGATGTAATTCCATCGTAAAACAACTGGATAGAGGGCATCATGACATCTAGGTTGCACTCACTGATCGCATCATATGAAAAAAAAAAAAAAAAGTGTAGAGAATTAACTTTTTTGAACAATGCTAGTTATATGATCAAAAGCAATAATATTAACCTGTACACTTATCCGTATTCAGTGCTAAGTTCTACATAATTTAAAAAAAATCCTCCTCTTTTCAATGGCCTGGTGGTCATAACTGATACTGCATTTCCAATCTTCATCCTATCATCATTAGGAGGAATCATGGGAGTTAAGATAAGATGCATGTTCTACAGCAACAGTAGACACATCATCATGCAACTTATCTAAAGGGGGATAATAAAAAATTAAAATAACAATTAGCTAAAGAACTTCCCTTACTTTCTTTTAAAGAAAGACTTCTCTTAATAATACTAGAATCCTAAAAGGTACTTCCTCTCCTACGGTAAACTTTTAAAAGAGTTATTAGTCTCAGGAAGTTGAGAGAGGAAAAGTTGGGGGGGGGGGGGGGGGGTGGGGGTGTGGTGCTTCAAGAAAAAGGCGAGATGAGATATTGGCTCTGGTAAATTTCTTACTTAAGCTACCAATTATCAAACATTTGACACTGAAGACTTTTTGTGGATTCACAGAAGTAACAGCACCTAACCAGAAACACTCATGCTTCCTTTTATATATATATATATATATATATATATATATATATATATATCTTTTCCTTTTGTGCGGATGGTTGTTCACCCTATTCTTGTCTTGCATTAAAAAGATTTTGTGCTTTCTACATGTAGATCGTGTACAAGTTACAAATCATAAAATGGACAAAAACTAAAAAGAGGTGAAAATCGGCTTTTAGTATTGAGATTTTCTACTGTGAAAGGGACGGGGACGGTGAACAGATTGTTGGGAAATTTCTTGAGAAAAATATGTAATTTAAAAATAAATAGTCAAGTAGATAAATAATATAATAAGGTTAAAGTGGAGACTATAAAAAAGTACAAAATAAAATGGACAGGAATAACGTAATGCTTTCTTAAAGACACTATTTTTCCCATGTGTAGATGGTTTGCAATGAAAATTTGTCTCCCCCAATATATAATGCCAATTTTATCTTAAGTTTGCACACAAGCGATAGAAACATGGACTTGCTAAAAATGAAATAAAAAAGAATTAACTTTTTCTTGAGTTTGGAGCCCACAGATTCCAGGTACATATAATGCTCACGTTTATTTTCACACATCTCGAGATTGGTGGCGATCTAACGACTAAGATTTGATCTCATGGTTGTGTTTGATTTTGTGAACATTTTGAACGGTTTGAATCTTCATTTACCCTCTTGTATCTTGAGAAAAAAAAACTAAAAAAGATGGATTGGAGCGTGAATGACCAGGAACAGTGTTCACCCGCCTCTACCTTTTTTCCTCTACTTTCTACATACATCATGCATCCCATGGTGGGCTGTGAGAAATATATGCATTGACTCTACTTCTGTACACCATTTAAATGCTGCCAAACGTTACCAAACACCTCTATTCTCAAAATCTCTACCTGATTTAGAGATTTTGAGAAATAAAGGCAAAAAATAGTGATGCCAAACAGGAGCTTAGTTGGAAATAAAAATATAGCTTGGGATCTTATTTAAAAGAAGAAGGAAATTTAAAAATATACCAGTACTGTACTCATTCTTAAAATGTTAAATACTAAAAATTACTCAAAAGGGGAAGTTGTAGGCATGTAATAAAGCCAAAAAGCAAAGCTATTAATTCTCATGAATTCTCATTTCTCTTCCAATTTTTAAATTTCAAAACAGAGAAAATAAATATATTTAACAAGATTTAATTGATATCTTATCTATCTAATTAATTTAATGATTTGAAGTAAATTAATTAAACTAATTTGATACCCATGTTTTTTTTTTTTAAAGAATGTTGGCCACCTCAGGAGCCTTCATTTTTTTTTTTTTTTGTATTAATCATTAATATGTGTTTATTATTATGTTTTAGGCCGGGTTGGGCAAGAGCCCTCTTTAGCTAGTATAATTATAAACTAAAACGAACATCCTTTCCATATCTAATATTGTTTAGAATATTCTATGTTAAGCCGTAGCTTATATGACTCACACATGCACTGGCCCATCTAAAAGCTAGCCAACTTGTGAGTGTTTACAATGTGTGAGATTAACCCTGCCCTGATGTGTGTAAGACTGGTCGACTTAGATACAAGTTATCTTCCCGTCATTTAATTTCTTTTTCAAGTAATGCTACTTATTTTAACTGAATTTAATATTATAAAATATAATCAGTTCTTTAGCAACATAACATGAACCTACAACCTCAAGGTTAATAATTATATAGTGTACTTTTTCCCACATACATTATTTTATTAATAAATATGTGAATAGGATATAAATGGGACAAAATAGTTTGACGATGAATCTGAACCAACCTTGTACAAGATTGGGTCCACCGGCCTGAATTATGAAAAAAATTTATGTCAAAAGTTACTTTTTACTGGGAATCCTCCTTTATGGATGATTTACGCATGATTGTTTATGTTCATATAATTTTTCAGTTTTTTTCTTTTTTTTAATTGGTAGTCTTTAATTCCATCTGCTTAATAAAACGCCCTTATGAAAAGAATTAATCGATTTTTCTTTTCATTTATCCATGTAATGAGAAAAGAAGTGTGGTAAAGCAGTTACTGAAATTACTGGTTGACCATGATTACCCCCCTTTCCTACTTCAACAAAATGTTAGCTCCTGCCATTATATCCATATTCAGATTAATGACCAAAGTTACAAAATTTCTCATATTTAAGTTCTATCTATTATATTTTTATCGAGTACAATTTCTAATTGGCCGGGTTAATGCAACAGATCAGGAATTGCTAGCAATATCTGCATTGAACGTTTGTTTCATGTCTTTTTTAAAATCCATTGTTAAGTAAACACAAAGATAAACAAGGAGTACGTCAGGGTACTTATGATAATTTTACTGAAAGTAACATGGATCCTGGAGGTTTTTTTTTTTTTTTGGATGAGGGAAAGGAAGGGTGATATTCTTATTTTTCGGATGCAGCTTCCAATGAGTCCAATGGAGTTTCAATCAATGGTTTTATTCTTGTCTATAATGGTGCTTTTCTATGTGCAAGAGCTTCTAAGGGTCCAAGACTAATCTTTTCTAAAAAGAAACTGAAGCAAGAGCGATTCTCCATGCAGTGAATAAAGTGAAGAGTTTTGATTTCCTCAAATTTTTTATTTTTTTGTTTTTTTTTGGATGCCTATCAAATTTGTCAAGGCGATTAATGTCGATGATCAAGATTGGTCTATTAATTTTATCATCTCGAATATGATAAATAAACATTATTAAAAGTTGTGTTGGGTCTATTAACTCTATGATCTTGAATATGATAAATAAACATTATTAAAAGTTGTGTTTGGCCTGCTTTTTTGTTTTATCCATAGAGGAGTTGAATACTTTTGCTCACTAGATGGTTAAACTTGAGTTGTCTTGCATTGATAAGGCGTGGTGGTCGGATTATTTTCTAATTTCAATTGTGAGATGCATTTTCAATTGTAGTTTTTATTTTATTGATTTTTAAGAAAACCATTTTTTGTTAAAAATTTAAATAAAACTCTAAAAAAGGCTAATATAATATGAAATATCAGTAATTAAGATCACGGCATTCTTAGTCGTTAAGTTTTGCAAATGTTTGAAATAATGTATGGGATAAAATTAGGATCAGTGTGCAAAACAGGAGCCACAAGATGGTGGTTTCTCATTTGGTTGTTTCTATTTCGGTTGGTAGTTAAGATAAGCCGGTGACATCGACATTGTAGGCCCCACACATCGGTCAAATAAAATAAAATAAATCACCTTTAATGACCTACATATGATGCATAAAAGTGACCATGAACAAAAGTCTAAGAGTCTACACACTAGTGTAGTAGGTCTGTTTAAGCTAATTTTGTATTAGGAGTTAGTAAACATGATAGTTGATTTCATGACCAAATGAAAGACCCAATTAGCATTTGAATATTGCAATGATGGGAAGGATAAGGACCATTTTGTGAAAAGTTTTTCAGAAGGGCCTTAAAAGATAAGGCTTCCAATAGGAAATAAGAAGAGCTAGAGACATTAAGTAGCCTACAAAAGCAAAAGGCCACTTGATGAATTGAATGAATTGTATGTATTTGTTGGACACCCATGTCAGTCCTCCACACATCATGGCTTTCCAAGATCCACCAATCTACCACCTAAGTTGTCATCTTTATTGCAGATGGAGTGTCACCCATCAATACCATATTAACTTAATTATATGGTACAGACAATTTCTTAACCTTCCTTTTGTTACAGACGAGTGGCATGTAATGCTTCTGTAATTAGGCCCATAAACTGAACAGTATGGATTCAGATACTCGATCCAAATGTATGGTCCCATAATCAACCACGTTGAATGGGTTGCATGTCGCGTTGATCAAACAGCAATATAAATCCATTGGCACAGGATGCTGTGTCCAAATTTGTAAAGTTGTGTCCAAATTAATGTTGTGGTCTCTCTCACACACAAAACCCTGCTATTAACCACGTTGAATGGGTTGCATACTTGCATGACGCGTTCAACTAGCAGCAATAAAAATGCATTGGCACAGAATGCCTAATTTGTGAACTCGTGTCCAAATGTTCACACACAAAACCCTACCACTATCAACCACGTTGAATGGGTTGTACGACGCGCGTTGATGTAACAGCAGTATAAATGCATTGGCACTGGGCAGTACAGAATGCCTAATGTGTAAACTTGTAACCCCATATCAATTAATCCCTAGTCACCTAGCATTTGCCACCAAGTTGTGCTGTGTGGAAGACTAGAAAGGGAGGCTAATCTATGTTGGAAAAAAACAAAAGCAAGAAAGGAAAGAGTCAGGCCTTGTTTCACGTGAAACGGCGACTATCACGCCGTGTAGACCAAGGGGTGCAAAAAAGCAGGCTGTGGGAGAAAGAAGAGAACAAGATCCCGGGTCATGAGAGGGTGGAGTCAGGCAATGCTGACTCTTAAACAGTAGTAGAAAAGGAACCTTAAATTTTGGGGTGGTGATGATAAAGGAAGCTTGTTTGGATCATGGATTGGTTTTGGTAAATATCATTGAACCAAATTGCTACACATTAAAAGCTTCTCTTTACTACCGACATAAACAGGAAATTATACTGTTTGGTGTGGGTGGGTGGGTGGGTGTGCTTTATAGCTAGGGGGATCACATGCAGGTTTCGGGTCAGATCCGGATTGATTGGTCAAAGTCCGGGTCAAAAGCTCTATCCCAAACACTTCCAAATTAAAGTGATATGTACAAGAGAGATTTGCCTTGAAGCTGGGGGATCTTCACCAACAATATTGATAGTATTATTGCTGCTGTTGTTGTTATTTTTACGGGAAGGATGACTATGATGATGAATTACTTTCAAGTTATGTGCAGTTAGATAGATGGGAATTTTATTCATGCTTAAATGGGAGAACTTTTAAAGCCCACCAAGACTGATGGGATTACTGTTAGTCGTGATGATTTGGTTCTAATTTTCTAGTGCTTGGATTCATTAGGTCGTCCATAGTAGTGAATTCAAAATCTTAAATCCAAGTGGGTCTTGGGTCCAACCCTACCCATTTAAAAACTAATGCAATAGTGTATGTGATGATAGTTTGAAGAACACACCTTTTTTCTCCCACTTCCATTCAGTGATTTTACACCTTTTTTGTCTCTTCTATTCAGTCATCTCACACAGTGTGCCTTAAATCTGGACCACATTAATTAACATATAGGATTTAACAGACATCAATGAATCAAATATATCAAGCATCTAAAAGTGGAGGACAACCATTTGTCCCTGCCATCTTGTGGGACTTACAATGGATGGATCAAATCAATCACACTTCATGTCTGAGAGAAAGAAAAGGATAAAGAAAGACTTTATGCTCCATTTAAGGATTTATTGGTTTATTATAGAATTCCTCTCATTTCTAACCACCAAAAATTCCACTCCCTCCTTTTTTGTTCAACTCCTATCTTATGATCCCGGATCTCCTTATTGAAATAGGAAGACACTGTTTCATCCAATCCGTATTTGCCACTTATACAAAATTTTATGCTTGATTTCTTCATTTTAAGGAAGCAATTTAGATGGGGCATTAGCTGGCATAAGATTTTGTATAGGCGCCGAATGTGAAATGGATGAAACAATAACTCCTGTTTCTAAGGGGATTGGGACTCCTATTTTATCTCTTCCATACATGAAATTGTCTTTGACTCTCCTTACTTTTCTAGTCTTCTCCTATTTTATCTCAATTCAAACAAAACACAAAGGATGTGTAGCACGTTTTTATTGCTTCTAAAAGGAGGAACACTTCTACAAAGAAATTCCCTCCACACACACACACACCCCTATATAAATGACTGTCCAACCCATCTTGCAGGCCACCATTGATAAACAGGTCCATGAATCAGAACACTAGAGTCCTTGTTTGTTGGGGTATACCAGCTGTATGGTTCGGATTCGCTGACGGTTCATCAGAAAAACTGAAAAAAACTATTCTTCCTCTATTTTGCTCCAAAATTCAATAGAGTAGATATACATGGGCCTGCAACCTCTGCTAATGTAGGGTAGACAAAGGGAGGATGGGAATCCGGCAGAAATCATGGGGCCCCTGTTGCATGTGAGTCCCATTCTAAGTACCCACCCATTACCTTTTATATTATTAAAATACTAACCAGATCCCTTTTTCGTGAAATGAGTATATATTCCACCCACCTAAGGCAAGAAGCCCAGAATCATAACTGTCCTAACATCCTGTTTCCTATTTATACAAGTATACATATATATCTAACTGCTCATTGTCCCCTCCCCCACACCACAGAAGAGAGACGCCAAACCCTAAAAGAGAGAAGTTCAGCACAAGAAGAAGCACTCCAATGGCTACTCTCCAAGGAGAAAACGTTGTTGTTCCTCAGTTGCAGCTTGAGAGGACCCTTTGCATGAAAGGAGGGAAAGGAGAGGCAAGCTATGCCAACAACTCACAAGCTCAGGTATCAGTAATTCAATGCTATTAGTTTCTCAAGGAACAAGAGTTCTCTAGACAAAGATAAAAAATCACCCATAAAAAATGGTAGTGAGCCATATACAAGACCTCAGGCTCTCTCTATATCTTTCTTGAGTTGATTGTCATCATTCAATACTTGTTTTGTATCCATGTTGGTTTTTCATGTTTCAACTTGGGACAAGTTGTTATATATTAGTGAAATTGGGTTGGTAGTTCATTTCTTTAATTGCTATTGTATCAATGCCTAATGGCAAAATATAATGAACTGACGGTGATGGCAATGGCTTTTTTTGTGTGGGTGATTGCAATGGTGTTCCTCCGAGAAGGCGCAACATGCCCGATCGATGCTTCACTTGTTAAAAGGTGCGCTCGACGCCGTCCTACTTCCTTCCCCGGACGCTCCCTTTGCAATCGCCGACTTGGGCT
This sequence comes from Camphora micrantha, assembly GCA_003546025.1. Classification (NCBI taxonomy): domain Eukaryota; kingdom Viridiplantae; phylum Streptophyta; class Magnoliopsida; order Laurales; family Lauraceae; genus Camphora; species Camphora micrantha. The sequence goes on from QPKB01000002.1 coordinate 38,324,919, forward strand.
GTTCTTGCGGTGACAACACGCTGTTCGTAGTTGATGTGATCATTAAACACCTGAGCAAGAGGTATGAAGCCTTAAGATTGGAGTCACCTGAATTTCAGGCCTACTTCTCCGACCTCCCCTCAAACGACTTCAACACCCTCTTCCAGCTTCTACCGCCCTTATCTGTTAAGGGCAGCTTAGAAGAGTGCCTTGCAGGTGATGATGAGTCCCGTTCTTACTATGCGGCAGGAGTCCCTGGCTCCTTCTACCGACGCCTTTTCCCTGCTAAGTCCATCAACGTCTTCCACTCGGCCTTCTCCTTGCATTGGCTTTCTCAGGTTAGGTTCTTGTTGAACTAAACACCCACATGCACATTTGGTTGAGTGAAATTGCACCATTGGCTAGTAGTGGGCTAGGACAAAGCTGTTGTCCCACCTCTACTTAGATCCTTCATGGCCTACCTCTACTTAGATCGAGCCATCAACATCTTTCTATTTGAATGGGAAACATAATAAGTGAGGTACATCATCCACTGAACATGGTGATAAGGGACACCCCTTGCACAAGCAAACCTTCAATAAGGTTGTATTTTAGACAATAAAGAGATTCCCATCCCATCAATTTTACCCAATATTAATATTTAATGCTACATAAACATTGCTTTATTTAGGAAATAAAGGGCATCCTAAACCTATCCTATTGACTTTTCAAATCTTATACATTATATCTTGATTACCAATAATAATAGAATAAAAAATGTATGAACAGTTGATATCCTTCCATTGTAGGAGTCCTAAAAAAAAACTTTTGGACTAAGAGTCCCATGCTTAGGGTTATAAATGGGTATCTGATTATTCGAATATATGAAGTCTTTGATTTATTTAAAGCGGGTATGAAACTTATTTTTGGATCCGGAGAAATTTGGATTTGAATCCATATCCATTTATATAGAATTTGGACGATTGGATATTATCGAGATTGCAATGAGAAGTCAAATTTGAAAGAAAAAGTTTCTATCAACCCATTGAACTTGGTTGTTGCACCATCCGTTCCCTAGATTTGGCATCAATGATGTTGCACCATCCATTCCCTAGATTTGGCATCAATGATATCAATTGAAATCATGATGTTTAAACACCATTGTACTATCGATTCCATCTGCTAATCACAAAATCAATTGCTGTTGCTTATCAACATCTACTGTCGGATCTTTTAAAATATAAGTTCTTTTTCTCCATCATTGCCAAGATCCCTTTGGAATCATTCTAATTCTTTATCATTATAGCAAAGTTGTATTTTGGTCTCTTAAACCTCTGATTGGATCAAGCCTTCAAAACATCCTTCTATTTTGAGTGTAGAAGATGACAAGTGTGGTGGATCATCTAATCAATGGACTGATCAAATTGGATATGGTACTAAGGAATATCTTCACTTAAAAGAAACCTAAAATAAAAGTTCTCTCTTGGTTTTCCAGAAAAAAAATCAAATAAAGAGACTCTTATTCCATGAACTTCATCCAATATTGAATGTCACATTCCTTAATATAGAAAACGAATGCCATCCAAATCCTATTTCAAGTATCTGTTTTGAAAGGGAAAGTTATTCAAAATATCTTACTTAAAAGAGAGAACTAAAATTTTGCAAATAAACACCTACCGTATTTATTTTAAAAAATAAGTACATCTACTAATATTAAAATCTCACTAAACCACCTATTTTGTTGCAAATCACCCCAATAAAAAATTCCCAGTCCTTGTTTGAATTTTGTGTGGTTTTGTTCATTAATTATTTGTTGATGATGGGTTTGTCCCACAAAACTTGGGATGATCTGATCATGCGTATGTGGCCACTTGTACGATCAATTTAGGAGTTAGAATACGATGAATGTCTAATTTCTGTATAGAGATTATCAGTCAATATCGATAAGGTATAACCTTCTTTATCTTTGTTTGGGAGCAGGTGCCAGAAAGTGTAACAGATAAGAAATCAACCGCCTATAACAAAGGAAGGGTCTTTATACATGGAGCTTCTGAAAGTACGGCTGATGCTTATAAGAAGCAGTTCCAGAGGGACCTGGCTGCTTTTCTACGGTGTAGATCACAAGAGTTGAAAAGTGGGGGCTCTATGTTCATCGTGTGCTTGGGCAGGACCTCAGTGGGCCCCACCGACCAAGGAGGACCAGGAATCCTCTTTGGGACCCATTTTCAAGATGCTTGGAACGACCTTGTTCAAGAGGTACGACTATGAATAATCAAAGGCCTCCATATACTTGGATGCTGAAGATCTTATGATATGATATGACATGACATGATCAGATCTAGATAAATAAATGATCATTGGTATCAACCTATTAGATTGGGACTAACTGTTAATCTAGATCTAAGATTGTTAAATAGAGACCTAATTGTTGACTTAGATCCAATCTCATCATATTGAATGATAAGAACGTTATGGTCCATTTGTTATGTTTAGTGGTATTCAGATCAGATGGTTAGGATCATCCGATTAATCAATCTTTAATTTTTCTTATGATCGTTCCTATTCAACATCCCTAAGATGATAGGGCATGATAAAGTTGGAAAAACAAGAACTAAAAAAGTTGCTTTGGATCCTTCTTAGAAAAGGGATCCCCAGACCAACAATCTACAATCTTCAACTTGAGGTGGGCCCCATCATCATGCCCACTTTTCCATTTTCTTTATGCCTTTAGAAATGTCCATATGACGGCCATTGGACTTATGAGAACACCATCGTTGTTGTAGTGGTGGGTCGCATCTTTGATAATTTCAGCATGTGAAGTCCTATCAATCATAATTAGAGTCCTCAATAATCATCTAAACCCTAAATAAAATTCAGTGTAAGCGACCACACTGAAAATTGAGTATTGGTGATGAATGATTGCCCGTATCATGTCATCTTATCAGAAAGACAGAAATTAATTAAAGCTAGGGTTTGACTGCAAGCTTTCTTTCATGGCTGCTTGCAGTAACCAGACAAGAAAGAGCAATGTCGAAGAAAAGTGAGACTTTGGTGGTAATGCTCTCTTTTAAAGTTTTGACCAATGTTTTCAAAATTGAATCGGAGGACAAACCCGGTTCAACTCTCTTCAGAAGAAATTTTAGAATAATGAATGCCTCGGTTTTTATTCAACTGAACCGGTGAAGCACCAATTGTTGTTTAAACTGAAGAACGTGTGTTTTGAGTGGACAAATTCTGTTTAAAAATAAAAAGCCAACACATTTTTGAGATTGAATTATGAATTTTGGTATGTCCAACCCTGTGTTTGGGTGTCCGGCCGGTTCTCATCCAACTGCCTAAAGTTTGATCTCTGGGTTCTCTTGCTTGAGCATGTAAACTGTCCTCTCTCTTGCGCATGTTCTTCTCTGTAATTTGTGTTCGGGTATACTCGTCAATTAGTCAGGTCTATCAAAGGTCCAGTGATCTTAGCTAGTTAAAAAGATAAAGGAAAAAAAGAAGAAAAAAAGGAGGTCCAAACTTTATTAATTTTAGTGAAGTTAAAATGCATTTCATGTCATCTGGATTTATATGTAACTCAGCAGGAGGAACTCCAGAACCGACTACAGGTCAAGTTGTATTTGAGATTACTATAACATACTAATGATACATGTCACATAAATTTTAATAAGTCAGTTGAATCTATTAATCAATCATAGCTTGTGAGGTTTTACAACTAAACACATTTAAACTCTAGATAGACAAGATAACGCTAAGATGATGATGAAGAAAAGAATAAACTTTTATCTATCTTTTAATTGCAGGGCCTAGTGGATGGTGAAAAGCGCGACAATTTCAACATTCCAGTCTATGCAGCAAGCCTGCAGGATTTCAAAGAGGTAGTCGAGGCTGATGGATCCTTCGTCACCCAGAAGCTAGAGATCTTCCGTGGTGGTAGCCCACTGGTGCTCGACCGGCCAGAGGACGCAGCGGAGGTCGGCCGAGCCCTCTTGAACAGCTGCAGAGCCGTGTGTGGCGTTTTGGTCGACGCCCACCTTGGAGAGCGGCTCAGCGATGAGCTCTTTGCGAGGCTCGAAAGCCGAGCCACAAGCCATGCTAGAGAGCTGGTCGAGCATCTACAGTTCTATCATATAGTAGCCTCACTCTCGTTGAGATAGAAGAAGAAAGTGAAACATGGAGAGCTATGTATGAATAATGGTGCCTGGGTTTTTCTTAGTCAGTCAATCCCTTTTGCAGCTAGATGCAATCAGTGACTCTCTGTTTCCATGTTTCTTTGCCTTCATCTACTCCAACACAAGGGACTCTCTTTTCTCTTTTCAGCATTTGTGCTTATTATCATGTACTGTGTCTAACAAAACCTTTACCGTTCTCTTTTATGAAGTGATGTGAATGTATTTATACATGGATATGTTTGTTCTTCTTTTATTCTTTGTGTTATCCACAACAAAATACTCTTCTTACCTCCATGCCATCTTGCTCCTCCTGTAGAGTTTTTATTCTTTTTATTTTTGATTAAAAGATAGTATTAAAAACAGGGCTGAACAACAGACCCCCAAAAAAGAAATCATGCAAGTGCTATATATGCTAAAAGATTCCTATTGACAATTTGCACTTATGTAACTAATATGCTCAGTTAGATTTAATCACATAATATTACAACATAAAACACTATTATAATTTGAGGTCCTATTATAATTTGAGGTCCTAACATTAGGGCTGACACATTTTTTTTTTTTTTTTTTTATGTTAAATTTTTATGGTGAAGGTAACCCTAAAGTCTTTGACCCATCGGACTAATCGATAGGGTCACGCCTGCTTAACCCACACAAATGTAGGGCAACTTGGGTTAGTTTTAAACATAAGATGTGAGAGCAAACCCACCCCTTATACTACTCCACCAACTCCAAAATGGGTAAAGCCTGACACTTTGTTTGATTGGAATTGAATTCCTAGGGGTTCGTGCTAAATTCTTTTCTAACAAGAGGACATAAGGTGGAAATGGGGACGACACCCTCACTGTTCTATGATTTGATTTACTAGGGAGTTGTCTGGGTATTCATTTCCCAAATCCCGCTAATTCACTTTCATCAAAGAGGATATCATCTTCAAATTGGTTTCTTCAGCTGTAGTCAGTTTTAGCCAATATATATATATATATATACACTAATTATCCAGTGCACACATTTTTTTTTGTGCACACCTTATAGTGTGGCCCACTTGATGACCCATCTGAATGTACGACACACCCTTAAATTACATATCGGTCCCATTTTTTACATCCATCCGAATGGTCCGTACCGTTGGATCGACGGGTCAATTTTTAAAGGGACGAAACTTATTAACTGTTAATGAAGAGGTTAGCATGATTAGATAAGGCCTATATCTTATAGATAGGTAGGCCCCAACCCGATGAAGAGATCCCCACCAGTACCATCCCCAAGTGGGGTCCCAGGTCAGCCCTAAGCTAACTTGTGCATTTAAGCTTAAATGCACACCATGTGCACTAGAGAACTATATATAAATACACAGATATAATGTGTGACTCTCGCATTGGATTAGTGTACGCATCTCTAGGCTCCACGTTAGATTGGGACGTAGGGGATTGAAAGATATCCCTGGGTCCTTCATATTTGAAAAAGATTAGCCGCATCTGTAAACCCCATCATCTCCGTCTGGGCCAGATAAGTTTAATTGTGTAGAGTCCATTCGGCTAGGTGTGCAGTCGATCCAATAATCCATTCCATTTGGATGGGTGCAAAACCAAGGGAGCATGTGAAATTTTGGGAAGGGTGTGGTGGTATAGTTGGATGGACCATCAGGTGGGTCCCACCTTGGTGCTCAAGATGTGCACTAGGCATACTGGATAACTATTATATATATATATATAAATAGGGAGGTGCTCTTGTGAGAGACACTCTCACCTTTCTATGAGAGATAAGGTGGGGGCCGTCACATCCATATCCATTGTCAACAACTTAAATGTGAGGGTCCCCACCTTTATCTTTCATAGTAAGGTGAGAGTGTCTCTCACAAGAGCACCTCCCATATATATATACACACACGAGCAAGGCTCTCCTAAGCTCAAGCTTATGACAAAATCTCGTAAACTTAAGCTTGTAGGGCCCACCTTTGGTCCATCCTAATGGACCAAACACATGACCCTCCTAAATTGCACATGTCCACCAACTTTCGGTTAGATTCAAATTTCCTGGACCGTTGGGATTGACTATAGATCGATCTAAATTGACTGTTGACTATTAAACTTTTGGGCCCATATTGAGATGATATAAATTACGGTTGAGGCTGATTTTTTACAGAAAGGAAGATCCCAGAGAGTCCTTGAAATCCCCCTCATCCCCATCCCCATGTGGTTCCCCAGGTGGTCCCCACCACACACTTAAGCTTACCTTATCCTAAGCTTGAGCTTAGGAGAGCCTTGCGTGCTCTCTCTCTCTCTATATATATAATATATATCTATATATAGGTAAATGCTCCTATGAAAGTAACTCTCACACTAATATGAGAGTAAGGGGGGACCCATTGGATTCACATCTAATGCCAATAGCATAAATATGAGGGTCCTCCCCCTTACTCTCATAGTATTGTGAAAGTTATTCTCATAGGAGAATTTCTCATATATATATATATAGCAAGGCTCTCCTAAGCTCGAGCTTAGGTTAGAATTTTGCAAGCTCATGCTTGTGGGGCCCACCTTTGCTCCATCCAAATGGACCAAACACATGACCCCCCCCCCTAAATTGCACATGTCCACCAATTTTCAGTTATATCTGAATTTATTGGACCGTTGGATTGACAATGTATCGATCTGAATGGACTGTTGACCATTAAACTTTTGGGCCCATATGGAGATGATAGAAATCACGGTTGGAGTTGACTTTTTTGCAAAGAGGAGGATCTCAGGGAGTCCTTGAAATCACCCTATCCCCATCCCCATGTGGGTCCCCAGGTGGGCCCCACCACACACTTGAGCTTACCTTATCCTAAGCTTGAATTTAGGAGAGCTGGCCTCATATATATATATATATATATATACACACACCCATTGGATCCATATCCAATTCTAATAGCCTAAATATGAGGGTCCTTCCCTTTACTGTCATTGTATTGTGAAAGTAACTCTCATAGTAGCGCTACACAGTGCCCATGCATCTTTTAAGAGAGAACACCCCTCCTAGTTGGGGTTGCTGATGCATGATGATTATGGAAGTCCATTGGATGGAAAGATCTATATCATGCCTACCTATATGCAAAATCTTGAGTCCATAAGACCATCATAACCTTTTGATCCATGACCCTAAAATTTAATGGTTTAGAGGCATCATTTTATAGTGATTTCAATCTAATAGTGATGAAAAGCTGAATGAGTGTCAAACTTGGACTTGTGACTATATTCATTGTGGGGTAGTGAATGTGAAAAGACTATCTATCATGTAGATCCAACATAAGCCCCCATGACGAAAAAAAAGAGGGGTGGAAAAAGGAACGTTTTTAAAGTGGGGCGTTTTTTAGAATTCCCCTATATATATGTATATATATATATATAGGTACTGTAGCCAAGGGAGTTGGGACCCAAGTTATACAAGACATGTGGGAAGAGAAGTGTTGAGTTCATGAATTTGCACATTTACGTATCATTTTAAGATGAATTATGGATTTAATTAGGTGAATTGCATCATTATTCATATAATTTCATCATTTCATGCATTTTCACCTACGAACCTGAATTTGCATACTTTTCATACATTTTCTGTATTAACTTAGAATGTTTTGCAAATTTTCTCCGAAGAGTCCCAGTTGGAGTAGAACTCTGTCTGGATGGGTCCCGCTTCAATATGGGCTTTTCAGTATTTGATGTGTTGAATTGGAATATGCAGAAAATGAGAATTACAGGCCTCTGTCACGGAACCCACTTTCAAGCACACATTGTCATCCTGGGCCTTGCATTGCTGAATTGAAGTAAATTAAAGAATTCACCATGTGGACCCCACACACAAGCCATATGCAAATTAATCAAAGGAGGGATCCACTCATCATGTCAGTTGAAGAGTCCTAACTACAGTAGAAGACTTCTCATAGGGCCCACTGTTCAAGCAGATGAAATGTCCCACATGGCAGGGTCCGTAGTAGTTGCAAATTTGAAATTATTAATGGATAATTCAAAAAGTACAATTCTGATTGGAACAAAAGAATAAGAGTTTGAATCATCCACATCTGATGTCCTTTCGAAAATGAAAGTTGTGCAGAGATAGAATCCATTGCAAATCAAATTTTAGAAGTTAAATCTGTTTTTCTCAGGATAACTCATCTTCAAATGGCCATAACTTTCAATCCGACCGTCGGATCGATGAAATTTACCTACCGTTGGAAAGCTTATTCAGAGTAGATATCTGTGAAGCCAAGAACGTGTAAATCAGAGCTATATTGACAAAGTTATGGGCCCAGAGATTTTCATGTTTATTTTTAGATGAGATTGCAATTAAATCCACACCGTTGATAATCAATTGCTGCACATCCCTTGTGGGACCCCATCTGAAGATTAGCCAAGCCACCAAGAGGTTTCCAGAAGCTTCCATCCACCTCATTCAAATTCAGAAAGGATAAGAGATGTACCTTATCAATAAAGATAAATCAAATTTGCAGAGAAGGTGTCTAGATTCAATGTATCTAATAGATAACTGGAGAAATAAATAAAAGGAACAAAAAAGTAGCATACGAGAGACAACTCCCTCCCCTTGGACGTCCATAACTCTCTCTCTCCTCTTTCTCTTCTTTCCATAATTAATAGAATTTAAGAGTTATTTTTGGGTATTCTGGAGCCCTGTTCCAGAAATTAGGAATTTTAGAAGAGAGATTTTTGAGTGACCATTGTACAAGGAGACGCTATCAATGAAATTACTTATGGAGTTCTTTTCAATGGCTGGCTAGATTTCTGGATTGGAGCATACAAATGAAGGTAAGTAGATTTTTAATTTAATCTATGTGATTTTTCTATTACTTTCTTGTCTCTTTCAAAATGCATGCTTTATTAGAATAATAGATCTGTCTTCATGCTTTAGGCAGCCTCTGTTTTGATTTCTAATGAAAATAATTTGATGATTTATACTTATTTTGATAGATTATGCTTAGGACTGAGATCCTTTGATGATTTATGCTTAATTTGATGAGTCATGCTTATAATTTTTCATTCTTTTATGAGGTGAAGGAGGTCTTGGGTTGTGACCTTATTCTTAAAAATTGATTTTTGCAAAAGACAAATCTTTCGGCTCGAAAACATTGATTTGTTTAAGATCTGAGTTATTTTTGGGACAAATAGTGGAATAATTGCATGGATGGATTAATTATTTTGCTTAGTGGATTTTGGATGCTCTGATCTGTTTTATATATTTGATTAGTTTGTGTTTCTGAATTTTTTTTAGTTTCTTTTCTTGGATCTCAATTATTTATTAATCTTTGATAAAAAAAATCAAATTTTGAATTTTAACTTAGTAGTGCTCCTTGTGGGATTCGACCCGTACTTGCCACTGTCTCAAAAAGACAACTGTGCACTTGCAGTATTAAAAGATTGAATTTAAATTCACATCAAGTTTTTGGCGTCGTTGCCAGGGAGCCAAATCTAAGTTTTTATTAAAAATCTGATTTTCTTTTATTTTTGTTAGATTCATATGCATGCTCATATTTAGGTTGCATTAGTTGTTTAGTCATCTAATTTGAATTAGTAGTGTTCTTTGCAATTATTATTAGTTAATATTTCACTTTGCTAATTTTTCAGACTTTTTTGATATTTTTTTTTTATTAATTGAATAATTGGAATAAATAATTAATTAAAAAAAACCAAAAAAAAGTTTTTTTTTGAAGGATTTATTTTAATTCCGAATTTCAGTAAATAAAAACAAAAAAAAAAATATTTTAGATTGGTTTAACTAATATCTTGATTATATTAGGATTAGTAAGATAGTTTAAAATCTTTAGGACTAGTTGTTTTGATTAATATGCAAACTTTTGAATTCTTAAATTAAGTAGTTGAAAAATTTAAAATTTCATCTCTTAAGTTGTTTAGATTAGTTAGAGTTTTAAAATCTAAAATTTAAATTGGATAAGATTAGATTTCTTATAATTGAAAACTTTTTGAAAACTCTAACCATATCTGGATACTTGTTTGGATAATTTAGAATTTCTGATTTTTTGTTATTTTGTAGATAGAAATTTTTTATTTGTTAAATAACTTAGAATCCACTTTGGATAGAGTTTTTATTAACTTGGTGTCTTTTAAATTTTCTTATCGTTTTCTTTTAAAAAATTAGGATAAGATAGAATTTTGAGTTGATTTGTTAACTTAGGATTTACTAATAAGAGTTTCTTTTGAATAGGTTACCTTGGTAAGAGGAGAGTTGCATAAAAACAGGAAACTGTGTGGATTTGCTCTAAAGAAACAAGTTGCTCTCAGATTTGCTAAAAATAAATTGCTCTCAGAATTGCAAAATTTGTCAAAAAAAAAAAAAAAAAAGTGGCGTGGGCCTGCTGTAAGACTTTCTAAACTTTACCCCACAAATCTTTTACTTGCAAGTGGGGCTTGAATGATTTAAATTTTTGCAAATTGTGAATGCTTGATTGACACACCATTTAATTGGACACACACTTAGTTAAGGGCAACTAACCCAAATAAGATAAGGACTGGATTTCATCACCAAATCCTTGCCCAATTAGGTTTAACCACCTCTCACATAGTAACCTAAACATTAATTAAAATAAAGTAGAAATGAGACCATAGGACTCGAGCTCATTAGGACAAAGACCACGAAAGGTTACGCCAGTTGTGCTCTTTGGTCAAGTCGATGTCTAGGTAACTCCTGTCCCTCTAAAGGGTGACAGTCTCTGTTCTAGGAGTTTGGTTCTTAAGCAGGACCCTTGCCAAGTGCATTGTGACCCCACCACTCATCCTGGGGACTTACCTGGTCGATTTAGCTTCATAAGATCGGATTGGAGGCCTTAGTGCACTCTTCAAACCAGTTAATACTTTTTATTATTGTCATGCATACAAGTGTCACCTTATGAGGGTTTTTTTTTTAACTAAAAAGGACAAGTCCACGTAGTAATACTTTTTGAGAAAGCCCTACTTGTAGATAACTTCTTGGAAAATAGATAGTAGTAAAAAAAGTATTCTATATTTTTTCCAAAGTGTTGAAATTCTACCTAAACTAATATTTTAACTTTTCATCATGATGACTTTCCTATGATCACATTAGATACTAAGTGAGGAATCGGCATATTTGAGAATTCCTCACCGATGAGATGCGATTTTCAGAACACAAATTAACCGTAAGTGCATGGTTACCCTCTTGTGATAGTGGCAATATGGGTCGAATCCACATGGAGCGAATTAAGAAAACTACTCAATAAATAAGTTAAATTAATAACGAAGATGAAATTGAGAGTATGTAAAGCAAAACACTAAGAACAAAAGCAAGGAATTAATGAAAATAAACACTACTAATTACTGAAATTGATCAATGTTGACACCAAAAATGTCACTTTGCCTCTTCAATGAGACAACCGCCGCAAAGTCAGCTCTCCCGTCAGCGACAATATCAAAGACATCAGATCTTCGATTGGAACTTATGGATGGTCTCAAAATACTTCCAAAAGGCTCTATGTCAGGTTTCATGTCAAACTGACGACGTTTGACCCTACATTAACCCTCAAGCAACAAAATCATGCCTCTTGGCGGCGAGAACCACCGATGCCATCACTCATCAAATGTCACACGAAGGGCTACTTGTCAAGTTTCAGGTCATTTCGATAACATTTGACCAGACTTTGACTCCCTAAAGCTAAATCAGGCCTCTTGGCGGGGAAGCCCCTCGGGACCATGATCTCTAAAGCGGAGTTAATGGATCGTCTCAAAATGGCTCCAATAGGCTCCTTGCAAAATTTTAGGTCTATCGGACATCGGTTGACCGTACATTAAAGTGCGACATCTTCCTCGTGATAAAATCAAGTCTACTGGCAACAAGACCCCACATGGCTTGAAGACTCAAATAAAAGCCTATGGTTGGTCTTATTTATCGCTTAGGAGACTTCGCCTCAAATTTCAGGTCATTCCGACATCGTTTGACCTAGTTTTGGCTTTTGACGGCAAATCGGCAACTCTCGCAACAAAGATTTTGGCTTTCCCGAAAATTTGGAAAATGTGTGCTCTGATATGCAAGGCTTCTCATCAAGTTTTCTGCAATGAAATCAAGCTAAAACGTGCACAAAAATGTTAGGAAAAATACAAAAAGAAGAAAGAATTGAAAAAAAAGGGGAAAACGGCCGAAAACCGATGACTGAAAGGGATAAAGATACCCATGGTCGCCAGCAACCCTGGAAATTCAGGTCAATGGATTTCGCTAAAATCCCATTTTTGGGTCCCTTTTCGCATTCCGAGATGTTTGGCCTCTGTGGTTTTCCAAAAAATTGTTTTTCAGGGCACGGAATCCGTCGATCTTCATCAACATCACGGATCCACCATCAAAAGCATGGGATCATCATCGGACACTTCAAAATCGCTAACCAGCCAAACAAAAAACACACTTTTTGCCCAACCAATCTAGAAATCGACAGGATAGATGGTACTGGCCCACTGGTAGCAATCAATGGCTGAAATTACATGATCATCCGACATTAATCGGTATGAAGAACCATCAGCGATCAAGCCTCCCACATCGCGGAAAGAATTCCAAAAGACACGGCGCGGCTCACGACTTTTCAAATGCCTTAGCGATCACTTAATGCAGTTAATGACCCATTTTATGACAAGTTAATGCGGTCTTTTACTCATCATCTTGGATGGCCAAATCAGAAGCCAAGAAATGAGAGTTACAAGTCAAGTGCAATCATGGAATTAAACCATGAAACTCCTCTCATCATCGAGCTTAAAGGCAATTAAAAGCCATTTATTCTCCAACGGCCAATGAAAAGCCGAGAAAAAGGATTTACAAAAAACAAATTAAAAACTTGTAACTCCTCCCATCATGGAGCTTTAATGCATTAAGAGCTCATAAACTCCCCTCATGGCTAACAAAATCCTATAAAAGGAGGTCATTTCCACCATTTCAAGGACCGAAAAATTCAAGGGAAAAAGATCCAGTGATCGGACCAAAAAATCGAAATATAAGAGAAAACTCCGCAAAAGTTGTTAAACGACCTCCCTCCCTTGGAGAAGTTCTGTAGTGACCACCACTACAAGGTGACTAAAGTCCCTTGGGGGGGCCACCCCCTCCCAAGGCCTTCTCCTTCCGTCTCCATGGCTTAGACATGACTTTTCAGCCCGTCTACTTAGTTTTTTTATTGGATATAGGACATCCTCTTGGTCTTTATCCTCTAAAAGTCTGAGGTTTAAGCCGAGCCAAGCAAATCACAAGCATCCTCTCTTTTCATCTAAATGATGATGGCGAAGTCCACACATGACTTGCGACCGTCAATCTGAATGAGTCCTCACACATTCATGGCAAAACAAATGAAAATCGCCTTTCATGGCATTCAAAACAAACAATGTCTCATTTCTTAAATATATGTGCAATGAAAAACTAAAAAAAAGGTTAATTTTCTTTTCTACTTGTGAAGGTGGATTTACGGACCACCACTTGTCAATTCCAAGTAGAGTAGAAAATTTGGCATACCCGTACATAAAAAGTTGATGTTCGCTTTGTCTCCGATCATGAAAGGGTTGGACCCAACGGACTCTCATGTCCGCTGACCCTAGTAGCCCCGCGAGCGAGAAAAGCGAGACCATCAATCAAGGCATGGGGATCCACTAAGAATTTAACGCCCTTTTTAATTAAGAAAACCCTAACTTGTTCCAATTCTTTACTTCAAATTAAAATCAAATCAATGCATTTTGATTTGAATGAATTAACATTAAAGTCCTCTCTCTCTTTTAGAGAAATCTTTTTATCAATTAAAAATTCCAAAGGTCAAGACCTCCTTCACTTCATAAAAGAACCAAAATCATTTAAGTATTACCTATTAAACATAAGCATAACTTGTCACGTCCCAAAACCGGACTTCTGCAGCAGTCCGATCTCGGGGAGCGTGATTTGGGATTGAGTAAAATTTTTATTTTTCTTCCAAGATCCGTATGTGTGACGATATCAAAATTCCAACACAAGCTTATGTGGTGTTATGACTTGGAGCCCATGGCCATCGGATTCCGTGTCGCACTCAACCGTTAATATGATGCCATCGGATCAAGGCGCTTAATCAGTCTGGAACAAACCATAATAACGAAACACAGAGCTCACAATAACAAGATGATCCTTTTCCCAAATATATTCAAGTTGCAAATTATAAAAGCATATTCATTAAAGTCCCAAAGAAAAAGGTTAATAAAATCCATGCAAAATAACTAACTAAACAAAATACCACCCTCAATTATGTGACGAACTCTAGTGCTAAGCACAACGCCTAAATGACATTGTCAGCACGACAAACCTACAAGAACTCAAGGCTCCAAAGTCAGCTGCACGCGCTCCAACTCAGAACGAAGGACCTGCTACCTAGAGCACCAAATGTAGTATATCAGACAAGACGGTCTGACAGGTGAATGATATAGATAACAACATAGGATAATGTATAAGAATCCCTTTTTCAATACAAAAGCATATTTGAAAATCCAAGGACAATAATAATGGGTTTGCAAGATATGCATAACGAAATCAAATACCCGAAATAGAAAACATGATAGTAAAAACAGACTGAGTAGATAGTAACAGCACCGAGCTATATTCTCCCGTCACCGGAGTGACAAGAGCAGAAAAACTAATAACCGTTGCCATACAAGATGGACGGAGCAGACATATATAAATATAGTAACCTAGTATGGCTCGGTGTCACACAGAATCCGCCGCGGAACTAATAGCATACAAACATAATCCAACCTGCAGTTGGCAGAATTATTTAAGGATCCCAAGCTGGATGATCAGGCCGACCCGACGACCCAAGCTGAGTGGTGCCGACCAAAAATCAATGCAAATGCTTACAAATTTACAAGCCATCTTCCGACTTGATAAAGGACTACTCTGCAATCTGAACAAATCATACATACGGAAGCAAACAGAACATGTAGCCCTTACGTGGGGAGCCACATAAAATCCATACTTGACACTAGGTCAAGTCCTTTTAAAACGAAAAACTTTACAAACTAATACCCTTACGAATCAAAGCCTTTACATACCCAAAACCTTTCCAAACCAATAACTTTACGAATCAAGACCTTTAAAGACTTTTCTAAAATATTTAATGACAAAACATGCAAGTTTTCAGATCTGGAATGGTGTAATGACTTGTGGTTGAGGGTGGTAGGGTTTTCATTTGTTGTAATTTGATTGGATGCATTCATTTCATACTTTTTAATATTGGAATCTTCATGCATTTTATTTAAGTTTTCAGGTTTGGCATCATGTAAGTTAAGACTTGATCAATATGAGTGATTTAATATTCTCACTTTACTTTCAAAAGTCTTATAAAATGAATTTTTGAAATTCATGCATAAACATGTTATGTATCACATTTTGAAACTCCTTTTTAAAACATGTTAGTCTCTATTTTAGTCAAGTTTCTTCTTAGAAAATTATTTTTATATCAAAAAAATTTGCCTAGAAGTCGGACAGTCGAAGGTCATTCGGCCACCTGTTCAGTAGGTCATGTTTTGCATAAGGCTGTGTTCGGCCAGCTTCGGCTCCCTGTTCGGCTAGCCAAACAATCTCTTCGGCTAGCCGAATGTAAAAAGATTTCAAATTATATGACCGTTGAATTAGCCGTTGGAAAATGTAGGTAGCCGAACTTGTGTTTAGCTAGCCGAATGGTAGCCGAACAGAGAGCCGTTGAAGCCTTCTTTTTACTATAAATTGAGCACTTCCTTGGGATTTGTGAAAATACTTTTGGGACTTTTGAGGGTCAAGGAAGGTGGGACATCCATGCTAGGCTAGAGGGAAGCTAGAGGCAAATCAATAATTTCAACCTTTGATTATTCAAATAGGTTTGCTCCCCTTATCTCAAATTAATTCATGCTTATCTTAAAAACTTTGTTTGCATTAAATGAGATGATTTAGTGTTCAAATGTTGGTTGTTTAAGCATGCTTTGATTTTAAATATGATTATCATTTCAACTTCATCATTTGAATAGTTATACATGTTATTAAATTGATGTTTTGAACAAACTTGCTAGATTTAATTCACACTTTCTAAAACTAGGTTGTTCATCATTTCAAAACATGTGTGCATCATTTAATCACTCTATCTTTCATTTATGGTTTTTATCTTTGTATCATTTATGATCATTCAATTTTAAAAAGAGATAGATGGTTTCAAGCATATGCATCTTTTGTAGATTTTTGCATTCATCATGCATATTTATTAGATTAGTTTTCACTTTTATTATCGGCCTATGTTAAGAGGAATCAATATGTACTTAATTGCTTCTTATCTTGTGTATACTTAGGCATAAACAATTGAGATAAAAATATGATGTTGTAAAGGTTATTTCTAAGCCTTAGAAAAGCATATGTGGTCCTAAAGGTTAATGCTTAGCCTATTGAAAAGCAAATGTGGTTAAAAGGTTAGAGGTTAGTCTAAACCTCAAGTTGAAATAATGGAAAATTCAGTAAGAAAACCAGAAGTGGATGTAGGTATGATTGGCCAAACCACTATAAATTCGGTTGTTATGGTGGTTGATCTTTTGATGTGTGGATGATGCTCATATGATTAATCTTTCTTCATTAATGCCAATGTTGAATGATTACATAGTTTCATTACTTGTTCATGTATGACTTAGAAACTTCACTTGTAGTCAAGTTAATTAATTTTCAAAGCATAATTGGCATTAAAAAACTAAAATTGATCTGCTTTTTTGAGCTCACCCTATTCACCCCCCCCCCCCCCTCGGGTTTGGAATATCTTAGACTTCCAGAGGAGCCTACCATGGTTCGTCTCGGTGAGCACTTAGTGTTCAAAAGTCAGTTTATGAAAAAGATTTGGTGCCTCCGAAGTATTCTGACACTTGAGATCTCTGAGTGTACAACAAGACTAGGTGAGGTACTAGTGTGTCCATGAGCAAGATCCTTGCAACTCTCATCAATTTCCATCAATACAGGAACCTTGGTTACTTGTCGGTTAGCTGTCGATTGGCCAGCGGTTAGCCGACGTGGGGTCTTACGGTTAATCACCGGCTAACTGCAGGTCTTCTTGATACATTTTTAGGTATTCTGTCTTCCCAACCGCCAACCGGCAGTGACTTGGCGGTCAGGCCACGATTAACTGCGACCCAGAGGTCGGTTAACCGCCATCTGTTCACCCAATAGTGGTTTTTTTTTTTTTTTTTTTTTTTTTTTTAACATTCTGGAATTGTCACCGACTCCCCCTTGGTTAGCCGCCATGTGACCGACCTCCCCTGCGAAAGCTGAGTCTTGAACTTTAAAGAAAAGGGGTCATCTTCCCAAATCAAACCCCATATTCATTCTCCTCAAACGTCCACTTCTTATATGTGAATTGAGCTCTTCTTAGCTCCAAACAAGGCTTCATTCACCACACCCATCATTACCCATTCCATTTACAAAGTTAGATGTAGAAAACATAAGTTAAATAACAGAATTTTGAGGAACTCAAAGCTGATTTCACAAGCACAATAAGTTGCTGCTATAATTAAATTTATGCAGAGAATTGAGCATAAACAAGGACACTAATACACTTCTAAAAATCACAGCATAGACCTTTTCAATTTCAAAATCAGCTGCAAAAAACAGATGCCAAACACATAAATTTCAGGACTTATAAATCACTTTTAGAAACACCAATGTACTGAACATGCTATTTTGCTGTAACAGAAACTATGCAGAGAAATCTTCCATAAACAAGGAATTTCAGAAAGATCCTTGGAAATAGAAAAACCATTAGCAAAATTCACTTGCAATTCACTTGGAAAATCAACTCAGAAATTCAAAAGAGAATAAAATATAAATTGAATGCATATAATTATCAGAGCATTCAGTTACCTTGGCCTCTAGAATTCCAAGATCATTCACTAATCTCTCCAATTAGACCATAGCCCACCTTATACACAAAGACCCCCGAAATCACACTCAAAATACACCTAAAAATGTCAAATCAACTAGGACGAAGAATGGGGCTTTGCATGTTGGTATACATAGCCTAAATTTTAGGATCATGTTATAACAAGAAGAAGGTGGGTGCTTACCTCTAAGGGACTAAACCAGCAAGGATTCAATGGTGAAAGGGGCTGCCACAGCTCCCTTTGAACGAGAATAACACCAATAGAAAGAGGAGGATGAAAGGAGAGTGATGGTGATGTTGTATCTCCAAATTGGGAAGGACTCCCCCAAGATTTTTTTATGAGAAACCAAGAAGAAAAAGGGGAGGAAAAACTCAGTTGTAGATCCCTCCATCCGCTGGAATGAAATGAAGAAGAAAGGAGAGGAGAGTCCTCTTATATTAATTGGGGTGTGGGCTGCACTACTTACAAGAACTTGAGGGCCTCGGATGAGATCGATGAAGAAGAGAAAAATGATCCTCTTAAAATCTAATTTACTAAAGTACAAATTTGCTATGGTTCTGGAATCTCAGAATTGGGGCTCAAATTTCATTGTGAAAAGGTTGTTTTGCCCCTAGGGCTAGAAAATTGGTTTTCTAGGCTTTGAATGAGAACGGGGTGAACACGAAAGGTTTTGGGGCTAATTTGAACTATCGAAAGAAATAAAAATTAAAAATTTTCAAAATCAAGAACAATCCCTCAACACTTAGACGTGCAACCCAAGGCATCCCTAGTGTGTCAGACTAGGTCCAAAGGTTCTCAAAACTTTCCAAAACTATGGAAAAACTATTATTATCCACAAACCAACTCGATTAAACTCTAGTCTCACTGATTAAGCTAATACATAATTAAAACCACACTAATCATGAAAATTAGGGGTCGGGGTCTAACATAGCCAATCAAAGAAAATTGTGTTCTAAGCATAGCCTATCAAACACATGTATACATAATAGAAAATCATATTTTAAATTTTGGAAATAAAATACGGAAGTTACCTACTGGTATGAAGACAATCTACTAACATTAAAGCATAAACACATGTGGAACAAGAAAAGATCAACTTAAATAAACATGGGTGAAATACTTAGCTTCATCCCAAGCCTCAATCAATGAATCTATCCAGCCATTGTAAAGAAGAACAATTGATTTGTCATTAACATAGTCTTCATCACAATCATCTCCTTAGTTTTTCTTGGATAAGGCCCAAAGCTACCTTTAAAAAATTGAAAAAGTGGAGATCTAGAACAAGAGAAACCTAGAACTAGAAGAGATGGAAGAGAAGAGGGGTGTTTTTTTTTTTTTTTTTTTTTTTTGTGGGGGGAGGGCGGTGGTCGGTGTCCAAGCCTAGGAGAGAGCATTAGGGGACGCCCTCTATTTATAGTTTGTGGCTCCTCATGTGGCTTGAGTTGTTTCCTTCTTGAACTCTATCTTGGCTTACCTTACACTCCAAGCAATCCTCTCATCTTATCAGTAATATGAATTTGAATTATTCTCTTGCCAATCTCAGCTTCTTGTTGTGCAACAATTTCCATCTTGGGCCCCATCAAAGATCTCAATTCATGAGTCAAAGTGATAACTTTTTTCAAGAATTTGAGATTTCATGTGACTAATGGAGTGAACCCATCTGGGATGTCCAAGGGGGATCTGGGCCCCATGTTGGATGTCCAGAACTCCTTAGAATCTTTCTTTGTTTTTTCTTTATCACCTTTCCTCTTTTGGCTTGATCTCCTTCTCTGTTTGGAATTCTATCTCTTTTAGTTTGGATTTTTAAAACTCTTCTTTGGAGAGCTTTCCATCTTCCTCTTGGTTTAGCTCCATGTTGACACAAAAAATGTCACTTTGCCTCTTCATACACTTTTAACATCAAAGAAGTTACATGAAGCTGCATCCAGCCACAACGGGAAATTCCACTTCAAGCATCAGATCTTATCAAAACCATCAAGAAACTTTAAGATCTTTTAAAACAGTTATAAGATGAGTGCACATGAGATTTTGGGCAATTTCGACATTATTTATCCTAACTTTACTCTTTCAGCAGCTAAATAGGAGCTCTTGGCGGTGGTGAAGCTGGAGACCTTATTTTACAAAATAGAGCATACAGTTGGTCTCAAAATGCTACTAGAAGGCTCTACGTTAAATTTCAGGCCATTCCGACACAGTTTGACCCAAAATGCATAAAGTCGCGTTCTCCATGCGACAAAGTTTACTCTTCCAGTGACAACAGCATTGGAGACAACAAATCTTCAATCAAAGCCTATGGATAACCTTAAAATACTTCTAAAAGGCTCTATGTCAAATTTTAGGTCAAATCAACAACATTTAAGCCAACGTCAACCCTCAAAAAGAAAAACAAAGCCTCCCGGTGGCGGAGATCACCGAGGCCTCATTCATCAAACAAAGTATATGGATGGTCTCAAAATACTTTTAAGGGGCTACATTTCAAGTTTTAGGTCATTTCAACATTATTCGACCAGACTTTGACCTCTCGGAGCTAAATTAGGCCTTCCATCGATGGAGCCCCTCCGGGACCATGATTTACAAATTAGAGTTAACGGATCGTCTTAAAATGATGCCAAGAGGCTCCCTGTTAGATTTTAGGTCAATCAGATATCGTTTGACCGTACATCAAAGCATGGCATCTCACTCGTAACAAAATCAAGTCTACTGGTGACAGGGCCCCACATGGCTTAAAAACTGTGGTCTTATTTCTTGACCATGAAGCTACACCTTAAATTTCAAGTCATTTTGACATCGTTGACCCAGTTTTGGCATATGGCGGCAAATCGACACCTCTACGAGACAAAGTCTTTGGCTTTCCTAGAAAATTAGAAAATTTTCCCCTGTTTTCCACGGCTTCTCATTGAGTTTCTGTAGGAAAATAATGCAAAAAAACTGTACAAAAGTGCCAAGAAAAATATGCCAAAGAAGAAAAATCAGAAAAAATAAAAAAAAAAAAGCCAAAATACATGACCGAGCCCTATGGTCACTGGCGACCATGCAACGACCTTGGAAATCCAGGTGGCCGGATTTTGCCAAAAACCCTCTTTTGTGTCTCTATGATTTGGCCTCTGTGATTTTCCAAAAAAAGCTGATTTTCGAGGCACGAAATCCGTCGATCTTTGGCAACATCAAGGATTCGCCGTCAAAATCACGGGTTCGCCATCAGACACCTCGAGATCATCAACTGACCAACTAACAAAGCATACTTTCTGCTCGACCGGGCAAGAAAGTGACAAGACAGATGGTATCAGCCCACTGGTAGCAATCAATGTATGAAATTGTATGATCATCTGACGACAATTGGCATGAGAAATCCATCGGCGATCAAGGCTCCCTACATCTTGGGTAGAATTTCAAAAGACGTGGTGTAGCTCACGACCTTTCACACACATCGGCGGCCACCTAATGCGGCTAATGACCCATTTTTTTGACAAATGAATGTGGTTAATTACCCATTATCATGGATAGCCCAATCAGAATCCAAGGAGGAGTTGCAAATCAAAATAATTATGGTATTAAAACCATGTAACTCCTCCCATCATGAAGTTTAAATGTAAATAAAGGCCCGCTATTCTCCAACGGCCAATCAAAACTCAAGAGAAAGGAGTTATAGAAAACTTAAATTAAACTGTGTTACTCCTCCCATCATGGAGCATTAATGCATTTAAAGCCCATAAACTCTCCCATGGCCACCAAAAGTCTATAAAAGGAGGCCATTTCCGCTATTCCAAGGCATGATGTGCAAATCCCACAAAAAGATTCCATATCGTTGCTATGACACTCCAACAACGATCTCTCATCCGTTGAAGAAGCTCTGCAGCGACCACCACTTCAAGGTGATTGAAGACCCTTGCCCCCTAGTTCCTCTCCTTCTATCTCCATGGCTTAGACGCGACTTTTTAGCCCATCTACTTGGGTTTTTATTGGATATAGGGTTCTCTCCTTGATCCTTATCTCCATGGCAATCTCCTGTGAAGTTAGATTCCTTTTCTTTCTTCTCACTGTATTGTATTTTTAAAAGAGACACAAAAATCACAAATCTTGTCTTTTGACGAGAGTTGTAAATCTCCTTTCTTGACAAAAACATAAAATCGCCTTTCACGGCAAAAACATCGTCTTTCACGTCAAACAAATGAAATTCGTCTTTCACGACATGCAGAATCTAAACTATGTCTCTTTTTTTAACACATGTGCAATGAAAGGTAGAAAAAAAGTTAATTTTCTTATCTACTTGAAAATGTGGATCTATGGACTACCGCTTGTTATCTCTAAGTAGAATAGAAAATTTGACATATCCGTACACAAAAGAAACCGATGTGGTTCGCTCGCCTTTGGTCACAAAAGTGTCACGACCCCGTACCGGGTTAGAGCACAAAGGCACTCCTAATCCGGGATCGGCGAGCTAATGCGTTTGACATAATCGCTTTTTGGTGCTCGCGGTACTATTGAGGTCAGCGGACGTGAGAGTCCGTCGGGTCCAACCCTTTCTCGACCGAGGCCAAAGCGAGCATCAACATTTTTTTGTGCGGGTATGCCAGATTTTCTAATCTACTTGGATTTACAAGTGGTGGTCCGTAGATCCACCTTCACAAGTAGAAAAGGAAATCAACTTTTTTCTAGTTTTTTCATTGCACATATATTTAAGAAAAGAGACATGTTTTGTTTTGAATGCAGTGAAAGGAGATTTCATTTGGCTTGCTATGAAAGGCGATGTTTGTCGTAAAAGGCTATTTTTTTCCGTAAAAGGCAATTTGCAATTTTTATCAATAATGGAAGAGAAGAGTTGTGATTTTTTTTATGTCTCTTTAAACAATATGAAATTCAATGAAAAACAAGAAAATGGGATCTAACTTCTCTGGAGATTGTGGCAACTTGTTCAGATTGACGGTCACAAGTCGAATGTGGACTTTGCCATCATTCTTTAGATGAGATCAGAGGATGCTCTTGATTTGCTTGGTTCGGCTTAAACCTTAGATTTTTAGAGTATAAAGACCAAGAGGAGGTCCTATATCCAATAAAAAACCGAGTAGACGGGCTGAAAAGCCACGTCTAAGCCATGGAGACAGAAAGAGAATGCCTTCGGGGGGGAGGGGGGGTTCACCTTGTATTGGTGGTCGGTGCAAGACTTCTTCAATGGAGGAGAGGTCCTTGTAACAACTTTGGCTGAGTTCTCTCTTGTGTATTTTTCTGGTCTGATTGCCAAATTTTTCTTTCTGGATGCCAATCTTTCCGTCCTTGAAAATAGTGGAGATGGCCTCCATTTTATAGGCTTTTGGTAGCCATGAGGGGGATTTATGGGCCTTAAATGAATTAAAGCAACATGATGGGAAGAATTACAAGTTTTTAATTCATTATTTTGTAACTCATTTGTCTTGGCTTTTGATTAGCTAATGGAGAATTAAGGACTTTTAATCGCCTTTAAGCTGCATGATGGGAGGAGTTACATGGTTTAATGCCATGGTTATGGCTGACTTGTAACTACTTTTCCTTGCTTCTGATTGGGCCGTCCAAAATACTAAGTAAATGACCGCATTAACTTGTCATAAAATGGGTCATTAACTGCATTAAGTGGTCGCCAAGGCGCTTGAAGAGTCATGAGCCATGCTGTGTCTTTTGGAATTCTTCTTGGGATGATCGCTGATGGATTTTCATGCTGATTTATGTCCGATGACCATGCAACTTCAGACATTGATCGCTACTAGTGGGCCGATGCCATCTGTCCTGTCGATTTTTCGATAAATCGGGCAGAAAGTGTGCTTTCTTGGCCAGTTAGTTGGTGATGTTGAAGAAATCAATGATGACTCCATGGTTTTGACGGCAGATCCGTGATTTTGACACCGACGACCATGGGGGTTTTTACCCCTTTTGGTCGTCGATTTTCGTTGTTTATCTGTTTTTTCCATTTCTTTTTTTCTTCGGTATTTTTGCCGACATTTTTTTTTTTTTTTTACATATTTTGGCCTTATTCTCCTGTAGAAAATTTGACGAGAAGCCTTGCGTATCAGAGCGCAAAGTTTCTAATTTTTCGGGAAAACCGAAGACTTTGTTGCGTAGAGTTGCCGATTTGTCATCAGAAGCCAAAACATGGTCAAACAATTTCAGAATGACCTGAAATTTGAGGTGAATCCTCCTGAGTAATAAATAAAACCAACAATAGGCTTTTATTTGAGTTTTGAAGCTATGTGGGGTCCTGTTGCCAGTAGACTTGATTTTGTTGCAAAGAAGATGCCGCACTTTGATGTACGATCAACCGATGTTCGATTGACCTGAAATTTGACAGGGAGCCTATTGGAGTCATTTTGAGACAATCCATTAGCTCTGTTTTGGAAAGCATGGTCCCGGGGAGCTCTGCCACCGGGAAGTTTGGCTTGGCTTCCGGGAGTCAAAGTCTGGTCAAATGTTGTCGAAATGACTTGAAACTTGACATGTAGCCCTTTGGAAGCATTTTGAAATCACCCATTTGCTCTGTTTTTTGAGTGATGGCTGCGGTGGTTCTCACCACCGAGAGGTTTGATTTTGTTGCTGGGGGGTTGATGTAGGGTCAAACGCTTTCTGTTTGAATTGAAACTTGACATGGAGCCTTTTGGAGGTACTTGAGACCATCCATAGGCTTTGATTGAAGATCTGATGTCTTCGACGCTGTTGTCTCCACGAGTTCCTGTTCAGCTACTGAAAGAGTGAAGTTAGGCCAAACAATGTTGAAATGGCCCAAACTTCAGGTCTACTCTTCTTATGGCTGTTTTGAAGGATTTTGCAGTTTTTATTTGATTCTGACAAGATTTGAAGCTTGAAGTAGCATTGCCTGTTTGTGGTAGAATGCGGCTTCATATAGCTTCTTAATGTTGAAGAGGCAAAGTAACACTTTTTGTGTCAACAAATGCCGCCTCGAGGTATTGTTATGAGTTGCATAACTTTTGTATTCGATTTGCCTCGAAGAGAATTTTGGAGGAGAGCTTTTGACTCGACCAAGAGTCTTTGAGCAGGGTTTTTTTTATTTTATTTTATTTTTTGTAGAGTAGCCTTTTGAGTTTCCTGGGGGATTTATGGCAGTGAGAGGGATCACGTACCATTTCAAGGAAAAATTTTGAAAATGACATGAGAGATTTGGATTTGAGTTTTAACCTTGTGACCTAACAAGCCGTATGTGGCAGGTTAGGGGGTCGGGTTTGGTTTTTGGTTTTTGACCTTGTGACCTAACAAGCTGTATGTGGCAAGTTAGGGGGTCGGGATTTGGTTTTTGGTTTTGACCTTGTGACCTAATAAGCTTTATATGGCAAGCTAGGGGGTCAGGATTTCATTGTTTGGTCACTCTTTGGGACTATTTTGGGTCCATTTGAGTGGTTTGGATTTTGTGGAAATGTAAATTTCAAGATTTTGGCTCAATTTGGTATATGAGGTTGGATGGTTTGAATTTTGGAAGCTCATGAGGTTTGGATTTTTTTTTTTTTTTGTGTGGTCCAATCAACTAAAAAGAGGCATGGAACCATTTTATATGCTCTTGGTAAGAGGGATTTTTGATAGGAAGCCCCTTTTTGTTCCTAGGTGGTTAAACTTAGCTCATATTGGTTAACCCATCAGACCTTAAGCTTTTAAGATGGCTTAAATCTCATGTGACATAATTTTGTAAAGAATAGCTAAAAATATCTCCTTTGAATAGAGAATATCTAAAAATATCTTTACTTGGAGAGAATCTCTCAAGTTCCCTTTATTTTGGAAGAGAATATCTCAAAGTATCTTTCTTTAGGAGAGAATACCTCAAATCCCTTCTCTTTTGGGCCCTTAAAATATCTTTCTTTTGGGAAGGTTGCTAATTTGTAGCACTTACCTCCTTGCTTTTCTCATTGTTTCCTTCTTGGCCTTGCTCTCCTCTATAAAAGCAAAGGGAGATTGGATCTCTTGATTTTATTGCTTTCCTTTGCAAAAACCTTCAAGAGTGCATCAAGGCCAAGAGCTCTTCTTCTTCAAGGATCTTCAAGCTTTTCTTCTTTTTCTCCATCATTGGCTTCAAGTAAGTCTTCTTTTCCAAGAAAACTCCATGTAGAAGTAGGATGGTTAAAAAAAATGTTTTTCTTTCTTTTTTTTTTCTTCGTTCTTTTTCTTTCTATTTTCTCTCTGTTTTTTTTGTTTTTTTGTTCTTCATGAGTTTTTTTTTTCTCGTTTTTTTTTCTTTCTTTTCTTTTTTCTCATTTTTTTTTGTGGCCGTACGGACAAGGTCGTTTGGCCACGTGGCAATGGGCCACGGCCTGTGGGCTACCTGGTTTTTTTTTTCTTTCTTTTTTTTTTTAGTTTCCCTCCTTTTTTTCTTTATTTCTTTTTTGTTTCTTTTGAGGAGTTTTTTTTCTTCTTCTTTTTCGCTCACCATGATAATGCTGTTTATGCAAATCAAGATGTTCATGCAATTTTTTTGGTCTTTTGTTTTTCTGATGCATCAAATAAAAGGCTAGAATTTCTAGGTCAAGCCAACATGAGTTTTGGCTTAGATAAAGTTTGATTGGTTTTGACCAAGATGGGTTGGAATTGGTCAAACTTTTGTCAAGGGTTTCCTAGCATCTAATGCATGACAATTTCCTTTCTATGCATGATTTTTGTAAATTGAATTGGGGGGATGATGTGATAGTGCATCCCTGGAAATCTTTGCAAGTTTTGGAGTTTGGAGCTTGCAGCAATATTGAGCCCTTTCCCAATCTCGTGGAGATTTGAGAAGCTTTGAAAATTTGGAGTTTGGAGCTCGCAATAATGTTGAGCCCTTTCCCAATCTTGCGGAGACTTGAGAAGCTTTGCAAGTTCTGGATTTTGGTGCTCGCAGCAATGTTGAGCCCATCTTCAAACTTTCTATCTCTTTCGAGGTGTTTTCCTTTTCTTCGGAATTGCCTCGTAACCATGCCAAAATTTCGCCAGATCTTTTTAGCGAAATTCCGTCATTTTGATTTGATATTTTTCTTTTCCAACCTTTGTAGGTGGTTCCTCTATAACGAACAATGGTACAGGGCCTATTATCGGCTCACCCCCTGATTTACGAAATCTTCCAATGCGGCCGTTCAGCAAGTTTGGGAGAAGGTCTAGTATATTGAGAGAAATTTGGAAGAGTGTGACTCCCTCAAAAAGGATGAGATGAGGCACCGATTGATCGCTCTCAAGGATAAGGAGTTTTACAAGATCTTGGGTAAGCAATCGTCCCTGGGTCATGGACGATTAGAGTGTTGTGCTCAAGCCTACCTTTCTTTTTGGTGATGCAGTCCTTAATGACATGACATACCAGATGAGATGTTTTCAGTTCTCTTACACAGCTGATGGTGAGGAGATGACTGTTGCTACCCAATCAACTTTCGATAGTACTATCTCGATCATCAGCCTTTCTCCAACATGCTCTAAGAGGGAAGATCATCCAAGCTAAGTGAAAAGGACCAATGTGATCAAGATCGGGATTTTTTTCGGTGGCCTTTCCGGATATGTAAGGAAGTCGCCTGCCCGTATGGACATGTTGATGTCGGCTAGTGGCTACCAAGGTTCTCATTATCCGTTGGTCGATTTGAGACCTGTGGGCCTTGGTATTTTCAGCGGTGACGGCA
The DNA here is from genome assembly GCA_003546025.1 of Camphora micrantha. Classification (NCBI taxonomy): domain Eukaryota; kingdom Viridiplantae; phylum Streptophyta; class Magnoliopsida; order Laurales; family Lauraceae; genus Camphora; species Camphora micrantha. The sequence continues at coordinate 38,352,546 of QPKB01000002.1, forward strand.
GCAATTGGTTGAAGCCTTTTGACTTCATGGGCGTTTCAGTGCTAACCCAGATTGGGATTCTTGGACTGATTGCATCCTGCGGATTGGTGGTAGCATTTTGAAGAAAGTCGGGATTTTGATGCGGTCCATACTTTTAGGGAGACCGTGATCTTTACCGACGAGGCCTTCATGGCTATGTTGGAGTCGTTCCTTCTACAAACCAACACCTTCGTTGTCATGAATGGTGATATTGGTTTCTCATTGAAGGAGCTGAGCGCCATCATTGGGTTGCCTATCCTTGGCAAACTATATGAGGAGTTCATGTCTATTGACAGCGTCCTTGAGGAGCAGTCTGAGGAGTTTAGGCTTCTTTACTTTCAGCTTGTCAACTTCTATGATTTTTTAAGGAGAAGGAGGGCTCGAAAGTCAAGTCCAGCAGTTAGAAGAGTTTTAGCTCTTCGTTCCCCAACTTTTTTGACAGCATGACCCGGGAAGCCAGAGCTAAGAATCCGGGTTCGAAGATGACTTCGGTCATGTGAAAAGAATTCAGGAGTTTCTTCAAGGGAACAAATGCCATTTGTTCTGACATTGTGTTGCAGAGAGATCTCGTTGTTTACCACACGTACTGGCTAGGTAAGGCTGTATTTGTTGGTGGAGATGGAACGCACATCAGACCGCATTGTATTTATCCGGCTTGTTAGCTGGCTTTCAGAGAACAGCTAGCTTTGGTGCCTGCTCTTTACTCCTATTTGTGCACCGAACAACAGGCTCCCTGTAAATAGGGTAATTTCAGCCAACATATTTTATTCGTGGTATGCATACCACTGTCCGGGCTTCCACCATTTGGGTGCTGCGCAGGATGATGATCATTTCATGATTCGATTGGCTAGAGGGACAGCCGTCTTCGAATCTCTTTTGTTTGCCCGCATGAGGATTCAATGGTATATCGACATCAAGGTAAGGCAGTCTCCAGTAAAGATTTCTACACAGTTGCAAAAGAAGGCTTTTGATTTTGGTGCCTCCCATGACTCCACCAGGGCAGGATCGGGAAGACATTACTCATTGACCAATGCGGAGAAGGGCTGGCTTTTTAACATATGTGTTGGCACAATGGTCTACCGCAGACATCTTTTAGTTGACATCTAGCTGTATGTACCTTCCCACTTTGCGCTGCAGTCGGGCTTCTCTCAAGGAGTTGTTGGAGCACCTTCGAGTATGGTGAAACACTTTGGAGATCTGCAGGATGGTAAAAATGCATGGGCTTTTTTTAGTGCTGAAGACACTACTGCCATGATTTCTTATCCTGAGCTTTCGACTTTCCAGACTACCAGCTTCACAAAGTGGTTCGTGGAGAGCTTTTCAGCATACTGGGGGTTTTCCAAGAAGGAGCTTGATGTTAAGCAGTCTTCTGGGAAGGGCATCGAGAAATCAGATGGTGTCCGGCGAGAGGAAGTTTTGGCCTTCCTTTCTTGAGAAAAACATAAGATAGGCTTTCTCGGTGAGCAGGGCGTCATCGGATCTAAAGTTATCCAGGAAGTACCTGGCGAGGCCTTAGAGCAGCTGGAGAAGGAGGAAGTTGAGCTTGATGCTTGGATGCAGGTGGCGTAGAGGCGAGCTTTCATGGAGTCCACTGGCGAGAGTAGACCTTCTAGTGAAGGGTCAAGTAAGAGACCTGACTTTGACAGTGGGGCATATTCTTCGAGCAAACCAACCCAAAGAGGCAAGAGGAAGAGAAGGCAGCACTGTAGCATGGGACGGCTCGAAGACTCCTGAATTGGAAGTCCCTCTTACCATCAATGAGGAGGTGTCAAGGGATGTTGGTGAGCCTTCAGAAAAGAGGAGCCGAGAAGAAGAGACTGTCGGTGAAGGTATGATTCCTCCTCTTTCTCTTTCCATTTCTTTCGTGGAGCTTTTCATGTCCTGATTTACGTTTTCCTCTTCTTTTAGTAGAGGATGATAGCTTGGCGATGCCTGAGGTTTTGTTCAATGAGGCGGTGACAGATCTGATTGCGACATCTGAAGAAGAACCGAGGGACTCTAGAATGATTCCAGAATCTCCAACTGGTATGACTTTTTTGTGTATTTTTTTTTGTCTGTGCCGTCGTTTACTAACATATTGCTTGTTTTTTTTTTTTTTTTTTTTCTATCAGCTAACTTGCCACAGGATTTTGATGACTTTCAACCATCCACGTATGCAACTCTTGACGATGCTTCTGATGAGTTCATGGAGGCAGAAAGTATTTTGCTAGTCGTCGAATAAGGTACTTTGTAGTAATAACCTTGATGATAATGACTTTTTCAATATGATCATATTCATACCTTTTTATGTTTCATTGGCAGGCTTTGAAGTGACAGGGGAGATCCCATCGCTTTCTTCAGAACTAGAGCAAGGGGTGCCAAAGGTTGATCCAGAGGTAGGGGCTTCTACAACCAGTTCTGACATGGTAGAGGTGAGACCTCGTGCTGAGATTCCTTCCCTAGTGGTTCCAATTGGAAAGAGTTTTTTTTTATCACTCTTCCAACGGGGCACAGCATGGGCAGTCGACCAATGGAGAGGAATGAATCTTCATCTGGGCCATTTCTTTAGTTTGCGAAGAAGGTACTGGCAAGCGTTTTGAGCTCTTGGATCAAGACTCTCCTTTCTGGTCAGTTGGATGCCGGATTCGGCAAGGTCAAGCATGTGCAGGAGATTCTTGCTGATGTCAAAAAGGTTGTTCTGGATGTCACAGGCGCCAGGGCGATTGTTGATAGGATCATTGCGTTGGGCGACAAGTGGTATGAGACCAAGGCTATTCCTGATGGTGACTTTTTCAAGGAGATGTTTTTGGACCCCTGCTAATAAAGCCAAGTCTGAAATGGATGAGGCCACATAGAGTAGGAAGCTGTTTGTTCGGGAGAGGAACATCGCTGAGTTGGTTGTCATTGAGCTGAGGCATGACATTGACCGCCTTGATAGGGAGGTTATCCAGGCTAGGCGACGTCTTGAGCAATTAAAGGCATAGTTCGCGGCTAAGTGGGCTACTTTAGCAGAGGCTCGTGACAGGGAGACGATCGCATTCTCAAAGAGAGGACGCGAGAACACGTGCGATGGCGAACTGCTTGGAGAAAGCTTGCCGGTGTCGAAGATGGGTTAGAGCGTTCCGCCGTATCTTATGGCAAATTTCTATAGAAGCGTGTCTTGGAAGCTTTGAAAGTGAAGGCCAAGAGTTTTCTTGAGGAGTTGAATCTTTGGCTGGAGGCCATGTTTGGCTGAGCTCCTAGTTTCTTTCTTTCTTTCTTTCTTTTTTTTGTTTTTTTGTAACAGAATCTCTTCATAATTTTTGGTACCCCATGTATACACACACATTTTTTTTTGTGCTCGTTTTCTTTTCTTTTTTTTGGTACCCCATGTATACATACATTTTTTGTACTCTTTTATTTTGTAGTGCTTGTGATCAAAATTTTTTTTTTTTAGCATTTTCTCTTTTCTTTTGTATTCCCTCCTTTTACTTAAATCCTTTTGTGATAAAAAAAAATTTAAGCAATAGTTAAATGAGAATGTTTGTTTGAGGATTTGATCAAAAATTTGTCATTTTTTGAAATTCTTTTGTCAAATGGTTGTTTTGGCATGCGAGCCATATTTTGTTTGCGGCATGAAAACCAAATTTGGGTTTCTGGCATGAGAGCCAAAATTTTGGTTTTGGCGTGAAAGCCAAGATTTGTTTATGGCATGAGAGCCAGGTTTTGTCGCATGAAAGTCAAAATTTTATTTTTTGGCGTGAAAGCCAAGTTTTGTTTGTGGCATGAGAGCCAAAATTTTGTTTTTGGCGTGAAAGCCAGGTTTGGTGGCATGAGAGTTGATTTTTGGCATGAAAGCCTGGCATGAAAGACGATTTTTGGCATGAAAGCCAGGTTTCTTGTGGCATGAAAGCCATTTTTTTGTGGCGTGAAAGTCAGGTTTTTTGTGGCATGAAAGCCATGTTTTATGAAAGCCAAGTTTTGGTTTGTTGGGGTGAAAGCCATGTTTTTTTTATTTTTTTTGGCTTAAAAGCCAGATTTTTGGCATCATAGCCAGGTTTTTGGCATGAAACCTGATTTTTGTGGCATGAGAGCCAATCTTGGCTTAAAAAAATGCAAGTATCGACTAAAAGTCGCCTCCCTACTGAATGGTTTTACAAGTATCGATGGAATGTCGCATCCTTGCTCATTCAGTTGCGAGTGTCGATGGAATGTCGCCTCCTCGCGAATTTGGATTCAAGTATCAACTAAGTGTCACTTCCTTGCTGAATGGTTCTGCAAGTATTGATGGAATGTCGCATCCTTGCTCATTCGGTTGCGAGTATCGATGGAATGTCGCTTCTTCTCTTTCTTCAAAAATTTATCTTTGCGGGTACTGACTAGATGTCGTTTCCCCACGATTTTTGAAATTTCGAGGTTTCTTTTTTTGGACCCTAGGTTTTTATTTTGAAATTTGGGTTTTGGATGTCAACTGATGTGTTACATTTCCACAATTTTGCAAGTATCAACGAAATGTCTCTTCCTTGCGATTTTAGAAATATCGAATGTGGTTCGCATTCTTCTGATTTTTTTTTTTTAGTTTTTCGAGTATCGACTAAGCGTCGTTTCCCCGCGGTTTTTTGAAAAACCATTTTTTGTTTAAAGACACGAGGGCCGTAAATTTTGACTTAAAATCATTTTTGCTGTAAAAGGCAGGGTGGACTAGGGTGGAAATCCCTGAATCCTGATTTTTCTTTTAAACCATGATTTTTGGCTTCAAGGGTCGAAAATTTTGGTAAAGTTAGGAAAGAGGCCTCTAAACTTGGATTTTTTTTTTTTTTTTTTTTTAGCAATGAAACGATGAAAGTAAGCATTGTTTTGAATTTTTAGAAATTTCAACATAAGGATGGAAATTCTAAAAGAAGTGGGTTTGACGAGCAAGTATCTGGGAATAGGCTTTGACCATGTCGTTATCGCTCTGACCCAGTGTGGTAAGTCTTTAAGGGTAGTACCGCTTCAAGAACTTGCCGTTGATGGGCAGCATACATCTGTCACCCTCCATGTTTAGGAGAGCATATGCGTCGTTGAAGAATACCTTGTCGATGACGTAGGGCCCCTCCCATTTTGGTTTAAATTTGCCTTTGGACTTGTGAGCGAAAACCATTCGTCTTTGTAACGCAAGAACTAAGTCACCCTTTTTGTAAGCGCGTTGCTTAACCTTCTTGTCGAGAGATCCTGCCATGCGTGCCTGGTAAAGCTCAATGCTTTGTCGAGCTTCGAGCCGTCTCTCGTCGAGATTATCCAGCTCTTGGAGTCACAACTTCACATTGCTTTCTTGAGTCATGTCATTTTGCAAAGATCCCCTTAGGGAAGGAATTTGTACCTCCAAGAGTACGACAGCTTTGCATCCATAGACCAAAGAGAATGGTTTGTTCGATAGACCCACAAAGCTTCAGACAGTTTGTCGCTCCAGTCTCTTTTGTGACGGGAGACCATTTTCTTGAGGATTTTGCAGAGTGTCTTGTTGAAGGCTTCTGCTAATCCGTTTGTTGCTGGATTATATGGAGTCGAATGATAGCTTTGGATTTTGTATTTGTCACGGAACCTGTAGAATCAGTGATCCCGAAATTGTGGTCTGTTATCATGGACGATTCTTTTAGGTATGCCAAAATGACAAATGATGTGGATGCACTAGAACTGAAGTACTGGTGAGGTCTTTATTTCGTTGAGCGCAAATACTTCTGACCACTTAAAGAAATAATCCGTAGCGGCGAAGATAAAGTAATGACCTTTGCTTGATAGGGGAAAGATAGGACCTATGATGTTCATACCCCAGGCTTCGAAAGGCCATGAGATCGTTGTAAGATGCGGCCACTCTAGAGGCATGTGAACATAATCACCATGAACTTGGCATTGTCAGCAGCATTTAGTAAATTGTATAGCGTCAGCTACCATGGTAGGCCAATAATAACCTAACTTTTTTATCTTATAGTATAGCTTAGGACCAATCTGATGGGCTCCACAAAGCCTACATGAACTTCTTTGAGTGTTTCTTCAGCCTCTTGTTGTGACAAGCAACATAGGAGTACTCCGTTGAAAGATTTCCTGTAAAGGTTTTTTTGAAGGAACATCCAAATGAAAGTTTGGGCCTCGCCTTTGAATGCTTACTTGTTCTTTTGAATCTTCAGGTAGGATTCTGAACATAGTGTAATCGATGAATGGATCCCTTCAGTCGCCGATTGAAGGTCTAAGGATAAAGATTTGACTTTTAACCACTCGGTGGTATTTAACAACTACTTGGTGTGTACTAAAAGGAGGGAGGATCCTTCTCTCACACACTGTAATTTGCATGTTTTCCCCTTCCTGGATTACCATCGATGCGGCCAGGGCATCTACATGGATGTTCTCACCTTTGAGGGTGTGGGTGATGTGATAGATGTCAAACTTTAGCCAAAGCAATTGTGCCTTATTTAATAAGGCAACAGATCAACCTTCCTGAATTCATATTTCTGATTCATTTGATTGAAGATCAGTTGAGAGTCCCCGAAGACTTCCAACATGGTGATGTCGGATTTGAGGGAGAGTTCCAATCCTACGATCAGAGCTTGGTATTCAGCTGCATTGTATAAGCACGGTTCCAATAGTGAGAAAGCATGTGGAATCATGTATTTGTCGGGGCTAACAAAGAGGATGCCAACTCCTGAGATGAGCTTTCTTTTTTCATTTGTCCGAGTCGCATCGTCAAAGTGCATGTACCAGGAGGCATTTGGTGAGGAAGTCTCCACATTGTAGACAAGTTCGTCTAGGATATCATCTCTGAGTGGGGAATCTCTAGGAAATGGATGCTCTGCGAGAAAGTTCGCGAGAGCTTGGCCTTTGATTGCTTTTTGTGGTACATTCCTAATATCAGTTGTGACATAAGGATGGACCATTTTTCTAGTCGAGCATTGAGAGAACCTGCTTTTGTGACAAGGACCTTGAAGAGGTCGATCCTTCTCATTTGCTGGGGATGTGTTTGCAGCAGAGTTGCCATCCTCCTTGATTGCGTTGCACGGATCATTTTCCTAGAACAGATCCTGAATAGCATCCATCAACTTTTCTTCTTTGTTGAGCAATTCATCGGTCCAGACATCATTAGCTAGAGCCTCTTTACGATGATCAATCGGGAGGGGTGTGAGTTCTGATGTCTAAGTTTCAAGAGATGAAGCCTGAGATGGTGATATCTCAGTAGAAGTCACTTGAGAAGAAGTAGCTCTAGAAGGTATACTACCAGATGTGGTCTGAGAGTAAGTAGCCTCAGCAGACGAGGCTTTGTAGAAACTATCATCCCGAACTATCACATTGCAGGTCGCCCCGATAAGGTCATTCCCAAAATGGGTTGTTGGGAGTCAGACTCATCCTCAGATGTAAGAGGATCGTCAATCCAGCAGCTTTCTCCATTTTTAGGAGTTGAGGGAGATAGAACCTAGTGGTTTTCAGGCACTTCCGGTTTTGGATTTTGATTGCGACGAAGCTAGTTGATGCGATCTTGCTCTTCTTCTATGGCAAGATGCTGCAAGATCCTCGCATATTCTTCTAGTTCAGGCATGGGAGCCAAATCTTCTTCTTTGTCTGCTCTTTGTGGTTCAACATGGTCGGGTTCCACTGGAGCAATGGCGGGTGCTGGGTCAACAACATTTTCTAGGACAGTCTCTTAGTCTCCTTCATCATCAGACCATGATCTTTGTGGTTGTAAGGGGTTATACCGGATTACTGGCATAAGGTGAGTTTCAGGAACCCATTCTTCAACTGAGAGGTATTCTCCTATTTCAAGGGATTCCTCCCACTCGTCGGTGTCATTGGACTCATATCCATTCATGGAGAATCCAACTACCTAATTGCAAGAGTATGATGCCCCTACATAGTTTCATTTCTGAGATGACGTGGCATGAAATCACTGAGAGTGAATCTTTTTACCGCCTTTGAAGTCTCTGAAAGGGACTTTTCTGTTGCCCTTAGTGAAGCAGTAGAGAAAGTCTCTGCCTTTTCATGGACTTCTTGCTTTGACTGGCATGAAATCACTGAGAGTGAATCTTTTTACCGCCTTTGAAGTCTCAGAAAGGGACTTTTCTGTTGCCCTTAGTGAAGCAGTAGAGAAAGTCTTTGCCTTTTCATGGACTTCTTGCTTTGACTGGGTCTTCTCCTGCCAATTGAGCTTGAGGAGATGTCTCCTAGCTTGCCTTCGCTGTTGAGCTATTGGCTTTGTTTTGATAACCTCCCAGTTTTCATCTTCTAGGAGAACGGGATGCACCCATGTGGGTTGTTCGTCTGGTTTTGGGTAAGGAACCAGCTCTTGGGATGCTTGAATTCATTTTATCACTTTGAAGGAAGTAATGATATTCTTCTTTGGTGATTTTGATGTTTGTCCACATGATACCATGTTGACGGAGGCAGACTCGTAGTTCTTATCAAAGGTGATGACTCCATTTTTCCACATCTCATTTATCTTCTCTCACAATGAAGCATTGATTGAGAGGGTGCGAGATCATTTGATGGTATGGACAATATCGAGGGTCGTTGGTTTTCCCAACATCTTCCGGTCTTTTGAGGTTTGGTAAGGTGACTTTACCGTTTGCTGTTGACACAAAAAATGTCACTTTGCCTCTTCAACATTGAAAGCTACATGAAGCCGCCTCCTACTACAAACAGGCAATGCCACTTCATCAAATCTTTTCAGAATCAAATAAAAACTGCAAGATTTTCCAAAACGGCCAAAAGAAGAGTACACATGAAGTTTCAGGTCATTTTGAAATTACTTGGCCTAACTTCTCTCTTCCAACAGTTGAATAGGAGCTCCCGGCAGCGGTGAAGCCAGAGATCCTGATTCACAAAACAGAGCACACAATTGGCCTCAAAATGCCACTAGAAGTCTCTACATCAAATTTCAGGCCATTCCGACATGGTTTGGCCCAAAAAAGAAACAACCACGGCAAAGTCAACTCTCCAGGTGGCGACGGTGTCGAAGACATCAGATTTTCGATCAGAACCTATGGATGGTCTCAAAATACCTCCAAAAGGCTCCATGTCAAGTTTCAGGTCAAACAGACAACATTTGACCCTACATCAACCCTCGAGCAGCAGAATCAAGCCTCTCGGCGGCGAGAACCACCGAGGCCATCACTCATTAAACAGAGCACATGGGTGACTTCAAAATGCTTCCAAACGGCTACATGTCAAATTTCAGGTCATGTCGACAACATTTGACCGGACTTTGACTCTCGGAAGCCAAATCAGAACTTCTGGCGGTAGAGCTACCCGGGACCATGATTTCCAAATCGGAGCTATTGGATCGTCTCAAAATGACTCCAATAGGGTCCTTGTCAAATTTTAGGTCAATCGTACATCGTTTGACTGTACATCCAACCGTGGCATCTTCCTCGCGACCAAATCAAGTCTAATGGCGAAAGGACCCTGCATGGCTTCAAAACTGAAACAAAAGCCTGTGGTTGGTCCTATTTACTACTCAGGAGGCATCTCCTCAAATTTCAGGTCATTTCGACATCATTTGACCTAATTTTGACCTCTGACGGAAAATCAACAACTTTGCATAACAAAGTCTTCAACTTTTATGAAAAATCGGAAACTTTGCTCCCCGATATGCAAGACTTCTCGTCAAGTTTTCTGCAGGGAAATCAGGCCAAAATATGTACAAATATTTCAGAAAAAATATCGAAGTAAAAATAATTGAAAAATCAGAGAAACGACCGAAAGACAGGCGACCCTGGAAATTCGGGTCGCCGGATTTCCGCCGAGTGACCTTTTTTCGGTCCCTTTTTGCATTTCGAGATGTTTGGGCCTTGCGGGTTTCCAAAATTATGACTTTTGAAGCTTGGAATTCGTCGATCTTCGTCAATATCATGGATCCGTCGTCAAGAGCATCAAATCATTGATCGCTTCGGAATCGCCAAACCGGCCAACCAAGAAAACACACTTTCTGCCTGATCGATCGAGAAATCGACGGGACAGACGGTACCGGCCCACTGGTAGCAATCAATGTCTAAAGTTGCATGGTCATCTGACATCGATTAGCATGAAGTTCCATCGTGGATCATCGCAAGAAGAATTCCAAAAGCAGCGGCATGGCCAGCGACTCTGCAAATGCCCCGGCGACCACTTAATGTAGTTAATAGACCTATTTTATGACAACTTAATGCGGTCATTAACTCATTATTTTGGACGGCCCAATCAGAAGCAAGGAAAAAAGAGTTACAAGTCAAAGCAATCATGGCATTAAAACCATGAAACTCCTCCCATCGTGTTGATAAAAGGCAATTAAAAGCCCTTAATTCTCCCCTGGCGAGTCAGAAGCTAAGAAAAAGGATTTACAAAATAAATGAATTAAAACTTGTAACTCTCTTATTATGTGGCTTTATTACAATTAAAGCCTATAAACCCTCCTAATGGATACTAAAGGCGTATAAAAGGAGGTCAATCCAAGAAGAAAGGGTCCAGAAAAATCGATTCATGATCCCGAATTCCAGACGAAAGATTTATACAAGAAGAGAAAGCTCTGCAAAAGTTTCTACAACGACCTCTCCTCCCTTGAAGAAGTCCTACACCGACCACCACTACAAGGTGACCAAAGTCCCTTGTGGGGCACCCCCCAAGGCCTCCTCCTCCTGTCTCCATGGCTTAGACATGGCTTTTCAGCCCGTCTACTTAGCTTTTTATTGGATATAGGACCTCGTCTCAGTCTTTATCCTCTAAAAATATGAGGTTCAAGCCGAGCCAAGCGAATCAAAAGCATCCTATGTTTCTATCTGCATGGATGATGACAAAGTCCACACATGGCTTACGACCATCAATCTGAACGAATCCCCACAATCTCTTGAGAAGTTAGATTCAATTTTCTTTCTTGCATTGTAGTTTGTAATTTTCTAAAGAGACATAAAATTCATAACTCGTCTTTCATTATTGATAAGAGTTGTAAATCACCTTTCACGATAAAAATTGACTTTCACGGCAAACACCGCCTTTCACGACATGAATCGCCTCTTTCGGCAAACATCGCCTTTCATGACAAAACAAAACGAAATTGCCTCTCACGGCATTCAAAACAAACCATGTCTCTTTTCTTAAATATATGTGCAATGAAAAACTAGAAAAAAAGTTGATTTCCTTTTCTACTTGTGATGGTGGATCTACAGACCACCACTTGTCAATTTCAAGTAGAGTAGAAAATCTGGCATACCCGTACAAAAAAAGGGTTGATGCCCGCTTTGCCTCTGGGCGCGAAAGGGTCGGACTCCCACGTCCGCTGACCTCAGTATCACCGAGCCCCAGAAGTCGGGTCTATTAAGATGGCATACCCGGTGGGACTCGTTCATTTGAGACCATGGTGCTTAGAAAAGAAACATTTGGATATCATATCTTTTACTCTATGATTATGCCTCTTTTCTAGATTCCTGGGGTCCTTTCTAGTTGATAGCCTATGTTGGATTTTTTGGAAATATCTAACTCTATCTTTGAGTTCATTTTCACTATTTCTCTTTTCAAAAAAAAAAAAAAAAAAAAAAAAAATTCAGATTTCTTACTTTTATGGTTCAGATTTGAGAAACTTTGATCCTTTCCCTTTCAGGCAAGCGCTCGCAGAAATGTTGAGCCTGTTCGGATTGGATAATAGGCCACTCTTTCTCTTTGATGAGTCCATTAGAGATCTTTCAAAAAAAAAAAAAAAAAAAAAGATCAGATTTCTTACGTTTATGGTTCAAATTTGAAAAACTTTGATCCTTTCCATCTCGGGCAATCACTCGTAGAAATGTTGAGCCTATTTGGATTGGGGAATGGGCCACTCTTTCACTTTGATGAGTCCATTAGAGATCTTTAAAAAAAAATCAGATTTCTTACTTTCATGGTTCAAATTTGAGAAACTTTACCCTTTCCCTTTTAGGCGAGCGCTCGCAGAAATATTGAGCCTGTCCGGATTGGGAAATGGGCCACTCTTTCTCTTTGATGAGTCTATTAGAAATCTTTCAAAAAGAAAAAAAATACAAAAAAGAGGCGAAGATCACTAAGGTTGCACCAATTTCGTTCTTTGACCAAAATTGATCCAAGAAAAGCCTTGTTCAGAGTGTGGAGACAGCTAGACTATTCTAGGCAAGGGTCCTCCAAATGGGTTCATTAAGTAATTCTACCTTATTTGGGGACTGATCTATCAACTAAGGTTTCATAAGACCGAATCGGGAGGCTTGGATGTATTCTTCAACCTCTAGTTCTTCCTCTTAAAAAACAAAAAACAAAATCTTAAAAAAAAAAATTCTTCAAAAACAAATAACTTCCGTCATTTTCGGGTTCAGATTCTAGAAATTTTGGTCCCTTTCCTTTCGGATATTGCGCTCGCAGAAATGTTGAGCCTACGTTCGGATTGGAATATCATTTGCTTTCTTCGATGAATTTGATCTTAACCTTTCAAAAAAAAAAAATTCCGTCATTTTCGAGTTCAAATTCGAGAAATTTTGGTCCCTTCCCTTTCGGATGATGCGCTTGTAGAAATGTTAAGCCTACATTCGGATTGGAATACCATTTGCTCTCTTCGATGAATTCGATCTTGACCTATCAAAAAAAAAAAAAAATTTCACCACTTTCAGGTTCAGATTCGAGAAATTGTGGTCCCTTCCCTTTCGGATGATGTGCTCGCAGAAATGTTGAGCCTACATTCGGATTAGAATACCATTTGTTCTATTTTATGAATTCGATCTTGACCTTTCGAAATCCCAACTCATGTCCATTACATGGATGCGATCTCCAACATTTATGCCTAGCGGTGCTAGTACGCTCTTTCCAGGTCTACTTGATTAGCGATCGACACATTTGTACCTCCAACCTTATATTCATGTTGCCTCGAGTGAGCCTTGCTTCTCGGTGATTTGAATTAAGGTTTACAATTGCTTATAGCAGTCACTAGAATGCTCATTCCGAGCCTTCCATACTCTCGATCAAAACAATTGTACCTTCTATGGCCTTTTTCCGACTATGTTCCTCGAGCGATTTGAAAAGACAAAACCATAGTTTTCCCATTTATGATCATTATAATTCTTGCGATTACTAATGGATGTGGTCTTGTTTCAGAATTTTTTTGCCACTAACAAGTACCAACTCATGCTATCAAAATCCGGAACCGGAAGTCCTTGAAAATCAAATGGTACCTCCTCCCTTAACTCCTGAAAATGGATAAAATTGCTGGATTGATGATCCTCTTACGTCTGAGGATGAGTCTGACTCCCAATAGTGCATTCTGGAGACATCTCCTATCGGAGTCACCTGTAATGTGATAGTTCGGGATCATAGTTCCTCTGAAGCATCGTCTGCTGAGGCCACTTACTCTCAGACTACATCCGGTAGTGTATCTTCAGGAGCTACTTCCTCCCAGATGTCTTCCACTAAGATATCACCTTTTCAGGCCTCATCTGCTGAGACCGTGACATCAGGGTTCACACCCCTCCTAACTGATCATCATGAAGTAGCTCCGGCTGATGATGATGTCAAAGAAAATCCAGCCAATTGGTCCCAGATACGCATCCTCATAGGTGATGTCTGGACCAATGAAATGTTCAACAAAGAAGAAAAGTTGTTGGATGTTGTTCAGGACTTGTTCTCGAAAAATGCTCCGTGCAACGCAATCACTGAGGGTGGAAACTTTGCTGTAGCCACATCCCCAGTAAAAGAGAAGGATCAACCCCCCGATCCAGAGGATGATTTTCCAAAAGAAGACCCTTCTCAAGAAGTCTTTGAAGTTGGTAGAGGCACCCGCTCTGGCCGGGATTACCACTAAAACTACAACCAATCTTCTTCTACTTACGTAAATCCTTGGGGAAAAGATGTTGTAAATGCCCCAAGGGGCAACAATAATGGAAATGCAGGCCCCGAGGAGGCTTTCAAGTATGACTTGATTAATCACTTCAAACACATACCTGCACGACTGTACCTCCTAAATTTATTATGAATGTCTGTAAACACTTTCAGAATTACAAATGTTGAATGCGGATGTTGACAAACATGGCCCACAAGTCCTACGAATTGGATGGACTAGTAAGTCAAAAACTCAGATATCTCCTCAAAAGGAGAAAAGAAGAAACCTGCGAGTTCTTGCACAGAATGCCTCTCGGTTCAAAAAGCAATAAAAGCAACCATCGCCTTCACTAAGGAAGACCTCCTACTTGGCAAAACAAGGCACAACCAACCCTTGTACTTCACAGGGTACATCAAAGACATGCCAATACACAGAGTCCAGATCGACCCAGGTTCTGCACTCAACCTCATCTTCACTTCGGCTCTTGAAGAGTTGGGTATTCCACCCAGCAAGCTTAGCCACACATCCGTATCCATCTTTGGATATGATGGGAGTACTCAAAGGCCTATCGGTAAAAGCAGGTTCAAGTTGCAAATCAGTGACCTTATCTCTGAAGTCACTGTATATGTAATAAAAACCCCTTCATGCTACAACATCCTTTTCGGACGCCCTTGGATACACGAGATTGGTGTTGTCCCTTCAACTCTACATCAATGTATCAAGTTCATTGCCAACGATGGCATGATACATCGAGTGTTTGCTGATAGAAAACCCTTCAAAGGTAAATAAGTCCATTTTGCGGATTCTCAGATGTACGGGGGCAAAAAAGAAGAGGAGTAAGAAATAGCACCTTTTGCCGAAAATCTCCGGAAAGATAAAGGTAAGGCTCCTCAGCAATCACCGGAAGAATACAAACCCTCCGGCAAATCTGAAAAGGGCAATCAGTCCTTCTTTGTTATCTCCATCAAACCTTCAAAACCTTTGGTCATCACAACCAAAGCGAAGAAGGCAAAGCAAAAGACTGAGGGCAAGCTTGTTGTCTCTTTCGTGTCCATCATGCAAGACACGGATTCGGATTCTTAGCCAAAAGACGACACATCGTCAAGCCAAACTGACATTCAGCAAGTTTAGCCTGCTCTCACTCCAATTAAGACGCCTGCTGATGTAGAAGATCTTGCGTCTGCTACCTTTCTTGTTCCAGCAACTTCAGTAGAAAAAAAACCAATCTTCTTCCACAGATCAGAAGCTTCTTCATCAAATTCCCTACTTGAGCCTTTTCAAAACGAAGGTATGCCTCAACTATCTCTATATAGTCCAATGGCACAAGCTGTTTTGAAGAAAATGGGCTACGATGCTCAGAATCTGGTTGGTTTAGGAGGAGGTCGTGGTATTCTCACGCCGCAGGTGTTAGATTGTATGGACTCAGTCCATCAGATGATGTAATAAATTGAATAATTTCTTTATTTATCAATAATATCATGTTTTCCTTTCATGAGATGAATGGTGTTTTACTACTTAATATACATGACCAATACATATGACATAAATGGTTCATGAGATGAACCGGGTCCCATTAGTATATTAGATGTGATATATGTGTATGGATGAGATCCACACACGGGAGACATTTGTCACAAATCTTATACTTAAACATCTTCACAACCGGTGATGAGACTGAGCATCTTATCTGATAAGGTTGCAGCGCTTCGATCACTAAGAGATAGTATGATTTGTCTCCATCATCAGAATGTAAGATTCTAGATCACGGTGCTGGTACATTGGATGTATTGAAGGACCATGAGAAGCACCTTATGGAATACTGTCTCGAGTTTAAGGTTTGCTCTCATAATTCCCTAGCAATAGGCTCTCAATCCTAAGACATTGATGAACTCAAGTTTCTATATATTCATTTGCGTTGAGTCACCAATGAGTGAGGCCAACTGTAGGTCAACACCTCAGTGTCTTGGGTACGTGGTACTAGAACTGTGGGAACATCTAATGGTCAATATGGAATCTATCTATATTATCCCCTTGGGCCAATTAATGGATTTATCATTAGTAAGTGCGCACCCATCTCGATTAAGAGTTAATTGGATGGTACTGATGATCACTGTGATTAATTGGGGCTCAAGGATAATAAGATGTGGATCTAAATTGGTGGGACAGTTTTAGTCCAGTTAATCCATGGATATTGATAGAGGGGCTTAATTGTGGTAATCGGGAAGTTTAGGGTCTTCATTGTAATTTATTCCTAAGACTGGAGTGCCATTGCATTTATATAGTGGTGTTATTTGCAATTAACTGTGGGCCCGGATTGCACATGAGATGTGGGGTCACGTGTCCCAGTTGGAGCCAACTTTCTATGGAATCCCTAGTGGTCCCTACGCTAGCCCAAGTTATTGGAAAGATACTAATCCTACTAGAACTCTAAGATGAAGGAATTAGGAAGTTACTATTTCTATTTGAAGTGAGACTTCTAATAGTGGTAATAGTAAGGTTACTATTTTCTATAGAAGTAAGACTTCTATTTCAATTAGTACAAGAGAAAGAGGTTGCTTAATGCTATAAAAGGAGTAACAAAGGGGCTGGGACATATACAATCTTGGAATTCACGCCCAGCCCCCTTTGTGCAAGAGTTGCACATACCTCTCTTCCTCTTCTAGTTCTCTTCAAGTTTCCTTTAGAGCTTTTAGTTGTTTTCTTTAGGAGATCCCACCCATCTCCTTTAGAGAAGAGATCTGGTACGGGTTATAGCGTGGAAGACTAAGAGGTCTTGGAGATCTAAAGTAGTTTCCTTCTCCATTAGAGCACCATAGGGCAGCAAAGGTATAATCTGCTTATCTAATCTTTTGTAGATTATTTTGCATGGTGTTGCTTGTAATATTGCTGTACATGGTATATAAGTATGAGGGATTGCATCCTGGATATGGTTAATGGCCTTATGGGCGTTTGATCCCTACGTCAAGTGGGTCAAAAGTTTTGAAATCGCATCCACGAGGCCCACCTATTTCCAACAGCAGGAGCCCACCCTGACTAAAAGCCAACTAAAAGATTGGAAACTCTACGGTCATGTAGAGATATGATCCTGACACTCCCTTGAGACAGTTGACTCAAAGGCTGAAAAGTTAATTTGCCGACCAAGCCTCAACATCTCATGTCCATGAAAACATTGATCTCCCTGGGTATCTCTTTGAAGAGTCACCTGTCAAGGATCCAGGAAGCTCATCTAATGGGTACGATTTCTCTGACAATGAAGAGGAATTGTCTGATGACATAGATGATGGGCCCGGCTCTTGGTTTTCCACTCTCTCCTCCGCTCGTCCCGGGGCTACCGAGAGGCCGGCGGAGTGGGAAAGGAGCCGGCATCAATGTTTTGTACGGGTATGCCAGATTTTCTATTCTACTTGGAATTTTGAAATTGTGATATGAAGATCCACCTTCACAAGTAGAATAGGAAATCAATCTTTTCTCTAACTTTCCATTGCACATATATTGAAGAAAAGAGACAAGATTTTTTAAATGCCGTAGGAGGCGATTTTTTTCTTTGTTTGCCGTGAAATGTGGTTTTTTGCCATGAAAGGCGATGTTTGCCGTGAAAGGCGATTTAAAAATCTCATAAAAAATGGAAGACAAGAATTGTGATTTTTTTTGTCTCTTAAAAAAAAATACAAACTACCATAGAAAAGTAAGAAAGGAATTCTGACTTCTTAGAAGATTGCAGAGACTCGTTCAGAACGACGGTCACAAGTCATGTATAGACTTCGCCATCATCCCTCAGATGAGGACGTAAGATGCTTTGATTCTTCTGGCTTGACTTGGACTTTAGATTTTTAAAGGATAAAGACAAAGGGGAGGTCCTATATCCAATAAAAAATTGAGTGGACGGGCTGAAAAGCCACGTCTAGGCTATATTCGATAGAAGGAGAGAGGGCTTTGCCTTGGGGGTGCCCCCCCAAGGGACTTCAATCACCTTGTGGTGTTTGTTGCAGCAAAATTTCTTCAAAATAACAGCGCTTCTTTTCTTCTTGGATTTCTCTCCTCTTTGTGTGTCTCTGGCTCTTGGATTTCTGGATCCGTTCTTCTTGGAATGACCACCTTTTATAGGCTTTTGGTAGCCATAGGGTGGGTTTATGAGCATTGATGGCGTTGATTCTCCATGATGGGAGAATTGATGGCATTGATGCTCCATGATGAGAGGAGTTACAAGTTTTAATTCATTTATTTTGTAACTCATTTTTCTTGGCTTTTGATTGGCCAATGGAGAATGATGGGCATTTAATCGCCTTTAATCTCCATGATGAGAGGAGTTTCATCGTTTTAATACCATGATTGCTTTGATTTGTAACTCTTCTTTCCTTGCTTCTGATTGGGCCCTCCAAAATAATGAGTTAATGACCAAAAATTATTTGTCATAAAACAGGTCAATTAACAACATTAAGTGGTCGCTGGGGCATTTGAAGACCCGCGGGCCGTACCGTGGCTTTTGAAATTCTTCTTGCAATGATCACTAATGGATCCACATGTTGTTTGATGTCTGTCGCGACCCCGGACCGGGCTCCCAAGACGAGGCGGGCCTAATCCGGGATCGGGACTAATAATAATGTATTAGGGTGATGTATGATTGATTGCACATGAATAAATTTAAACCAAACCAAACTCAAAACGTATACGAGTCCATCAAGAAGGATGCCACTCATACACGCGATTTCCCACAGGTGTCCGCTGTGAGGATATCACATCGACATGAATATTTCTTTTATGTGTGGAAGCGTATAGCAAATCTATTTCATACATTCATGTCCAAGATACAAGATTTAAAACATATTTCATACTAGTATCAAAATGAGCAATGATCATTAAAGCTATAACTCCAAAATAAAGTTAAGGTTTACAACAAAGTAGTTTAATTACATTGTTCCCAAAAATAGAGGCCAACAAAGGCCAATGAATAAAGTATCGAGTTTTCCCCAAAAGAATGGTTAGATACAACCCAAAATGTTACGTCACTCGGCACCCGAATGTCTAAATGACATCATCAGCGTGCCACTTAACTAATCGTTGCGGCTCACCGGCCGCCTCCTCGTGCTCCTCCTCGGGGAGACCAACAACGAGACCTGAGTACCAAAAACAAGGGTCAAACACGACGGTTTGGCAAACGGGTGAAAAGACATAACAATAAGGAAAATACCTTGAAAAACATTTAAACCTGTCAAAGCAATAGTTTCATAAAAACAAGAGAAACATTTGTTCAAATACATATGCAAGATAAAACATGTGAGGTATCCAAGGAAACGGGAAATAGACAAGATGGCAACCACACATAGCTAAGTCCTCTATCACCGAAGTGACAAGAGCATATCGGGATGTTGTCTCAGTCACCGAAGTGAGGAGATGCAACATAAGTAACATATACATATATAATACAATACGGGACGAGACCACGGTAGCGAACCGGGTATCGGGACAAGACCACGGTAATAACCGGGTTGCGGGATCCAAGACTGCAGCTGGCGGGACGGGAAAGGGTCTCCAAGTCGGTAGATCAAACCGGCAAGGAAAGCCAAGCTTAGTGGTGCTGGCTCATAGGTCAAATCATGTAAAACAAGACATGTACAAATCATGTAAAATGCACTTAAATAAACGGGCGGGACGGGTGCTCAAAAGCACTAGTTTCATTTTCAAACAGGAAGTGCATATCGGGGCTAGCAAAAGCTCTAGTTTCAAATCCAATGTTTTCGGGAATGATAAATCATATTTCTAGAAATTTGGGACAAGTATCGGGATTCGATGTAAATCAAGTGAATAAGGACCTCGTATGTCGATTGTGATGATCACTTGGTACTCCTTGAGTTTAGAGACATTCCGGGCTCTTTATGCACCTTAGGGATTCAAACCCTAATCGTATTTTAGTTAAACAAAACCTAATGGGGATGGGATCCTAAGCACAATGTTAATCTAGTAGTACCTTACAACCTACTCATTCATCGAAGGGAAAACGGATTCGCGATATCCAAACAAGCCAATTTTGCGTTTAGATAAAAGAAAGGATATCCCGTCGTTCCGCACCGTTCAAGATTGAATTAGGTTAAGTACCGATATGACTGGATTAACCATGAGGAAATGTCGGTTCAACCCTCCTCAAAAGAAGTCCAACGGGTCCACAAAAAGGTCACTAAGTTCCATTTAAAGTCCACCTAAACACAGGGCAAAAGTCCATTTTTCTGCAGGGTTTCCAGTTGGGCCGGTCGACCTGGCCCATGGCCGGTCGACCTCGTACACAGGGGCTCGGTCGACCGGCCAGGGCCAGGTCGACCGGGAGTTGTAACTTAAAATGGTGAACAGTGTTTTGGTCAGGCTCCAGAGAGCCTGACATCTGTGTCGCCGGTCGACCGCGCCCTAGGCCGGTCGACCGCGTGCTCTGCAGAACTGAGACTCCCGCAGTTCAGCAGGTTGCCCAACAGGGGGGCTTGTTTCAGTGTCGCCGGTCGACCGCGCCCCTTGGCCGGTCGACCGCGTGAACAGCGTAACAGAACCCAGGTTCTGTTACAGCAGTTTAGTGATCTTCCCATTTTTTTTCTATCTTTTCTACATTGTCTCCAAACCTGATTAGCAATCTCATATGTGATTAAAACAAGCTTTCAAGAACTAAAATGAGCATTTATTACCAATCTAAACAAGTCATTAATGCCTCAAAACATTAGGTAAAAACATAAATGCATTTCATTAAAACTCATTCAAATATAAAAGAGTCAAAACATCCACTTGCCTCAAGTCTTCAATCAATGAAAAACAAGCTCTAGCACTCTTGCAAGTCAAGGAAACAAGCTCTACCAAAAACCCCTAAAACAAACCCTAAAATGGGTCAAAACAATGAGGGAGAAGAGAGAGCTTTTAATATTGAAAATGTAGCTCCTCTAAGACTAGAAGAACACTAATCTAGAAGATTAGGAAAAGATTTTACCAATAAGTTCTCCAAATGAACAAGACAAGCTAGAAGAAGATCTTGGAGAGATGGGATTCCTTCAAAAATGGTGTCAATGGAGATCCCTTGAAGTGGAGAAGAAGATCATGTAATCTTTTGAGATAATGGTGCAAGTTTGGTGATGCTTGATGATGGAGAAGCGAGGAGAAGAAAGGAAACCCCAGGCTCAAGTAATAGTTGCTGGAAAAGAGAGAATAAAGGAGGTGGGTTCTCTTTTATAAGCTACACAAGTGGGCTCCACCATCTAGTAACCTAGTTGGGCTGAAATAGTGGTTTTCGGGGCTCCGGATGAAATCGACGAAGAAGGAAGCAATGATCGTTGAAATATCTAGTTTTTAAAAAGTTTATGTTTCGCGGGTTTCGGGATTAACACTAATTTGGTACAGATTTGGAGTAAAAGTACTGTTTTGCCCTTGAAGCTAGAAAGTCGAGTTTCGGGGTTTCGAACGGGAACGGGATCAACATGAAAGTTGAAGACAATAACGAGATAAACAAAACGGGATAAAATGCCAATCAAGAAAACCAAGATAAAATCACAAGTACACAAAAAAAAACCATAAACAAGGGAACCACTACAACAAATGGGATTTTCAGCGACGAAAATATTTGCGACGCAACCCAAAGCGTCGCACAAAATATTTTTTTTGCAACATAAAATTAGACCCGTCGCAACAAGTTAAGTATTTGCGACACAAGACTCCATGCGTCGCAAATAGATACTTTCAGCAATGAATATAGTGCGTTGCAAATAAATGCGTCAAAAAATGATTGGTGCCAAATGGCGGTAAAATTATTCGCGACGCTAGATACACATTTGCGACACAGTCATCTGTCGAAATTATGGGCCTCTATTTGCGACGCCATCCTCGCGCCGCAAAAAATTTTCAGTCTGAGCTATGTCGTAGAAAAGTTAAGGTTTTTTGTAACAGTTGTCTTTTTGCGTTGCACATAATATCTTTTTCGTGACGCTAATGTATTTGCGTCGCAGATAATTATTTTTAGCGACCTCCATCATATGGTGTCATAAATATTTTAAGCTACAAAAATAGCTATTTATTTGGGACGCAATTTTGCTGTCACCAATAATATTTAGTTGCGACAGTTTACCTACTGTGTCGTAGATAAGGAGTTTTTTGCAACGTAAATTTAAATGCGTCGTAAATAAAAGTTATATCAGCGACAACATTTTATAGCGTTACAAAAAAAAAAAAAAAAAAAAAGAGTTTCCAATTATTTCCGTCGCCCGCCTTTTGGTTTTTTTTTTTTTCAATCGATCACCCGCCTTTTTTAAGAGTCTCTTTTATAACGAAACTCTCTTTTGCGCGCCCGCCCTAATATATATGTATGTCTCTACGCTTCATCGTCTCTCTTCCGCCTTTCAGAGTCTTTTCAACGGAGAAGTCTCTTTGCCTCCCCAGCTCTCTGCTTCATTCTCTCTTTCTATCTCTCTGCCCTAAATCCAAACCAGTAGGCAAGATCT
>QPKB01000002.1:38375638-38588870 GCA_003546025.1 Camphora micrantha
AAGTGTTGGAAAATCCTCGATTTTCGCTCCTAATTCTTCTAACCGGGAGTCCTAGTTGCGAGACCGTCAGTTCCTACAAGTACTCTACCGGAGCGGACTGTGCGACGGTGATTTTTCTTAGTGTTTTCGGGACCCTGGTTTTTTGATGTTGGGAAAATCCAATGTGTCTAAATTCTCTAACCGGGGCCTATTTCGAACTGTCAGCTTCCGATCCGGACCCCCGACGGGCCGTTTTCGAGCTAAGTGTTGGAAATTCAATCGCTTTTCACTCCCTAATTCTCTAACCGAGAGTCCAATTGTGAACCGTCAGTTCCTACAAGTTACTCTCCCCTCGTGCCAACTGCTCGTGCCGGTTTCGATTTTTGTGGGGGCGTTTCCTGTTTCGGACCCCTGACGGGCCGTTTTCGAGGCCTAAGTGTTGGAAAATTCAATGTTTTCGCTTCCTAATTATCTAACGTTCCTATTTGCGAAAGCCGTCGTTCCTACAAGGCTCTACCCTCGGGCGATGGTAATCGTGCGATTTTCGATGTTTTCGGGGGCCGTTTCCCGTTTCGGACCCCGGCGGGCGGTTTTCGAGCCTAAGGTGTTGGAAAATCGTCCATTTTTCGCTTCTAATTCTCTAACCGAGAGTCCTATTTGCGAACCGTCAGTTCCTACAAGTTACTCTACCCTTGTGCGAGGTGCTCGTGCTGGTTTTCGATTTTTTTGGGGGCCGTTCCCCGATCCGGACCCCCCGACGGGCCGTTTTCGAGCCTAAGTGTTGGAAAATTCAATGTTTTCACTCCTAATTCTCTAACGGGGAGTCCTATTTGCGAACCGTCAGTTCCTACAAGTTACTCTACCCTCGTGCGAGGTGATCGTGCCGGTTTTCAATTTTTTCCGGAGGCCGTTCCCCATTTCGTACCCCCGGCGGGCCGTTTTCGAGCCTAAGTGTTGGAAAATCCTCGATTTTCGCTCCTAATTCTCTAACCGGGAGTCCTATTTGCGAACCGTCAGTTCCTACAAGTTACTCTACCCTCGTGCGAGGTGCTCGTGCTGGTTTTCGATTTTTTGGGGGCCGTTTCCCGATCCGGACCCCCGACAGGCCGTTTTCGAGCCTAAGTGTTGGAAAATTCAATGTTTTCACTCCTAATTCTCTAACCGAGAGTCCAATTTGTTAACCGTCAGTTTCTACAAGTTACTCAACCCTCGGGCCAAATGCTCGTGCCGATTATCGATTTTTCTGGGAGGCGTTTCCCGTTTCGGACCCCCGGCGGGCGGTTTTCGAGCCTAAGTGTTGGAAAATCGTCCATTTTCGCTTCTAATTCTCTAACCGAGAGTCCTATTTGCGAACTGTAAGTTCGTACAAGTTACTCTACCCTCGTGCGAGGTGCTCGTGCTGGTTTTTGATTTTTTTGGGGCCGTTCCCCGATCCGGACCCCGACGGGCCGTTTTCGAGCCTAAGTGTTTGGAAAATTCAATGTTTTCACTCCTAATTCTCTAACCGAGAGTCCTATTTGCGAACCGTCAGCTCCTACAAGTTACTCTACCCTCGAGCGAACTGTTAGTGCCGGTTTTCGATTTTTCTAGGTGCTATTCCCGTTTCGGACCCCTGGCGGGCCGTTTTCGAGCCTAAGTGTTGGAAAATCCAATGTTTTCGCCCTCTAATTCTCTTAACGGGAGTCCTATTTGCGAACTGTCAGTTCCTACAAGTTACTCTACCCTCGTGCGAGGTGATCGTGCCGGTTTTTCCAATTTTTCCGGAGGCCGTTCCCCATTTTCATACCCCCGGCGGGCCGTTTTCGAGCCTAAGTGTTGGAAAATCCTCGATTTTCGCTCCTAATTCTCTAACCGGGAGTCCTATTTGCGAACCGTCAGTTCCTACAAGTTACTCTACCCTCGTGCTTAGGTGCCCGTGCCGGTTTTTTGATTTTTTTTGGGGGCCGTTCCCCGATCCGGACCCCGACGGGCCGTTTTTCGAGCCCTAAGTGTTGGAAAATTCAATGTTATCACTCCTAATTCTCTAACCGAGAGTCCAATTTGTGAACCGTCAGTTCCTACAAGTTACTCTACCCTCGAGCCAACTGTTCGTGCCGGTTTTCGATTTTTCTGGGGCCTAATTCCTGTTTCGGACCCCTGGCGGGCCGTTTTCGAGCCTAAGTGTTGGAAAATCCATGTTTTCGCTTCTAATTATCTAACCGGGAGTCCTATTTGCGAACCGTCAGTTCCTACAAGTTACTCTACCCTCGTTCGAGGTAATCGTGCCGATTTTCGATTTTTCTGGGGCCGTTTCCCGTTTTCGGACCCCGGCGGGCGGTTTTCGAGCCTAAGTGTTGGAAAATCATCCATTTTCGCTTCTAATTTCTCTAACCGAGAGTCCTATTTGCGAACCGTCAGTTCCTACAAGTTACTCTACCATCGTGCGAGGTGCTCGTGCTGGTTTTCAATTTTTTTGGGGCCGTTCCCCGATCCGGACCCCCGACGGGCGTTTTCCGAGCCTAAGTGTTGGAAAATTCAATGTTTTCACTCAATTCTCTAACGAGAGTCCAATTTGTGAACCGTCAGTTCCTACAAGTTACTCAACCCTCGGGCCAAATGCTCGTGCCGATTTTCGATTTTTCTGGGGGCCGTTTCCCATTTCGGACCCCCGGCGGGCGGTTTTCGAGCCTAAGTGTTGGAAAATCGTCCATTTTCGCTTCTAATTCTCTAACCGAGAGTCCTATTTGCGAACCGTCAGTTCCTACAAGTTACTCTACCTCGAGCGAACTGTTCGTGCCGGTTTTCATTTTTCTGGGGGGCTATTCCTGTTTCGGACCCCTGGCGGGCCGTTTTCGAGCCTAAGTGTTGGAAAATCCAATGTTTTCGCTTCTAATTCTCTAACCGGGAGTCCTATTTGCGAACCGTCAGTTCCTACAAGTTATTCTACCCTCGTGCGAGGTGATCGTGCCGGTTTCCAATTTTTCCGGAGGCCGTTCCCCATTTCATACCCCCGGCGGGCCGTTTTCGAGCCTAAGTGTTGGAAAATCCTCGATTTTCGCTCCTAATTCTCTAACCGGGAGTCCTATTTGCGAACCGTCAGTTCCTACAAGTTACTCTACCCTCGTGCGAGGTGATCGTGCCGGTTTTCGATTTTTCCGGAGGCCGTTCCCCATTTCAGACTCTCGGCGGGCCGTTTTCGAGCCATGTTCTCTGTTTTTTTAAATCATGGTTTGTTCTATTATCACATACTTTTTCTGATGCACATAGTGTTTTTTTGTTTTGATTCATTTTTCATCTATAAATATCATTTTTTCCTTCTCCTCTGCCTTTTTCTAGTTTCTTTTTAAACTACAGCCCCATACTTATTTACTCACTGAACTTGAGAGGAGGCTTTGTATGATGATTTTAGGTCCAACCAGTTTCAAAACCTTAGCCACTGACAAATTCACATTACTCTGTACTTGGAAGTATTATAATACAAATCCTATGGATTGAAGGTACATATAGTAAGTCTTATACAAAGCTGGTTCTTTGAAATATTTAATTTTTCTTATATATATTTATATATGTATGTATGTATTTACTTCCAAAGTTTCATCATGTAGCTCGTAAGACTATTAAAAACATCATATACTAACCAAAGGGTCGCATCATGATCTCCAGTAGCTGTGCCATCACCAGCAGAAGTGGTCCCTCTCGTGATGTCGAAATAGATGGTCGGATCCATCCCTGCCGCAGCTGCCAACTGTTGAACAAGGGCCTCAGTGCACGTGTCCTCCTGTCTTGCTCAGCCTGCCTCATGTCCTGCTCAGCCTGCCTCCTGTCCTGCTCAGCCTGCCTCCTACCCTGCTCAGCTAGCTGCTCCCGCAGTTCAATCACCTCAGGATCCGGTGCCCGAGACTGTGTGGAAGATGAAGAGGTCCTCGTGTATATCCCATACCCTTTTTAAGTATCCCGACCTCGTCCCAAGCACATCGACAACAAATCTGTTCCTCAAGTCATCGGAGCTGTGACAGAGGGCTGTGACTGCTCCTCAGTCCGCTGCACCAAGGCCTCCTGCCATTTAAATCAATAAGGATTTTAGAATGGTTTTATGGCATTACTGGTCATAAATGATTTATTAGCAACGTACATGTCTCTGCTGAGCCACCTCATTTACCCACTCATTACTCTTTTTGTCTGTAGTGGGTGTCGCGGAAAAACTGAGTAATAGGCGGTGCTTGACCGGCATTCTGTGTCATCTATCATTTGAAATAGCTTTGTATTAGATAATGTAACGCAGCTACATATTGATAAAACAATAAACTTAATCAAGTTTCTTCATATGAATATATTTAGTACCATCAGAGACATCCTCGATGCAAATGACCTGGAGCCACTAGTATGATTATATGGCAGCTTGGCTCGACTCTCTTGAGCTTTTTTCGACTTCGCCTACATTGAAAAAACAGTAATACAAATAGCAGTCATTTATAAATCATTACTAATAGAATTGCGTTGGAATATAATCAATTGTTGTAGATAACATTCCAAAATTACCTTCCATGCTGGTGATTCCCAGCACTGTGAGACCATCAACTGCCAGTCAGCTGGATCACAACCCTCTGCCGGGTGGTCCTGGGGTCGGGGAACCCGCTGCTCCAACAGCTCGAGATAGTGACAATGCAGCTCATACTTCCAACTTCTGTACAAAACCCCGCATTGGCGGTCAATGTCCGCCCTGAGCTGCATATCGCCCTCATAGTCCCCGATATCAAAAATATTGCTGCAATTAGAGGAGAGCCATACAAAGATTACTAGTAACAAAATATAATCAGATATTATAATGAGGAGCACAACTATAATCAGTTTGGTTGATATTTCTCGTTTCAATTTACCTTTACTGCAGCAATGACGGCAAGCTTGATCCCACTGTCAAGCTTCTTCCAACCATGGGGCCTGACTGGGGCACCCTCTCTAATGGCTAACCCAAGATGGTTAACCAGTGATGGGGCATGTTCCCCTTCTGGCCTATGACTGGAGATGGGGATCGGGACCGGGATGTTATGACCCAGCTGTCTCCTCAGCTTAGTCACATTCTTCCCTAGCGTAACACCCCTTACACGACTCGGAACCTCCGAGACAGGGGCTGATGCTGTTAAGATGACAGTGCTAAATGAGTTAGTGAACAAAAATCATGAAATTCAGGTGAATTTAGGATTTTAGAAGCAAATAATTTTCTCACCTACGCTGCTCCCGACTGTATGAGGACTCGTCGGAAGCTGGGACGGCCGAGGCTGGGACGGCGAGGGCTGTGTGATCGGAGGCTGAATCGGCGGAGGCTGGGGGGCTGCCAAATCAGGGGTGCTCCCTGATCCTCCAGACCGTGTAACTAGAAGAGCAGCTGGTGGAGGTTGTGTTGAGGCCTCAGGTGTATTGTCTACACGAGCTAACCCGAGTGCATCTGCGATCTTCCGAGCACGTTTCACCCGATTATCCCGAGGCATATCTTCAATCTGGCTTAAAGCAAAGTGACAAGGAAAATAAATAATTATTAGCAGAAATCAATAATATTAGTAAAGTGAATGTCAGCAATTTACATTAAATGGAAATGGAAATCATTTTAGCATGAGAGACACCATAAAAACTAATATTTTTAAAGTACAACGTCATAAACATTCAAAAAAACGATTACCTCATCCGTTTGAGACCAAGATGTCTCGTCATCTACATCGTCTTCGACGGGAATGTAGTTCTCATCTTTATCATTCCCGCTAACATTCCTCTTTCCCTTATCGTTTGTCCCGTTAGCCGAACCAAATATAGTACGTGCGATCAGCGGAGCCCTATAGATGCAAGTTTTTCTGCATTCTGCTTAATTGTCTTTTTTCTCTTTAATAAATAATTGGATGCTTGCACTTGACGGGACAACTCTCCTGGTTTGACCCATTTTTTTCCCTCCGTTTGGCATCTTTTGCAACTATGATATATAGAATTAAGAATAAAATGTGAAATGTAGAAATGTCTTATCCATATATGAACAAATCAGAAGAGAAAATGAAATTGAAGACAATGTCATTATGTAAGACAAGATTTTTATTAATTTACTTAATCGTTACATGTGCAAAACCTGAAACAAACAGTACATGTCATATTCCATGTCATCATCTTCTTGACTATGAACATCATTTTCTTCATCATCTTCGTATTCCGCCAATGTTTCATCCTCCTCTTGGCCATCCCCGTCTGCTGACTCATCACTGAGAACTATCTCAAGATCTATATCATCCCTAGAGTATTGGACACTAGTACCATCGACGAGGACCGGGACAACAAATGTTGTTTCGTCTTGCTGGAATGCATCATTAGGCACGTCGTCGTCGTCGTCATCCCGCTTAGCGGGTACATCCCATACTCCCCGAGGCTTGACCCGTTCTACGACTCTCCAATTTTTTCCTTTAGGCATATAGTAATCTGTTTAACAATTTTATAAAATGTAATTATAAGAAGCCATTATGTTAATGGAAAATAACTTACGGATACTATCTCAATAGTCATCATAAGAGGATATTAATACCCTGGAATATGAAGAACTACTTTCGTACGGTGTTGTTGCTGTTCAGTCCATCATCTAAAATCTTCTAAAGCTTTCACTGTTGTAAGGTCTAACTCGATCTCTTCCAACATATCCCCTAATTCCTCATATCTACGAATTTAGTCTTCAGCCTCGCATGAATGTCTTGAACCGGCCAAGGAGGTGGTAGAGTGCTTACTATGGAATGTACCAGATCTACAATATTTGGTTCGAATCCTCTCTCTTTTAAGATCGTAGAACAATTGTTCCTTGTTCAGCAAATGTTCTCGAACACATGTTCCTTCAACCATCTTCTCTTTCCTGAACTTTATCCATGACGGCTGAATATATTGTTCAAATGATTGTAATAGGTCAACAAACTCCACCGCATGCCATGGTCGTAAGATTTCAAATATCCTCCTCTTCGCAGCATCCCAAGCTGGTGGCAATGTCTCGCTAATCTTTATCATTATATATCTTTCCGGGATGAAGTTGCCACACACTCTTAGCCACTGAGCAAGTTCAATTTTGCGTGTGCCATGCTTTGCTATAGGTGTGTCATTTATAAATGGTTTATGTTCGAAACTCATCTGTCCACTCCCTAACACGTAGAAAGTCATTGCCACGACAGATTTTGAGAGGTGTACCCATCTTATCTGGTTTAGATTTTGTAAAATTAATCTATAAATTAAAAATAATAAGGAAACAAAAACAGTTTAATCAAATTAAAAACAACATAGTAAGCAAGTTATTAACTTGACGACAGTATTTGAGAGGTGTACCCATCTTATACCTTGGGTTTTCATCTCAATGAGTATAGGCCTGTACTGTCCTTTAAACCATTGACATAGTTGTATCAACCAGGCTATCAAATTAAACTGTGATCTAACCATTGTTGGATCTAATGGACTGGATCATGGACCCCAAAGCCATATGAGAGAGAGAGAGAGAGAGAGAGAGAAGAGATGCAAACAGTCAATGGCTTTCCCAATGTTGTACTCTGCATTTGTGCTCCGCGGGTGCGAGTGTAGTAACGTGAGATGAGACGACCTTTGCCATTTGGATTGTCTCTTGGTTCTTTATACATGCACATCCTCAAATGCTCTTTTAAAATTTATACAAAAAAAAAAATGCTCTTTTTAAAATAAAAACAACTTTTTGTTAAGAAATAACCTGACCTTTTAAAATAATTAAATGCATTTTTATTTATTGTATAAAAAATGTAAGTATATATGAAGAAAAACCAAATATTTTCATTAACTTTTAGTATATATTCAAGATCCATTTTCCTACTTTTTTTTTTCATTATAATATATTAAGTTAGAAGGTTTCGACTTTGATTTTGACCAGCAATTTGATGATATCAGTAAATCTTATCTTTAACTCATCGATTTTAGGCTTTTCATATACTGCGTTGCAACAAATTTCCACGAATTTAATACCAAACACACAAATGGATCCTATATAAAGGAGAAAAAATAGAAAAATGATTTGCCTCTAAATATCTCCTCTATAGAATTGCCATTGAGATTTTGTAGTACTTTCTTTTCAAGATGCGGCCCATCCTAGAGGTGGGCCATTGGAGTTGAACTTAAATATAAGACTAAACAGTAGACCCAATAACTGAACAAAAGTAATCCCAAGAACTACAAAAGAATCACACTCAAATAAACCTACATATATATATATATATATGTTCAAATAATTCCACATATATAATAACTCCATGTAGATAAGCCACAACATAAAAAATCATATAAGAATCATGCACGGCTTATTGAGATACAAATCACATAAGAATCATATAAGAGCCCAGGTAAGAATTCTGCTCAAATAAACTCACATATATGCTCACATAAATCGGCATATTTATGAATAAGAAAAATTAGAGGGCTGGACATGCTTGGTATTGTCTACGCTCGATCATCAAATTGGCAAGCCTGCACCCATCAATTTGCGTTGTTCCTTGTGGCCCACCTGATGAATGGCGCATCTTGATTTTCGGGCTAATACAACAAATCCCCATACTTAAACACATTAAACACATATTTTAAGGCCTAGTTGAGTTTTCAAGTTGACTCACCCATTTTTCTGAGTCCAAACTGACTCGGTTGGACACCAGTCAGATTTATGGGTTTTTAAAACTATGGTTTTGGTGCCATTTATGAAGATGAAAGATTCAGTGTATCACCAGCTTTCTCTGACTAAATTATATATTGTAACACTTATCATCTGTATCTCAGGAGGCATGGGACATTCAAAAGATCAGGAAAAGAAAAAGGACAAGTGAGAGGTGTGAAAATATCAGAATTTCATGTTTCATTGCTTACTTTGAGGTTTGAATCAAATGATTCTATTTCATGGGTTTTGATTTGTTAAAGTCAATCCCATTTCCCTAAGTTACCAAAAAGATAAAAAAGCACCCAATGAGCAGAGACAATGCACAACACACACTTTCATAAAAACAATAAGGAAAAGTAGTTAGTTTTCAGTGTCTAGTGTCTTGTGTTTTGAATTATCTGTTAGAGCTATTTGTTTTGGCAGAGAAGTAGACTGCCTTGCTCTCCAAAGTTGGTGACATATAGGCCTTTCTCTATCATCAGTTGGTGAGAAAAGATTCTTTCCAAAGTTCTAGGGATAATGTGGATGCACTGAATTTTAGCTAATTAGGGCTGGCTATAGGACAGCTTGATTTTTGGTCTTTTGGAACTACCTCAACAAGGGCCCAAGTTGAGATTTGGCTATGATTGAGATCATCATTGTAGTTGTCGTCCTCGTCGTCGTCATCATCATTATCAAAACCTAATTAATTTAAAGTTAATTATAAGGGCCCATTTGTTAGCATGAAATTGCGTTCTTGAAAACTCTTTTAATGAATTATCTCCTAGGAACAAACGAATGTTGAATATGTCATTTTCTGCTATTAATGGGCTATTGTAGAAGGAAAGGAATTCTGAGTGTTTTTGAAGGGCTTCAATCAAGTATTGATTTTGTGATGGAGAAGATAAAATTTATAGTGGCTTATTGGGTGTCGATCAGCCCTCTCTTTTATGGCATTTCGATGGATCAAATTTTGTTTACTTGATTATGTGATGGAAAAGATAAAATTTATAGTAGCTTATTGGGTGTCGATCAACCCTCTCTTTTATGGCATTACAATGGATCAAATTTTGTTTAGTTAGAAGGAGGTTACTTTTACACTGCTTTTACACGATGAATATTAGTTTTCTTCCGCGAATTTTAGTTTTCTCTTCTTATTCTTAGGTGTTTGGTGGGCTTTCTTTCATTTAGTTGGGTGCTTGTAACTCGTAAGTATAGTCCTTTTTATTGGTAGCTTTCTCAATGAATTTAACCACAAGTGAAAAAAAAAGAGCTGCCTCATTGTAAACACCACATGACTGATAAACCTGATCGGTACAATGTTATGTAGTTTTAATTATATGCCTTAAATCATATTATAAATCATAATGATAAAATGGATCATTCAAGATAAATAACACCCCCCTGCCCTGTGCCATCCTTAAAATTACACTTCAACAAGGGACAGTCCACAGTAATATTAAGCACATATCTAATAACTTGATAAACACAATCACATGTGTTACTATTTGTCTTAATTGAATCTCCTTATCAATCACATTTCCAATATAACTGTATGACCAATCCTTACTGAAGTAAAATTTAAAGATTGGAACTGGCGGAATTTATTTTTGGACACCAGAGTGTAAAGTTTTACACATCCCACTCCCCCACAAACAACAGGAAAGACGGCTGTGTATTCAGACTCTTTCGAAGGGTCTGGCCATTCCATCATTACAGGGCCCAACCTCCCAAGATCTCAACCATGGAACATTTTCTCAAATGGAACTAATCTCTTCTAACAATTTATATATGATTAGAGCAGGGGCTGCCTAAATTATATGGTAGGAAGCCAAATTTTTTTTTTTTTTTTTTTTTTCATGCTAAAGGGCAGGAAGTCCCATTAGCTCCATTGCCCCCAACAATCAGCAAAAGACGCCCACTTGGCCAAAGCAACGAATATCCAATCTCCATCTATCAAAACTCAAAACACAAAAAATAGATGCACATACAAGAAGAAAAACTTTGCAACCAAAGTACTAAATCCTTGCAAAACAGCTAAAACCTTTAAAAAATAAAAAAGGCACTCCATCTGTCCATTGCCACTGTCACACCCCATCACAAAAAATAATAACTAAAAAATCTGCAAGCATGAAAACACATTTACAATCTACATTTACATAAATTTAAAAAAAAAATCATACCTTAGATGGCTGCAGAAATCGTGAGCAAATCGACAGAGCGAGAGCGCAGAGAGATGGATTGCAAACCTGAGGGAGAAAAAAATTGAAAAAAATGAAAGAATAGAGATGAGGAATCGTTGGGGCATACATTTTTTTTTTTTTGCCCTAACTAAAAAAAAAAATGAGAAGTAGAGGAGAGAGCATACCAGAGAGAAGGGGGCGACGGCGGGAGAGGGAGAGAGAGCGAGAGAGAGAGAGAGAGAGAGAGAGAGAGAGAGAGAGAGCACAGAGAGAGAGCGAGAGAGAGAGAGAGAGAGAGCGGAGCGAGAGAGCGAGAGAGCAGAGAGAAAGAGCAGAGAGAGAGCGAGAGAGAGAGAGCAGAGAGAGATCGATCGAGAGAGAGAGAGCAGAGAGATCGATCGATCGAGAGAGAGCAGAGAGATCGAGCGAGAGAGCGAGAGTGCGCGAGAGAGACAGAGAGAGCAGAGAGAGAGAGAGAGATAGATAGAGAGAGAGCGCGAGAGTGAGAGAAGAGCAGAGAGAGTGAGAGAGCAGAGAGAGCGAGAGCAGAGAGAGAGAGCAGAGAGAGCGTTGAGAGCGAGAGCGAGAGCAGAGAGAGAGAGCGTTGAGAGCGAGAGCGAGAATGAGAGGAGCAGACAGCGAGAGCGAGAATGAGGAAAGAGGGAATGAGGAAACAGGGCTTTTTGGAGGGAGAGAGTCAGTGGAGCGAAAACAGGGTTTTTGGAGGCGGGAGAGGGAAAAAAAAGAAGAGGGACGTTTTAGGGAGGTTTATATTTCGTCGCAAGAAATGACTTTTTATTGCCCAAAATTATTATTTTTTTGTTATTTAAAACAAGTAAAAAGGTCTATCAAATTTTATAGACGTTTTATATTAAACGTTTGTAATAAATTTTTTGATGCTAATTTTCATCGAGAAAAAAAATTCGTCGGTAAAAGACCCGCTTTTTAATTTTCATTTTACAGACGTCATAAAATTCGTCGATAATGTTTCATTTTATTTTTAGAAATGTTTATTTTTCCTAAAATCAAGTTAATAATAAAATTGAACTTTGCCGACCGTTTTCAAAGAAACGTCGCTAAAATTCGAATTTACCGACATTTTCTAATTCGAGCAGAATAATCTCTGATTTTTACTTTTCCTAAAATTAGACCAAGAGCGAGAGAGAGAGAGAGCAGAGAGAGACCGACAGAATGAAGAGAGCAAGAAATCAGAGAGATCAGAGAGGGTAAGAGAGAGAGAAAGAGCTGAGCGAGAGCGAGAGAGAGAGAGAGAGAGAGAGAGAGAGAGAGAGAGAGAGAGAGAGAATAAGGTCGAGAGAGAGATAGAGAGAGAGAGACCAGAGAGGGCGAGAGAGAGAAGATCGAGAGAGCGCAGAGAGATTAAGCAAGAGAGAGGATAAAATAGGGCTTTTTTGGTGGTGGGAGAGGAAAAAAACAACAGGGCTTTACTGATGTCTAAAATTAAACGTCGGTAATAAATTTCCCGATGATCATTTTCGTCGGTAAAAAAAAAATCGTCAGTAAAGGTCTCTGATTTTAAAGAATTCGTCTGGAATGGGAAACGGCCCCGAAAAAATCGAAAACCGGCAAGAGCAGTTCGCTCGAGGGTATAGTAACTTGTGGGAACTAACGGTTCGCAAATAAGACTCCCGGTTACAAATTTAGAAGCGAAAATCGACAATGTGCCAAAACTTAGGCTCGAAAACGGTCCGCCGGAGGTCCGGAAAAGGGGAAACGGCCCTCGGAAAGATAAGAAATCGGCACGAGCACTTCCCTCGAGGCCAAAGTAACTTGTGGGAACTAACGGTTTGCAAATAGGACTCCCGGTTAGAGATTTAGGAGCGAAAACATCGGATTTTCCAACACTTAGGCTCGAAAACGGCCCGCCAGGGGTCTGGAATGGGAAACGACCCCAGAAAAAAATTGGAAACCGGCACGAGCACCTCGCTCGAGGCTAGTGTGACTTGTAGGAACTGACGGTTCGCAAATAGGACTCCGGTTAGAGATTTAGGAGCAAAAACATCGGATTTTCCAACACACTTGGGCTCGAAAAACGGCCCGCCGGGGGCGCGGAACGGGAAACGGCCCCCCCAAAAATCAGAAACCGGCACAAGCACTTCGTTCAAGGTTAGTGTGACTTGTAGGAACTGACGGTTCGCAAATAGGACTCTCAATTAGAGAACTAGAAGCAAAAACATCAAATTTTCCAAACACTTGGGCTTGAAAACGGCTCGTCGAAGGTCAGAAAAAGGGAAATGGCCGCCAAAAAAATCAAAAACCGACACGGGTACCTTATTTAAGGCCAAAGTAACTTGTACGAATTGACGGCTAATGAATTGGACTTTAGGTAAACGAATTAGACATAAAAAACTGCCTGATTCTCAACACTTAAGCTGGAAAAAAGGCTGCCGAAAAAATTAAGAAAAGATTTATATATATATGTTTATCTTTCATTTATAATTTCGTTCATTGAAATGATCCTAAAGTTATTTTTGTCTTTGCATATTGATGGACGCTTTGGGTCAGTTGCAAATTTCTAGGGGTGTCTTATTCTTTTGAGTTTATTTGTCTATGTATATTTGACATTTATATGTGATTGTAATATATGTTTAATGAGATAAATGATTTGATGAAAAATGGCGATGATTGTTTGTTTATTTAGGAACTTTTGTTTGCATGCAAATTTTATATTGAATATATATACACGAATATGTATGTTTTTTTATAAAGGTGTATAAACAGGTTAACATGATTACTATATTGAAAAAACAAATATACCATTTAAA
Organism: Camphora micrantha; assembly: GCA_003546025.1. Lineage (NCBI taxonomy): Eukaryota > Viridiplantae > Streptophyta > Magnoliopsida > Laurales > Lauraceae > Camphora > Camphora micrantha. Next base: position 38,389,219 of record QPKB01000002.1, read on the forward strand.
AAAAATTACTTTTAGTGAAGTTTTTTTCCATCAGAAAAATCAGAAATAAAAATGAAAGGCATAAAATACTTTTAATTATATTCATTTTACCGACGTTTTTTTTCGTCGGTAAAAAATATTTGTACAATTTAAACCATTTTGCCGACGTTTATTTTCGTCGGCAAATTAATAAATAATATTAAAATTATCTTTACCGACGTTTCTGTTCGTCGGCAAAATAGGAAATAATATAAGAACTTTTGCCAACGTTTCTTTTCGTCGGTAACATAAAAGAAATAAAAATAAAAAATAAAAATGCTTTTACCGACGTTTATTTTCGTCGGTACAATAAAAGAAATAAAAATAAAAAATAAAAAGACTTTTACCGACGTTTATTTTCGTCGGTAAAAGAAATCTAAATGTACAATATGAAACCCTTTGGCCGACGTTTTTAATCGTCGGTAAATAATATAAAAATATAAAAATACGTTTGCCGACGTTTATTGTCGTCGGTACAATAAAAATAAATAAAGAATATGGTATACTTTTACCGACGTTTTTATTCGTCGGCAAAAGAATAAATAAAATAGAAAGAATATAAATACAATTTTACCGACGTTCCGTTTGCGTCGGTAAAATAAAAAAGAAAAATAAATAAAGAAATAATAATTTTACCAACGTTTTATGATTCGTCGGTAAAAATCATCAGCTTTTAAGTTAACTTCGCCGACGTGTTATAGAGAAACGTCGGTAAAGGTTTCACATTTACCGACGTTTTTATTAAAAACGTCGGTAAAGATGTGATTTGGCCGACGTGTTACTTGAAACGTCGGTAAAGGTGTCATTGGTACCGACGAAATAATTTTCGTCAGCAAAAGTGTATCTTTACCGACGAATTTATAAAAGCGTCGGCAAAAAACGTCGCTAAAAGTGCAACTTCTTGTAGTGCCCACCCTCCCTTCTCCCCCGCCCCCGAAAAAAAAAAAAAAGAAGCACATACAAGCGGATGCAAATATTCGGTACGAATCCGCTAGAATAACGCCCCCCCCCCCCTTCAAAAGGAAAAAAATAAAGCAGATGCAAATAGCGCCCGAGAGCCCCACCTCATGCCACACCCACCGTTAAATTATTTCTATCTCTCTCTATAAATACTGTTCTAGCCATCACCTCTAGTTATACCGACAACTTCATGGATGGTGGAACAATTATTTAACCGAAATTCAGCGCGAAGAAATCAAACAAGCCATTCAACGCGATGAACATGGGCAATCGATTCTTAATTCTAAAGGAGAAACACAAGGAGAACAAGTCCTTTCTCTAATTACTAACATCATCCATCATTTCCTCGAAAAACTTGACGATATTTCTGAGAAAAACAAAGAACAATTAATCAATCTTGAATGCCACACTTTAACAGACTTTCAATGGTATAAAGATATTTATCTTTCTAAACTATTTCGCATTGACAACTGCGAAAGTTCTTTTTGGAAAGAAAATTTCATTTCTGGCCTCCCAACATTATTCGCCGAAAAAGTTCGCAATTGCTTACGTGACAAAGGCGGTGGAAACCTTAATTACCACCGTTATGCTTACGGTGAATTAATCCAACCTATTAATAAAGTTGGTCTCAGTATTTGTACTGACCTCAAACTTAAATCCCAAATGAAAAGAGAAAGGTCTAATAACCAAAAAGAATTAGGTGATTTTTGCTATCAATTTGGTTATGACCCAATTATTGAAAGTCCGGGATCCTAACCCTAGAGGGGGGGGGGGTGAATAGGGTGATCTACACTTAATGACTAATCAAGGCCAATTTTAATTTCTTAACAATTAACTAGTCACATGTGATGATTAACAAACAATATGCGGAAGCTTAAACAAATCAATCACCACAAAGCAAACACCACTACACAATGATTTATAGTGGTTCGGCCTCAATGCCTACATCCACTACCGGCTTGTGTCTCAACACCCCACCGGATTTCCACTATTTATGCTTTTGAAAAGGCTAAGCAATAACCTCTACAATATGCTTTCCAAGGATAAGCAATAACCTAACAATGTTGTTTTTCTATGCTTAACAACAACATATACAAGATGCTTTTCTAGGCTAAGCAATAACCTTTACACAATGCTTTTCTTAGGCTAAGCAATAACCTTTACAATAAAAAGATTTATCTCAAGGAAGTGTTTCCACAAACACTTTAAGAGATTACAATTAAAGCACAATTTAATTGCCTCTAGAATAGGCGAATAAGAAAATTAAATTCAACTCACACAACACTCTATGAAATGCTAAGATGAATGCTCATGAAGTGTGTGTGAGAAAACTTCAATCAAGTTTGAAATGAAGGCTCAATTAATGTATGCTTAATGCATTTTAAAGTTTAAAGCACACAAAGATTTGATTGAAGTGAAAATGCAAATCACATGTATAAATACAAACTTGTTGATGATATGAAAAATCAAAGGCTCACAAGTTGTATGAAACTAATTAACACTAAACATGTGATGCATGGGCTATGTTGTTTTCAAAACAAGAGTTTAACTAAAGTTCAAATGAATGAAAACAACAATGTGATTCAACCAAGTAAATGAAACATGTTATAAAAGAAATCAAAAGATTTGACAAAACATGTTTTATAAAGTTTTAAAACAAACTTGGTTTGAAATCAAGGGTGAAGAATCCAATCCAACTTAGATCAAAGATTAAATGAAGAATGGATTCAACACATCATAGTTAACATGCTAAAAATCATTTACCAATAATTTAAACAAAGCATGAAACATATGATAAATAAAAGTAAAGCTTACTTAGAGATTTAACTTCATTAATCCAAGCTTTAGCTTTACTAATGAGCCCTTGATCTCTCTTAGTTCATCCCCTTTCTTTTGTCTCCAAACACCTCAAAGAAGACTCAAAAGTTCCACTTTGATCCCCACTTTTTACAAGGGAATGAAACTCCTTTTATACTCAAAAAGTGAGTTTTCACGTGTCCCCGGTCGACCTGCTACACTGGGCGGTCGACCCGGGCTCAACGGTCAAAAATCTGACCGTTTGAAAAGAGGCCCAACGGCTCTTTCCCGGTCGACCGCGCAGTGTGGCCGGTCGACCGGCCCTGCGCGGTCGACCCGAGCCTGGGACCAAAATTCCCAAATTTGCATATTTTATGCATATTTCAAAGTTTTTCCTTAGGGAACTTTTTGGGCCATTTAATCAAGCTTGGAAACATGTTTTAAATCAAAGTAAGTGGTTTAAAAACATGAAACACACAAAACCTAAAATGATTCAAAACTTTAAAACCAAAGGCTTGCTTGATTCATAAAAACTTCTTTTTCAAATAAAATGCATCCAATCAAAACATGTATGAAACATATGATTTACAAGATTTAAAACAATGCATGAGTAAATCAAGATTTCAAGATTTTCTAAATCAATGCATGTGTGAAAATTCAAATGATGCTGAAATGAAAATGCATCCATCAAATTGCAATACACAAAATTCCTAACAATCTCCCCCTTTGCAATTTGATGGCAAACCTTATTCAACACTGAATTTACACACTGAGTCTTCAGCTCCCCCTAAGCTGGACAAGTCTTGAAATCTCTTGGATGCTCCTTCTCTTAGCTTGGGCTCTAGTTCTTTTTCTTCAATCTTCTTGATGCTTGGAGCTTGATCATTCTTCAAGCTTTCTTTCCAATAGCCAAGCATCTTCTTTAGCTCCCAAGCTTTCTCTTCTAACAACTCTCCCCCTTTGACCATGCACTCTCTCCTTTTGGCAAGATATGCATTCTCTCCCATTGTAGAAGATCATACACTATCTCTCCTTAGGATGTATGGACATGCTCACCCTCTTGAGACAACTTGATTGCTCTCTCCCCCTTTGACATTAAATTGCAAAGGTACCTACACACATGAAATAAAGAAAATACATTTTAGTAGCACCTGTTAACAAATGAAAACGAAAATGAAATACATAACAGGCCATCATGTATGGTTAGAAGTCTCTAAGGGTTCATAGCCAATACAAAGGTCAATTTGATCAAAAACTAATACTTCCTATGAAGGTTTACACTCCCCCTCAATCCATTCTCTTCTTTTGTCAAACTTTTGACAAATATTTAACTATTTGGAGCAAGAAGAAGATGGTTTTACCAATTGAGGAGAAATTTCAAGGAAAGAATTAGACACATATAACTAGATAGCTCAATATGATCAAATTGCCAATATAAAGAGCAAGGCCATGGAGAAAAGCGATCATGGATACCAATTGGAATATATATATAAAACAAATATACCAATTGAGATTGAAGGATATGACTATTAAAGACAATCACTCTAAAATGGAGTTAAAAAGAATATAACTATTAGGAAAAAGTCCAAATTAAAGCTATCCATGATGTTATGGGGTTTACTAATCATAGCATCAATCAATATAACTTATGAAAATCATATGCTATGAAAATTTTGAATTCATTTCATCCAATCATTAAATATGACTATCAAGTGCAAGATGAATGAAATGAAATTCAAACATGAAGCCAACCTCAACTATTAACCAACCAATATTATGAACACATAAACATGGTGGTCATGAGATATACCTATATGAACAAGAGAGGTGGCAACCATGAAAATTATGATGTTAATGGAATGTAACATGGAATGTAAACATATTACTATAAAGTTCAATCCAATGTACATGGTCTATCATATTCTCAAGATATGACATCAATTGGATATTACAACAATCGAAAATTATACCGATTGAAACCAATTGAATTTGATAACATTGATAGAGGGCAAGAATGTGGTAAACACAAAATTCCATCAAGCATCATAAATGGATATTCATCACTTTTAAAGATATAACTAAAGAGAATAGTGATGGACAAGATAAATTGCAATGCAAAAGAATATTACTTGGTGAAGCATGCAATTTACAAAGTGTCAAAATCATATGAATTCAACATCTAAGATATCCATCAAACAATAGATATAACTATAAAATACAAGTAATGGATTTCAAAGAGGTTCATATGATTAAGATCACTACTATGAAGTTGAAACATGTATAAGAATGACATCTTTAAGAGAATATACATGAAACAACATCATAACCATCCAAAAAGAAATGACTAGAAGGCATAGAGGATGGATTTTAGTTCTAGTATGGTTTCTACAAATATAATAAATAACACAACCATACATAGAACTTATTGACATTTGCATAGAGAAGATCAATTACAATCAAGATCTAACTCATACCATATCATTAACAAAGAATACAACCATGTGAGCACAAGAAGGTATGAAGTTAGAGAGATATCATATATAGATGAAAATGGATCTCATATATGGATTTACCTATTAAGAACAATGGTTTAAATCCAATTCATCTAAGATGATCCATTAATCTATCATGCAAAATCTCTACTCTTAGCAAATGTACTAAGCTTACAATACAATGGAAAGGGATATGAGGATCATATCAAATGAGAGTAGCATATAAAAACTCATATATATATTTTTGAATCTCAAATGATCATGAAACAAAAGATATTACTATTAAGAGCATAAACAACATCAATTTGCATTAATGAAAATATATACCAAGTTAGGCACAAACATGCAAATCAATGAAACCATATCCAACCATGCAATGTAAGACATCAAAATCAATTTGCATAAAAAGAATGTAACTAAATGAGCAAAGATGCAAATTGTTTGTAAAAATTATTTCCTTTCAAGTGATAAAATCATAATTAAGCACAAGGAAATAAATTCAAGGAAAATGTTTCTATAAATACAACCAATAAAGCTTAGAACATTTTCCAAAGTTTTTCAAATCACTTTAATATATGAAATTCCAACGAAGAATCATTTATAGAATTATGAGCAAGTGATTTTTGAAAAACAAGAAGTGTACTATTGTAAATTTTCAATTTGTAAAACAATAGACACTCACAAATTTTCCATACCATGAGATATATCTTGAAAATCAATGGAAAACTTAAATTGCTTCAAATCATTTGATTTACAAAAAGGATCTAACTATGACATTCATCAAATGATTTTCCAACATCAATTGATCATGAAAAATCTAGCTAAGAAAGCTTTTGAAATCACAATCAATTGATCATGAATAGAAATGCAATGCAAGAGATATACCTAAAAGAGAGCAAAAAGCAAATCTACCATGATGAAATTATAATCAAATGATTTTGAAAACCATGATATGTAACTAGATAAGTATATGAAAACAAAATCAATTGATCATAAATAAACATTGCATTTAAATAAATGTAACTAATGAAAGAACATAAATGCAAATGATCATGACCAACAAAAAGATTTAACTATAAAGGATAGGTTGGTCAATGGGGTTCAAGGCCCTAAGGTTTGACTAAGTATATAACTTTAGGAATCCACCTAAGGTCTTGAGAGGGTTGATCTTTGAGGTCTAGGTTAGAAGTCCCACCAACTTTAGGAGATTTGACTTGATAAATTTTCAATTTAGACTTATCACCATTAGGTTGGTGAATAGTCTTTTGAGGTTGGTGAGTTTGTTTCTTAGGGGATTGATTCATTTTTCTTTTCTTCTTATTTCCTCCCTTTAATTGACTTTTGAATTTTAAATTTAACTTAGCTATTTTCTTCAAAAGTTCTTTCATGGGTTGATTTAAGGGAGATAGGTTGAGAAGCTTATTGTTTATAGATTCTTTTATAATTGGTTTAACTTGTTTAACCTTTTTAGAATCTATCTTAGGAGACTCCTTTTTAATTGATTTAACTTGTTTAATCTTCTTGGAGTCTTCTTTGATTTTTAGTGTCTTACCCTTCATAGAGTTTGATTTTCCTTTCTTGATTTCAAAGATGGGTTTAGACACATGGCTTCTTCTTAGTTGGGTTTAGACACATGGCTTCTTCTTAGTTTGCACTCAAACCTAAAATGCCCTTCAATGCCACAATAATTACATTTAGTTATGGGCAAGGAAGTGTGAATGCTAGAGAATGAGGACTCACCTTTCACAAAAGTGTTGGTGAATTTAGGGTCATGTGAAATATTCCTATTGTAACCAAGACCCGTCCTAACTCCTTGAGATTTACCCAATTTAAGTAACTTTTCAAATTTTTCTTCACTTTGGGTAAATTTGCACTCATACTTTTGTTTATAGCTTTCAAGTTGAGTGACTTGCTTTTTAAGGGTTGAATTCTCATTTTTAACCATTATGAGTTCATTTTCAAATCCCTTATGTTGGTTTAGCTCGTCATGGGCAAGTTTTAATTCAAGTTTAAGTTTATTAACATTAGATCCAAGTTCCAAGATTTGCAAATTACTTTGATCATTAGACAAGTTTAATTTGGATGTTAAATAGGTAATGTTTTCATCTTGTCTTTTTAAAGTATCTCTTAGATTTAAGTTATCTTTATTATGCTCATCATAATTTGACTTCATATTATTTAGTTCATCTTGAGCATTAGATAAATCTTTTTTAGAGATATTCAACTTGGATTCTAAATTGTTAAAGTCTTTGTCTTGCCTTTTTAATTGATCTCTTAGTTTTAAGTTTTCCTTATTTAGTTCATCACATCCTATCTTTAATTCATTTAGCTCATCTTGAACATTAGATAGGTTATGTAAAGAGATCATGAACTTAGATTCTACACAATTAATACTTTCTTCTTTCTCTCTAAGTTCATCTTTTGAAGAGACTAATTCCTCATTTAGTCTTTTAGATTCTTCTTCTAATCTTTTATTTTTCTTAACAAGCTTTAGAGACAATGTATACAATTCATCATAAGCTTGGTGAATATCATCTTCATTTTCATCATTTTCTTCTTCTTTTAAGACAATTTGAGATTCATTAATTTGAAGGTTTGAATCTCCAATAGAAGGAAGAAATAGGGATCTAGAAGAATCTACACAAGAATCTATATAACCTAAAGTAGTGGAATCCATTCTAATGGTTCTCTTGACAACACAATACTAGGGTTTAGACTCTAGGTTTTTACACCTAATCAAGAGTTCTAAAAAACACTTGATCCTAAAATAGAGCACGAGGCTCTGATACCAATTGAAAGTCCGTGATCCTAACCCTAGAGGGGGGGGGGGGTGAATAGGGTGATCTACACTTAATGACTAATCAAGGCCAATTTTAATTTCTTAACAATTAACTAGTCACATGTGATGATTAACAAACAATATGCGGAAGCTTAAACAAATCAATCACCACAAAGCAAACACCACTACACAATGATTTATAGTGGTTCGGCCTCAATGCCTACATCCACTACCGGCTTGTGTCTCAACACCCCACCGGATTTCCACTATTTATGCTTTTGAAAAGGCTAAGCAATAACCTCTACAATATGCTTTCCAAGGATAAGCAATAATCTAACAATGTTGTTTTTCTAGGCTTAACAACAACCTATACAAGATGCTTTTCTAGGCTAAGCAATAACCTTTACACAATGCTTTTCTTAGGCTAAGCAATAACCTTTACAATAAAAAGATTTCTCTCAAGGAAGTGTTTCCACAAACACTTTAAGAGATTACAATTAAAGCACAATTTAATTGCCTCTAGAATAGGCGAATAAGAAAATTAAATTCAACTCACACAACACTCTATGAAATGCTAAGATGAATGCTCATGAAGTGTGTGTGAGAAAACTTCAATCAAGTTTGAAATGAAGGCTCAATTAATGTATGCTTAATGCATTTTAAAGTTTAAAGCACACAAAGATTTGATTGAAGTGAAAATGCAAATCACATGTATAAATACAAACTTGTTGATGATATGAAAAATCAAAGGCTCACAAGTTGTATGAAACTAATTAACACTAAACATGTGATGCATGGGCTATGTTGTTTTCAAAACAAGAGTTTAACTAAAGTTCAAATGAATGAAAACAACAATGTGATTCAACCAAGTAAATGAAACATGTTATAAAAGAAATCAAAAGATTTGACAAAACATGTTTTATAAAGTTTTAAAACAAACTTGGTTTGAAATCAAGGGTGAAGAATCCAATCCAACTTAGATCAAAGATTAAATGAAGAATGGATTCAACACATCATAGTTAACATGCTAAAAATCATTTACCAATAATTTAAACAAAGCATGAAACATATGATAAATAAAAGTAAAGCTTACTTAGAGATTTAACTTCATTAATCCAAGATTTAGCTTTACTAATGAGCCCTTGATCTCTCTTAGTTCATCCCCTTTCTTTTGTCTCCAAACACCTCAAAGAAGACTCAAAAGTTCCACTTTGATCCCTACTTTTTACAAGGGAATGAAACTCCTTTTATACTCAAAAAGTGAGTTTTCACGTGTCCCCGGTCGACCTGCTACACTGGGCGGTCGACCCGAGCCTGGGACCAAAATTCCCAAATTTGCATATTTTATGCATATTTCAAAGTTTTTCCTTAGGGAACTTTTTGGGCCATTTAATCAAGCTTGGAAACATGTTTTAAATCAAAGTAAGTGGTTTAAAAACATGAAACACACAAAACCTAAAATGATTCAAAACTTTAAAACCAAAGGCTTGCTTGATTCATAAAAACTTCTTTTTCAAATTAAATTTATCCAATCAAAACATGCATGAAACATATGATTTACAAGATTTAAAACAATGCATGAGTAAATCAAGATTTCAAGATTTTCTAAATCAATGCATGTGTGAAAATTCAAATGATGCTGAAATGAAAATGCATCCATCAAATTGCAATACACAAAATTCCTAACAATTATAAGTCCTTCTCGAAGAAAAACCTCTTCTCGAGCCAAAAACGATTCGAACAATACTTTTTTTCCTACCCGAAGAAAACCTCGTAATTTCCAAAACCATAGATCTAAAAATCAACAATCCAAAATTCATGATCCGACCCCCAAAACTTATGATTCAAATCAACGCGGCTACAAAGGCAACAAACCTGGTCATTTTGCAAATAAATGCTTTGCCGGGAATACAAAAAAGAAAATTAATAATATCAAAAATAAATCTAACTCCAATAAAACAAGTGACAATTCTGACCAATAACATATTTGCCATTTTTATCAAGAATCATTTTCTGAATATGAATCTTCTTCTTCTACATCATCAATAAATATACTTTCTGCAAATGAACAATTGATTCTCAAAATGAATCAAAATATTCCTGATCCCCTTACAAAAAATGAATTTTTTAATAAATTAATATCCCAAAATATCAAAAGTAAACAAGTCAAATAGATTCCTTATACTACCCCTGTCTTTACCATGCAGCAAGTCTATGATAGACTGCAACATCAAGCCTCTTCTAATCTTTCCCATCCAGCAGAATACTTCTCTAACGATATAACTTCTCTAAAAGAAGAGGTCTCATCCTTAAAACATTTGGTTCATAAATTACAAATCAAAGTTAATAACTTAGAAAATTCATTCCAAGATTCAACTACTACCAATATTGAAAGTTTTTGTGGCTCCATCCAAAAACATCATTTTCATAAATGGTATACCACAATCACTTTACAAATTCATGAATTTTCTTATAAATTTACTGCTCTGATTGATTCAGGAGCTGATATGAATTGTATAAAAGAAGGTCTCATCCCCATATGTCTCTTAGAACATGAACCTTCCAACTAATGTAAATACTTGCCTCATCCAATATAAATTGACTAAAGCCATCATTTTAAAAGATAATATCGGCATTCCCACTAATTTTGTTGTTGTCCCAAACCTACAACATAATTTAGTTCTTGAAACACCTTTTATAACACAAATTCAGCCCCTTTTAGTCACCATAACTGGTCTACATACAACTATAAAAGATAAAAAGGTCATTTTTCAATTTGATGCATAATTTCATACATTCATATTTTCTCAAATATTCAAACAATATATACTATGTAACATGTCAGCAACTAATGTCTTCTGACAAAGGAAAGCTGCCGATCATATCTAATCAACCTTCTACCATTCAAGAGCTGTTTCCACTACATATCTCATATCCTTCTTCCAATCCACTCCCTTCTGTCGAGTCTTAAGCTCTTCTTGACAGAATATGGAGCAGCCATCTCTCTGGCCAAAGAACTTCCCGTATGCAGAAAAATATTTCTGATTTAGCTATACATCTCAAATCATTAGAATAAAAAATACATTTGCTTGAACAGCACTGCGCATCGTCATCTAATCACAAATCTGAAAAACAATTCAGATAACAACTCTTGGAAAAGGTTGATGACCTCCTTCTAGATGATTTATCTGTGCAAATTAGAGCTCAAACTCTTTCTTGCCAGCTCAAAGAAAGCTTTATGTTCGAAGTACAATATCTCAGCTAGACCACTGATTTCCAAAAATGTTTCTCCCAATACAAGAATTCAATATCTCTTATATTGAACAAGGACTGGTTCAGCGATTTATTCTTGATAGAGATGATTCTACAATGCTCTGCCAACTACTAGCCATTGTTAAATATACTCTCAGCTGCCTCAGCATCACCAAGCAGTGTCTTCTAGTCACAATCTCCTCCTCCCTCGGAGAACGAGAAGAAACTCGCTTTTTTCAACCATATCAATTGTGGACCCTCACCAATATCGAAGATGGCGATCTATTCTGCAGGAAACTCAGTGCCACTCCTCCTGACTATGACACTTATGACCATCCAGCCGAATGGTTCAAAACTTCCGACACTGCCACACTCAATTACAGCATCAAACGTCTTCAATCATACAATGCTCAACCAGATCAAATTCAGCGTTTCATTACCCTCAAACGTTACCTTGAATTTACCAGCACATATAAAGGAATTTGGAGTGATGGTCGAAGAATTATTTGTATCGACGACGACCTCACTGACCAGACACATGTATTCTATGATCCCGTCCGATCTGGACACGCTATTCTTGAAGAAATACTAGAAAAACTCATGTTCATGACTCTTGACGTCACTACTGAGACTCGGGCTCAATTAATCAATACTTTTCAATTTGAAGATCACTGGTCAGACTCCTGAAGTTCAGATTAAAATCTATCTGCCTCCATCAAGCTCTTCCAGCTGTTTGCCACAGCCCTTTCAGAAAATGTCACTTTCAGAAATTCAATATTTGCAACAATTTGATACTATGCAACCACTATTTGATACTATGCAGCCACTATTCACTATTGAAAATGAATTCGACAACTGCAGACTATGCAATAATAAAATATTCTTGGTCACTATTCAAATAGTATTCTATCACTATTCAAATAGTACAAAATAGTGCCAAGTCACTAACAATACATTGAATCAAGCCTGAAGATATGTATTCTGAATTTCAAATGCTTTCGCATCCGGAGTCATCATGAAGCTGCTTCAATAATTCAGATACAGCCTCCCAAGCACCCTCAATAATTTACGGACTTCAAGCTGTTGACACCAAAAAATGTCACTATGTCCCTTTAACACTAAAAGCTACATGGAGCCACATCCTGCCATAAATAGGAAGGCGTCACTTCAAGCACCAGATCTTGTCAGAATCAAACAAAAACTGCAAGATCCTTCAAAGCAACCAAAAGAGGGGTACACATGAAGTTTCGGGCCATTTCAACATCATTTGGCTTAACTTCACTCCTCCGACAGCCAGACAGGGGCTCCCGGCAGCGACAGTGTCGAAGACTTCAAAACTTCGATCAGAGCCTACGGATGGTCTCAGAATACCTCCAAAAGGCCCCATGCCAAATTTCAAGTCAAACGGACGATGTTTGACCCTTCATCAACTCTCGGGAAGCAAAAACAGGCCTACCGGCAGCGGAGCACCCCGGAATCATGGCATCCAAATTGGAGCTAATGGATCATCTCAAAATGACTCCAATAGGTCCCCTGTCAGGTTTTAGGTCAAACGGACATCGTTCGGCCTAGTTTCAAAGCTCCGCATTTTCCTCGAGGTGAAATCAAGGCGAGCATTTGCGGGACCCCAAAAGGCTTCAAAACTCAAACCAAAGCCCATGGTTGGTCTTACTTACCACTCAGGAGGCTCCCTGTCAAATTTCAGGTCAATCGGACATCGGTTGACCACAAGTCAAAGCTCAGCATTTCTCTCATGGCGAAATTAAGGCAAGCATTTGCGGGACCCCGAACGGCTTCAAAACTCAAACCAAAGCCTATGGTTGGTCCTATCTACTACTCAACAAGCTCCATGGCGAATTTCAGGTCATTCCGACATCGTTTGGCCTAGTTTCAATGCTTGACAAAAAATCGGCAAAACCGCACAACAAAGTCTTCGACTTTCCAGAAAAATAGGAAACTTTGTGCTCCGATTTGCGTGGCTTCTCGTCGGGTTTTCTTCAAGAGAATCAGGCCAATAAATGAGGGGAAATGTCAGGAAAAAATCAGAAGAAAAAAGAATGAAAAAAGATCGAAAAACGGCGAAGAAAAGGCGACCGAACGGCGACCATTCAATGGGCCCAAAGCCCATGGTCGCCGGCGACCTTGGCCCATGGTCGCCGGCGACCATGGAATTTCCGGCGACCCAAAAGTCGCCGGAAACCCCTTTTTTCGGGTACTTTTCGCGTTTCGAGTTGATTGGCCCCTGTGATTTTTCCAAAATCTGATTTTTCGTGCATGAAATCCGTCGATCTTCGTCAACATCACGGATTCGCTGCCGAAATCATTGGATGATCATTAGATGCCTCGAAATTGCCAACCGGCAGACAAAGAAAGCACACTTTCTGCCCGCCCGATCGTGAAATCGACAGGACAGATGTTGCCGGCACGTTGACATTAATCAATGTCTGAAATTGCATCGCCATCCGACATCAAACAGCATGTGGATCCACCGGCGATCATCGCAAGAAGAATTCCAAAAGACGCGGCGCGGCCCGCGACTCTTCAAGCGACTTGGCGACCAATTAATGAGGTTAAATGACCCGTTTTATGACAAGTTAATGCGGTCATTAACTCATTATTTTGGACGGCCCAATCAAAAGCAAGCAAATGGGAGTTACAAGTCAGAGGATTTATGGCATTAAAGCCATGAAACTCCTCCCATGATGGGGATTGAAGGCAATTAAAGGCTCATTATTCTCCATCGGCCAATCAAATTCAAGGAAAAATGAGTTACAAAAAAGTAATTTAAAAACTTGTAACTCCTCCCATTATGAGCATTAATGCATTCAATGCTCATAAACCCTCCTAAATGGCTACCAAAGGCCTATAAATAGGAGGGCATTCCAAAGGGAAAGGATCCGGATCTAGCTCTCGCTCTCCCCCCAAAGAAGACAAAAAATCCAGAAGCCCTGCAACTCTGCTGCAAAGACCACCAAAAGGTGATTGAAGCACCCTTGGGGGGCCACCCCCCCAAGGACCTCCCTTCTTCTACCAACATGGCTAAAACGTGGCTTTTCAGCCCGTTTATTTAGCTTTTTATCGGATATAAGACCTTCTCTTGGTCTTTGTCCTTTAAAAATGTGAGGTTAGAAAGCCAAGCCAAGAATCCAAGCATCGTGTTCTCATCTGCATGGACGATGGAGGAGCCCATACATGACTCGCGACCGTCGATCTGAACGTGTCCCCATAATCGAATGAGAAGTCAGATTCCTTTTCTTGATTTCTATTGTACTTTATTTTTCTTTTAGAGACAAAAATCACAATTCTTGTCTTTCATAACGGATAAGACTTGTAAATCGCCTTTTACGGCAAAATCGCCTTTCACGGCAACAAATGAAATCGCCTTTCACGGCATTAAAAAAAAACCTTTGTCTCTTTTCTTAAAATATGTGTGCAATAGAAACTAGAAAAAGTTTCATTTCCCCTTTCTACTTGTGAAGGTGGATCTTCGGATCACCGTTTCTAAATTCCAAGTACAAAAGTGAAATTGGCATACCTGTACAAAAAAAAAAAGATGTTGATACCCTTTATCTTTTCTTCTCCTCCCCTCCGCCGTACCCCGAAAGACCCGGGGCGGAGGCAGCGGGAGAGAGGGAAGAATCGGGTCCATCACAAGCGTCTTTAAGTCCGCAATAGTCTTGTAAATTTGTCTATAAAAGGGACTGCTAGCCCTCTTGTCTAGGTAGAAGCAATTAAGTAGTTTTAGTGCAAGACTAAGAGCTTCCAAGTTCTCTCAGTCTTAGCCTTTTTTCTTTTTGTAAGTTTTGAGTAGCGATCCCTGTAGTAATCGACAATCATGTGTTGCATGACATTGAGTATTTGGTATTCGGAAAGTCCGTCAATGTTCCATTCATAGAGGACATTTCCTTCAAAATGGATTTTGGGCATCTCAAAGATTTCTTCAAATTAAAGATCTACTAGAGAGGGGCGATGATAGTATTTTTTCGTAGAAGTTCGTCGAAAAATTGATCGGTTAAGTTGAGGGATTGGGTTTACATCTGCTTCATCATTAGCAGAGTAGTATGAGTCTGCTGGAGAATGATTATTTTCTATTATCATTGATAGGTTTGGTTTTTTGCCTTTTGGGTCGCTTTCATTTGATAATTTTATGGTATTTAAAAGTTCTGTTAAGAACTCTATTGACATTGAAGAGGATAGTTTTTGTATTTGGGGAAGATTTGTTTGAATTGTTTGTGCTTGGAGAAAGAATTGTTTTGAAGATGGAGTAGCTAGAGAATTTGTATGAAAAATAGGTTAGGGAGTGGATGTCCAGTGTTTTCCCATAGAATGCAAAAAGGTATTAGTATAATTGTTTTGTTCAATGATGTGAGAAATATCTTTTGAGGTAGCGGGCTTTTCTTCTTTGAAAAGAGAGACTGTTTTAAGAGCGGTTGCTATTGTTTCTTTAATTTTTATTGCGCGGAAAGGGGGTAAAGATTGCGTAATTTCTTCGCCAAAAGTTGTTTTCCATTTTTTCTTGTTTAATTGTTGATGTAACATCATAATATTAGTAGATGTATTTTGTTCTTGAAGTATGTTGTAATGAAACCAGTAAAGGGATATTTTGTTTAACGAGTTTCATGTGATCAAACCATTGGATTTTTAATGGAGCTTGTTCTTCTTTGTTAAAATTACGAAAGAAGGAAAAGCGAAAGGGATGGTTTTTCATATCATTAATTAAAAATTGGTTATCAATTTAAAAAGGTATTTCTCGACTATTTTTCTGGTCGTCAGATATGGGTTTGGATGCAGAGATCATTCCCATATGACGACTGAAATTAGAGGCAATTGGGCTCTATGATTCACTAGGGTCATAATTTTCATTAGGATAAGTTGCAGTATTATGAGTTGCTATTTGAGGATAACAAATATTAGATGGAGGAGGAGGTATCATGACGTTTGGTAGCGTAGACTAAACAGAGTCGTATTGAGACATAGAAGATGGTCTATGTTGTTCAATTTCTGTTGGATTTATTTAAGATGGAATTGATGAGGTAGAATACCTAGTTACTAGTCTAGTAATTGTTGAATTATTATTATTGAGTTGGATAGCAACTCTACCATTGGGGTATTCAGTAATAGTTTTTAGGTCATCATTTATTAGAGGTATGGATGGTTGGGCATCTTGAAGATCCCATTCTCCAGAAAGATTAACTTGTTCCCAAGTAATCATTTTTGGTATAGTGACTTTATTTTTGAAATCGGTAAGGAATAAGGTTGTTATTCCTTTCAATTGATTAGTGTAGGCTATATCAGGCATGATTGAGTTTATTGCTTTAAAATATATTCTATAGATTATGGCTATATTTTCGGATTGTGGTTTCATGTCGAAACCTTTGGTATGAATACCAAGTATGCATGCTTGATGAGCACCTGGATCAGAGAGGCTTATTGAGAAATTGGGAAAGCAATTGAAAAAGACAGGGCCATTGTGAAGACTAGCTTCAATGAGACCTATGAGTGCGTCTTTGAATTTCACATGTCTTTGGTCTCTGACATAAGACAGACAAAAAGAGTTTAAACCGGTTCTAGTGAGAGGTTTAATGGCAACTTGTACTAGTCCAATATGAAGATATCTGTATTGTTGGCTGTATTTTTGTATTATCTCTTTAGCAATAAGAGAGATATTTTCTTCTTTGGTGACTATTGATTTTGTCTCTTCGACAATTTTGATTATATAGTCAGTGTTCAATTTGAATGAACCTTGATTATAAATTTCTTTTATTGGGACTATGGGAATAGTCCAATTATTGGTTGATCGTTCGAGATTCCCGTAGGTAATCTCTTCAAAAATTTTAATTGACATTTTACTAATATTTAAACTAATACTAGATGCAGGGGATGATGATGAAGAAGAGTTAGAAGAAGAAGAAGAATTTGACAAAAAATCTTTTTTCAAAGATTTAAATAGCTTAGACATATTTAAATAATAATTAAAATATCAAGTTGGAAGTTAGTAGTGGCCTGTCAACCCCAAATGAGGGAATACGTCCTAACGCTTACTGGCTCATGGACAATCAACCTCGGCGCGACAAGAGGCCTCGAACCTAGCTTCTTCTTTCTTAATGCACAACTACTATTTAAAGCGGTACTAAGAAATTAAATACTTAGAAAGCAGACGAGCAACATAACAGATGATGCATGAGTTTTACAAAATATAAACATATATATATATATATTAAAAACAGAACAGATAAACGGGACTGTTTACAATACAGGAGAGAAACAAAACAAAACTTACACAGGGAGTAGGCTCTGGGGCTAGTAAGGATTGAGCACTTGGCTCTGATACCAGATTACTACAGGGATCGCTACTCAAAACTTATAAAAAGAAAAAAGGCCAAGACTAAGAGAAATTGGAATCGCCACTCAAAACTTACAAAAAGAAACAAGGCTAAGACTGAGAGAACTTGGAAACTCTTAATCTTGTACTAAAACTACTTAATTGCTTCTGCCTAGACAAGAGGGCTGACAGTCCCTTTTATAGACAAATTTACAAGACTATTGCAGACTTAAAGACGCTTAAAGTCTGTAAATTATTGAGGCTACTTGGGAGGCTGTATCTGAATTATTGAGGCGGCTTCATGATTACTCCGGATGCGAAAGCATTTGAAATCCGAAAAACATATCTTCAGGCTTGATTCGATGCACTGTTAGTGACTTGGCACTATTTGGTATTATTTGAATAGTGACAGAGTACTATTTGAATAATGACTAAGAATATTTTATTATTGCATAGTCTACAATTGTCGAATTCATTTTCAATCGTGAATAGTGGCTGCATAGTGTCAAACAGTGGTTGCATAGTGGCAAATAGTTGCAAATATTGAATTTCTGAAAGTGACATTTTTTGAAAGGTATTTTTCGGGCTTGATATTGTTGACTATATCGGAAGCTTTTGCGGAGGCATGCTACGTTGAGAGGGGCTCTTGCGGAGGCATCGTAATGGAGAGGGCTGATAGTGGCAGACCGTCGGATGAGCTTAATGGTGATATTACAGAGGAGCTGTATTGGAATGGCGTAGTATGTCTAGAATCCGTCTTCGCCAGGAGATTGAGTAGCATCAGAGTCTTCATTGACGGAAGATGCTGCTGATGGAACTGCTTCATGATGTGAGGCGAGAGGCTTCTTTTTGAGAGATTCTATTTCTTTGTGGAGAGCATGAATCTGACTAATTAAATATTCTTGAGAGTCCATGAAATGATTGTTTGTATTGGGGGTTGCTGCCAAAGGGGCAGATTTTGCTATTGGGGTAGTCTTGAAGGGGCTCGCTGCAGGAGTTTTAATGACTTCAGTGACTGCTACTTTGAAAGATTTACATGGGTCATTTTTTGGCAGTGGAGGAAAATGTTGGACATTGGAAGAAGAAGGGGAAGTCTGTTTTTGGAGAATTGGTAAAACGTAGAATTTGTCCCAACATTTTACAAAGGTTCTTCGAAATAAAAACAAGGGATTTGTAGTTTTAGAATAATCTCATTTGAGGATCCAGGGGATACCGTGAGTGGGGGAATAGGCTAAAAAGAAGTATGAAGGTTCACTTGATCTGAAGGAGGCTTTATTTGAGGTGAAATTTTGAAAATGGCTAGATAGAGAATCTGGGAGGATGGATGAAGGTGGACCAAAGAGTGACCACCAATTTATCTAGAACCATTCTGGGACTTGAATGTTCTGGGTCTTTTGGAAGCTAATGAACCAAGAGTGAGACTGCTTAGAGTTTTGGCGGAGTAAAACAAATTCTCAAGCATTCATGTAATCCCAGTAATTGTAGGGCCATTGTTTCTAGTTAGGGCTTTGCACCATTCTGGTTGTGGACCAATTGTTCTGCCATTCCTGCGGAGAGAGGATATGGAGAATTTTGAGTTTTGACAATGTAATTTCGACATCTTTTTCTGTACGGGTAACTAGTGCGCTGTTGGATTGTTCTAGAATGGCTTCATAGAATTTAACTGTGAGGGAGGATAATTTGGGTGAAAAGTGCATATTGGGAAGAAATATTTTGGAAGGTATTTGATCAGAAGTTTTGCAAGGATATCATCTAAAAGTGTGATTTGGCTTTCTACATTGAGAATGTATTGGGATTGAAAGTTCGGGATCCTAACCCTAGAGGGGGGTGAATAGGGTGATCTACACTTAATGACTAATTATGACCAATTTTAACTTCTTAACAATTAACTAGTCACATGTGATGATTAACAAACAATATGCGGAAGCTTAAACAAAACAATCACCACAAAGCAATCACCATAACACAATGATTTATAGTGGTTCGGCCTCAATGCCTACATCCACTACCGGCTTGTGTCCCAACACCCCACCGGATTTCTACTATTTATGCTTTTGAAAAAGGCTAAGCAATAACCTCTACAATATGCTTTCCAAGGATAAGCAATAACCTAATAATGTTGTTTTTCTAGGCTAAACAACAACCTATACAAGATGCTTTTCTAGGCTAAGCAATAACCTTTACACAATGATTTTCTTAGGCTAAGCAATAACCTTTACAAGATAAAGATTTCTTCTCAAAGAAGTGTCTACACAAACACTCAAAGAGATACAATTTAAGCTCAATTAATATGCCTCTTAATTAGGCGGATATGAAAGTGAAAATCTAACTCACACAAACACTATATGAATGCAAAGGTGTATGTTCATGATGTGTGTGTGTGATAACTTCAATCAAGTTAAAATGAAGGCTCAATTAAAGTATGCTTAATGCATTTTAAAGTTTAAAGCACACAAAGATTTGATTGAAGTGAAATGCAAATCACTTACACTACAACAAATGGGATTTTCAGCGACGAAAATATTTGCGACGCAACCCAAAGTGTCGCACAAAATATTTTTTTTGCAACATAAAATTAGACCCGTCGCAACAAGTTAAGTATTTGCGACACAAGACTTCATGCGTCGCAAATAGATACTTTCAGCAATGAATATAGTGCGTTGCAAATAAATGCGTCAAAAAATCATTGGCGCCAAATGGCGGTAAAATTATTCACGACGCTAGATACACATTTGCGACACAATTATCTGTCGAAATTATGGGCCTCTCTTTGTGACGCCATCCTCGCGCCGCAAAAAATTTTCAGTCTGAGCTATGTCGTAGAAAAGTTAAGGTTTTTTGTAACAGTTGTCCTTTTGCGTTGCACATAATATCTTTTTCGCGATGCTAATGTCTTTGCGTCGCAGATAATTATTTTTAGCGACCTCCATCATATGGTGTCATAAATATTTTAAGCTAAAAAAATAGCTATTTATTTGGGACGCAATTTTGCCGTCACCAATAATATTTAGTTGCAATAGTTTACCTACTGTGTCGTAGATAAGGAGTTTTTTTGCAACGTAAATTTAAATGCGTCGTAAATAAAAGTTTTTATCAGCGACAACATTTTATAGCGTTACAAAAAAAAAAAAAAAAGAGTTTCCAATTATTTCCGTCGCCCGCCTTTTGGTTTTTTTTTTTTTTTCAATCGATCACCCGCCTTTTTTAAGAGTCTCTTTTATAACGAAACTCTCTTTTGCGCGCCCGCCCTAATATATATGTATGTCTCTACGCTTCATCGTCTCTCTTCCGCCTTTCAGAGTCTTTTCAACGAAGAAGTCTCTTTGCCTCCCCAGCTCTCTGCTTCATTCTCTCTTTCTATCTCTCTGCCCTAAATCCAAACCGGTAGGCAAGATCTCAACGTGGCTAGCGGCTGCTACTTGTGGAGGAATCTTCATTCGATGTCTTCTTCAAAGCAGCACTGATTGGAGAGGTTCTCTTCCTCTTCTTTTTTTTATCTATTGAAATTTCTTTCCATGTATGCTTGTATTTGATTGATGCTTTCAATGGTAAACCAGATTTTCTATATTATAAAAAAGTGTGCGATTAGAATCTGTTTTCTTTATTATCTGAATTCAAGGATTGGTACCGTCCTCTTCTTCATCAAAATCCTATTATTGTTATTATCAAAGTTAAAGGGTGTATCCAACTCTATCTACCCCTCGTACCAGTTCCCATGAAGACCCTTTTATTGTTGTGATGTTAATGTGATGCTAGTTTTAATGGTCCATAGACAACGAGGCGCACAATTTCAAGGTTTTTTTTTTTCTTTTTTTGAAGTTCTGTTTTTTTATTTATTTATTATTATTATTATTATTATTATTGGTATGGTTTGTTATTGTTGATGGTTTTGTAATTTTTTATTTGTTTAATTATTCTATTTGAGAGAGTATGGCCCTCTTTGGTTTTTAGGATTTTTATTAGGTTTAGGGAATTTGATTCATTTTATTATGATTTGAAGATTTTTATTTATGATTTTATAATTTCTTAGATTTGCATTTATGGTTCTGGATAATTTTTTTTTAAGGAATCTGAAATTCGGTATTTTGTGTTGGGGATTGGAGAATTGAGTAATTGCAATTGGGTTTGACATTGGGTTTTATTTTGAGGATTTGGGTTTTCAAGTCTGACATTGAAGGTTTTTGGTTTGCATTGTTTTTTCTTTTTAATTTTTTTTTTCATAAATTAGGTTGTGTAATTATTCCCTTTTTCTGCATGTGTTGTCCAAACCATTTGATTTCCCATACTCTGCTTTTTTCTCTCACTCATAATTTGGACAATCCTACTGATATTGTGCTTTGTTTGACATTTGTAGAAAGGGTCATCAACAAAAAAAGGTACGTGTAAATTGATTTAATGATGCAACCTTTTTTCTTCTCTCTGTAAATGTAATAAGTTTTGTTATGAAATTTATCAGGTCCTCATATAGTACAGTCTGTTAGATGTTTCTTCTTTGATCATTCCAATTTCAGATTTTTCATGATTGGTATGGAGAAAGGATATTTGGTTTCTCTAACTTTTGCTTTTCCTATATTATCTGTTTCCATTTAAGAGGCTATGCATGACCACAGGTTGCAGTGTTCTTTACTTTTGAATTTGCAAATTAACTTGATCCAAATGATAGATCCAACCGGTTGCAAGATTTATTTGGTGTAATCAAAGGGTTTTGAAACCTAATAAGATAATGTTTATCGGATGAAGGAAAAGCTAGAAAAGAAGCTATAAACAAGGTTCCCAGTCTCTCTTCTCCTTCCTCTACAACTATCAACTCTGAATTATATCCAGAAAGAGGGTCCATAAGTCCTTTTCGGTAACCTAATAATCAAAAGGTCCATTGACAACCTGATTTCCTGGATACATTTATCTTCTGTACTGGGGCCATTTCTAACTTTTCAAACATTGCATTTTCTTCTTCTTCTTCTTCTTCTTCTTCTTCTCTTCTTCTCTCTCTCTCTCTCTCTCCCTCCCTCTCGGGCTAAGGAGTTGGGTCCTTGGAAGGGCTTGCACATGTAAGGTAATAGCAACTCATACATGCAAGGAGTGGACAACTTGTACATGAGAGGAAAAAAAGAAATCAAAGTTTACTTCGTAAAAAGAACCAACAGATGGGTGTGGGGGGCAAAGTAAAATTCGATCTCAATTATTGAGAACCACTTCAATTAAAAATGCATTTTACAAACAGAGAATAGGCTTATATTGTCATGGAAATGAATGTAAAACATCAGAGAAACATTACAAAGTTGAAGTACATATGGGTGAGATGGATATGCTATGCTAAGTGTAGCTAGTTACAAGGATATAAATTACCAAACATACATGATAAGAAATTTATAATAAAAGTACAATGCCGTTTGAGAATATTTAAAAAGACACAATCTCCCTGAAAAATGTGTTATTACTTCCTTTCTTCTTCTTCTTTTTTTTGTTTAAATTTCAATGAGATGAATAGCATGCACTGAGCATTAGAGTATCATGATACCTTAAATACCATAACAGATAATTCTGTCCAATGGATATGATTCAGTAGTCAATTTCTAATTCTCAATCAAGTAGTTCATTACTTGATTGTCCTGTTCTAGGATACAGACTTACTGGAACCTTTTTTGGGAAACACTATTGACCCTTGGATCAACTGCGCTCAATACCACACAGTAGCCCATGGTTGATGCTTGAAAAGAGGCTTTAAAAAAATGGTATGTCCAATACCAACAATTAGCTTAAGATTTGAGATAAAAGACAGCTCAAGAAAATGGATACTCACGATTATAATCCTTTGTTATGATGTAATACCAGAAGATGATGCAGTACTACTACAATAAAATTAAACACACTCCTCTCATAGAAGAGGTGAGACACAATGTGGTCCAACAATGCAATGCAACACAATCTACATCACAGACGTCGACAATGACATTATCTGACGAGCAAGACCTGGATCTTGCTGCAATAGCTCTCTCAGATTGTTCTCTACCTCTGCCATTTGCTTCTCCAAGTACTCCTTGGAAGTCTGCAGGTACAACAATTGGCCTGTGAGATCGTCATTTTAAAATTTGGTAGGCTTCAACTCAACCTTGACCATGAACAAGTTGATTTAATAACCCAATATGGGTGTTAGTATAAATTAGGTTGAGTCCCGTACAATGTTTTTGATTGGAAAAATTTAATCATCATTTTTGGGCTTGAAACTGACCCTAAACTGATTTGTCTTGCTTTGGAAGCTAGAGATAGGTTATAAATTTTGAGTCTTGAATTGACCTTCGTCTTTTGCTTTTGTAACTTCCCAAAATCACTGTTTCGTTTTTTGGCTTAAGGGTAAATTTGTATTAAAGAGAAAGAGGGAAGTGGGCAAAAGCCCCCAAAATTACTGAGAGAAAACTGAAAGGGGAGGCTTACAAAAAAAATCCCATCCCCACCCGAAAATTTAGGAATCACTGGTGACACTTTGTGGTGCATGAGATTGATAATACTCTCTATTCAAGGCTGTACTTTATTTGAGATTTTCAGTGCTCTGAATTATATGTTGCATCCATTGTAAAGATTTCAGCACTGTCTGGTTTATAGGATTTTCTTCATCGCATGTCAAGATTGCTCATGTTTGTCATGTAGAAAAGCTGATTATAGTCATAACAATTCAGAAGCTTCAAGGGACTAAAGTTCAGAGTTGCTTTTTTGGGTGAGTACTTCTTGGTATTGTTGAGGGGTTGTTAGTTCATTTCTCACATATTTTATTTTTAGTTTGTATGTATCATATCCATATTGCTGTCTGATTTGCCTTACTGTCTGATGGACTGACTTTCTTTTAATTTTTCCACTAAATTTATTCATCTTCAAAATTTTGATCAATACCTGCACCTATCTCTTGTGGTATGCCATTGTTCAGCTTGAATGGTTATGTGTTTGGCTTCATTGGTACCAAAAGTGATTTACTAAGTACATACAATATAAAGAAAGTTGCATAGTCCAGTTTCTTTCTCCCATAGTTTTAGGGAAGAGAGTTTAGATGCTAATTCACTTTACAAATATACATTTTGCTACTTGAACAAATATACATTTAAATGTGAATAGGCTAAAAGCTAGACAACGGTTGTTCGTTCAAATCACATTGTGGAAATTTTTTTTGTCATGAATTCATAAAGAACAGATAGAATCATTTATACGCAAAGAGACTGCATGCTCCATAAGTTTTTCAATAGAGGAATCTCGAAGTTAATATCCTCTCAATTTGGGAAAATCAGTTATCCTTTTTTTTTTTTGGCTAAAAAAAAGTGACACCAGATAGAAATGTGGACTGCTCAATAAATAAATAAACAAAAAACGAAAACGAAAAACAAAACATATTTCCTCTTCATTGCGGACATGGTTAATCCTAACAGTTAAGTGAGATTGAAAATCTTTTAAATGGTTAATACGAAAAATCACTATAACTAAATGGTTAATACTAAAAACATCACACAGGATATAAATGTAAGGAAAAATGGGGTTGCCCTACCTCCTTCCCATATCAGAGAATACTAATTGTAGTTCTTAATCCTAAGACGTGTTTTTCAAACGTTTCAAATGGGTGAAATGTTAAGAGGCATGTATTAGGAGGCGTAGTAAAAAGGTAATTTTTTTGATGCTATTTGGTAATACTTCTAATGGACATTTTAGTGTCAGTAACAACATAAACTAGTGGTAGGGAATCAAGTAATTTCTCATCAATATATAATACTCATATTTGTTCTTCTTGTGGTAGGGAGTTAAATATGGATAAAAATTGGATGCAGCTTCGGGGTAGGCATTTACCTGCTTACAAGAAAGGAGTTAAAGACTTTATTGAGTATGCACGTGAATATGCGGATAAAGGCAATAGGATAAAATGTCCATGTAACAAGTGCAACAATAGATATTTCAAACCCATTAATATGGTTAAAGCACATTTAGAGGAAATGGAATGGATAAGACTTATGCCCGGTGGGTATTTCATGGTGAAGTTTTTGAAGAGATGAGTGAGGATGAAGACGATGATGGTGATGGTGGTGTAGAGCAACGTTGTGATGGGTTGCAGGAAATGTTAGCAGACGTATGTGCAGGAAGGTATGAGATGAATATTAATTTGGAAAATAATCCACAAGGGGAAGCATCTAGTAGTCATGGTCCTAGTGCAGCATATGAGGATCCACAACCATCTGATGCGATCTCAAATGACTTGG
The DNA here is from genome assembly GCA_003546025.1 of Camphora micrantha. Lineage (NCBI taxonomy): Eukaryota > Viridiplantae > Streptophyta > Magnoliopsida > Laurales > Lauraceae > Camphora > Camphora micrantha. The sequence goes on from QPKB01000002.1 coordinate 38,415,070, forward strand.
TTCCACAACCATTTGATTTGATGTTAAATGATTTGCACCTTCCACTATATCCAGGGTGTGAGAAGTTTTCAAAATTGGAATTCCTTGTGAAGTTGATGCATGTAAAAATAATCAACCGTTGGAGAAACAAATCATTTGATATGAATCTTCAATTGATTAAAGCGGCATTGCCTACTGGTGAGACTCTTCCCAAGTCATATTATGAGGCTAAGAAGTATATGCGGGACTTTGGGTCTTGGCTACGTTCCTATACATGCATGCAAATATGATTGTGCACTCTTTTGGAGGGAGCATGAACATAAAACTAATTGTCCAGAATGTGGTGAGCCGAGGTATAAACTTAATGAAGGTAAGGGTAAGAAGATTCCTCAAAAAATTTTACGGTATTTTCCGTTGAAGCCTAGACTGCAGAGGTTGTTTATATCAAGAAAGACGGCTGAAGATATGAGATGGCACAATGATAAACGAGTTGGGGAGGATAATGTACATAGGCATCCGGCAGATAGTCAAGTTTTGGGAGGAATTTGACAAGGGCTATCTGTGGTTTGCAAAAGATCCTCGTAATGTCCGTCTTGGCCTCGCGAGCAACGGGTTCAATCCCTTTGGGGACATGAGCACTTCCTATAGCATGTGGCCTGTCATGCTCATCCCATATAATTTGCCACCATGGAAATGTATGAAAGAACCCTTCCTTTTCATGTCATTACTTATTCCTGGACCAAAAGCACCCGGAAATGACATCGATGTGTACCTAGTACCATTGATAGATGAATTGAAGGAACTATGGGAAAATGGCGTAGAGACTTTTGATATAGTGACAAGAAAGAAATTCAATTTGCATGCAGCACTTTTATGGACTATTAATGATTTTCCTGCGTATGGAAACTTGTCTGGTTGGAGTACGAAGGGATACATGGCATGTCCAATTTGCAACAAGGATACATGTTCAATGTATTTGAAGCATGGATGAAAGCTATGTTTCATGTGCCACCGTCGTTTCTTGCCGCCCAGGCATGCTTGGCGAAGCCATTATAAGGATCACTTTGATGGTAATATTGAGCGCCGGTCGAAACCTAAGAAGTTATCTGGGGATGAAGTTTTCGCACAATTAGAATGTGTCCAACCTAACAAATTTGGCAAGTCACCAAACAATAAGAAGAGGAAACGCACTGAAATGGAGTTGAATTGGACGAAGAAGAGCATATTTTTTGAATTATCATATTGGCGAGCACTAAAGCTCCGTCATAATCTGGATGTGATGCACATAGAAAAAAACATTTGTGATAATGTGTTAGGAACATTGTTGAATCTAGATGGGAAAACAAAAGACACCGTGAAAGCTCGCATGGATTTAGAGGCAATGGGTATACGAAAGGAATTACACTTAATAAAGTAAAGGTGCCACCTGCATGCTATACACTTTTTGGTGCAGATAAAAAGAGTTTTTGTGAATGGTTTAAATCGGTTAAGTTGCCAGATGGATATGCATCTAATATATCTCGATGTGTGAACACTACAGATGGTAAAATATCAAGATTGAAAAGTCATGACTGTCACGTCCTTTTACAACGGCTTCTCCCGGTTGTAATACGTGGATATTTGAATGATGATGTTTGTATCCCATTGATTGAGTTGGGTATTTTCTTTAACGAGTTGTGCAGTAAGACATTAAAGTTGCATGTGTTAGAGAAGATGGAAAGGGACATTGCCATAATACTTTGTAAGCTGGAACGAATATTTCCACCGGCATTCTTTGATGTCATGGTTCACTTAGCAGTTCATTTACCATATGAAGCGAAAATTGGTGGACCTGTTCAGTACCGATGGATGTATCCTATTGAAAGGTGATGTGTATAAGTTATTCATTTTTATATGATGTCTTTATGAATGTAATTTCTTAATTTATTATTTAGTAACTATAAAATTATAAACAGATTCTTGCACACTCTAAAGCAATATGTGCGCAACAAAGCACGTCCAGAAGGCTCAATTGCAGAATCATATATTGACGGTGAATGCCTCTCATTTTGTTCTATGTATCTTGAAGGAATAGAAACAAAATTCAACCGTGAAGAACGGAATTATGATGGAGGTCAGGGGCAATCATGCGAAGGGCTTCATGTTTTTGGACAAATTGTTCGACCATTAGGATCTGGATCATATGGGATATTGGATATAGTGGAGTATAACAAAATTCGATATTATGTGCTAAATAATTCCGAGGAAATTGCGTCATATCGTGAGTAAGTGAACTATGTACCTATAAAATAATTGCATATGAAGTATTGGTATATTAAATCTTTCATTCGTATTATAATGGCATGTACTTCTTATATAGGGAGCACAAGTCAGAGCTTCAAGGGGAAAGCATACACAATGTCCAACAGAGACATCAAAGCCAATTTGCTAAATGGTTTCAAAACCGCGTAAGTGTTCATACATATAAGGTGCTTAAATTATATGTAATTCAAAATATTTATTGACTTTTAGACGTGTGTGCCGTACACTTTTTATCAATAGATGCAACTATTGCGCCAACAGAAATCACCCGAAGCTACCGAAGATTTATATTCATTAGCATGTGGTCCTGATAAGCGAGTGACACAGTACGCTGGCTGCATCGTTAATGGGATTAGGTTTCACTCAAAGGAATGTGAAAAGCATCGTCGAACTCAAAATAGTGGTGTTGTTGTGAAAGTGTATGAAGGTGATAAGGAGATCCAATATTATGGTGTATTAACAAACATTATTGAATTGGATTATTGCTTTAAAAGACGAGTTATATTGTTCAAGTGTGACTGGTGGGATGTTGGTAATAAAAAGACAGGAATTCATATAGACGCATACTTCACTAGTGTTAATGTATCTCGAAAGTGCTATAAAAATGATCCTTATGTGCTAGCGTCTCAAGCCATACAAGTCTTTTATCTCAAGGACGCCGAACTTAAAGGTGATTGGCAAATTGTCCAAATGATAAAGCTGAGAAATGTCTATGATGTTTTAGAGGTTGAGGAGGAAGAGCAAGATTCGATTGGGGGTGATGCATTCCAACAAGAGGAACAATTAGAAGTTGACAGTATTGTTCGACATCATCAAACTCCTGATTTCATGGATAATGAAGAAAATGATAGGGAAATTGAACCATTGTCTCTAAATAGGACGGATGTTGATACATATGAAGTTGATGCTAATGTTGTGGTAATGAACGTGGAGTCTGATCAGACAGATGACGGTTTCATTAATGATGACGAAAGTGATGCCAAAGATGATACTTGGATGGACTATTGTACTGATGAAGAAGAGCAAATGCCGACGGACGATGATACTGATATAGATTCTTAATTTTTATTTTATTTGATTTTATTTTTTACAATAAAGCCAATACAACAACAGAAATTTCAACATTCATTGTTAATCAAAAGATGGGGTGGACAGAAATGGAAATAGCCAAGGCAAACAAGTATGTTATTGAAGTACTGGAGCATGCCCAGATATATCCTCATCATTGAACTGGATATTGGTAAGCAGTAAGCACAAGTTGAATCCATGTTTAATCTATAGTTTGTATGAGAGCACTATAGATTAATAGACACGTATCCTTCATAATGGACATAAAACTGTAGTCATATCCTTCATCACAATGATTCCTTAGTGAGGAAAATTTTAGTTGCATGTTTGGTTTTCAAATCCTATTTTTGTACCACATTCTTCAAATATCAAGCTTATGTTTTCATGCATTTTCTCTTTTAATAAATGTTAAGAGTTTTAATTCAAAGGGCAGAATTAGCTTACTTTAACACCCTCTTCGAACTCCTGCAAGATGGTGGGAATAGATGCAATAACTTGATCCTCTGATTTGGAATAAAATGCACCAGCAAGATCATTCTGGCCTATATCAAACATGTAAAGCCCTTGTTTGAAATAATCTTCTCGAGGAAGAAATCTGTCCAATTTTCCACCTAAGAACAGAAGGTACAATCAGTTATCTTCCCTAATTTATAACCAGTTATTAAAAAATACCGACCTTAATCTGATATTCCATCTAAGAACAACAGAAGGTACAATCAGTTATCTTCCCTAATTTATAACCAGTTATTGAAAAAAAAAAAAAAAACCCTACCTTAATCTGAAGAGATTCTGCTATCATTGTTTCTGTTGCCTGTATATGATTAATTATAGGAGAAGTGATTACTCATTCTTGTTGATTTGATCAACCAGCTAAAAAACTCACCCAATTATTGTATCTCTTATTTTACTTTGTTCATAATTAGTACTTCAATCACATACTTGTATGTGTATTTCCAATCCACTTACATGGGAGTCTAGGAGTTGTCTTTCTCTACTTACACAGGACAATTGCGAAAGATGGGGTGGACAGAAATGGAAATAGCCAAGGCAAACAGAAGAAATCTGGAATGGCTATTTCCATGGATTTCTAGTTTCCATGTAACTCTTAACTTTCCATAGTATAATCATATTCTTAAAAAAAAAAAAAAAAAAAGAATAAAAAAGTTATGTGATAATGCTTGCTTGAGGTAATCTACAGTGTTACAATTCAATCACCTGTTAAACGGGGACCCACATTCAGGCAATAGATCAATTGGCAGTCGATACACACTGGACGATCAAGCAAACATGGGTCCCAATTACCTTGCAAGTTAATAATGGCCAGGTAGGCTGCCTGATGGGCCACATTGTTGCACATTCTCTATTCACCTATGTTTCAGTGGTGCTAATTCTACATCAACAGAATCTATTTTCTTCTTCTTCTTCTTCTTCTTCTTAAGAAAAAAAAAAATCTCTCTTAGTGAAAGCATTGTTATTACTTTAGTATGGGATCTCACTATTCATTTTCTTCAATTTCACAAGATCTTCTTCAATCCATCACCTGAACTAAGTTAAATATTTATGACCTTAGATAGTAATTCTACCCATTCCTATATCTTTCTTCAATCAATCAACTGAACTAAGTTCATGCTTGTGGGAAATTCTGAATTAAAATTGTCTGATAAAAAAGATTCAGTTCTTACCAAAGAAAAAAGAAAGGGTTGACAACGTTTCCAGTGCAAGATGACTATCTGCAATGAAAAAAATATATATATATATATATATCTATATATAAAGCAATGTTGGTTTCCATTGTCCCTCCTGACAACTTTCTGCCTGTTATTATGGATGTACAAGATAAAGATCAATCGAAACAGGGTTGTAGAAGACTCAAAGCAATTTTTGATGACTGAAAAATATGGTCCAGTCAAGAGCATGGCATTGAGTGAAAGGAGTGTCCAAAGTGCATTAGTGTATTGACATTCATTGTTAATCCCTGAATGGGGATTCCTTCATTGCATATCAGCATTTTGTTCTGTTTTCTACCATGAGATGGTCTACTACTCTCATGGACTCAACTAGTTTATTTGCACTCACATTGTTTGACATCAAATAACATAATCCCAACTAAGATTGCAATTTAGTAATGAGGATCGTTAAATACAACCTCAAGACAGCCTTACCATACCTGAATTTAGGAAGTTCTGGTTGCTTCCACACTGGGCTGTCCACATCCTGGGTCTGAGTGGTTCTAGGCCCCCTGCTTCCTCCCTGTTGGAAGTTCTAGAATCTGCCTGGAAAAAAAAATACAAGATAAAAATGTATGTGCAAAGTTCCTATTTTCCCCAAATACCAAATGGCCCCTTAAATTCCTTTGGCTTCAGCTCAGCCTGCTGACAGCACAATGGTTTCAACAATAGCTCTGTTAAGTGGACAGCCTACAGCTGCATGTTGACCAATAGCTTATGGCTCATGCACGGTCAAAAACAAAACTTAGTTGGGATTATGTTATCCATTACATCTATGCGCTGCCCTCATCGATCGATCTTTTCTCCACAAATCATAAATATGTGGTCCCTGTTCCCCTGTCTGAATGTTATTGATGATTGTGCAAGAGGTTTAAGGAACCGTAAACATGTTTGATGCTTCTCAATGCCCTGATGGAATCAGTGACTGTTTCTGTTGCCTCCAAACTTGTTCCAAAACCTAATCACAACCCCTTGTTATTGATGGTGAGTGGTTGCAATTTATTCTTTAATTTTCTATGCCATCTACAGCACTACCACTAGCATTATACAATAGTGATGAAACTGTTGTTGAGTGAATATCTCTATAGTTTTACTAATTGCAGTGAAAAGAGCAAAAAGGAAGTTTGGGATGGGCTACTTATTCCCTCGTGGGTAGGACATTTAATTTTCATTTAGAGCCTGCACCTTGTTTGCTTCCAAAGAATTCAGTTACGCATCCATATCAATCGGTGCTCGGTGCACTTGACTATTTTTGTCTTTCCTCTCTCTCATACTTCATTCAAGTAGCACATGATTTATTTTGTAGATATGGGGTGGACTTTTCCCACTTGAACTCTTGCTTTCTCATTTATGGCTAAATCCATTTTTTTCTCTCATATTGGTGCTTGGCTTTATACTGCTCTGCAATCTTTGTTTAAATGTGATAGATGTTGCATGACTGCATGTCATAGCCATGGCAAAACCACTGAAGGTGGAAACTAAATAGAACTACATATGCCCGCAATTAAATTAGACAGAACCCAGAGTGTGTACACAAAGCAGCTGTGCCAATCGAATCTCCCTAACCCATTCTGTCTTGCATCCATACTGAAAACCAATACCTATAACATTCTCTGCCATTTAATTTCATGAGCACATATCTATTTGATGGATATGGGGGTACCCCACTAGTGTTCTTGCTCTCTTCTATGCTAAATGTAATCCTTTCTCTCATATTGGTGTTTGGCTTTATAAAAGTGAAGTATTTGGTTGAATTTGGTAAATGGTGCATCTTATAAACGAGGCAAACCAATGAAGGTGCAAATTGAGAAACTCTTAATTACACTGAACCTAGAGTGTGTACACAGACCAGCAGGGCCCATCAAATCCCCGATTGCTACTGTCATTAATGTTGAAAAGCAATCCTGTTAGAATGAAATTTGGCCGAAGTCAATACAACAGCAAGGATTTCTCTTAGCTGTCTTGATTTTAGTAAAACATTGACTTCCAGTAAAACATACCAGTAACCTTTTTGATGGGAAAACAAAAGAACTCCTTTTTGGATCATAGCAGAAGCTTTTCTAAGCTGGTTTCATGATCAAGATACTTTCCTTTCACTCTCCACTTCACCATCTAACAATTATAAATACACTTTCTAAGCTTTGCAATTATAAATACACTTTCCTTTCACTCTCCACTTCACCATCTAACAATTCTCACTCAAACCTCATACTCACACCTGTTCCTTCTTATGTTTTCTTGTTTTTTATTACCAGTTCCCTGATATCTAAACCTCAGTGTCTCTTCTTCTTGGTTGTGCTTCAAAAACCAACCTCAGTGTCTCTTCTTCTTGCTGTGGTGCTCTGCAGCTCTCTGCTTCTATGGAGTTGCTTTTGTCTCTCTGCTGCGTAGTGGAGCTGTGCTTTTGCTGCCTCTGCAGTGCCTTCTATTGTTTCTCTTGCTGTTCATCTGCAATGCCTTCTATTCTTCTATTAAACATCTGCAATGCCTTCTATTAAACACAGTGTATTACATTTACACATATAATCCATGACCCTTTTTATCCTGGCATGCCCATGTTTGGTTCAAATATGAAACTAGTAATTGAACAAGACAATTCTTGAAACTTTTTTTTTTTTGCTTGGTCAGACAAAATTTCTGTTCTAATGGTCATGAATATTTGCTTGCGGATCTTCATACAAATCATATGCTTACTAACAAATCACAACCCACCTAGTTCAATCTTGAAATTTATCAAGTGGATGGCATCTTGCATATTCAGTTTCAAAGCTGCCCAGTGGATTGTTTAGCATACTGCTAAAGTATAATTTTCATTAAAGCACTACACAGCAAAGAACAACAGAACCAGAAAAGGGAAGCTTCAAATCTACAGCACTCAAAGCACTGCACAATGCAAAGCACCACACTAAACGGCTCCAACCCACCTCAAAACTCCACACACCACTGCACTGCAAAGAGCAAAACACAGAATTCAGCAAAGCAGACACAAAACCGCATTGCTCTGCACTACACAGAGCAAGCACAGGAAACTACAAACAAAGCAAAGGGAAAACCCCACTACTGAGCAAAGCAGAGCACACCTCATATCACTGAACTACCAGCAGGGGGATAAAAACCAGCAGAGGGATGCTTCAAAAACCAGCACTACACTGAAATGACAGGATTCAGGACAGCTTCCTGCATCTACACGCCAAACACTGCAGAACCAGCACAAAGGAGTTTTCAAAACTAAGCACTGCACTGCACAGATAAACTAAGCTAGCCATCACAGCCCGTCCAGGGGCACTACCAGCACATGCTAGCAACCTGCACAACGAATATCTATGATTCTAGTTTATCCAAAACGCAATCTTTTATGGACCGTGTAATCCTTTTATTCAATCTTCCTTGCTATACAACCATCTGATTGTTTTTTATTTGCTTATACTTTATACACTCGAAATTAAATCCCAACTAAACTAGCACATAACTTTTAGATGAAGCATGAATAAAGGCATAAAAAAAATCTAACACCCAAATCTTCTCATAAGTTGAGTTTTTGCAATGTATGAATCAGAACTTCCAAACAGAGATAATGCCTAATTCATCATTAAAAACTCAACTAATTGTGCATCAATTAATACTTAAAAAAAAATCCATAGCTGCACTGATTAATCTGTCAAAATAGTATTTATAAACTCAAGTTATACATAGAAGTCATATCCGCAAGTAGTTAAAAGGGGTGAAACTCAACAGTGGGGTTGACTAGTTTGAATGAAACTCATCTTATATCAGGTATGCTTTATATTTCTATATGTTTTTTATTTTTTACATATACAATTGTTGAATGTATATCATAGAAAGTGCATTTATATACATTTAATTATATCTCTTATTGTCATTACATGTAGTCTAAATGATCATGTAAGGCCCATAGTTTGAATGAATTGCAACTTGCAACTCCTAATCTTTCAAAAGGTGGGGCTTTACAGATTTTCACATAGAAATATTTCTATGTACCTTTGGTTCTAGTTATGATAACAGAAAGGATTCAAACGGCAGCACATGAACGGGATGCTTCAATATTTGATTCGACGATTGAGCCAGAGGCACATAGCGTTGGTAAGATCAATACTATTAGTTATATTTTTTTAAAATTATTAAATGTCATGTATTTTTTTTAATGATTTTCTTTTTCCTTTTTAGCTTCGACCACCACTAGAAGAGGACGTGGGAGGTCAAAAAATATCTCCCTTACCAAGCTTATTAAGGATACAGGTCAAAAGCTAAGGATTGAAATCCCTGAAGGGCTGTCTAGACCAGTTGGAAAGTATGCAAAGGAATTTAAGACTGAAATTGGCATAATTTGTCGAACGTATGCTCCTCTTGCATGTTACACCTGGCCAACAGTTAAACAGGAACATAGGCAAATATTTTATGATCGCATTTTGGTAATTCCCTCAGTCCTCAAATTTTTTATTTTTTTTCTTTTATTTTGCATACTAAGTTATTTGAAAGTTGGATGCAAAATTAAGTAATCTCTTTCCTGTAAAATATACCTGACAAATTTATTATGAATGCATCTTATTTGTAGGACAAATTTGATATAGATCTTCATAATCCACGATTGAAAAAGGCTATTAACAGTTATTTAGCATCCACATTCAAGAACTATAGGAACAGATTGCACTCACATTATAAGAGGGTTGGCAATCACCGGGAGGCATGCCAAAAACCTTATGAGGGTGTGTCACAAGAAGATTGGGAGCTGTGCTGCAATAGGTTTTGTTCAGAAGAATTTCAGGTGAAATTTTATTTTATTTTTAACCGCATTACCTACATAGAAATTATTTTTTTTAGAAAATCTTGAAGGCATTTCTAATTCTCTAACTTAAATGCAGAAAGTTAGTAAAAAGAATTCTGAAAACCGAATGCTACTTAAAGTGAACCATTGTGCGGGTTCAAAATCATTTGTCGAGTATCTTCATGAGACGGTATTAGTAGTTCTAATATTTTAATTAGTATTGATTTATTAACTTCTTTTTTAAATTTAATATTGTGTTTGAATTTATACAGCGTGATGCTCCAATCGGTAGGATAGAATTGTGGCATAAGACACACTATAGTCAAGATAAGGGTTGGTCTACTCCCGAGTGTCAGCTGCTCTATGTAAGGACACTTTTTTTAGAGTTTCATCTAATTACTTATTTCTTTTGTTCTTCAGTTTTTCTATACATGTGTAAATATTTATGTGAATTTTTTTCTTTTGTAGGAGAAAATGATTACACTCCAGTCGCAGCCCACAGAAGATGATTCTCCCCCATTGACAGATGATGAGATATGCAGGCAAGTGTTGGGTACAAGGCCCGGATACGTCCGCGGTCTTGGGCATGGCGTCGTGGCCCCTCCATCCTCTTCAACAGGCCTTTACAATAGTCAGCGGGTGGAAGAGCTTACTAAGAGGGCCACGGCAGCTGAAAGACAATCTCAAGAGTTGGCTGAGCAGTTGCAGCGGATGGAAGCTCAGATGGAGTCTCAGAGGCAACAAATGGAGGCTCAGATGGAGGTTCAGATGGCGGGTCAAAAACAACAAATGGAGGCTCAGATGGATGATATGAGATCCTGACAAAAGAATATGGAGGCTATGATGCAATCTATAATGGCGCAAAAGATAGGCACTCCTCCATGGTAAAACATTTATTCATTACTTCTATACGTCATTAGGTGCATGTTCAGTTCAAATAGAAGGCAAATAAAAATGGATAAAATTTCATCATAAATTCTGAGATATAAGGTGCTTCATTTTCTTAGCTGTAGTTACCATGTCGAATCTCTCTTCACAAATGTCACAAGCCGAATTCTAACAAAACACTCATCCAAGGAAGTCTCCATTTGATGCAAATTTGTGTAACTCCCCATTTCCTTGTGATCAAATGACTCCCATCTGATACATTCCCTTTAGTCCGATAAGCCAATTCTAGCCATTGGTTAAAACAGGAAGAAAAGCATGGTTGATTTATTAATATCCAAACCAGTCAGCCCATCATCATTTCATAGCTTTCAGGATTTCTAGTACAAAACCATTTTTCAATGAAATCATGCTTATAGCAAGAGACCCTTTACCTCATCCAAGGAAAGCTTCCCATCTGATGAATTACTTTCCCATCACGCTTATGGCAAGAGACCCGTTACCTCATCCAAGGAAAGCATGGTTGAATTACTTCTATTAACGGTGTCATACATTTGTTTGCATGTTCTCATACAGTGGTGGTTATAATATGAGAATGATTGGCTTGTTGTCTTTCACTGCTTTTATGTCACTAAATGGGCCACATATGCTACATTTTAGCCTACAAATAGCTTTTTAATGAATCAGCACTTCAATGGTCCACACAATTTGATCAGTGGACTCTTTTGAGTCCCATGACATGCATTTTGGGTTGGGCTATTAGTCATCCTTCTGAAATATATTTACCTTAATTTGGTATGGTGGGGCCACCATATGATATGTAATAGGAGGCATCTAACTTGTTTTATAGGTTTTAACATCTATCTTGTTGTATTTATTACAGATCGAAATGGGAGATGAAGAGAAAATAAAAAGAAGCAACAATTTCTGGATCGGTTTGGATGGTGCAGATCAATTTGAGGATGCTACATTTTAGCGTGGAAATTGTTCGTTGTCTCTCCGTGATACATATCAAAGATCGCCTTTCAGTCACCGTTTCTATGTTAAATTGAGACCAATTATTATTTAGATTTATGTTCCACTCAATTTTATCTGTAGCTTCAATAAGAATTTGTGATGAGGATATATAACTGTTTCATTGCACTCAAATTCAATTAATTAATTTATTTTATTTTTTTACATCGATGGAGTGTTATTTTCATACATAAATTGCTACTTAGAGATATATGATTGTGATGATCTAATGATGACTTTGCATTAAAGATTTGTGAATGGATGATGAGATTATATTTGTATTGATTGGGTATGAAAACATGAAAATTAAATATTTTTTAGAATTATTAAAAAAATATTTTTTTGTTGAAAAATTATTATTTGTGGCGCTTTTAATACGTTGCAGATAACTCCATGGTAAAAAGATGAAGATTATTTACGACACCACAAAAATGTTGCAAAAAAATGATTATTTGCAACTTTATAAGAGTGTCGCCCTTAATGATTTATTAACGACTTTTATGAATCGTCGCAGATATAAATTATTGGTGACGCAGATATAAATTATTGGTGACGCAATACGTCACAATTGATACCTCATTAGCCACTCTTTGAAACCGTCGCAAATACGCTCTCTAATTGCCACGCTACAGTTTTTAGTGTCGCTAATCTTTCTGCGACCCCATTATTTGCGACCCCTTTGCGACGCCAAGTTTTTTGCGTCGTAAATACTTATTGCGACGCTTTTTGTGTTATCGGCAACGCTTTTGTCGCGTCGCAAAAAGGCTAAATTGTAGTAGTGAACCCCCAAAGGGCCCCACTAATACCAAAGGCACTCAAAATCCCCAAAGCTATTCCAAGCTATTCTAAACCAACTAAACCAAATCCACAAAACAAAACAAGACTAACACGCAACTAACTAAGCACTAATCGAGATCGCTCGGGTCGGGGTCTTACAATGTCGGATGGTGATGCAACTTCAAACATTGATTGATACAAGTGGGCCGGTAACATCAGTCTTATCGATTTCTCGATCGGTAGGACAAAAAGTGTACTTTCTTAGTTGGCCGGTTGGCGATTTTGAAGTGTGCGATGATGATCACATGCTCTTGATGGTAGATCCAAGATGTTGGTGAAGATCAATTGATTTCGGGCACCAAAAATCAGATTTTTGGAAAACCACAGGGGCAGGAATTCTCGAAACACAAAAAGGGTCGGAAAATGGCCCTTTCGGACCCTAGGGGTCGCCGGCGACCATGGGGGTTTTTCCCTTCTTGGTTGCCGTTTTTCAGCCATTTCTCGATCTTCTCTGATTCTTTTATCTTTTCGATATTTTTCTTGACATTTTTCCTCATTTATTGGCTTGATTCTATTGATAAAAACCTGATGAGAAGACGTGCAGATCGGAGCACAAAGTTTCCTATTTTCTGGAAAGGCCGAAGACTTTGTCGCCGATTTTCCGTCAGAAGTGAAAACTAGGTGAAACGATGTCGGAATGACCTACAATTTGAGGTGAAGTCTTCTGAGCAGTAGATAGGACCAACCATAGGCTTTTGCTTGAGTTTCGAAGCCATATGGAGTCTCGTCACCAGTGGACTTGATTTTACCACGAGGAAGATGTCGCGCTTTGATGTGCGGTCAACCAACGTCCGATTAACCTGAAATTTGACAGGGAGCCTATTGGAGTCATTTTGAGACGATCCACTAGCTCCGATTTGGATGTCATGGTCCCGGGCCACTGGGAGGCATGCTTTTGTTTCTGAGCATCAAAGTCGGGTCAAATGTCGTCAGAATGACCTGAAATTTGACATGTAGCCCCTTGGAAGCATGTTGAAGCCACCCATTTGTTCTATTTGATGAGTGATGTCCTTGGTGGTTCTCGCCGCCGAGAAGCTTGATTTTGTTTTCGAGTGTTGATGGAGGGTTAAACGTTGTCGGTTTGACTTGAAATTTCACATGGAGCCTTTTGGAGGTATTTTCGGACCATCCGTAGGCTCTGATCGAAGTTTTGATGTCTTCGATACTGTCGCCGTTGGGAGAGCTGACTTTACTGCGACTGTTTCCTTTTTGGGCCAAATGATGTCGGAATGGCCTGAAATTTGATGTAGAGCCTCCTAGTGGCATTTTGAGGCCAGCTGAATGCTCTGTTTTGTGTGTCAGGGTCTCTGGCTTCACCGCCATCGGGAGCTCCTGGTCAGCCCGCTGGAGGAGTGAAGTTAGGCCAAATAATGTTGAAATGGCCCGAAACTTCATGTGTACCCCTCTTTTGGTTGTTTTGAAAGATCTTGTAGTTTTTATTTGATTCTGACAAGATTTGATGCTTGAAGTTGCATTGCCTGTTTGTAGTAGGATACGACTTCATGTAGCTTCTTGATGTTGAAGAGGCAAAGTGACATTTTTGGTATTAACAACGGACATGTGGGCTTTTGATCTGGAAGAATCGTTTTCTCCAAAAGAAATACCCTACTTCGACCTTGTTTAAACAGGCGATTGGGACCATCTCATTGCAAGCCTTGAAAAGATTACCGATCAAGAAGAACCATGGACAGAAACAAATCCTTGGTCTCAAAATGCCCTTGAAACTCTAGAAGGTTTTATTGAGTTGGAAGCCTCTGAAAATGTTGTGGAGGAATCACCTTCAAACCTTCCAACAAAAGATTTTATTCAAAAGATAGACTTGGGAACATCAGACAACCCACGTCCTGTATTCATAAACAAGAATATAAAGGATGATGAGTTAACCGAGTATATCATTTTTCTTCGTAAATTTGTTGATTGTTTTACATGGTCTTACACTGAAATGCCTGGTTTAGACCCCAAAATAGCACTCCACAAACTCAACCTACAAAAAGACATCAAGCCTAGCAAAGCAGGACAAAGAAGATTCCGTCCCGACGTGATGAATAAAATTGAACAAGAAGTTAAAAGGCTCAAAAGCGTTGGCTTCATCCGTGAGATACAGGATCCTGAATAGTTAGCCAACATTGTCCTCGTGACAAAGAAAAATGGGCAAATCAGGGTGTGCATTGACTACGGAGACCTAAATGGTGCATTCCCTAAAGATGATTCTCGTTCCCCATACCGGAGGTGATGATTGACAATGCCTGCGAATTCGAGCGAATGACATTCTTGGATGGCTTCTCTGGCTACAATCAGATAAAGAGGCATCCTGAAGATGAAAAATACATTTCATTTCGGACCCCATTTGGCATGTATTGCTACCCTGTCATGCCATTTGGTCTGAAAAATGCTGGTGCAACATATCAGAAGGCTATGATAAAGATATTCTAAGATATGCACCATAAGACGGTTGAATGTTATGTTGATGACCTTGCTGTCCAAAGCAAAAGAAAAGAAGACCACCTCAACGATCTTTGAGAAGTCTTCCTCCGCTTCACAAACAAAAACTACAAATGAATCCCATGAAATGCTTATTCGGCATCTCGTCGAGTAAGTTCCTCTTATTCTTAGTTCGGAAAGCTAGAATAGAACTTGACCCCATCAAAGTCAAGGCTATTCTAGAAATGCCCTCCCCAAGAAGCTTAAGGGAACTGAAGGGACTTCAAGGAAGGTTGGAATACATCCAACGGTTCATCTCCAATCTTTCGGGGAAGTGTCGTCCATTCTCTCGGCTGATGAAGAAAGGTGTGAACTTTGTTTGGGATGCTAAATGTTAAGCTGCATTTCAAGATATCAAGTCATACCTAACCAAACCTCCAGTGTTGGCCGCCCCTACCACTGGAAAATCATTCATCTTGTACATAAGAGCCCTCAACCATTCTTTGGGCGCTCTACTCGCATAAGAGAATGGTGAAGGAAAAGAAGTTGCTCAATACTACCTCAGCAGCATGTTGGTAGGTGCAAAGCATTGCTACTCTCCAGTCGAAAAAGAATGCCTTGCAGTGATTTTCACCGTACAAAAGCTACATCGCTACCTTCTTTCTAACACAGTCTCCCTGATATCGAGGATCAACCTCCTGAAGGTCCTTGTCACAAAAGCAGGTTCTCTCAATGCTCGATTGGCAAAATGATCCATCCTTCTGTCACAATTTGATGTTAGGTATGTGCCACAAAAAGCAATCAAAGGCCAAGCTCCAGCAGCCTTTCTAGCAGAGCAAACATTGCCTAAAGATTCTCCTCTCAGAGGTGATCTCCCAGACGAACCTATCTACAATGTGAAGACTTCCTCATCAAATGCCTCCTGGGCCACGTACTTTGATGGTGCAACCAGGACAAATGAAAAAAGAAAGCTGATTTCGGTAGTTGGCATCCTCTTTGTTAGCCCCTACAAATACGTGATTCCACATGCTTTTTCGCTATTGGAATAATGCACAAACATTGCAGCTGAATACCAAGCTCTGATCCTAGGATTGGAACTCGCCCTTGAATCCGACATCACCATGCTAGAAGTCTTCGGAGACTCTCAACTGATTGTCAGCGGGGTGAATCAGAAATATGAAGTCAGGAACCCTGATCTATTGCCTTACTCCAACAAGGCACAATCGCTTCGACAAAAGTTTGACATTTGTCACATCACCCACATCCTCAGAGGTGAAAACATCTGTGCAGATGCCCTAGCAGGACTTGTAGCATCTATGGCAATCCAGGAAGGGGAAAGCTTGCAAATTACAATGTATGAAACAAGGATACTTCCTCCTCTTAATATGTACGAAGCAGTTGCTGAATGAGATCGAGTGAAACGAAAAAAAGAGGTTCGAGAAAACCGTAAATTTCAAAAATCGTGGGGAAACCACATCAAGTCAGTACCTGCAAAATAAAATTTTTTAAAAGCAAGGAAAGGACTCCTACTCGATACTTGAGCCCAATCCGCAAGGAGGTGACATTCCATCTATATTTGCAAGACTATTCAGCAGGGATGCGACTTTTAGTCGATACTTGCATTTTTGAAAACGAAAACCCGGCTCTCATGCCAAAACCAGCTATAAATGCCAAAAAAAACCCGGCTCTCACCCCAAAATCGACTATCAACACCACAAAAATCGGTTATAAATGCCAAAAAAACCTGGCTTTCACACCAATAAATCAAAACTTGGCTTTCAAAAACCCGGCTATCAATGCCACAAAATCGACTATCAATGCCACAAAAATTTTGGCTCCCATGCCACAAAACAAACTTTTGGCTCTCAAGCCACAAACAAATTTTCGGCTCTCATGCCACAAAAACCTAGCTTTCACACAAAAAACAAATTTTGGATCCCATGCAAAAAAAAAACCTGGCTTCCACGCCAAAAACCAAAGTTTGGCTTCTATGACACAAAATCTGGCTTTCATGCCAAAAGCAATCATTTGACAAAAGATTTTCACAAAAAAGACAACCTTTTTATTAGATTTTCAAACAAACATTCCTAGTTAACTCTTGCTTATTTTGATCAAAAAATGATTTAAGTGAATGGAGGGAATACAAAAAAGTGCTAAGAAAATGTTCACCAGCACTCCAAAAAAAAAAAAAAAAAAAGAAGAAGAGAAGAAAAGAGTACCAAAAAAAAAAGTGTGTATACACGAGTACCAAAAAAAAAAAAAAAAGAAAGAGAAAAGAGAGTTTGTTACAAAAGAAGTCAGGAGCTCAGTCTAACACGGCCCCCAACCAAAAATTCGACTCCTCAAGCAAACTCCTGGCCTTAGCAGTCAGAGCTTCAAAGGCATGCTCCTTAAAAAATTTGCCATAAAATACGGCAGAATGATCTAGCTTGTCTTTAACACTGGGAAGCTTCTCCCAAGCAATTCACCATCGCTTGTGTTCTTGAGTCCTTTCTTGGAGAGCATGATCGGCGTATGCAACCTGGTGAACCAAGATCCTCTCCCTAGTGCGAGCCTCTGCCAAAGTAGCCCACTTCGCCGCAGCTTGCGCCTCTAATTGCTCAAGACATCGCTTGGCTTCAATGACCTCCCTATCGAGGCGTTCAATGTCATGCCTTAGTTCAATGATGGCCAACTTGGTGAGTTCCTCTCATGGTCAAACTGCTTCCTACTCTGCTTGGTCTCATCTTTCTCAAACTTGGCTTTGTTAGCGGGGTCCAGAAACATCTCTTTGAAGAAGTCATCAATAGGAAAATCTCTGGTCTCAGACCACTTGTCGCCAAGCGCAATGATTCTGTCAACAATCGCCCTGCAACCTGTGACAACCAGACCAACCTCCTTGCTATCATCGAGAGTCTCCCGCACATGCTTGATCATGCCAAATTCGGCATCCAAGTGACCAGAAAGGAGAGTCTCAATCCAGGAATTCAAAATGCATGCCACCACCTTTTTTGCATACCAAAGGGATGGCCCAGATGAAGATTCATCTCGCTCTGTCGGTCGGCTGCCCATACTATGCCCCGTTGGAAGAGTAATCAGAAAACTCATTCCAATCGGAGCCACTTGGGGAGGAATCTCAGCACGAGGTCTCACCTCTGCCGTGTCAGGATTGGTTGTAGAAGCCCCTACCTCCGGATCAACCTCTGGTGCCCCTTGCTCGGGTTCTGAAGAAAGCAATGAGATCTTTCCTGTCACCTCACGAACTGCCAACAAAACACAAAAAGGTATGAATATGATCCTATTGAAAAAGTCATTATCATCAAGGTCATTACTACAAAGTACCTTCTTCGACGACTGGCGAAGTACTATTTGCCTCCATGAACTCGTCTGAAGCATCGCCAAAAGTTGCATCCATGGATGGTTCAAAGTCGTTGGAATCCTGTGGCAAGCCAGCTGACTAGAAAACAAACAATACGTTAGCAGATGAAAGCACAAAAAAAAAAAAAAAAAAAAAAAAAAAAACAGAGAGAAGTCATACCAGGTGAAGATTCCGTAACCACTCCAGAATCCCTCGGTTCTTCTTCAGGTGCTGTAACTGGGTCCGTCACCGCCTCATTGGTCGGAACCTCTGGCATCGCCAAGTCATCATCCTCTGATATCAAAAAGAGAGGCAGCAGTAGTGTCCTCAGCAATATAAAAAGCCCATGCATTTCTGTCATCCTGAAGACCTCCAAAGTGCTTCACCATACTCGAAGGCGCTCCAACAACGCCTTGGGAGAAGCCCAACTGCAATGCAAAGCGCGACGGGACATACGGCTGGATGGCGACAAAAAGATGTCTCCGGTACACCATTGTGCCAACACTATGTCTGCAAACACTCGTGATAATCTCATTTCAAAATCACAAATGCTGAATGCGGATGTTGACAAACATGCCCCATAAGTAAGACTAATTGAGATGGACTACCAGGTCAAAAACTCAGATATCTCCTCAAAATGAGAAAAGAAGAAAACTGAGAGTTCTTGCACTGAATGCTTCTCGGTTCAAAAAGCAGCAAAAACAACCATTGCCTTCACTGAGGAAGACCTCCTACTTGGCGAAACAAGGTACAACCGACCCCTGTACTTCACTGGGTACATCAAGGAAATGCCTGTACACAGAGTCCAGATCGACCCGGTTCTGCGCTCAATCTCTTCTCCACGTCGGCTCTCGAAGAGTTGGGTATTCCACCCAGCAAGTTGAGCCACACTTCTGTATCTATCTTTGGATACGATGGGAGTACTAAAATGCCTATCGAAAAAATTAGGTTCAAGTTGCAGATCGGTAACCTTATCTTTGAAGTCACCGTATATGCAATAAAAAACCCTTCATGCTACATCATCATTCTCGAACATCCCTGGATACACGAGAATGTTGTTGTCCCTTCAAGTCTACATCAATGCATCAATTTCATTGGCAACGATGGCATCATACATCGAGTGTTTGAGGATAAAAAACCCTTCAAAGGTAAAGAAGTCCATTTTGCAGATTCTCAATGTACGAGGGCAAAAAAGAAGAAGAGGAGGAAGAAATAGCACCCCTTGTCGAGAATCTCCAGAAAGATAAAGGCAAGGCTCCTCAGCAGACACCGGAAGAATACAAACCCTCCGGTAAAACCGAAGAGAGCAACCAGTCTCCCATTGTCATCTCCCTCAAACCTTCGAAATATTTGGTTATCACAACCAAAGTGAAGAAGGCAAAGCAAAAGACTAGGGGCAAGTTTGTTGTCTCTTTCGTATCCATCATGCAAGACACGGATTCGGATTCTGAGCCAGAAGACGACACATCGTCAAGCCAAGTCGACACTCAACAAGTTTAACCTGCTCCCACTCCAATTGAGACACCTGCTGACATAGAAGATCATGCGATTGCTACCTTTGTTGTTTAGGCAACTTCAATAGAAGAAAAGCCAAACTTCTTCCATAGATTGGAAGTTTCTTAATCAAATTCTCTGCTTGAGCCTTTCCAAAATGAAGGTATCCCTCAAATATCTCTATATAGTCCAATGACACAAGCTATTATGAAGAAAATGGGTTATGATGCTCGGAATCCCTTCGGTTTGGGAAGAGGTCGTGGTATTCTCATGCCACTGGAGCCCACCCTGACTAAAAGCCAACTAAAAGATTGGAAACACTACGATCATGTAGAGAAGTCTTCACATGTGTGGGGTATGATCCCGACAATCCCCTGAGATAGTTGACTCAAAGGCTGAAAAGTCGATTTGCCGACCAAGCCTTAACATCTCATGTCCATGAAAACATCGATCTCCCTAGATACCTCTTTGAAGAGTCACCTGTTACGGATCTAGGAAGCACATCCAATTGGTACGATTTCTCTGACGATGAAGATGAATTGTCCGATGACACAGAAAAGTGGGCTTTTGATCCAGAAGAATCATTTTCTCCAAAAGAAGTACCCTACTTCGACCCTGTTTCAGCAAGCGATTGAGTCCATCTCATAGCAAGCATTCATAAGATTACTGATCAAGAAGACCCATGGACATAAACAAATCGTTGGTCTGAAAATGCCCTTGAAACTCCAGAAGGTTTTGTTGAGTTAGAAGCCTCCAAAAATGTTGTGGAGGAACCACCTTTGAACCTTCCAACAGAAGATTTTGTTCAAAAGATAGACTTAGGAACACCAGACAACCCACGTCCTGTATTCATAAGCAAGAATATAAAGGATGATGAGTTACTCGAGTATATCGATTTTCCTCGTGAGTTTGTTGATTGTTTTGAATGGTCTTACGCAGAAATGCCTGGTTTAGACCCAAAAATAGCAGTCCACAAACTCAACCTATAAAAAGAAATCAAGCCTATCAAACAAGGACAAAGAAGATTTCGTCCCGACGTGATAGGTAAAATTGAACAAGAAGTTCAAAAGCTCAAAAGCATTGGCTTCATCCGTGAAGAACAACATCCTAAATGGCTAGCCAACATTGCCCCCGTGACAAAGAAAAATGGGCAAATCAGGGTCTGCATTGACAATAAAGACCTGAACGGTGCATGCCATAAAGAAAAATTTGCGCTACCCACACCAGAGGTAATAATTGATAAAACCTGCGGATTCGAGCGAATGACAATCATGGATGGCTTCTTTGGCTACAATCTGATAAAGATGCATCCTGAAGATGAAAAAAACACTTCATTTCGGACCACATTCGGCGTGTATTGCTACACTGTCATGCCATTTGGTCTGAAAAATGCTAGTGCAACATATCAAAGGGCTTTGATGAAGATATTCCAAGATATGTAGCATAAGACGGTTGAATGTTACGTTGATGACCTCACCGTCAAAAGCAGAAAAAAAGAAGACCACCTTAAAGATCTTCGAGAAGTCTTCCTCCGGCTTCGCAAACACAAACTGCGAATAAATCCCTTGAAATGCTTCTTCGGCATCTCGTCGAGTAATTTCCTTGATTCTTAGTTCGGAAAGCTGGAATAGAAGTTGACCCATCAAAGTCAAGGTTATTCTAGAAATGCCCTCCCCAAGAACCTTAAGGGAACTGAAAGGACTTCAAGGAAGGTTGGCATACATCCGACGGTTCATCTCCAATCTTTCGGGGAATTGTCGTCTATTTTCTCGGTTGATGAAGAAAGGTGTGAACTTTGTTTGGGATGCTGAATGTGAAGCTGCATTTCAAGATATCAAGTCATACCTGACCAAACCTCCAGTGTTGGCTGCCCCTACTAGTAGAAAACCATTCATCATGTACACAAGTGCTGTCGACCATTCTTTAGGCGCTCTACTAGCGCAAGAGAATGATGAAGCAAAAGAAGCTGCTCAATACTACCTCAGCCGCATGTTGGTAGGTGCAGAGCATCGTTACTCTCCAGTCGAAAAAGAATTCCTTGCAGTGATGTTCACCGTACAAAAGCAACGTCACTACCTTCTTTCTAACACAGTCTACCTGATATCGATGATCAACCTCTTGAAGGTCCTAGTCACAAAACCAGGTTCTCTCAATGCTCGACTGGCAAAATGGTCCATCCTTCTATCATAATTTGATATTAGGTATGTACCACAAAAAGCAATCAAAGGCCAAGCTCTAGCAGACTTTCTAGCAGACCACCCATTGCCTAAAGATTCTCCTCTCATAGATGATCTCCCAGACGAACCTATCTACAACGTGGAGACTTCCTCATCAAATGCCTCCTAGGATATGTACTTTGATTGTGCAACCAAGACAAATGAAAAAAGAAAGCTGATCTCGGGAGTTGGCATCCTCTTTGTTAGCCCCGACAAATACGTGATTCCACATGCTTTTTCGCTATTGGAACCATGCTCAAACAATGTAGCTGAATACCAAGCTCTGATCCGAGGATTGGAACTTGCCCTCGAATCCGGCACCACCACACTGGAAGTCTTTAGGGACACTCAACTGATCGTCAACCAGATTAATTAGAAATATGAAGTCAGGAGGCCTGATCTGTTGCCTTACTACAACAAGGTACAATCGCTTTGACAAAAACTTGACATCTATCACATCACCCACATCCTTAGAGGCGAAAACATCCGTGCAGATGCCCTAGCAGGAGTTACCGCATCTATTGCAATCCAGGAAGGGGATAGCATGCAAATTATAGTGTGTGAAAGAAGGATACTTCCTCCTCTTAATACGCACGAGGCAGTTGCTGAATGCCACCAAATGGTCAGAAGTCGGATCTCCATCCTTAGACCTCCAATTGGCGACTGCAGGGATCCGTTCATTGACTACACTATGTTCGAAATCCTATCCGAAGATTCAAAAGAGTGGGTAAGCGTTCAAAGACGAGCCCCAAACTTTCATTTGGATATTCTTTCAAAAATCCTTTACAGAAAACCATTCAACGGAGTACTTCTACGCTGCTTGTCACAACAAGAGGCTGAAGAAACACTAAAAGAAGTTCATGCTAGTCTTTGTGGAGCCCATCAGGCTGGTCCTAAGCTCTACGGTTAGATAAAAAGGTTAGGTTATTGTTGGCCTAACATGGTAGCTGATGCAATGCAATTTGCTAAACGCAGCCAACAATGCCAAGTTCATGGAGATTATGTCCATATACCTCCAGAATGACTGCATCCTACAACGATCTCATGGCCTTTCGAAGCATGGGGTATGGACATCGTAGGTCATATCTCTCCCCCATCAAGTAAAGGTCATTGCTTTATCTTAGCCGCGATGGATTATTTCTCAAAGTGGTCAGAAGCATTTGCGCTCAGTGAAATGAAGACTTCATCGATCCTTCAGTTCTTGCGCACCAACATCATTTGTTGTTTCGGCAAACCTAAAAGATTCGTCCATGATAATGGACCACAGTTTCGGATCACAATTTTTACAAGTTCTGCGACAAATACAAAACCCAAAGTGGTCCCTCAACTCCATATAATCCGGCTGGAAACGGACTAGCATAAGCCTTTAACAAGACACTCTTCAAAATCCTCAAGAAAATGGTCTCAGGTCATAAAAGAGACTGGGGCGACAAACTGTCTGAAGCTTTGTGGGCCTATCGAACCACCGTTCGAGGACCAACCCATAGCACACCATTCTCTTTGGTCTATGGATGCGAAGCTTTTGTACACTTGGAAGTACAAATTCCTTCCCTAATGATGTCTTTGCAAAATGACATGACTCAAGAAAGCAATGTCAAGTTGAGACTCCAAGAGCTGGACAATCTCGATGAGAGACGGATTGAAACTCAACAAAGCTTTGTGCTTTACCAAGCACGCATGGCAGGATCTTTCGACAAGAAGGTCAGGCAACACACTTACAAAAAGGGTGACTTGGTTCTTATAGTAAAAAAGCCAATGGTTTTCGCTCACAAGACCAAAGGCAAATTTGAACCAAAATGGGAGGAACCCTACGTCATCGACAAGGTCTTCTCCAACGGCACATATGCTCTCCTAAACGTAGAGGGTGACAAATGTACGCTGCCCATCAACGACAAGTTCTTGAAGCAGTACTACCCTTGAAGACTTCCTCAACTGGGTTAGAGCGATGCTTGCATGGCCAAAGCCTATTCCCAGGTATTTCCTCGTCAAACCCACCCCTTTTAGAATTTTCATCCTTATGTTGGAATTTCTAAAAACTCAAAACAATGCTTACTTTCATCATTTCATTGTGCAAAAATCAAATAAAAAAATCCAAGTTTAGGAGCCTTTCTTCCTGAATGGACCAAAATTTTCGACCCTTGAACCCAAAATTCATGATTTGAAAACAAAAATTAGGATTCAGAGATTTCCACCCTAGTCCACCCTGCCCTTTACCACCAAAAATTGTTTTAGGCCAAAATTTATGACCCTTGTGTCTTTAAACAAAAAAGAAATGGTTATCCAAAAAACGATGGGGAAGTGACGCTTAGTCGATACTCGCAAAACCCAAAAATCGAAAGGATGCGACCACATTCGATACTTCCAAAATCACAAAGAAACGACATTTCGTCGATACTTGCATAATCATGGAGACGCAACATTTCCGTTGATATCCACAACCCAAATCTCAAAAGTTTGAAAAAACCTCAAATCGTGAAGACGCAACTTTTCAATTGATATCCACAACACAAATTAAAAAAAAAAAAGAGGTTCGAGAAAACCACAAATTTCAAAAATCGTGGGGAAATGACATCAAGTCAGTACCCGCAAAACAAAATTTTTGAAAAGCAAGGAAGCGACGCTTAGTCGATACTTGCGCCCAATCCGCGAGGAGGCGATATTCCGTTGATACTCGCAACCGAATGAGCAAGGAGGCGACATTCCATCGATACTTGCAAGACCATTCAGCAGGGAGGTGACTTTTTTTCAATACTTGCATTCTTGAAAACCAAAACTCGGCTCTCACGCCAAAATCGGATATTAATGCCACAAAAATCGGCTATAAATGCCAAAAAAATAGGCTGTCACGCCAAAATTGGCTATCAATGCTACAAAAATTGGCTATAGATGCCGAAAAAACCTGACTTTCACGCCAACAAATCAAAACCTGGCTATCAATGCCACTAAATCGGCTATCAATGCCACAAAATTCGACTATCAATGCCACAAAAATTTTGGCTCCCATGCCATCGGCTCCCATGCCACAAAAATCTGGCTTCCGCTCCAAAAACAAATTTGGGCTCTCATGCCATGAAACAAATTTTGGCTTTCACGCCACAAACCCAAGTTTGACTTCTACGCCACAAAATCTGGTTTTCATGCCAAAAGCAATCATTTGACAAAAGATTTCCACAAAAAGACAACCTTTTGATCAAATTTTCAAACAAACATTCCCAGTTAACTCTTGCTTATTTTCATCCAAAAGGATTTAAGTGAAAGGAGGGAACACAAAATGGAGTACCAAAAATAAATGTGTATACATGAGGTACCAAAAAAAAAAAGAGAATACAAAAAAAAAAAATTGTATACATGAGGTACCAAAAAAAAAGAAGGGAATAAGAGAGTTTGTTATAAAAAATTCAGGAGCTCAGTCTAACATGGCCCCCAGCCAAAGATTCAACTCCTCAAGAAAACTCCTTGCCTTAGCAGTCAAAGATTCAAAGGCGAGCTCCTTTAAAAATTTTCCATAAAATGCGGCAGAATAATCTAGCCTGTCTTCAACATCGGGAAGCTTCTCCTAAGTAGTTCGCCATCGCACATGTTCTTGAGTCCTTTCTTGGAGAACACGATCGGCGTCTACAACCTAGCAAACCAAGATCCTCTCCCTGGTCTGAGCCTATGCCAAAGCAGCCCATTTCGCTGCAGCTTGCGCCTCTAATTGCTCAAGACATCGCCTGGCCTTAATGACCTTCCTATCGAGGCGTTCAATGTCATGCCTCAGTTCAATGATGGCCAACTCTGTGACGTTCCTCTCACGGACAAACTGCTTTCTACTTTGCTTGGTCTCATCCTTCTCAGACTTGGCTTTGAAGAAGTCATCGTCAAGAAAATCCTAGGTCTTGGACCACTTTTCGCCCAGCGCAATGATCCTGTCAACAATTGCCCTGGCACCTGTGACGTCCAGACCGACCTCTTCGCTATCATCGAGAATCTCCTGCACATGCTTGATCATGCCAAATCCGTCATCTAAGTGACAAAAAAGGAGAGTCTCAATCCAGGAGCTCAAAACACGTGCCAACAACTTTTTCGTAGACCAAAGGGATGGCCCAGATGAAGATTCACCCTGCTCCGTTGGTCGACTGCCCATACCATGCCCCGTTGGAAGAGTAATTAGAAAACTATTTCCATTCGGAGCCACTAGGGGAAGAATCTCAGCACAAGGACTCACCTCTGTCGTGTCAAAACTGGTTGTAGAAACCCCTACCTCCGGATCAACCTCTGGCACCCCTTGCTCTGGTTCTGAAGAAAGTGATGGGATCTCTCCTGTCACTTCACAACCTGCCAATGAAACACAAAAGGTATGAATATGACCCTGTTGAAAAAGTCATTATCATTAGGGTTATTACTACAAAGTACCTTCTTTGACGACCGGTGGAATACTCTCGCCTCCATAAGCTCATCTGAAGCATCGTCATGACTTGCATCCATGGATGGTTAAAAGTCGTTGGAATCCTATGGCAAGCCAGCTGACAATAAAACATGTTAGCAAGCGATAACACAGACAAAAAAAGAAAGAAAAACAAAAGAAGTCATATAAGGTGAAGATTCTAGAACCACTCTGGAGTCCCTAGTTCTTCTTCGGTGCTGCAACTGGGTCCGTCACCACCTCATCGGTCGGAACCTCAGGCATCGCCATGTCATCATCCCCCACTAAGAAAAGAGGCAGCAGATCAAAAAATTTTCATGAAGGAAAAGAAGCAGAAGGGGAAAAGGGAAGAATCATACCTTCACAGATGGTCTCTCTCCCTCGGTTCTTCTTTTCCAGAGGCTCATCGGAATCCCCTGACACCTCCTCATTGATAGTAAGAGAGACTTCCAATTCAGGAGAATCATCACGCCATCCCTTATTCTCCTTTTGCCTCTGTGGTGTTTACTTGAAAAACTTGCCCCACTATCAAAGTTAGGTCTCTCACTTGACCCCGCACTGAATGGTCTGCTCTTACCAGTGGACTCCATGGAAGCTCCCCTCTACTCCACTTGCATCCAAGTGCCGAGCTCAGCTTCCTCCACCTCCAGCTGCTTTAAGGCCTCACCAGTATCTCCCAGACAGCCTCAGGTCGGATGACGTCCTACTCATTGAGGAACCCTATCCTGTGCTTCTCCCTAGAAAGGAAAGCCAGAACTTCCTCACGCCGAACACCCTCCGATCTCACAAGACTATTTCCAGAAGACCGCTTAACATCAAGCTCCTTCTTGGAAAGCCCCTGGCACGTCGATAAGCTCTCCACGAACCACTTTGTGAAGCCGACACTCCGGAAGGTGGGCAACTCAGGATACGAAATCGTGGCAGTAGTGTCCTCAGCACTATAAAAAGCCAATGCATTTTTGCCATATTGAAGACCTCCAAAGCGCTTCACCATACTCGAAGGCGCTCCAACAACGCCTTAAGAGAATCCCAACTACAATGCAAAGCACGAGGGGACATACGGCTGGATGTCAACAAAAAGATGTCTATGGTACACCATTGTGTCAACACGTATGTTGAAAAGCAGCTCACTTGAAAGAAGGCTCGGACCAAACATTGCTGTGAGATGAAGCGAATCTTCTCAAATCTCCGCAAGATCGGAAAAGGGCTCAAAATCGCTGCGAGCTCCAAACTCCAAAACTTGCAAAGCTCCTCAAAAAACCTCGCATGATTGGAAAATGGCTCAACATTGTTGCGAGCTCCAAATCCCAAAACTTGCAAAGATTTCCAGGTATGCACAATCATATCATTCTCCCAATCCAAACTACAAAAATCATGCATAGAATTTTCTTGCCATGCATTAGATGCTAGGAAACCCTTGACAAAAGTTTGACCAATTCCAACCCATCTTGGTCAAAACTAATCAAACTTTGCCCAAGCCAAAGCTCATGTTGGCTTGACATAGAAATCCTAGCCTTTTATTTGATGCATCAAAAAGAAAGGGCAAAAAGAAAATGCATGAACATATTGATTTGCATAAACCTCATTATCATGGTGAAAAAAAAAAGAAAGAAAAAAAACCAGAAAGAAACGTTTCAAAAAAAAGAAGGGAAAGAAAAAAACCAGAAAGATGAAAAAAAAAGAGAAAAAAATGGGACTGGCCCACAGGCCGTGGCCCACTACCACGTGGCCATACGAACAGACAAAAAAAAGAAGAGAAAAAAAAGAGAGAGAAAAGAAACACGTGAAAAAATAAAAAAGAAAAAAAGAATGTGTGAAAAAAAAAAAAGAGCAAAGCACGTGAAAAAAAAGAAAGAAAAATAAAAGAAGTAAAGAAAAAAAAAAGAGAAGAACTTTTTTTATCATCCTACTTCTACATGGAGTTTTCTTGAAAAAGAAGACTTACTTAAAGCCATCGATGAAGAAAAAGAAAAGCTTGAAGAATTTTTAAGGAGAAAGTCTATAGGTCTTGAAGCTCTCTTGAAGATTTTTGCAAAAGAAAGCAATAAAAGCAAGAGATCTAATCTCCCCTTGCTTTTATAGAAGAGAGCAAACCAAAGCAAGGAAACAAAGGAGAAAAGAAAGGAGGTAAGTGCTACAAAGCAACCTTCCCAAAAGAAAGATTCTTTAAGAAATTCTCTCCCAAAAGAGAGGAAACTTGAAAGATTCTCTCCCAAAGAAAGATACCATGAGAAATTCTCTCCCAAAATAAAGGGAACATGAGAGATTCTCTTCAATTAGGGATATTTTAAGATATTCTCTATCCAAAGGAGAAATTTTTATATATTCTCTACAAAATGACACCACATGAGATCTAAGCCATCTTTAAAGCTTAAGGTCCCATGGGTTAGCCCACATGAGACAGGTTTGACCACCTAGGCACTAAAAGAGGCTTTTAGTCAAAGAAAAATCACTCTTACCAAGAGCATACAAAAATGGTGCCTCTTTTGAGTTGACTGGACCATACAAAAAAAAATCCAAGCCTCATGAGTATCCCAAAATCCAAACCATCCAACCTCATGAACCATATTAAGCCAAAATCTTGAAATTGAAATTTCGCAAAAAACCAATTCCTGGTCCCCTAGCTTGCCACATACAGCTTGTTAGGTCAAAAGACCAAAACCAAAAGCCAAACCCTGGTCCCCTAACATGCCACATACAGCTTATTAGGTCATAAGGCCAAAAACCAAAATCCAAATCCTGGCCCCTTAACTTGTCACATACATCTTGTTAGGTCACAAGGTCAAAAACCAAAAAACCCTTTTTGACCTCCTAATGTGCCACATAAAGCCCTTAGGTTCACAAAGTCAAAAAGAGAAACCAAAATCCAAAACCCAAATCCAAATCCCTCATATCATTTTCAAAACTTTACCTTGAGATGGTATGTGATCCCTTTCACTACCATAAAATCCCCCTGGAAACTCAGAAGACTACTCTACCAGAAGAAAATTGCTCAAGACTATTGGTCAAGTCGGAAATTCTCCTTCAAAGTTCTCTTCAAGGCACACCGACGACAAAAGTTATGCAACTCGTCGCTGTACCTCGAGGCGGCATTTGTTGACACAAAAAAAGTCACTTTGCCACTTCAACATCGAAAGTTACATAAAGTCGCATCCTACTACAAACAGGCAATGCCACTACAAGCATCAAATCTTGTCATAATCAAATAGAAAATGCAAGATTATTCAAAATAGCCAAAAGAAGAGTACACATGAAGTTTCAGGCCATTTTGACATCACTTGGCCTAACTTCACTTTTCCAAGCAGCTGAACAGAAGCTCTCAGCGGTGGTGAAGCCAGAGATTCTGATTCACGAAACAGAGTACACAATTGGCCTCAAAATGCCACTAGAAGGCACTACATCAAATTTCAGGTCATTCCGACATGGTTTGACCCAAAAAGAAAACAGCCGCGACAAAGTCAACTCTCCTGCAGGCGACAGTGTCAAAGGCATCAGATCTTCGATCAGAGCCTATGGATGGTCTCAAAATACCTCCAAAAGGCTCCATATCAAGTTTCAGGTCAAACTGACAACATTTGACCCTACATCAACCCTCGAGCAGCAGAATCAAGTCTCTCGGCGGCGAGAACCACCGAGGCCATCACTCCTCAAATAGAGCACATGGGTGACTTCAAAATGCTTCCAAAAGGCATTGATGGACCCGTTTCTTCCTTCCCACTCTCATTCGTCCCCAAGGCTGCCGAAAGGCCGAGTGGAGGGAAAAAGAGAAAGTCGGGTATTAACATTTTTTTATATTGTTATGCGAGATTTTCTATTCTACTTGGAATTTGAAGTGGTGATTCGGTGATTCAGATTTTATACTCATTGCACATATATTTTAGAAAAGACACAAGTTTTTTTTTTTAATGCCGTAAGAGGCGATTTTGCCGTGAAAGGCGATTTTTGTGCCATGAAAGGCGATTTAGCCGTGAAAGGCGATCTACAAATCTTATCAAAAATGAAAGACAAGAATTGTGATTTTTTTTCTCTTTAAAAGAAATACAAAATACAATATAGAAGTGAGAAAATGAATTCTGACCAACCATGAGCTTCTATTTGGGTTTTGAAGCCGTTTGCGTTCCCGTCGCTGCTAGACTTGATTTTGTCATGAGGAAGATACCGCAATTTGATGTATGGTCAACCGATGTCCGATTGTCGTGAAATTTGACAGGGAGCCTATTGAAGTCATTTTGAGATGATTTATTAGGTCCGATTTGGATGTCATGGTCTCGGGAAGCTCCGCCGCCGATAGGCTTGATTTTGTTCCCGAGCATCAAAGTCTAGTCAAATATTGTTGGAATGACTTGAAATTTGACGTGTAGTCCTTTGGAAGCATGTTAAAGCTACCCACGTGCTCTGTTTGATAAGCGATGACCTCGGTGGTTCTCGCCGCCGAGAAGCTTGATTTTGTTGCTCAAGTGTTGATGGAGGGTCAAACGTTGTCGGTTTGACTTGAAATTTGACATGAAGCCTTTTGGAGGTATTTTGAGACCATCTATAGGCTCTGATCGAAGATTTGACGTCTTTGACACTGTCGCCGCTAGGAGCGCCTGTTCAGCTGCTGGAGGAGTGAAGTTGGACCAAATGATGCTGGAATGGCCCGAAACTTCAGGTGTATCTCATTTTGGTTGTTTTGAAGGATTTTGCAATTTTTGTTTGATTTTGACAAGATCTGATATTTGAAGCGGCATTCGCCTATTTGTGGTAGGATGCAACTCCATGTGGCCTTTTGATGTTGAGAATGTGTGAAGAGGCAAAGTGACATTTTTAGTGTCAACAACTGCCCCCTCGAGGTACAGCGACAAGTTGCATAGCTTTCGGAGTCGATGTGCCTCGAAGAGAAGTTTGAAGGAGAACTTTTGGATTTGACCAAGAGTCTTTGAGCATGTTTTCTCTTAATAAGGTAGCCTTTTGAGCTTCCAGGGAAATTTTATGGTAGTGAGAGGGATCACGTTCCATCTCAAGGCAAAGTTTTGAAAATGACATGAGGGATTCGGATTTGGTTTTGGATTTTGGGTTTTCCTTTTGACTTTGTGAACTTAAGGGCTTTATGTGGCGCATCAGGCGGACAAGTGGGTTTTTTGGTTTTTGACCTTGTGACCTAACAAGCTGTATGTGGCAGGTTAGGGGTGAAAGTCCGGGATCCTAACCCTAGAGGGGGGGGGGTGAATAGGGTGATCTACACTTATGACTAATCAAGGCCAATTTTAATTTCTTAACAAGTAACTAGTCACATAAGATGATTTACCAAACAAGATGCGGAAGCTAACAAGAGAAATCACCACAAACATACAACCTCACACAAAGATTTATAGTGGTTCGGCCTCAATGCCTACATCCACTACCGGTTTGTGTTCCAACACCCCACCGGATTTCCACTATTTATGCTTTTCAAAAGGCTAAGCAATAACCTTTACAATGATGTTTTTCTAGGTTAAACAACAACCTATCAATGTGCTTTTCTAGGCTAAACAATAACCTTTACAAGATGCTTTTCAAAGGTTAAGCAATAACCTCTACAATAAAAAGATTTCTTCTCAAAGAAGTGTCTACACAAACACTCAAAGAGATACAATTTAAGCTCAATACATTTGCTTCTTAAATAGGCTGAAATGAAAGTTTAAATCAAGTTACAAACATACACAAACAATTAGCAAAGGTGTGTGCTCAAAGTGTATGAATGTTTACTTCAATCATTTTTTAAAAGGAAGCTCACAAATGAATGCTTGATGCATTTGAAAATTTAAGCACTGAAAATGATGATTGAAGTTATAAACCAATCACAGGAAGAATTCAAACAACTTGGAAAGACATGCTACACAAGTTGTATGAAGTTTTAAAGATTAAAAACACATGTGATTGAGATAAGGATGTTTGCAAAACAAACAAGTATTCCAAGGTGATATTGTGTTTGCAAAACATCTCAACTAAAGCTAGAAATCATACAAATATGAGATTACAAAGATTTAAACATACATGATGTTAAATGGAATGAAAATCAAAGTTAACTTAAAAGATATACCTCTTTAAATCTCAAACATTTGATTTCCAATTTGTCTCTAGCTTTCCTAGCTTATTCCTCTTCTTTAGGCTTCAAAATGGTTCAAAGATTTCATGCCAACAGCCCTAAGAAAGAAGGGAATAGAAAGGACTTTTATACAAAAAGACAGCCCAACGGCTAGTTGGCCCGGTCGACCCCATGAACCTGCGGTCGACCGGGTCCAACGGTCATATTGGCCCAACGACTCTTTACGCGGTCGACCGGCCCCTCTGCGCGGTAGACCGGGTACACAGGATTCTGAGACAAATTTTCAAAAATTTCAGAACTTGTTTTTAATGTACGCGGTCGACCTGGTACATGGTGCAGTCGACTGGGTACACTGGCCAGAGCAGAGTTCCAGCTGAAATTTTAAGAAAGTGATTTATGAAAAGAAGAACTCTTAGCCAATTTGTTTTATGCATACTAAAATGATTCTAGAAAGGAGATATGTATGCAAAACATGAACCTCGATTTCAAACTTAATTTTTCAAAATCATTCTCGAAGAACTTAGGCTTTCGAAAATACATTTTAAGTTCTAAAAACATGCATGATGAAGTCTTTGAAAATCAAAAACATTTTCAAGTCTAGGGTCCAGATTTCAAGGTCCAAACTATGATGAATGTGTGTGTGATCAGTTAACTGAAGATGATAGTGCCTCCATCAAATTAGCAACACAAAAATCCTAACAATCTCCCCCTTTGCAATTTGATGGCAACTAAGATGATCACAGCACTTCTAGGACTTCTGATCTTGAAAAGTCTGGAATGCAGTTTAACCTCGGTTTCTCCCCCTTCGTTAGAGCTTTCTCCTTGCTCTTAAGCTTTTCTGTTAAGCGCTCTGAACTCCTTCATTATACATTAAAACTATTCTCCTTTTATGATCCTTGGACAGATCTCCCCCTTAGTTAGATCTGATCTTCTTTAACTCCCCCTTTGTTGGATCTTCTCTCCCCATTTGTTGGATCTTCTCTCCTCCTTTGTCATCAAATTGCAAAGGAACCTGTATACATGAGAAAAGAAATACCTTTCAGTAGCACCTGTTACCAAATGAAATAGAAAATGAAATGCAGAACAGGTCATCATGTATATTGGTTGTTTATGCTGTGTTTGAATGAAGCTAAGACAAAAGATAATGAAATAGATTCAAAGCATCATAACCATTCACCATAACAGGAATATGACAAGAAGAGAAGAAAAAGTGAAACTGAAGATTCATTGATTTAAATTTGAAGATTAGTACAGTTTCATTTACAAATTACTTGACCAATACAAAAATCAAAATATCATGGTCAGTAATCATAAAGTCAGAGAGTTGGTAAACAAAAATACATCAAGATCAAAATAAAATCTATTACAACTCCCCACAAAAAGAAAAACCCTCCTAAGATCTAAGAAGAATCTGCAGGAGAGGGAGGCATCACATCATCATGCCGCCTGCAGCTACTGGAGATGTTCGAGAGGTATCTCAAAGTCTTCTTCATCATACCAGATACCTCTTGACGAAACTCCTGAAACTCTGCTCGCATGGAAGACACCACTTGTTCAACAGATGTCATACGGTCTTCCAAGCTGCGCTGCTGAGGAGGCTGAGGGGGCTGAGGAGGCTGAGGAGGCTCTTGTGGAGGAGGCCGATGAGGCTCTTGTGGAGGAGGCTGATCAGCTCCTGGATCTGCAACTGCAACCTCTGCAGCCTCTACCTCTGCATCACCTTCTGCTATAGGGTTTACTCGCTGTGGAGGAGGAAGCTTCATCAAGAGAATGTTGGTTTTGTTGAAGACAGTGGTAGTCTCCGGTCTCTCGGAAGCTGGAGGAATCACTCCAAAAGAACTAGCGAGTTGGGTCATCAGGAACTCAAATGGAGCTGCACAGGGCTGAGAGCCTGTGATAACTCTAATGATATGATGCATGATGACAGAAGGGAGGCACATAGGGACACCTGAGATAACGTTGAAAAGGATATTTGCCATGTACGGTGTTACCTCAGTCCTGTTTCCTTTCCTCGGGTAAATGGAATGAGTAAAAATGCTGTGAATGATACAAAGAGGAGGAATCATGGAGGAGGCTTGGAGAAAATTTCTGGCTGACCAAACCTCAGGGTGACCACAGAGAGCAGTGGTGACTGATTCTCTCTCATCAAGGGGCAGAATGTCAGAAATGAACCTTGGTCCATCAGACCTAGGGATGCCCATGATGGAGGAAATAGTGTCTATGGTGACCACTTCTTTACCATGCATGAATCTGATAGTAAAGGAATTTGTAGAGGTGGCACAAACAGATTCATACAGACCATGGACTGAGGATGCAAATGTGTTGCCACTCCAGGTCAGAATGCTACCCCAGCCTATTGCTTCGAGGATAGCAGGCACTTCATAGTCTACAAGATCTTCAACTATGCACAACTTCTCAACAATGATCCCTTTGCTCCGGAAGGATTTAACAACAGAGGATGGAGAATGAATGGGATTGAAACGAATCACAGAAGGAGGAGGAGGAGCTTCTGGAGAAGAAGATGGAGATCTATGTGAAGAGGAAGCTTGTCTAGTTTTGGACTTCTTGCTAGGCCTCCTAAATGTCTGCTTGGTGCGAGCCATAATTGGCCAAGGAGATACCAGAAGAGTGGATGTTCACACAAGACTGAAAGCCAAGACAGATGCCTTAAAAGATTTGAAAAAATTTGGTTCAGGCAATTTGTCAAACAGTTGGAGTGCAGACTATGAAGCTAAGTGTTTTACAATTTACAATTGCCCAAAGGAGTGCACAACAGGCTACAAAAGCTCCACAACAGAGATGGAAGTCACAGCTACAGCCAGAAGCTATAGAAAATAAAAACAAAATGGGATGGGAACCAACAAAAACAGTCCACAGAGCTTGACAGCTGCAGCACCTTGGACGACCTGAATGGATGAGCTGATGAATCTGCCAGAAGGATTTTACACAGCCTGGAGCAATGTGTATCAGCTGAGAGAGAAGGAGAAAGAGAATGAAGGATCAGGAAGAGAGGGAACCAGTAGAGAGACAGTGACAGGGACGACAGAGAGAGAGAGAGATTGAGTCAGCAGAGTGAGAGAACCAGCAGACGAAGGAGATGAAGATAGAGGAAGAAGAAGAAGAGGATAACCCAGAGAAGAAGCAGGAGAGATGGGGAGAAGGGAAAACAAGTCCAGGGGGTCGACCGGCTGAAGGAGGGAAGAAGGGGAAAACTGAATGAAACAGAACAGAAACAAAACAACTTTTTAAGTTGCTGGGCCCGTGTGGCCGGTCGACCGGCCAAGCCACGCGGTCGACCGGGCCAACAGGGCTAGCCTGACAGCAGAACAGAGACAGAGAGAAGAAATGTCCTAAAAATTTCAGAGACGAACTACACTAAATATCCCCCTATCCCAACTATCCTACAAGCTTAAAATGAAGTAGAAAAGAGATTTTATAAAATCAATTCTACAAATTTCCTTTTGAAATACAAAAGACTTGTAAGGCTAAGAAAAGAGTTTTCAAAAACATTTAATTTGATAAATATTGGTTAACTATGAATTCAATCAAATTTAAACATATTTGAAAAACAAATCAATTGATTGGAAAGATGTAACTTTAATAAACTTTTTCAAATCAAATTGATCAACAAAACTTGCACTTAAACATAACATACCTTTTAAATTCAAAATGCATTATCAACAAGTAAACCTAAAATAACTATAACTGAAACCAAAAGAAAATACTAAGAAAAGCACAAAGAACTAGACTTAAGACCACCAACTCATTTGACTAGGAGAAAATGATGGTCCTATCTAATTAAGAGATCTTAGTATTTGTCTAAAGGTCTAACCTTAGGTATCCATCTAAGGTCTTGGACTTTTAGGTCTATGTTGGAAATCCTACCAACTAGAGGAGATGGAAATTTAATTCTTTTAGACTTGTCATCATATCTTTTAGGTTTGACCTCTTTAAATTTAGATTGATGATTTGTCTTAGGAAGTTGGTGTTTCATTTTCTTTTTACTCTTCTCACTTCTTTTAGCTTTTCCTCCCTCTTTTTGTCTTTTGAATTTTAATTTTAATTTTTCAACCTTTTTTAAAAGATCTTTCATTTCCAAAGATAGAGGAGGTAAAGTGAGAAGTTTCTTGTTTATAGATTTATTTTGACTGTTTATGTTTTGTTTAGTCTTGTTAAAATCTATCTTAGGAGACTCTTGATGAAATGTTTTAACTTGTTTGAACTTTCTAGAGTCTTCCTTTGATTTTAATGTCTTACCCTTCATAGATTTAGTTTTTACTTTCTTAGTTTCAAAGATGGGTGGAGACATATGACTTTTTCTTAATTTGCACTCAAATTTGAAATGCCCTTCATTCCCACAATAGTGACATTTTGTTTTGGGCAAGGGAGAATGAGTGCTAGAGAACGAGGACTCACCTTTCACAAAAGTGTTGGTGAATTTCGGGTCATGTGAAATATTCCTATTGTAACCAAGGCCCGTCCTATCTCTTTGAGATTTACCCAATCTAAATAATTTTTCAAATTTCTCTTCACCTTGGGTAAATTTGCACTCATACTTTTGTTTATAGCTTTCAAGTTGAGTGACTTGCTTTTTAAGGGTTGAATTTTCATTTTTAACCATTATGAGTTCATTTTCAAATCCCTTATGTTTGTTTAGTTCTTCATGGGCAAGTTTTAACTCGAGTTTAAGTTTATTAACATTAGATCTAAGTTCCAAGGTTTGCAAATTACTTTGATCATTAGACAAGTTTAATTTGGATTTTAAATAGGTAATGTTTTCATCTTGTCTATTTAAAGAATCTCTTAGATTTAAGTTATCTCTATTATGCTCCTCATAATTTGACTTCATATTATTTAGTTCATCTTGAGCATTAGATAAATCTTTCTTAGAGATACTCAACTTGGATTCTAAATTGTTAAAGTCTTTGTCTTTCCTTTTTAATTGATCTCTTAGTTCTAAGTTTTCCTTATTTAGTTCATCACATCCTATCTTTAATTCATTTAGCTCATTTTG
Organism: Camphora micrantha; assembly: GCA_003546025.1. Classification (NCBI taxonomy): domain Eukaryota; kingdom Viridiplantae; phylum Streptophyta; class Magnoliopsida; order Laurales; family Lauraceae; genus Camphora; species Camphora micrantha. The sequence continues at coordinate 38,452,618 of QPKB01000002.1, forward strand.
AACAATAGATAGGTTATGTAAAGAGATCATGAACTTAGATTCTACACAATTAATTATTTCTTCTTTCTCTCTAAGTTCATCTTTTGAAGAGACTAATTCCTCGTTTAGTCTTTTAGATTCTTCTTCTAATCTTTTATTTTTCTTATCAAGCTTTAAGGACAAGGTATATAGTTCATCATAAGCTTGGTGAATATCATCTTCATTTTCATCATTTTCTTCTTCTTTTAAGTCAAATTGAGATTCATTAATTTGAAGGATTGAACCTCCAATAGATGGAAGAAGGAGGGATCTAGAAGAATCTACACAAGAATCTATACAATCTAAAGTAGTGGAATCCATTCTAATGGTTTTCATGAAAACACAATACTAGGGTTTTGACTCTAGGTTTTTACACCTATTCAAGAGTTCTAAAAACACTTGATCCTAAAATAAAGCACAAGGCTCTGATACCAATTGAAAGTCCGGGATCTGTTGACACAAAAAATGTCACTATGTCCCTTCAACACCAAAAGCTACATGGAGCCACATCCTGCCATAAATAGGAAGGCGCCACTTCAAGCACCAGATCTTGTCAGAATCAAACAAAAACTGCAAGATCCTTCAAAGCAGCCAAAAGAAGGGTACACATGAAGTTTCGGGCCATTTCGACATCATTTGGCCTAACTTCACTCCTCCGACAGCCAGACAGGGGCTCCCGGCAGCGACAGTGTCGAAGACTTCAAAACTTCGATCAGAGCCTATGGATGGTCTCAGAATACCTCCAAAAGGCCCCATGCCAAATTTCAAGTCAAACGGACGACGTTTGACCCATCATCAACTCTCGGGAAGCAAAAACAGGCCTACTGGCAGCGGAGCACCCCGGAATCATGGCATCCAAATTGGAGCTAATGGATCATCTCAAAATGACTCCAATAGGTCCCCTGTCAAGTTTTAGGTCAAACGGACATCGTTTGGCCTAGTTTCAAAGCTCGTCATTTTCCTCGAGGTGAAATCAAGGCGAGCATTTGCGGGACCCCAAAAGGCTTCAAAACTCAAACCAAAACCTATGGTTGGTCCTATCTACTGCTCAAGAAGCTCCACGTCGAATTTCAGGTCATTCCGACATCGTTTGGCCTAGTTTCAATGCTTGACAAAAAAATCGGCAAAACCGCACAACAAAGTCTTCGGCTTTCCAGAAAAATAGGAAACTTTGTGCTCCGATTTGCGTGGCTTCTCGTCGGGTTTTCTTCAAGAGAATCAGGCCAATAAATGAGGGAAATGTCAGGAAAAAATCAGAAGAAAAAAGAATGAAAAAAGATCGAAAAACAGCGAAGAAACGGCAACCGAAAGGAGGCCAAAAAATGGGCCCAAGGCCCATGGTCGCCGGCGACCATGGAAATTCCGGCGACCCAAAAATTCGCCGGAAGACCCTTTTTCGGGTCCTTTTCCGTTTCGAGTTGATTGGCCCCTGTGATTTTTCCAAAATCTGATTTTTCGTGCATGAAATCCGTCGATCTTCGTCAACATCACAGATTCGTCGCCGAAATCATTGGATGATCATTAGATGCCTCGAAATCGCCAACCGGCCGACAAAGAAAGCACACTTTATGCCCGCCCGATCGTGAAATCGACAGGACAGATGTTGCCGGCACGTTGACATTGCATCGCCATCCGACATCAAACAACATGTGGATCCACCGGCGGTCATCGCAAGAAGAATTCCAAAAGACGCGGCGCGGCCCGCGACACTTCGAGCGACTTGGCGACCAATTAATGAGGTTAAATGACCCGCTTTATGACAAGTTAATGCGGTCATTAATTCATTATTTTGGACGGCCCAATCAAAAGCAAGCAAATGGGAGTTACAAGTCAGAGGATTTATGGCATTAAAGCCATGAAACTCCTCCCATGATAGGGATTGAAGGCAATTAAAGCCTCATTATTCTCCATCGGCCAATCAAATTCAAGGAAAAAGGAGTTACAAAACAAGTAATTTAAAAACTTGTAACTCCTCCCATTATGAGCATTAATGCATTCAATGCTCATAAACCCTCCTAAATGGCTACCAAAGGCCTATAAATAGGAGGGCATTCCAAAGGGAAAGGATCCGGATCTAGCTCTCGCTCTCCCCCCGAAGAAGACAAAAAATCCAGAAGCCCTACAACTCTGCTGCAAAGACCACCAAAAGGTGATTCAAGCACCCTTGGGGGCCACCCCCCCAAGGACCTCCCTTCTTCTACCAACATGGCTAAAATGTGGCTTTTCAGCCCGTTTACTTAGCTTTTTATCGGATATAAGACCTTCTCTTGGTCTTTGTCCTTTAAAAATCTGAGGTTAAAAAGCCAAGCCAAGAATCCAAGCATCGTGTTCTCATCTGCATGGACGATGGAGGAGCCCATACATGACTCGCGACCGTCGATCTGAACGTGTCCCCACAATCGAATGAGAAGTCAGATTCCTTTTCTTGATTTCTATTGTACTTTATTTTTCTTTTAGAGACAAAAATCACAATTCTTGTCTTTCATAATGGATAAGACTTGTAAATCGCCTTTTACGGCAAAATCGCTTTTCACGGCAACAAATGAAATCGCCTTTCACGGCATTCAAAAAAAAAACCCTTTTGTCTCTTTTCTTAAAATATGTGTGCAATAGAAACTAGAAAAAGTTTCATTTCCCCTTTCTACTTGTGAAGGTGGATCTTCGGATCACCATTCCTAAAATTCCAAGTAGAAAAGTGAAATTGGCATACCCGTACAAAAAAAAAAGATGTTGATACCCTTTATCTTTTTCTTCTCCTCCCCTCCGCCGTACCCCGAAAGACCCGGGGCGGAGGCAGCGGGAGAGAGGGAAGAAATCGGGTCCATCAACCTGGCATACTCGGTGGGACACGTTCATTTGAGAACATGAACTTAGATTCTTTGGCGCCTTTTTAGTTGGTGGCCAATGTTAAATCTTGCATAAAAAAAACATGAGATGAGATTTTTGTTTTTGTTGGAAATTTCTTTCTTTAAGTCTATTTCCAATCTTTCTCCTTCTCGAAAAAAAAAAATCTTCTCTTGTTCTTTGAATTCAGATCTGAGAAATCTCGATCTCCTCCCTTTTGGACTCAGTGCCCGCAGAAATGTTTGAGCACGTTTTCAGATTGGGAAAGGGACCGTTTGCTCTCTTTGATGAGTTCCAAAAAAAAATCTGATTTCAAACTTGTCAGATTTTCAAAAAAAAAAAATCTTCTCTCTTTTGGATCCAAATTTGAGAAATTTTGGTTTTCTTTTCCTTTCTGACTTAGGGCTCGCAGAAATTGTTTGAGCCCCTGTTCAGACGGGGAACGGACCATTCGCTCTCGCTGGTGAGTTCCAAAAAAAAAAATCTGATTTCAAACTTGTCAGGTTTTCAAAAAAAAAAAAATTCTCTTTCTTTTGGATCCAAATTTGAGAAATTTTGGTTTTCTTTTCCTTTCTGACTTAGGGCTCGCAGAAATTGTTTGAGCCCCTGTTCAGACTGGGAACGGACCATTCGCTCTCTCTGATGAATCCATAAAAAAAAAACAGGGATGCATTTGAGAACACGAAAGTTTTACCGATTGCGTTCTTTGATCGAAGTTGACCTAAGAAAAGCCTTGTCCAGAGTTTGGAGACAGCTAGGCTGTTCTAGGTAAGGGTCCTCCAAACGGGTTCATTAAGTAATCCTACCCTTACCTGGGGGCTGATCTATCAACATTGGTTTCATAAGAACGAATCGTGAGAACTCGATGTATTCTCAAACCCTAAAAAAAAAAAAAAAAAAAAAAAAAAAAATTCGTCGATTTTTGGTTCAAATTTGAGAAATCTTGATCTCTTCCTTTCCAGACTCTGTGCTCGCAGAAATGTTGAGCACGTGTTTGGATTGGAACATCATTTGCTCTCCTTGATGAATCCGATACTGACTTTCAAAAAAAAAATCTTCAAAAAAAAAAAAAAAAAAAAAAAAAAAAAAAAACTTCTGTCACGTTTGGGTTCAAAGTCGAGAAATCTTGACCTCTTCCACCTCGGATTACTGTGCTCGCAGAAATGTTGAGCACGTGTTTGGGTTGGAACGTCATTTGCTCTCTTTGATGAATCTGATCCTGACTTTTCCAAAAAAAAAAAAAAAAAAAAAACTTCCGTCATTGTTGGGTCCAGATTCGAGAAATTCTGGTTATTTCCCTTTCGGACTCTGTGCTCGCAGAAATGTTGAGCACGTTTTCGGATCGGAGTGCCATTTGCTCTCTTTTATGAACCCAACCTTGACCTTTCAAAAAATCCCATCTCGTGTCCATTTCAAGGATGCGATTTACAACATCTGTGCCTAGCGGTGCTAGTACGCCCTCTTGGGTCTACTGTATTCGCGACCGACACATTTGTACTCCCAACCTTATATCATTTTACCTCGAGTGAGCCTCGCTCCTCGGTAATCTGAATTAAGGTTCACAATTGCTTCTAGCAGTCACTGGAATGCTCACTCTGAGCCTTTCATACTCGCGTTTAGAACAATTGTATACTCTATGGCTTTTTGCCTTCTTCATCTTGCTTGGGCCGGGCCTTGTCCCCTCGAGCAAATTGAAAAGAAAAAACCATAGTTTATTTCCATTTATGATCACCACATTCTTGTGATTACTAATGGATCCGGTCTTGTTTCAGAAAGGTTTTTCAAAACTAACATGGCAGCTTCGCTGACAATCACCTTCGACGAGAACAAGTACCAGCTGATGCTTCAAGAGAAGCAAAACAAATGCGCTCCTAAGCGCCTCGCCAGCGGCCGAAGTGTCACTTCCTTCGGTAACACACAGGACACCGGGTCGACCTCCTCTCCCCGGTCCATCGTCTTCGGGTCGCTGGGACCTTTCCCACTTCCCGCAGAAGAAACAACCCCTGCCAAGAAGCAGAAAACCGCCCCTCGGCGCGTCACTACCGTGACACCAAGGGCAACCGCCAAGAAGACTGAAGCCCGCGACAACCTCGCGAAACCTCAGCTTGCAAGAAACCAGGTCTACCTCAAGACTTGGTCTCCAAGACCTTCTCCAAAACAAAGAAGGTCCCAAAGATCTGCAAGGCCAGCATACCTGGCCCCGCTCAAGGAGAACCGGTTCTACCCTCTCTCGTACACGAAAGAGGAGAAACCAGCCCTCCACCAAACAAAATCCACCCAGCACGAGCCGGCTTATTCCTATAAGCCCAAGATCAAGTCGTGCATCATCAGGCCACAGCGAGAATCTGTCAAGGCCTGTATTCCTGCAACTCGGCCCTTCATCTCAACAGGGGCCGAGCTCGCCAAATTTAAAGCTTCGCTGCGACAGGCTAAGGACCGCATCCAGATCCTGTCCTTGCCAAATTATAAAAAAGACAAGCTCGGCTGCTGCGCGCGAGGGACCACCTCCTTCGTGGCTAGAGCACAGCCCGAGCTAACTGAAGCTCAAATCGCTCGTCGTATGCGTCGCCGCGCGGCGTATCGGCAAAAGAGACTAGAGAAGCAAAGAGCCCAGCACTCCACGCTCCAGGTCTCTCAAAAATGGGTCGAAAAAGAAGCACCCAACCAAGTTGCTACTGTCCATATGGTTGGCAAAACCAAAAGGCGCCAGAAGTCAGCAACAAAAATCCATGTCAAGCGACCGGTGACTCGCAGCGTCTCCCGGGCGCGAAGACATAGAGAAGATTCTCCCACTCCTTCAAGTCAAGGACACCGGAGCAATCACTCTTCGAGCTCTTCATCCAAAAGAATGAGCTCCAGCTCAGTCACCAAGACGATATCCTCATTCGACTCTCGAAAGATGAACGTCTTAGTCACAAATGCTGAGCAACCTCCGCCGCAAGATGACGTAGCCGCACGCATCCAGCAGCTGGAGCAAGGACAGCAGAGGATAGAAGCTCTCATGGAGAACTTACTTCTTACCCTCCAACGTCCACCGAATAATGAAGCTCCTCCAATCACCACGAAGAGGAGGTAAATGAGTCACGCGCCCTTACCAAGAAGGACGTTGACGATATCCTCGCCAAAGCAAAGGAAGAGGATTCACTAAAGGAACACGGAATCAAGCCACCATATCCCTTATGGATGGACTCGGTACCGTTTCCTACCAAATTCAAACAGCCCACTCTCCAAACATATACGGGGAAGGGCTCGGCCAGACAACATGTCATCCATTTCAAGATCCTGACAGGAGCCATCGCGGATCAAGACGCCCTCAAGATCCGTCTCTTCGCAAGTACCCTAAAAGGTACGGCCTTTGATTGGTACTCCACTCTTCAGGAGGACTCTATCCAAAACTGGGCCATGATGGAGACACGCTTCCTAACTCACTTCAGAGGTGAGGATCATCCTGTGACTATGGCTCAACTCTGCAGCCTAAAACAGGGAGAGAATGAGTCGACATACGACTACATTCACAAATGGAAGGCAATGGCGTACAAATGTTCAGACGTACTGCCACAAGCGTCGCTGGTCGACATCTGCCGTAACAACATGAGAGCAAAAATACGCTCCATGATTATCGGCAACAAGTCAAAGAATCTGGGAGAACTCCTAGAAGCATCAATGGAGGCTGAAACGGTGATCAAAGACCTCAGCAGTCAGAAATCATCAAAGAAGGAGCCGACCGCTATTGCAACCTCGAAGCAAAAGAAAAAGGAGGTTCTCAATGTGCAAACCAAGTCAGCTCCGCAGCCACCAAAGAAAGCTGAAAACAAAGGTGCAGGTAAGAGACCTGAACTCTCTGATGCCTTCAAAGAACGAGTAGAAAAGAAATACCCGTTCGATGAAGATGTCGAAGAAATCTTCGAGGCTCTCCTGGCAAACGGGAAGCTCACCCTGCCTGAACCCAAAAGACCAGGAGATGTTGGCAAAACCAACGATCCCCGGTACTGTCCATACCACCAGATGATCTCGCATCCTCTCAACCAATGCTTCGTTGTGAGAGAAAAGATCAACGAGATGTGGAAAAACGGAGTCATCACCTTTGACAAAAACTATGGGTCTGCCTCCGTCAACATGGTGTCATATGGACAAACACAAAAGTCACCAAAGAAGAAGGTCACTACTTCCTTCAAGGTGATAAAAATGGCTCAAACATCCCAAGAGCTAGTCCCGTGCCCAACACCAGATGGACAGCCCATATGGGTACATCCCGATCTCCTGGAAGATGAAAACTGGGAGATCGTCAAAACAAAGCCGACCGCTCGACAGCGAAGGCAAGCCAGGAGACAACTCCGTAAGCTTAAACAGCAGGAGAAAGCTCAGCCAAAACAAGAAGTTCCTGAAAAGGCAGAGACTTCCCCTACCCCTTCACTGGGGGCAGCAGAAAAGTCTCCTTCCGAGACTTCAAGGCCGGCAAGGAAATTCACCCTTCGTGACTTCATGCCATCACTGCTAAAGACTGAAGACATGCAGGGGGCATCATACTCTTGCAATTCAGTAGTTGGATTCCCCATGGATGGGTACGAGTCCAGTGACACCGCCAGTGACACCGATGAATGGGAGGAATCCCTCGAAACAGGAGAATACCTCTCCGACGAGGAATGGATCCCCGAATCCCATCTCATGCCGGTGATCTGGTATAACCCTTTACAACCACAGGGATCTTGGTCTGATGATGAAGGAGACCAAGAGGTTGTTCAGGAAAATGCTGTTGACACAGCACCTGCTAATGCTCCGGTAGAACCCGATCAGGAGGAATTACAAGGAGTAGATGAAGAAGAAGATCTGGCCCCTATGCCTGATCTCGAAGAATATGCAAGGATCTTGCAGCGTCTTGCCATAGAGCGAGGACAAGATCACATCAATCAGCTTCATCGCAATCCAGAACCGGTGAACCCGGAAAATCTACAGGGGTCCCCTCCAGTAACTCCTGAAAATGAAGAGAACTGCTGGGTGGATGATCCCCTTACATCAGAGGATGAATCTGACTCCCAACAATCCGTTCCGGAGACGTTTCCTATTGCTTGCAATGCGATAGTTCGAGACGACAGCGCCTTTGGAGCTTCATCTGCTGAGGCCACAAACTCCCATACTACATCAGGTAGTATATCCTCTGATATTACTACCTCGGAAATGGCATCTTCTCAACCTTCGTCTTCCGGGACTGTCACATCAGAGTACAGACCTCTTCTGGCTGACCACCTTGAAGACGTCTCTACCGATGAAGTCTACCCAGTTAACTGGTCCCAGATGCCCAACCTCATGGGTGATGTCTGGACCAATGAAATTGTAAACAAAGAAGACAAATTGCTGGACGCTGTTCAGGACTTGTTCCCGGAAAATGCCCCATGCAATGCAATCACTGAGGATGGTAATGTTGGCACGGAAGCATCTTCAGCAAACGAAAAGGATCAGCCCCTCAATCCCGAGGGTGGACTTCCGAATGAAGAACCGTCTCCAGAAGCTCTCGAAGTTGGTAAAGGTACCCGCTCTGGCCGGGATTACCACAAAAACTACAATCTAACTTCTTCTTCTTATGTAAATCCTTTGGGACAGAATGTAAGCGCCCCAAGTGGCAACATTAATGAAAATGCAGGCCCTAAGGAGGCTTTCAAGTATGACTTGATTGAGCACTTTAGACACATACCTGCACGCCTGCACATCCTAGACTTATTACGAATGTCTCCCCAAACTCGTGATAGTCTCATTTCAGAACTGCAAAGACTGAATGTGGATGTCGACAAGCATGCCCCACAAGTCCTACAAATTGAAATGGACTATAGGGTTAAGAAATCAAATACCTCCTCAAAAGGAGAAAAGAAGAAGACTGAGGGATCTTGCAATGATTGCCTCAGTGCAAAAAGCAGCAAGTGCAACTATCGCCTTCACTAAGGAAGACCTCCTATTAGGCGAAACAAAGCACAACCGGCCCTTATACTTTACAGGGTACATCAAAGAGATGCCGATACACAGAGTACAGATTGATCCGGGTTCTGCCCTCAACCTCATCTCTACTTCGGCACTCGAAGAGCTGGGCATCCCGCCTAGCAAGCTGAGTCATACATCCGTGTCTATCTTTGGATACGATGGAAGCGCTCAGAGGCCTATCGGCAAGATTAGGTTCAAGTTGCAAATCGGTGATCTTATCTCTGAAGTCACTGTATATGCAATAAAGACCCCCTCATGCTACAACATCCTTCTCGGACGCCCCTGGATACACGAGAGTGGTGTTGTTCCTTCAACTCTTCATCAGTGCATCAAGTTTGTTGGCGACGACGGCTTGGTACATCGCGTATTTGCGGACAAAAAGCCTTTCAAAGGCAAAGAAGTCCATTTCGCAGACTCGCAGATGTACAAAGATGAAAACGAAGAAAAGGAGAAAGAAATAGCATCCTTTGCCGAAAGTCTCCAGAAAGATAAAGGCAAGGCTCCTCGGCAATCACCGGAAGAAAATCAACCATCCGGCAAAACCGAGGAGATCAACCAATCTCCTTTTGTTGTCTCCCTCAAGTCTTCAAAGCCGCTAGTGATAACTACCAAGGCAAAGAAGACCAAACAAAAGCCTGGGGGCAAGTTCGTCATCTCCTTTGTGTCTATTATGCAAGACACAGATTCGGATTCAGAGACAGAAGACGACACGTCGTCAAGCCAAGCTGATACTCAGCAAGCTCAACCTGCTCTCACTCCATTGGAGACACCTGCTGGCATAGGCGATCCAGCATCAGCTTCCTTCGTTGTTCCGACAACCTCACCAGAGGAAAAGCCGATCTTTTTCCACAGGTCGACGGCTTCTTCATCAAACTCTTCGCTTGAGCCTTTCCAAAACGAAGGTATGCCACAACTATCCTTGTATAGTCCAATGGCGCAAGCTATCATGAAGAAAATGGGCTATGACGCTCGAAATCCAAGTGGCTTGGGAGGTGGCCACGGTATCCTCGTACCATTGGAGCCCACCCTGACAAAAGGCCAGCAGGAGGATTGGAAACTCTATCGTCATATAGAAAAGTCTTCATACAGACTGGGCTACGACCCTGATGCTCCCATGAGACAGTTGACCCAAAGGCTACAAAGTCGTCTGGTCGACGAAGCCTCAACATCTCGTGTCTGTGAAGATATTGATCTCCCTGGATATCTCTTTGAAGAGTTACCCATCAAGGATCCAGGAAGCCCCTCCAATTGGTACGATTTCTCTGATGATGAAGAGAAATTGTCCCATGATACAGATGCACAGTCTTCTGGTCCAGAAGAACCATCATCTCCAAAAGAAGTGTCGTACTTCGATCCAGTTTCAACAGGTGATTGGGACCATCTCATAGCGAGTTTTGAGAAGAGTGCCGATCAAGAAGACCCATGGTCAGAAGCACAGCCTTGGTCTGAGAATACCTTTGAAACTCCGGAAGGTCTTGTTGAGTTGGAAGCCTCCGAAAATATTGAGGAGGAACCACCTTCAAGTCTTCCAACAGAAGATTCTGTTCAAAAGATAGACTTGGGAACGCCAGATAGCCCACGTCCTGTATTCATAAGCAAGAATATAAAGGATGATGAGTTACCCGAGTATATCGCTTTTCTTCATGAGTTTGTTGATTGTTTTGCATGGTCTTACGCTGAAATGCCTGGTTTAGACCCCAAAATAGCAGTTCACAAACTCAATCTACAAAAAGATATCAAGCCTGTCAAACAAGGCCAAAGAAGATTTCGTCCTGACATAATGGACAAAATTGAACAAGAAGTTCAGAAACTCAAAAACGTTGGCTTCATCCGCGAGGAACAGCATCCTGAATGGTTGGCCAACATCGTCCCAGTGACAAAGAAAAATGGGCAGATCAGGGTCTGTATTGATTATAGAGACCTGAACAATGCATGTCCTAAAGATGAATTTCCGCTCCCCATACCGGAGGTGATGATCGACAACACCTGTGGATTCGAGCGGATGACATTCATGGATGGTTTCTCTGGGTACAATCAGATAAAAATGCATCCTGAAGATGAAAGACATACATCATCATTTCGGACCCCATTTGGCGTGTATTGTTACACTGTAATGCCATTTGGTCTGAAAAATGCTGGTGCGACATATCAAAGGGCTATGATGAAGATATTCCAAGATATGCAGCATAAGACGGTCGAATGCTACGTTGATGACCTCGCCGTCAAAAGCAAAAAGAAAGAAGACCATCTCAAAGATCTTCGAGAAGTCTTCCTCCGACTACGCAGGCACAAACTGCGAATGAATCCCCTAAAATGCTTCTTCGGTGTATCATCGGGTAAGTTCCTCGGATTCGTAGTTCGGAAAGCGGGAATAGAGCTTGACCCTATCAAAGTCAAGGCTATCCTAGAAATGCCATCCCCAAAAACCCTGAGACAGTTAAAAGGGCTTCAAGGAAGATTGGCATACATTCGACGGTTCATCTCCAACCTGTCAGGGAAATGCCGTCCATTCTCCCGCCTAATGAAAAAGGGCGTGGACTTTGTCTGGGATGCTGAATGCGAAACTGCGTTCCAAGACATCAAGTCATACCTGACCAAACCTCCAGTACTGGCTGCCCCCACAACTGGAAAACCATTTATCTTGTACACAAGAGCCCTCAACCACTCTTTTGGAGCTCTACTTGCACAAGGAAATCACGAGGGAAAAGAAGCTGCTCTATACTATCTCAGCCACATGCTGGTAGGTGCAGAGCATCGCTACTCTCCAGTCGAAAAAGAATGTCTTGCAGTGATGTTTGCTGTACAAAAGCTACGTCACTATCTGCTGTCCAACACAGTATACCTGATCTCGAGGATCAATCTCCTGAAGGTCCTTGTCACAAAAGCAGGTTCCCTCAATGCCCGACTGGCAAAATGGTCTATCCTCCTGTCACAATTTGATATTAGGTATGTACCACAAAAGGCAATCAAAGGTCAAGCTCTGGCAGACTTTCTTGCAGAGCATCCGTTGCCTGAAGACTCTCCACTCAGGGATGATCTCCCAGACGAGTCAGTCTACAACGTGGAGGCTTCCTTATCAAATGCTTCCTGGGATATGTACTTCGACGGTGCAACCAGGACAAGTGAAAAAGGAAATCAAATTTCAGGGATTGGCATCCTCTTTGTTAGTCCCGACAAATACATGATTCCACACGCCTTCTCGCTACTGGAACCATGTTCAAACAATGCAGCTGAGTACCAAGCCCTGATTGTAGGATTGGAACTCGCCCTCGAATCCGGCATCACAGTGCTAGAAGCCTTCGGGGATTCTCAACTGATCGTCAACCAGATGAATCAGAAATTTGAAATCAGGAAGCCTGATCTGTTGCCTTACTACAACAAGGCGCAATCACTTCAGCAAAAATTTGACATCTGTCATATCACCCACATTCGTAGAGGCGAAAACATCCGTGCAGATGCCCTAGCTGGACTCGCCGCCTCTATGGCGGTCCAAGAAGGAGAACACATGCAAGTTACAGTGTGTGAGAGAAGGATTCTCCCTCCCCTCAATACACACCAAGCAGTTGCTGAGTGCCACCAACTGGTTGGAAGTCGGATCTCCATCCTCAGACCTCCGATCGGCGACTGGAGGGATCCGTTCATTGATTATATTATGTTCGGAATCCTGCCTGAAGATCCAAAAGAACGGGTAAGTGTTCAAAGACGAACCCAAACTTTCATCTGGACATTCCTTCAAAGATGCTCTACAGAAAATCCTACAATGGAGTACTTCTACGCTGCTTATCACAACAAGAAGCTGAAGAAACTCTCAAAGAGGTGCATGCTGGTCTTTGTGGAGCTCATCAGGCTGATCCAAAGCTCTACGATCAGATAAAAATGTTAGGTTATTATTGGCCTACCATAGTAGCTGACGCAATGCAATTTGCTAAACGCTGCCGACAATGCCAAGTTCAGGGAGACTATGTCCACATGCCTCCAGAATGGCTACATCCTACAGCAATTTCATGGCCTTTCGAAGCCTGGGGTATGGACATCATAGGTCCTGTCTCCCCTCCGTCAAGCAAAGGTCATCGCTTCATCTTCGCCGCTACGGATTATTTCTCCAAGTGGTCAGAAGCTTTTGCGCTCAATGACATGAAGACCTCATCAGTCCTTCAGTTCTTACGCACCAACATCATTTGTCGCTTCGGCATACTTAAAAGATTCGTCCATGATAACGGACCACAATTCCGTGATCACAGATTCTACAGGTTCTGCGACAAATACAAAATCCAAAGTTGTCCTTCAACTCCGTACAATCCGGCGGCGAATGGACTGGCAGAGGCCTTCAACAAGACACTCTGCAAAATTCTCAAGAAAATGGTCTCTAGCCACAAAAGGGACTGGGGCGACAAACTATCCGAAGCTTTGTGGGCCTACCGAACCACCGTTCGAGGACCGACCCATAGCACGCCATTCTCCTTGGTCTATGGATGCGAAGCTGTTGTCCCTTTAGAGGTACAAATTCCTTCCTTAAGGGTATCTCTACAAAATGACATGACGCAAGAAAGCAATGTCAAATTAAGACTCCAAGAGCTGGACAATCTCGATGAGAGACGGCTCGAGGCACTCCAAAGGATTGAGCTCTACCAAGCACGCATGGCTGGATCTTTCGACAAAAAGGTCAGGCAACGCGCCCACAAAAAGGGTGACTTGGTTCTTGCGGTGAAAAGGCCGATGGTTTTCGCTCACAAATCCAAAGGCAAATTTGAACCAAAATGGGAAGGACCCTTCGTCATCGACCAATTCTTCTCCAATGGCGCATACGCACTTCTAAACATGGAAGGTGATAGATGTATGCTGCCCATCAACGGCAAGTTCTTGAAGTGGTACTACCCTTGAAGACTTCCTCCACTGGGTCAGAGCGACGCCTGCAAGGCCAAAGCCTATTTCCAGGTACTTGCTCGTCAAACCCACTCCTTTTGGAATTTTCACCTTTATGTTGAACTTCCAAAACAATGCTTACTTTCATCGTTTCATTGTTCAAAAGAAAATCAAAATCCAAAAATCTAAGTTTAGGAGCCTCTTCCCAAACTTAACCAAAATTTTCGATCCTTGAAACCCAAAATTCTAGGTTTGAAACAAAAATCAGGACTTAGGAATTTCCACCCTAGTCCGCCTTACCTTTTACCGCCAAAAATGGTTTTAGGTCAAAATTTACGACCATCGTGTCTAAAAACAAAAATCGGGAAAGCGATGTCAAGTCGATACTCGCAAAAACCCATTGGAAGGATGCGAACCCCATTCGATACTTCCAAAACCTCAAAACCGCAAGGAAGCAACACCTCGTTGATACTTGTAAAATTTCAAAAATCGTGGAGACGCAACATTCCAGTTGATATCCACAACCCAAATTTCAAAAGAAAAACAAAGGTTCGAAAAAACCTCAAATTTCAAAAATCATGGAGACGCAACATTCCAGTTGATATCCACAACCCAAATTTCAAAAGAAAAACAAAGGTTCGAAAAAACCTCAAATTTCAAAAATCGTGGGGAGGCGACCTTCCATCGATACCCGCAAAACAAAATTTTTGAAGAAAAAGCAGGGAAGCGACGCTTAGTCGATACTTGCACCCAACTTCGCGAGGAAGCGACATTCCATCGATACTCGCAACCGAATGAGCAAGGAGGCGACATTCCATCGATACTTGCAATACCATTCAGCAGGGAGGCGACTCTTAGTCGATACTTGCATTTTTGAAAACAAAAAACCTGGCTTTTACGCCAAAAACTCGGCTTTTACGCCAAAAAACTCGGCTTTTACGCCAAAAAACTCGGCTTCCACGCCAAAAATCGGCTTTCACGCCAAAAATCAAAACAAAATTTGGCGCTCATGCCAACAAAACAAAACTTGGTTTTCAAAAAATCCGGCTTTTACGCCAAAAAATCGGCTCTCATGCCAAAATCTGGCTTTTATGCCAAAAACAAAAAAATCGGCTCTCATGCCAAAATCCGGCTTTTACGCCAAAAACAAAAAATCGGCTCTCATGCCAAAAATCGGCTTTCATGCCACCAAAATTTGGCTTTCATGCCACCAAAATCGGCTTTCATGCCACCTCAAAATTTTCGGCTTTCATGCCACCAAAATTTGGCTTTCATGCCACCAAAATCGGCTTTCATGCCACCTCAAAATTTTCGGCTTTCAAGCCATCAAAAAACCAGGCTTTCACGCCACCAAAATCGGCTCTCATGCCACCTCAAAATTTTCGGCTTTCAAGCCATCAAAAAACCAGGCTTTGTACCACAAAATCTGGCTTTCATGCCAAAACAACACTTTTGACAAAAGATTTTCACAAAATGATAACCTTTTGATCAAGATTTTCAAACAGACATTCCCATTCAACTTTTGCTTATTTTCAACAAAAAGAATTTAAGTAGAACAAGGGGATACAAAAAATAGAGTGCCAAAATGTTTATACATGGAGGTACCAAAAAAAAATGAAAGAAGAAAGTTTGTCAAAAGCTCAGTCCATCATAGTCTTCAACCAAAGACTAAGGTCCTCGAGCAGACTCTTGGCCTCAACCTCCAAAGCTTCCAGGCCACGCTTCTTCAAGATGCTGCCATAAAATGCGGCAGAAAACCGCGATCCATCTTCAGCACGAGGGAATTCCTCCCAAAGAAGTTGCCATCGCTCATGCTCCTGAGTTTTCCTTCGGAGATTCCCGTCAACCTCTTCCCACGCCTGTTGAACGGCCGCATTGGAAGATCTGGTAGATCGGCGACGTGCATCAGTAACAAGGCCCTTACCCTTGTTCGTTCTGGAGGAACCACTTGCAAAAGTCAGAAAGGAAGAAATCAAACACCAAATGACAGAATTTTGGTATAAAAAAAATCCTAGCGAAATTTTGGCATGGTTCCGGGGCAATTTCGAAGAAAAGGGAGGCACCCCGAAAAAAAAAAAAAAAAGAAAGGAAGCTTGAAGATGAGCTCAACATTGCTGCGAGCTCATAATCAATGAAGGATTCTCGAAGAAGACTCGAATTCAAACATTGCTGCGAGATCAAGCCTTTCTTCTCAAATCTTCGAAAGATCAGAAAAGAGCTCAACATTGCTGCGAGCTCAAAATTCCAAAACTTGCAAAGCTCCTCGAAATTCTGCGAGACTGGAGAAGTGGGCTCAACATTGCTGCAAGCTCCAAAAATCGCAAGACTTGCAAGAAAATTCGAGGTATGCATCATCATGCTCCCAATTCCATTTACCAAAAAATCATGCACAAAACCATCATGCATTAGATGCTAGGAAAACTTTGACAAAAGTTTGACCAATTCCAGCCCAATTTGGTCAAAACCAATCAAACTTTGTCTAAGTCAAAATCCATGTTGACTTGACCTAGAAATTATAGCCTTTTATCTTAATGCATTTTAAAAAAAAAAAAAAGAAGAAAGAATGCATGATCATCTTGAATTGCATAAACCTCATATCATGGTGAGCAAAAAAAAAAAAAAAAAAAAAAAAAAAAAAAAAAACCTCTTCAAAAAAAAACAGAGAGAGAGAAAAAGGGGCTGGCCCATGGGACGTGGCCCACAGGCCACGTGGCGCTGTACGGCCAGATCCGTACGGACCTGTCCGTACAACACACACAAAAAAAAAAAAAAGAAGAGCAAAAAAAAAAAAAAGGGGAAAGAAATAAAAAAAAAAGAAAAAAAAACGTGTGCAAAAAAAAAAAAAAAGAGGAAAGAGAAAACACGTGAAAAAAAAAAGAGAAAAAAAAAAAGAAAAGAAAAAGAAAGAAAAAAAAAAAAAAGAGAAAAGGAAACTTTCCTACATCTACATGGGGTTTTTTCTTGGAAAAAGAAGACCTACTTGAAGCCATGGAGAAGAAGAAGAAGAAACTTGAAGATCCTTGAGAAATTCTTTATCTTGGAGCACTCTTGAAGGTTTTTGCAAAGAGAAAGCAATAAGAGGAAGAAAACCCATCTCCATTGCTTTTATAGAAAAGGCAAACCAAAAGAGGAAAGGAGGAGAAAAGCAAGGAGGTAAGTGCTAAAAATTAGCAAACTTCCTAAAAGAAAGGGAGATTTGAGATATTCTCTCCTAAAGAGGAAATTCTTGAGAAATTCTCTCCAAAAAGAAAGGGGATTTGAGAAACTTTCTCCCAAAGAGAGATACTTTGAGAAAAGCTCTCCCAAAATCAAGGAAACTTGAGAGATTCTCTCCAAGTAAGGATATTTTTAGATATTCTCTACACAAAAGGGATATTTTTAGATATTCTTTACAAAATGACACCACATGAGATCTAAGCCATTTTTAAAAGCTTAAGGTCCCATGGGTTAGCCCATATGAGCCAGGTTTGACCACCTAGGCACTAAAAGTGGCTTTTAGTCAAAATTTCTCTTACCAAGAGCATACAAAAATGGTTCCATGCCTCTCTTGAGTTGATTGGACCATACAAAAAATTCCGAGCTTCATAAGCTTCCAAAAGAAACCCAACCATCAAACCCCATGCACCAAATCAAGCCACAATCTTGAAATTGACATTCCACAAAAAAAAAAACCACTCCAATGGACCCAAAATTGTCCCAAAGAGTGACCAAAAAACCAAACCATGGTCCCCTAACTTGCCACATACAACTTGTTAGGTCACAAGGCCGAAACCAAAAAAACCAAAATCCCGACCCCCTAACTCGCCACATACAGCCTGTTAGGTCACAAGGTCAAAAAACCAAAAACCTTCTTAACCGCCTAAAGTGCCACATAAAGCCTTTAGGTTCACAAGGTTAAAAGGGAAAACCCAAAACCAAAAACCCATATCCAAATGTCATTTCAAATCCTTGCCTTGGGACGGTACATGACCCCTCTCATTACCGTGAAATCCCTTGGAAGCTCAAAAAGCAACTCCATCAAAAGAAAAATGCTCAAGACTCTTGGTAAAGCAAGAAGATCTCCTTCAAATTCTCTTCGAGGCACACCGACTGCTAGAGCTGCCCACCTCGTCGCTGTACCTCGAGGGGGCATTTGTTGACACCAAAAATGTCACTATGTCCCTTCAACACCAAAAGCTACATGGAGCCACATCCTGCCATAAATAGGAAGGCGCCACTTCAAGCACCAGATCTTGTCAGAATCAAACAAAAACTGCAAGATCCTTCAAAGCAGCCAAAAGAAGGGTACACATGAAGTTTCGGGCCATTTCGACATCATTTGGCCTAACTTCACTCCTCCGACAGCCAGACAGGGGCTCCCGGCAGCGACAGTGTCGAAGACTTCAAAACTTCGATCAGAGCCTACGGATGGTCTCAGAATACCTCCAAAAGGCCCCATGCCAAATTTCAAGTCAAACGGACGACGTTTGACCCATCATCAACTCTCGGGAAGCAAAAGCAGGCCTACCGGCAGCGGAGCACCCCGGAATCATGGCATCCAAATTGGAGCTAATGGATCATCTCAAAATGACTCCAATAGGTCCCCTGTCAAGTTTTAGGTCAAACGGACATCGTTTGGCCTAGTTTCAAAGCTCGTCATTTTCCTCGAGGTGAAATCAAGGCGAGCATTTGCGGGACCCCAAAAGGCTTCAAAACTTAAACCAAAGCCTATGGTTGGTCCTATCTACTGCTCAAGAAGCTCCACGTCGAATTTCAGGTCATTCCGACATCGTTTGGCCTAGTTTCAATGCTTGACAAAAAATCGGCAAAACCGCACAACAAAGTCTTCGGCTTTCCAGAAAAATAGGAAACTTTGTGCTCCGATTTGCGTGGCTTCTCGTCGGGTTTTCTTCAAGAGAATCAGGCCAATAAATGAGGGGAAATGTCAGGAAAAAATTAGAAGAAAAAAAAATGAAAAAAGATCGAAAAACGGCGAAGAAACGGCGACCGAAAGGCCGCCAAAAAATGGGCCCAAGGCCCATGGTCGCCGGCGACCATGGAAATTCCGGCGACCCAAAAATTCGCCGGAAGACCTTTTTTCGGGTCCTTTTCGCGTTTCGAGTTGATTGGCCCCTGTGATTTTTCCAAAATCTGATTTTTCGTGCATGAAATCCGTCGATCTTCGTCAACATCACGGATTCGCCGCCGAAATCATTGGATGATCATTAGATGCCTCGAAATCGCCAACCGGCCGACAAAGAAAGCACACTTTCTTCCCTCCCGATCGTGAAATCGACAGGACAGATGTTGCCGGCACGTTGACATTGCATCGCCATCCGACATCAAACAACATGTGGATCCACCGGCGGTCATCGCAAGAAGAATTCCAAAAGACGCGGCGCGGCCCGCGACTCTTCGAGCGACTTGGCGACCAATTAATGAGGTTAAATGACCCGCTTTATGACAAGTTAATGCGGTCATTAATTCATTATTTTGGACGGCCCAATCAAAAGCAAGCAAATGGGAGTTACAAGTCAGAGGATTTATGGCATTAAAGCCATGAAACTCCTCCCATGATGGGGATTGAAGGCAATTAAAGCCTCATTATTCTCCATCGGCCAATCAAATTCAAGGAAAAAGGAGTTACAAAACAAGTAATTTAAAAACTTGTAACTCCTCCCATTATGAGCATTAATGCATTCAATGCTCATAAACCCTCCTAAATGGCTACCAAAGGCCTATAAATAGGAGGGCATTCCAAAGGGAAAGGATCCGGATCTAGCTCTCGCTCTCCCCCCGAAGAAGACAAAAAATCCAGAAGCCCTGCAACTCTGCTGCAAAGACCACCAAAAGGTGATTGAAGCACCCTTGGGGGCCACCCCCCAAGGACCTCCCTTCTTTTACCAACATGGCTAAAATGTGGCTTTTCAGCCCGTTTACTTAGCTTTTTATCGGATATAAGACCTTCTCTTGGTCTTTGTCCTTTAAAAATCTGAGGTTAAAAAGCCAAGCCAAGAATCCAAGCATCGTGTTCTCATCTGCATGGACGATGGAGGAGCCCATACATGACTCGCGACCGTCGATCTGAACGTGTCCCCACAATCGAATGAGAAGTCAGATTCCTTTTCTTGATTTCTATTGTACTTTATTTTTCTTTTAGAGACAAAAATCACAATTCTTGTCTTTCATAATGGATAAGACTTGTAAATCGCCTTTTACGGCAAAATCGCCTTTCACGGCAACAAATGAAATCGCCTTTCACGGCATTCAAAAAAAAAAACCTTTTTGTCTCTTTTCTTAAAATATGTGTGCAATAGAAACTAGAAAAAGTTTCATTTCCCCTTTCTACTTGTGAAGGTGGATCTTCGGATCACCATTCCTAAAATTCCAAGTAGAAAAGTGAAATTGGCATACCCGTACAAAAAAAAAAGATGTTGATACCCTTTATCTTTTTCTTCTCCTCCCCTCCGCCGTACCCCGAAAGACCCGGGGCGGAGGCAGCGGGAGAGAGGGAAGAAATCGGGTCCATCAGGATCCTAACCCTAGAGGGGGGGGGGTGAATAGGGTGATCTACACTTAATGACTAATCAAGGCCAATTTTAATTTCTTAACAAGTAACTAGTCACATAAGATGATTTACCAAACAAGATGCGAAAGCTAACAAGAGAAATCACCACAAGCATACAACCTCACACAAAGATTTATAGTGGTTCGGCCTCAATGCCTACATCCACTACCGGTTTGTGTTCCAACACCCCACCGGATTTACATTGTTTATGCTTTTCAAAAGGCTAAGCAATAACCTTTACAATGATGTTTTTCTAGGTTAAACAACAACCTATCAATGTGCTTTTCTAGGCTAAGCAATAACCTTTACAAGATGCTTTTCAAAGGCTAAGCAATAACCTCTACAATAAAAAGATTTCTTCTCAAAGAAGTGTCTACACAAACACTCAAAGAGATACAATTTAAGCTCAATACATTTGCCTCTTAAATAGGCTGAAATGAAAGTTTAAATCAAGTTACAAACATACACAAACAATTAGCAAAGGTGTGTGCTCAAAGTGTATGAATGTTTACTTCAATCATTTTCTAAAAGGAAGCTCATAAATGAATGCTTGATGCATTTGAAAATCTAAGCACAGAAAATGATGATTGATGTTATAAACCAATCACATGAAGAATTCAAACAACTTGGAAAGACATGCTACACAAGTTGTATGAAGTTTTAAAGATTAAAAACACATGTGATTGAGATAAGGATGTTTGCAAAACAAACTAGTATTCCAAGGTGATATTGTGTTTGCAAAACATCTCAACTAAAGCTAGAAATCATGCAAATATGAGATTACAAAGATTTAAACATACATGATGTTAAATTGAATGAAAATCAAAGTTAACTTAAAAGATATACCTCTTTAAATCTCAAACATTTGATTTCCAATTTGTCTCTAGCTTTCCTAGCTTATTCCTCTTCTTTAGGCTTCAAAATGGTTCAAAGATTTCATGCCAACAGCCCTAAGAAAGAAGGGAATAGAAAGGACTTTTATACAAAAAGACAGCCCAACGGCTAGTTGGCCCGGTCGACCCCATGATCCTGCGGTCGACCGGGTCCAACGGTCATATTGGCCCAACGGCTCTTTACGCGGTCGACCGGCCCCTCTGCGCGGTCGACCGAGTACACAGGATTCTGAGACAAATTTTCAGAAATTTCAGAACCTGTTTTTAGTGTACGCGGTCGACCTGGTACATGGTGCGGTCGACCGGGTACACTGGCCAGAGCAGAGTTCCAGCTGAAATTTTAAGAAAGTGATTTATGAAAAGAAGAACTCTTAGCCAATATGTTTTATGCATACTAAAATGATTCTAAAAAGGAGATATGTATGCAAAACATGAACCTCGATTTCAAACTTGATTTTTCAAAATCATGCACGAAGAACTTAGGCTTTCGAAAATACATTTTAAGTTCTAAAAACATGCAGGATGAAGTCTTTGAAAATCAAAAACATTTTCAAGTCTGAAGTCCAGATTTCAAGGTCCAAACTATGATGAATGTGTGTGTGATCAGTTGACTGAAGATGATAGTGCCTCCATCAAATTAGCAACACAAAAATCCTAACAAGGGGGTCGAGGTTTGATTTTTGATTGACCTTGTGACCTAACAAGCTGTATGTGGCAAGTCAGGGGGCCGAAATCTGGTTTTAGGTTTTGGCCTTATAACCTAATAGGTTGTATGTGGCAAGTTAGGGGACCATGTTTTGGTTTTTGGTCACTGTTTTGGACTATTTTGGGTCCAGTGGAGTGGTTTGGATGTCAATTTCAAGATTTTGGCTCAATTTGGTATATGAGGTTGGATGGTTCTGGATTTTGGAAGCTCATGGGGCTTGAAAAAATTTTCGTATGGTCCAATCAACTCAAAAGAGGCATGGAACCAATTTTTTTTATTTATTATTATTATTTTTTTTTGTATTCTCTTGGTAAGAGGGATTTTTTTTTTTTTTACTAAAAGCCACTTTTAGTGCCTAGGTGGTCAAACCTGGCTCATATGAGCTAACCTATGGGACCTTAAGCTTTGAAGATGGATTAGATCTCAAATGGTGTCATTTTGTAAAGAATATCTAAAAATATCTCATTTGGATAGAGAGTATCTTAAAATATATCCTCACTTGGAGAGAATCTCTCAAGTTTCCTTTCTTTTGGGAGAGATTTTCTCAAAATATCTCACATTCCTTTTCTTTTTGGAGAGAATTTCTCAAAGAATCTTCTCTTTAGAAGAGAATATCTCAAATCTCCTTTCTTTTTTGGGAAGGTTGCTAATTTTTAGCACTTACCTCCTAGTTTTTCTCCTTGTTTCCTCTTTTGGTTTGCTTTCTTCTATAAAAGCAAGGGAGGTTGGATCTCTTGCACTTGTTGCTTTCTTTTTGAAAAAATCTTCAAGAGTGCTCCAAGATCAAGAACTTCTCTTCTTCTTCAAAGATCTTCAAGCTTTTCTTCTTCATCATCCATGGCTTCAAGTAAATTTCCTTTTTCATCAAGAAAACTCCATGTAGAAGTAAAAAAAGTTTCTTTCTTTTCTTTTCTTTTCTTTTCTTTTTCTTCAAACTTTCTTTGAGAATCCTCAATTGATTATGAGCTTGCAATGGTGTTGAGCTCATCTTCAAGCTTCATATCTTTTTCGGGGTGTTTCCCTTTTCTTTGAAATTGCCCCGGAAACATGCCAAAATTTCGCCAGAGTTTTTTTTTATAGCAAAATTCTGTCATTTTAGTGATGATTGATCTTTTCTTTTCCATCCTTTGCAGGTAGCTCCTCCAAAACGAACAAGGGCAAAGAGCCTGTTACTGATACATCTTGCTGGTTTGCCAGATCTTCTAATGCGGCCGTACAGCAGGCCTGGGAGAAGGTCTAGTATGTTGAGAAGAACTTGAAAGAGTGTGATTCCCTCAACCGTGATGAGGCAAGACAACGGTTGATCGCTTTCAAGGATGAGGAATTCTACAAAATTATGGTAAGCAGTCGTCCTTGGGTCATGGACGATCAGAGCATCGTGCCTAAGCCTACGCTTTTCTTTGGTGACGCAGTCTCTGACGACTTGACATACCAAAGGAGATGTTTTCAGTTATCTTACACGACAGATGGTGAGGAGAGAACTATTTCTACCCAGTCGACCTTTGATCGCACTATCTCGGTCATGAGCCTTTCTCCCACATGCCCTAAGAGTGAAGATCCTCCAAGTTGGGTGAAGAGGAATAATGTGATCAAGACCGGGGTTTTTTGTTGGCGGCCCTTCTGGTTTTGCAAAGAAGTTGCCCGTCCGTATGGACATGTTGATGCCAGCCAACGGCTACCAAGGTTCTAATCACCCGTCGGTCGATTTGAGACCGGTGGGCCTTAGCATTTTCAAGGGAGACGACAGCAATTGGGTGAAGCCTTTTCGACTTCGCGGCCATTTCAGTGTTGACTAAAGCTGGGAGTCATGGACTGATCGTATCCTGCGGGTTGGCGGGGCCATTCTGAAAGAGGCCGGGATCTTTCATGCGATCTGCGCTTTTCAGTAAACCATGGTCTTTCCCGACGAAGCCTTCATGGCTATGTTGGAGTCCTTCCTTCTGCAAACCAATACCTTCGTTGTCACGAATGGTGAGATTGGTTTTTCTCTTAAGGAGTTGAGTGCCATCACTGGGTTGCCTATCCTTGGCAAACTCTATGAGGGGTTAATGCCTATCGACGGTGTCCTTGAGGAGCAGTTTGAGGAGTTTAGGCTTTTATACTTTCAGCTTGTCGCCTTCTACGATTTTTTGAAAGGGAAGGATGGCTTGAAAGTCAGGTCCAGTAGTTGGAGGAGTTTTAGCTCTTCGTTCCCCAACTTCTTTCACAACAGAGAGTCTTCTGATGGCATGACCCAGGAAGCCAGAGCTAAAAATCCGGGTTTGAAGAAGACTATTGTCATGTGAGAAGACTTGAAGGATTTCTTCATGAGCACCGGTGCCATGTACTCTGACATTGCACTGCGGAGTGATCTCGTTGTTTACCTCATCACTTACTAGCTTGATGAGGCGGTTTTGGCTGGAGGAGATGGTACGCACATCAGGCCGCATTGTATTTTTCTGGCTTGTCAGATGGCATTTGGAGAACAGCTGGCTTTGATGCTTGCTCTTTACTCCTATTTATGTCCCGAACTGCAGGCTGCTGCTTTTTTGGTTCGGCTTGGGCTCCCCATGAATAGGGTATTTTCAGCCCATATTTTCTATTCGTGGTATGTTTACCACTATCCCGGCTTCCATTGATTGGGAGTTGCACAAGATGATGACCCTTTTATGATTCGAATGGCTGGAGGGATAGCCGTTTCTGAATCTCTTTTGTCTGCCCGTTTGAGGATCCGACGATTCAGGGACGTCGAGATTGGGCAATCTTCAGCGAAGCTTTCCCCGGATTTGCGGAAGAAGGCTTTTGATTTTGGTGCCTCCTGCGATTCAACCAGGGCAGGGTCGGGAAGACGCTACTCTTTGACCAATGCAGAGAAGGGGTGGCTTTTTAACATACGTGTTGGTATGATGGTGCACCTCAGATATCTTTTTGTTGACATCCAGCCGTATGTCCCCTCGTGTTTTGTGCTGTAGTTGCGCTTCTCTCAGGGCGTTGTCAGAGTGCCTTCGAGCATGGTGAAGCATTTTGGAGGTTTGTAGGATAGGAGGAATGCATGGGCGTTCTACAGTGCGGAAGACACTACTGCCATGATTTCTTATCCTGAGTTGCCCACTTTCCGAACCGCTGGCTTTACGAAATGGTTCATGGAAAGCTTTTCAGTGTACCGAAGGCTTTTTAAGAAGAAGCTTGATGTCAAGCAATCTCCTGGGAAGGGTCTTTGCAGGTCAGATGGAGTCTGACGAGAGGAAGTTCTGACTTTCCTTTCTGGAGAGAAGCACAAGATAGGCTTTCTTGATGGACAAGACATCATCAGATCAGGAGTTGCACAAGAGATACCTGGAGAGGTCTTGAAACAGCTAGAGGAGGAGGAGGCCGAGATCGACGCTTGGATGCAAGCGGAATTGGCGAGGGCTTCCATGGAGTCCACTGGGAAAAGCAGACTATCCGGTGAGGAGTCAAGTGAAAATCCTGAGTTTGATAATGGGGCGGGTACTTCAAGCAAACCGACTAATAGAAGCAAGAGGAAGAGAGGGCAGCGCCGTAATAAGAGATGGCACGAAGACTCTCCTGATCTAGAAGTCCCTCTCACCATTGCTAAAGAGATGTCAGGGGATGCTGATGAGCCTCCAGAGTAGAAGAGCCGAGAAGAGGAGATTACTGGTGATGTTATGATCCTCCTTCTTTCTATTGCTGCTTCTTTTTGTTTATGAGAGATTTTTTTTTTTGATCCGCTGCTTTCTTCCTTTTAGCAGAAGATGATGATTTGGTGATGCCCGAGGTCCCGACCGATGATGCGATGATGGACCCAATTGTAGCATCTGAAGAAGAACCAAGGGATTCTGGAGTGGATTCAAATTCTTCACCTGGTATGATTTCTTTTGCTTTTCCTCCTTTTTTGTCTGTGCTATCATTTACTAACATGTTGCTTTGTTTTTTTGTTAGCTGACTTGCCAGAGGATTTTGACGACTTCGAGCCATCCATGGATGCAACCTTTGATGATGCTTCGGATGAGCTTATGGAGGCAAAAAGTATTCCACCGATCGTCGAAGAAGGTATTTTGTAGTAATAATCTCAATATTGATTTTTGACAAGATCATATTCATACCTTTTCGTCTTTTATTGACAGATTGTGAAGCAGCAGGAGAAGCTCTTCCGTCTTTCTCAGGGCCAGAATAGGAGAAACCTGCAGCCGATCCAGAAGTAGATGCTTCTTTTACTAGTTTCAACGCAGCAGGGGTGAAACCTCATGATGAGTCAACTTCTTCAATTGGAAAGAGCTTATTGATTACTCCTCCAATGGGGCATGACATGGGCAGTCGGATGCCGGAGCATGGCGAATCTTCATCCGAAACATCTCTTCAGTATGCAAAGAAGGTGTTGAAGAGTGTTTTGAGCTCATGGGCCGAGACTCTCTCTTCAGGTCACTTTGAAGCTGGTTTCGGCATGATCAAGCATGTGTAGAACATTCTTGCCGAGAGTGAAAAGGTTGGTCTAGAAGTCACTGGCGCCAGGGCATTTGTTGATGATATCATCGCACTGGGCAACAAGTGGTCTGAGACAGAGAGCTTTCTAAATGGTGACTTTTTCAAGGAGATGTTTTTGAAGCCTTCCAGTGAGGTCAAATCCGAAATGGATAAGATCTTGCAAACTCGGAAACAGTTTGTTCGAGAGAGGAACGTCACCGAGCTGGCTATCATTGAGCTAAAACATGACCTGCACTAGAAGAACAAGCTGCTGCCAAATGGGCTACCATTGTGGAAGCTTGCGCTAAAGAAGGGACTCTCATTTGCCAGGTCGAAGAGGCTTATAGCAATCTCCGGAGGAAGATTCAGGAATATGAGCAATGGCAGACGCTTTGGGAAGAGCTTCCTCGTGCTGAAGATGGGTCGCGGAGTTTTGCCGCATTTTATGGAAAGGTTTTGAAGAAGCGTGGCCTAGAAGCTTTGGAGGCTAAGGCCAAGAGCTTGCTTGAGGAGTTGAATCTTTGGTTGAAGACCATGTTAGATTGAGCTCCTAAGTTGTAACAAACTCCTTTTCTTCTCTCTTCTTTTTTGGTACCTCCATGTATAAACATTTTTGGTATTATATATACTTTTTACTTAAATTCTTTTTGATGAAAATAAGCAAAAGTTGGATGAGAATTTTTGTTTGAGAACTTTGTTAGAATCACACGATCACTGAGGGAGGGGGGGGGGGGGGGGGTGGGGGAATCAGTGATGTCTCAATACTTTTTAATTGAATACAAATAAGTCCAAATAATCAAAGCAGTAAAATAATAAGCAAGCAACCACAGGAACACAAGGTTTTAACGTGGTTCACCCAAAGGCTACGTCCACGGTGCAACGACTATCCGGACACCAATTCGAGGCTGGTCTTAGAATGTATTGCACTCATTAGTTCTGAAGCTTCAACTTCAAGGAGCACCCACCCCTGATTCAGATAGCACCCACTATCTAGGAAGTAACAACTCCCTTTACAATTCGCCTGCACCAACAGACGGGATCACCAAACCCCAATACCAAGCACCCACTTGATGTTTTACAATGATTAGAGAAGAACCCTTTACAGAAATTCCTTTCTACAATCTCTCACTCTCAATCCCATACAATCAGATTTTTAGTAAATATGAATTGAGCAACACTTATCTAAAAGAACTACTGATGAAGAACCATCTTCTTGATGCAGAGTTTCTTCTTGACTTGCTGTAAAAGAATCACAGCAGTATCTCCTTGCAAGCTCACACACACACTCCAATCTCTCATTTTCTTTTTAATAATGCCGTTTTCCAACCTCATATGTCGGATCCTAAAAAGTTGGATCTCAAGCCAATAGAAGAAGTTGCTAACAATAAAAAGATAGGATGAATATCTTTTTGACTTTCTTGCCAAGCAAAAGGACCCAACATGCAATTCCTCGTTTGGGCTAGGCTGACTTACCATTTGAGTCAGATGAATCTGATGGGCCATCTGCTTATTACTTTCCAACACATAATGGGACCCACAGCAACCTATCAAGAAGATATATTAATCTCGCAGTGCAGAAAAACTGCAAAATATGTCTCCATTAGAAAATTTGTAACTTCCTCTTCCGAGCTCGAAATGACATGATTCTTGATCCAAATGAAAGATTTATCAGAGGGCTACAACTTTCATGTTTTGAGATTTAATCCATATTGACTGGAAGGTAGAGTAAAATCACCTTGAAGCTGACTGGTTACAAAAAAAAAAAAAAAAAAAAACAGCAACCTGAGTGAGGCAGAGTTGTCCCGCTGTCTGGGCCAAAACTTTAAAACCTGAAGTCAGATTGACCTGATTCCAAAACCAAAAATCAAGTCCTCTCACTGATGCATAAAAGTCATGTTGACCACTTTTTAATTCAGATGTTAAATGTGAAGATATAAGCACAACAACATTTGGTTCATAATTGTGTTGTTGTTCTGCACCACACTTGTTTGCATTGTTTGTGACAATGTGTTGACAATAATTCCAATAATTCCAACACATAATCATGCTTGACACTTCATCAATTCTCTCAAAGCATCTCAAATTCCTACAAACTTGATCAAAGGGTTGTCATTTTGTGAAAATCTTTTGTCAAAGGATTGTTTTGGCATGAAAGCCAGATTTGAAATGGCATGAAGGCCAGATTTTGTAGCATAAAAGGCAAATTTTGTGGCATAAAAACCGAATTTTGAGATGGCATGAAAGCCGAATTTTTGAGATGGCATGAAAGCCGAATTTTGTGGCGTAAGAGCGAAAATTTGTTTGTGGCATGGGAGCTGAATTTTGTTTGTGGCATGGAAGCCAAAATTTTGGGATGGCATGAGAGCCAGGTTTTGTGGCATGAAAGCTAATTTTTTGTTTCTTGGCGTAAAAGCAGAAATTTTGGGATGGCATGAGAGCCAGGTTTTGTGGCATGAAAGCCAAAATTTTGTTTGTTGGCATCAAAGCCGAAATTTTGAAAACCAAGTTTTTGATTTGTTAGCATGGAAGTTAGATTTTTTTTTTATTTTTGGCATAAAAGTTAGGTTTTTTATTTTTTGGCTTGAAAGCCGGGTTTTTGGCATTTATAGCCGATTTTAGGGCATTGATAGCCCGGTTTTGTGGCATGAGAGCCGGGTTTTGGTTTTCAAAAATGCGAGTATCGACTAAGAGTCGCCTCCCTGCTGAATGGTATTGCAAGTATCAATGAAATGTAGCTTCTTTGCTCATTCGGTTGCAAGTATCGATAGAATGTCGCCTCCTCGCGAATTGGGGTGCAAGTATCGACTAAACGTCGCTTCCTTGCTTTTTCAAAAAATTTGGTTTTGCGGGCATCAACTGAATGTCGCTTCCCCACGATTTTTGAAACTTGGGTGGTAGATATCAACTGGAATGTTGCGTCTCCTCAATTTTTGAAATTTGGGTTGTGGATATCAACTGAAATGTTGCGTCTCCATGATTTTTGATATTTGGGTTGTAGATATCAACTGGAATGTTGCGTCTCCACGATTTTTTGAAATTTTGCAAGTATCGACAAGGTATCTCTTTCTTGCAATTTTGGAATTTTGGAAGTATCGAATGGGGTTCGCATCCTTCCGATTTTTGGGTTTTGCGAGTATCGACTGAGCGTCACTTCCCCGCGGTTTCTAAAAAACCATTTTTGTTTAAAGACACGAGGGTCGTAAATTTTGGCCTAAAACCATTTTTGTGGTAAAAGCCAAGGTGGATTAGGGTTGAAATCCCTAAGTCCTGATTTTTGTTTCAAACCATGAATTTTGGGTTCAAGGATTGAAAATTTTGGTCAAGTCCGGGAAAAGACTCCTAAACTAGGATTTTTGGATTTGAATTTCGAAATTTTTTGAACAATAGAACTATGAAAGTAAGCATTGTTTTGAATTTTTTTTTTTTTTAGAAATCTCAATATAAGGATGGAAATTCCAAAAGGTATGGGTTTGATGAGCAAGTACCTAGAAATAGGCTTTGGCTATACAAGCATCGCTCTGACCTGTTGGACAAAGTCTTCAAGGGTAGTACCGCTTCAAGAACTTGCCGTTGATAGGAAGCATACATCTGTCACCCTCCATGTTTAGAAGAGTGTATGCACCGTTGGGGAAGACTTTGTCGATGACGAAGGGTCCCTCCCATTTTGGTTCGAATTTGCCTTTGGGAAAAAACCATTGGCCTCTTTATTGCAAGAACCAAGTCACCCTTTTTATAGGCGCGTTGCTTGACCTTCTTGTCGAAAGATCCTACCATGCATGCTTGGTACAGCTCAATGCTTTGTAAAGCTTCAAGCCATCTCTCATCGAGATTATCCATCTCTTGGAGTCTCAATTTGACATTACTTTCTTGTGTCATATCATTTTGTAGAGATACCCTTAGGAAAGGAATTTGTACTTTCAAAGGGACAACAGCTTCGCATCCATAGACCAAAGAGAATGGTGTGCTATGGGTTGGTCCTCGAACGGTAGTTCGATAGGCCCACATAGCTTCTGGTAGTTTATCGCCCCAGTCTCTTTTGTGACTAGAGACCATCTTCTTAAGAATTTTGCAGAGCGTCTTGTTGAAGGCTTCTGCTAGTCCATTCGCTGCTGGATTATATGGAGTCGAAGGACAACTTTGGATTTTGTACTTGTTGTAGAACTTGTAGAATCTGTGATCCCAGAATTGTGGTCCGTTATCATGGACGAATCTTTTAGGTATGCCGAAGTGATAGATGATGTTGATGCGCAGGAATTGAAGGACTAATGAGGTCTTTATTTTGCTGAGCGCCAATGCTTCTAACCACTTAGAGAAATAATCCGTAGCAGCGAAGATGAAGCGATGACCTTTGCTTGATGGGGGAGAGATAGGACCTATGATGTCCATACCCCGGCTTCGAAAGGCCATGAGATCGCTGGAGGATGTAGCCATTCTGGAAGCATGTAGACATAATCTCCATGAATTTGGCATTGTTGGCAGCGTTTAGCAAATTGCATTGCGTCAGTTACCATGGTAGGCCAATAATAACCTAACATTTTTATCTGATCGTAGAGCTTAAAACCGGCCTGATGAGCTCCACAAAGACCAGCATGTACTTCTCTGAGAGTTTCCTCAGCCTCTTGTTGTGACAAGCAACGCAAAAGTACTCCGATGAAGGATTTTCTGTTAAGCATTTTTGAAGGAACTTCCAAATGAAAGTTTGGGGCTCGTCTTTGAATACTTACCCGCTCTTTTGGATCTTCAAGTAGGATTCCGGACATAATGTAATCAATGAACGGATCCCTTCAGTTGCCGATCAGAGGTTTGAGGATGGATATCCGACCTCCAACCACTTGGTGACATTCAACAACTGGTTGGTGTGTGTTAAGAGGAGGGAGAATCCTTCTTTGACACACTGTAATTTGCATGTTTTCCCCTTCTTGGATTGCCATAGAAGCTGCAAGTCCAGCCAGGGCATCTGCACGAATGTTTTCACCTCTGAGGATGTGGATGATATAATAGAGTCAAACTTTTGCCGGAGCGATTGCGCCTTGTTCTAGTAAGGCAACAAATCGGGCTTCCTGACTTCAAATTTCCGATTCATCTGGTTGACGCCAGATTCGTGGGCAAGTTCCAATCCTACAATCAGGGCTTGGTACTCAGCTGCATTGTTGGAACACTGTTCCAGTAGCAAGAAAGCGTGTAGAATCATGAATTTTTTGGGACTAACAAAGAGAATGCCAATTCCCAATATCTGCTTCCTTTTTTATTTGTCTTGGTCGCGCCATCAAAGTACATGTCCCAGGAAGCATTCAATAAGGCAATTTCCACGTTATAGACAGGTTCGTCTGGGAGATCATCCCTGAGTGGAGAATCTTTAGGCAATGGATGCTCTGCGAGAAAGTCTGCCAGAGCTTAGCCTTTGATTGGCTTTTGTGGTATATACCTAATATCAAACTGCGATAGAAGGATGGACCATTTTGCCAGTCGGGCATTGAGAGAACCTGCTTTTGTGACAAGGACCTTTAAGAGATTGATCCTTGAAATCAGTTGGACAGTAAGTAGTGACGTAGCTTTTGTACTGCGAACATCACTGCAAGGCATTCTTTTTTAACTGGAGAGTAGCGATGCTCTACACCTACCAGCATGCGACTGAGGTAGTATAGAGCAGCTTCTTTGCCCTCGTCGTTTTCTTATGCGAGTAGAGCACCCAAAGAATGGTCGAGAACTCTTGTGTATAAGATGGATGGTCTTTCAATTATGGGGGTAGCCAACACTGGAGGTTTGGTCAGATATGTTTTGATGTCTTGAAATGCGGCTTCACATTCAGCATCTCAAACAAAATCTACACCTTTCTTCATTATGCGAGAGAATGGGCGGCACTTCCCTAATAGATTGGAGATGAACCGTCGAATGTATTCCAACCTTCCTTGAAGCCCTTTTAGTTCTCTTAGGGTCCTTGGAGATGGCATTTCTAGGATAGCCTTGACTTTGGTGAGGTCAAGTTCTATTCCGGCTTTCCGAGCTATGAATCCAAGAAACTTACCCGATGAGACACCGAAGAAGCACTTTAGTGGATTCATCCGCAGTTTGTGTTTGCGAAGCCGGAGGAAGACTTCTCGAAGATCTTTGGGATGGTCTTCTTTTCTTCTGCTTTTAACCGCAAGGTCATCGACATAACATTCGACCGTCTTGTGCTACATATCTTGGAATATTTTCATCGTAACCCATTGATATATTGCACCTACATTTTTCAGACCAAATGGCATGACAGTGTAGCAATACACGCCAAATGGAGTCTGAAACGATGTATGTATTTCATCTTTAGGATGCATCTTTATCTGATTGTAGGCAGAGAATCCATCCATGAATGTCATTTGCTCAAACCCACAAGTGTTGTCAATCATCACCTCTGGTATGGGGAGCGGGAATTCATCTTTAGGGCATGCATGATTCAGGTCCCTATAGACAATACAGACCCTTATCTGCCCATTTTTGTTTGTCACGGGGACGATGTTGGCCAACCATTTAGGATACTGCTCCTTGCGGATGAAGCCAATGCTTTTGAGTTTCTGAACTTCTTGTTCAATCTTATCCATCACGTCTGGACGGAATCTTCTTCGGCCTTGTTCCACAGGCTTGATATCTTTTTGCAGATTGAGTTTGTGGACTGCTATCTCGGGGTCTAAACTAGGCATTTCAGCATAAGACCATGCAAAACAATCAACAAACTCATGAAGAAAAGAGATATACTCGGGTAACTCATCATCCTTTATATTCTTACTTATGAATACAAGATGTGGGTTATCAAGTGTCCCCAAGTCTATCTTTTGAACAGGATCTTTTGTTGCAAGATTTGAAGGTGGTTCCTCCATAATGTTTTTGGAGGCTTCCAAGTCAACAAAACCTTCTGGAGTTCCAAAAGCATTTACAGACCAAGGCTCTGCTTCTGTCCATGGGTCTTCTTGATCAGTACTCTTTTCAAGACTTGTAATGAGATATCCCAATCACCTGTTGAAACTGGGTCGAAGTAGGGTACTTCTTTCGGAGACGATGGTTCTTTTAGGTCAGAAAACCGCGTGTCTGTGTCATCGAACAATTCCTCTTCATCGTCAGAGAAATCATACCAATTGGAGGAGCTTTTTGGATTCTTGACGGGTGACTCCTCAAAGAGATATCCATGGAGATCAATGTCTTCATGGACATGAGATGTTGAAGCTTGGTCGGTAGAGCGACTTTGCATCCTTTGTATCAACTGTTTCATGGGAGTGTTAGAATCATACCCCAACCCATATGAAGACTTGTCTATATGACAATGGAGTTTCCAATCCTTCTGTGGACTTTTGGTCAGGGTAGGTTCTAATGGCCTAAGAATACCACGGCCTTCTCCCAAACCGATTGGATTCTGAGCAGCATAGCCCATTTTCTTCATGATAGCTTGTGCCATTTGACTATATAGGAATAGTTGAGGCATACCTTTGTTTTGGAAAGGTTCAAGCGAATAATTTGATGAAGAAGCTTCTGATCTGTGGAAGAAGATTGTTTTTTCTTCTACCGAAGTTGCCGGAACGACGAAGGAAGCAGATGTAGGGTCTTTTACTTCAGCAGGTGTCTCCAATGGAGTGAGAGTGGGCTGAACGCGCTGAGTATCAGCTTGGCTTGACGCTGTGTCGTCTTCTGGCTTTAAATCCGAATCTATGTCATACATAATAGACACAAAGGAGACAGCGAAGTTGCCCCCAGCCTTTTGTTTTGTCTTCTTTGCTTTGGTGGTGATTTCCAAAGGCTTTGAAGATTTGAGAGAAACAACGAAGAGAGAATGACTGCTCTTTTTGGATTTGCTAGAAGGTTTTTTTCTTCCAATGATTGTTGAGGAGCCTCGCCCTCATCTTTCTGGAGATTTTTGGCAAAGGGTGTTGTTTCTTCCTCCTTTTCTTCTTTTCCATCTTTATACATTTGAGCATTTACAAAATGGACGTTTTTGCCTTTGAAGGGCTTTTTGTCTGCAAATACTCGATGTATCAAGCCGTCGTTGCCAACGAACTTGATGCACTAATGTAAAGTTGAAGGGATGACAACATTCTCGTGTATCTAGGGGGATCCAAGAAGGATGCTGTAGCATAAAAGGGTCCTTATTGCATATACAGTGACTTTAGAAATAAAATCACCGATTTGCAACTTGAACATGATTTTGCCGATAGGCCTTTATGCGCTCCCGTCATATCCAAAGATGGATACAGACGTATGACTCAGCTCGCTAGGTGGGATGCCCAGCTCTTCAAGTACCGAAGTAGAGATGAGGTTGAGTGCAGAACCCGGGTCGATCTGGACTCTGTGTACTGACATCTCTTTGTCGTACCCCGTGAAGTACAAGGGTCGGTTGTGCTTTGTCTCGCCTAGCAGGAGGTCATCCTTATCGAAGGCAATTGTTGCACTTGCTGCTTTTTGAACCAAGAGGCATTCAATGCTTGATCCCTCAGTTTTCTTCTTTTCTCCTTTTGAGGAAGTACTTGATTTTTTGACCCTATAGTCCATTTCAATTTGTAGGACTTGTGGGGCATGTTTGTCGACATTCACATTCAGCCTTTGTAGTTCTGAAATGAGATTATCACGAGTTTGTGGAGACATTCATAATAAGTCAAGGATGTACAGTCGTGCAAGTATGTGTTTGAAGTGCTCAATCAAGTCGTATTGGAAAGCCTCCTTCGGGCCTGCATTTTCATTATTGTTGCCAATTGGGGCATTTACAGCATCTTTTTCCGAAGGATTTATATAAGAAGAAGAAGGTTGGTTGTAATTTTTGTGATAATCCCGGCCAGAGCAGGTACCTCTACCAACTTCAAGAGCTCCTAGAGAAGGGTCTTCTTTTGGAAGATCTTCCTTAGGATCTAAGGGTTGATCATTCTCATTTACTGAAGATGTATCTACAGTAGAGTCACCATCTTCGGTGATTGCGTTGCATGGAGCACTTTCCGGGAACAAGTCCTGAACAACATCCACCAACTTTTCTTCTTGTCGAGAAATTTATCGGTCCAGACATCACCTATGAGGTAGGGTATCTGAGACAAGTTGACCGCGTTTTCATTGAAGAGGACTTTATCGACTGGAGTTTCTTCAGGATGATCAGTCGGAAGAGGCTTGAACTCCGACGTCATAGTTTCAGGGGACGAAGACTGAGAAAGTGATATCTCAGTGGAAGTCACCCGAGAAGATGTAACTCCAGAAGATATACTATCAGGTGTAGGTGGAGAGTATGTGTCTTTGGAAGATGATGCTTCAGAGGCACTGTCGTCTTGAGCTACTGCATTGCAGGTTGCCCTGATAGGAGATCCCCCAAAAATAGACTGTCGGGAGTCGGGCTCATCATTGAATGTGAGAGGATCATCTATCCAGTAGTTTTCTCCATTTTCAGGAGTTGAGGGAGGAGGTATCTGTTGATTTTCAAGGACTTCCGATCCCGGATTTTGATCGCGAAGATCTTGCTCTTGTTCTATGGCAAGGCGCTGTAAGATTCTCGCATATTCTTCAAGATCAGGCATGAGAGCCAAATCTTCTTCGTCGTCTATGTTAGAAATTTTGTGTATTACAATTTGATGGATGCATTATCTTCATCATTTGAATTTTCACACTTGCATTGATTTAAAAAAAAAACTTGAAATCTTGATTTACTCATGCATTGTTTTAAATCTTGTAAATCATATGTTTCATGCATGTTTTGATTGGATGCATCTTAATTTGAAAAAGAAGTTTTATGAATCAAGCTAGCCTATGTTTTATATCCTTCAAATCTTTTTAGGCTTTTATGTTTCATGATTTTAAAAGCACTTAATTGAATTAAAATCATGTTTCCATGCTTGATTCAATGGCCCAAAGCTTCCCACAAAAAATATCCTTGAAATATGCATTTTAAGGGAAGTTGGTCCCAGGCCCGGGTCGACTGCACAGTGTGGCCGGTCGACCGCGCCTATGGACCCGGTCGACCGGCCACACTGCGCGGTCGACCGGGAAAGAGCCGTTGGGCTCTCTTTCAAACGGTCAGATTTTTGACCGTTGAAGGCCAGGTCGACCGGGGACACGTGAAAAGTCATTTTTTGACTATAAATTGAGGTTCATTCCCATGAGAAAAAAGTTGAACATTTTAGTCTTCTTTGAGGTGTTTGGAGACAAAAAGAAAGGGGATGAACTAAGAGAGATCAAGGGGTCTAATGGAAAGCTAAAGCTTGGATTAATGAAGTTAAATCTCTAAGTAAGTTTTACTTTTCATTATCATATGTTTCATGCTTTGTTTAAATTATTGGTAAATTAATTTTAGCATGTTAACTATGATGTGTTGAATCCATCACTTCTCTTAATCTTTGATTTAAGTTGGATTGGATTCTTCACCCTTGATTTCAAACCAATTTTGTTTAAAACTTTATAAAACATGTTTTGTCAAAACCTTTGATTTCTTTTATAATATGTTTCATTTACTTGGTTGAATCATATTGTTGTTTTCATTCATTTAAACTTTAGTTAAACTTTTATTTTTGAAAACAACATAGCACATGCATCACATGTTTAGTCTTAAATAGTTTCATACAACTTGTGAACCTTTGATTTTTATATCATCAACAAGTTAATATTTATACATGTGATTTGCATTTCACTTCAATCAAATCTTTGCGTGCTTTAAACTTTAAAATGCATTAAGCATACATTAATTGAGCCTTCATTTTAAACTTGATTGAAGTTTTCACACACACACACTTCATGAGCATTCATCTTAGCATTTCATAGAGTGTTGTGTGAGTTGAATTAAACTTTCATATCCGCCTAATTAAGAGGCATTGTAATTGAGCTTAATTGTATTCTTTTAGAGTGTTTTGTGAAGACACTACCTTGAGAGAAAATCTCTTTATTGTAAAGGTTATTGCTTAGCCTAGAAAAGCATCTTGTATAGGTTGTTGTTAAGCCTAGAAAACAACATTGTTAGGTTATTGCTTATCCTTGGAAAGTATATTGTAGAGGTTATTGCTTAGCCTTTTCAAAAGCATAAATAGTGGAAATCCGGTGGGGTGTTGGATCACAAGCCGGTAGTGGATGTAGGCATTGAGGCCGAACCACTATAAATCATTGTGTAGTGGTGTTTGCTTTGTGGTGATTGTTTGTTTAAGCTTCCGCATATTGTATGTTAATCATCACATGTGACTAGTTAATTGTTAAGAAATTAAATTTGGTCATAATTAGTCATTATTTGTAGATCACCATATTCACCCCCCCTCTAGGGTTAGGATCCCGGACTTTCAATTGGTATCAGAGCCTCGTGCTCTATTTTAGGATCAAGTGTTTTGGAACTCTTGATTAGGTGTAAAAACCTAGAGTCAAAACCCTAGTGTTGTCGTTTCATGAAAATCATTAGAATGGATTCCACTATGTTAGATTGTATAGATTCTTGTGTAGATTCTTCTAGACCCCTCCTTCTTCCATCTATTGGAGTTTCAAACCTTCAAATTAATGAATCTCAATTTGACTTAAAAGAAGAAGAAAATGATGAGAATGAAGATGACCTTCAACAGCCTATGAGGAATTGTATACTTTGTCCATAGAGCTTGATAAGAAAAATAAAAAAATTAAGAGAAGAATCTAAAAGATTAAACAAAGAATTAGTTTCTTCAAAAGATGAACTTAGAGAGAAAGAAGAATTAATAAATTGTGTAGAATCTAAGTTCATGATCTCTTTGCATAATCTATCTAATATTAAAGATGATCTAAGAGAATTAAAGATAGAGTGTGATGATCTTAATAAGGAAAATTCTAAACTAAGAGATCAATTGCAAAGGCAAGACAAAGACTTTAACAATTTAGAATCCAAGTTGAGTATCTCTAAGAAAGTTTTATCTAATGCTCAAGATGAACTAAATAAAATAAAGATAAATTGTGATGAGCATAATAAAGATAACTTAAATCTAAGAGATACTTTAAAAAGGCAAGATGAAAACATTATCTATTTAAACTCCAAATTAAACTTGTCTAATGATCAAAGTAATTTGCAAACCTTAGAACTTGGATCTAATGTTAATAAACTTAAACTTGAGTTAAAACTTGCCCATGAAGAACTAAACAAGTTTAAGGGAATTGAAATTGAACTAACAAAATTTAAAAATGAAAATGCAACCCTTAAAACCCATGTCACTCAACTTGAAAGCTACAAACAAAAGTATGAGTGCAAATTTACCCAAAGTGAAGAAAAATTTGAGAAGTTATTTAAATTGGGTAAATCACAAAGAGATAGGACGGGTCTTGGTTACAATAGGAATATTTCACATGACCCTAAATTCACCAACACTTTTGTGAAAGGTGAGTCCTCATTCTCTAGCACTCATACTTCCTTGTCCATATCTAAATGTCATTATTGTGGTAATGAAGGGCATTTCAAATTTGAGTGCAAACTAAGAAGAAGCCATGTATCTAAACCCATCTTTGAACCCAAGAAAGTAAAATCAAACTCTATGATGGGTAAGACACTAAAAATCAAAGAAGACTCCAAGAAGATTAAACATGTTAAATCAATTAAAAAGGAGTCTCCTAAGATAGATTCTAAAAAGGTTAAACAAGTTAAACCAAGTATAAAAGAATCTATCAACAAAAAGCTTCTCAATCTATCTCCCTTAAATCAATACATGAAGGAACTTTTGAAGAAAGTAACAAAGTTAAATTTAAAATTCAAAAGTCAAATAAAGGGAGAAAATAAGAAAAAAAGAAATCAATCCCCAAAGAAGAAGAATCACCAACCTCAAAAGACTAATCACCAACCTAAGCTAAATTTAGTTAAATCTAAACATAATGGTGATAAGTCTAAATTGAAAATTTATCAAGTCAAATCTCCTATAGTTGGTGGGACTTCTAACCTAGACCTCAAAGATCAACCCTCTCAAGACCTTAGGTGGATTCCTAAAGTTATATACTTAGTCAAAACTTAAGGCCTTGAACCTCCTTGACCAACCTATCCTTTATAGGTAAATCATATTGTTGGTCATGATCATTTGCATTTATGTTCTTTCATTAGTTACATTTCTTTAAATGTAATATTTATTTGTAATCAATTGATTTTGTTTTCATGTACTTCTCTCGTTACATATCATGGTTTTCAAAATCATTTGATTATAATTTCATCATGATAGATTTGCCTTTTGCTCTCATTTAGTTATATCTCTTGCATTGCGTTTCTATTGATGGTCAATTGATTGTAATTACATAAGCTTTCATAGCTAAGATTTTTCATGATCAATTGATGTTGGAAAATGTTCTAAGCTTTATTGGTTATATTTATAAAAGCATTTTCCTTGAATTTATTTCCTTGTGCCTAGTTATGAATATATCTTTTGAAAGGAAATAAAACTTACAAACAATTTGATTCTTTACTCAACAAAGTCACATTCTTACAAAAGCAAATTGATTTTGATGTTTTACATTGCATGGTTGGGTATGGTCTCATTGATTTGCATATTTTTCTTAACCTTGTATATCTTTTCATTAATGCAAATTGATGTTGTTTATGATCTTTTTTAGTAAAATCTTTTCTTTCATGATCATTTGAGTTTCAAAAGTACATATGAGATTTTATATGCTACACTCATTTGATATGATATTCATATCCCTTTCCATTGCAATTGTAAGCTTAGTACATTTGCTAAGGGTAGAGATTTTGCATGATAGATTAATGGATTATCTTAGATGAATTGGATTTAAACCATTGTTCTTTAGAGGTAAACCCATATATGAGATCTATTTTCATCTATATGTGATCTATGATATCCTTCTAACTTCATACCTTCTTGTGCACACATGGTTGTATTCTTTGTTGATGATATGGTATGAGTTAGATCTTGATTGTGATTGATCCTCTCTATGCAAATGTCAATGAGTTCCATGTATGATTGTTATCTTAGTTATATTTGATGATACCATACTAGAACTCTCAAATCCATCCTTTATGCTTTCTAAGTCATTATTTTTTAAATGGATGGTTATGACGTTGTTTCATGTATAGTTTTCTTATTGGTATCATTCTTTATACATGTCTCAACTTCATAATAGTGTGCTTAATCATATGAACCTCTTTGAAATTCATTTCTTATATTTCATAGTTATATCTATTGTTTGATGGATTTCTTAGATGTTTGAATTCATATGATTTTGACACCTTGTAAATTGCATATTCTTTTAAGTTATATCTTTTTATGCAATTTCTCATGTTCATCACTATACTCATTAGCTATATCTTTAAAAGTGATGAATATCCATTTATGATGCTTGGTCGAATTTTGTGTTTGTCACATCCTTGCTCTTAATCATGTTTTCAAATTCAATTGGTTTCATTTGGTATAATTTTCGATTGTTGTAATATCAAATTGATGTCATATCTTGAGAATGTGATAGACTATGTACATTGGATTGAACTTTATAGTAATATGTTTTTATTCCATGTTACAATCCCTTAGCATCATAATTTTCATGTTTGCCACCTCTCTTGCTCATATAAGTAAATCTCATGACCACCATGTTTATGTGATCATAATCTTGGTTGGTTATTGGTTGAGGTAGGCTTCATGTTTTGAATTTCATTTCATTCATCTTGCACTTTATAGTCATATTTAATGATTGGATGAAATGATTTCAAAATTTTCATAGCATATGATTTTCAAAAGTTATATTGATTGATGCTATGATTAGAAAACCCCATAACATCTTGGATAGCTCTAGTTTGGATTTTTCCTAATAGTTATATTCTTTTTAACTCCATGTTAGAGTGATTGTTTTAATAGTCATATCCTTCAATCTCAATTGGTATATTTGTTTTATATATATTCCAATTGGTATCCATGATCGCTTTTCTCCATGGCCTTGCTCTTTATATTGGCAATTTGATCATATTGAGCTATCTAGTTATATGTGTCTAATTCTTTCCTTGAAGTTTTTCCTCAATTGGTAAAACCATCTTCTTCTTGCTCCAAATAGTTAAACATTTGTCAAAAGTTTGACAAAAGAAGAGAATGGATTGAGGGGGAGTGTAAACCTTCATAGGAAGTATTAGTGTTGATCAAATTGACCTTTGTATTGGCTTTGAACCCTTAGAGACTTCTAACCATACATGATGGCCTGTTATGTATTTCATTTTTGTTTTCATTTGTTAACAGGTGCTACTAAAAGGTATTTTCTTTATTTCATGTGTGTAGGTACCTTTGCAATTTAATGTCAAAGGGGGAGAGAGCAATCAAGTTGTCTCAAGAGGGTGAGTATGTCCATACATCCTAAAGGGAGATATTGTATGATCTTCTACAGGGGGAGAGAATGCATATCTTGCCAAAAGGAGAGAGTGCATGGTCAAAGGGGGATAGCTGATAGAAGAGAAAGCTTGGGAGCTAAAGAAGATGCTTGGCTATTAAAAAGAAAGCTTGAAGGATGATCAAGCTCCAAGCATCAAGAAGATTGAAGAAAAAGAACTAAAAGCCCAAGCTAAGAGAAGGAGCATCCAAGAGATTTCAAGACTTGTCCAGCTTAGGGGGAGCTGAAGACTCAGTGTGTAAATTCAGTGTTAAGTAAGGTTTGCCATCAAATTGCAAAGGGGGAGATTGTTAGGAATTTTGTGTATTGCAATTTGATGGATGCATTATCTTCATCATTCGAATTTTCACACTTGCATTGATTTAAAAAAAAACTTGAAATCATGATATACTCATGCATTGTTTTAAATCTTGTAAATCATATGTTTCATGCATGTTTTGATTGGATGCATCTTAATTTGAAAAAGAAGTTTTATGAATCAAGCTAGCCTATGTTTTATATCTTTCAAATCTTTTTAGGCTTTTATGTTTCATGATTTTAAAAGCACTTCGATTGAATTAAAATCATGTTTCCATGCTTGATTCAATGGCCCGAAGCTTCCCACAAAAAATATCCTTGAAATATGCATTTTAAGGGAAGTTGGTCCCAAGCCCGGGTCGACCGCACAGTGTGGCCGGTCGACCGCGCCTATGGACCCGGTCGACCGGCCACACTGCGCGGTCGACCGGGAAAGAGCCGTTGGGCTCTCTTTCAAACGGTCAGATTTTTGACCGTTGAAGGCCAGGTCGACCGGGGTTCAGTGGGGTCGACCGGGGACACGTGAAAAGTCACTTTTTGACTATAAATTGAGGTTCATTCCCATGAGAAAAAAGTTGAACATTTTAGTCTTCTTTGAGGTGTTTGGAGACAAAAAGAAAGGGGATGAACTAAGAGAGATCAATGGGTCTAATGGAAAGCTAAAGCTTGGATTAATGAAGTTAAATCTCTAAGTAAGTTTTACTTTTCATTATCATATGTTTCATGCTTTGTTTAAATTATTGGTAAATTAATTTTAGCATGTTAACTATGATGTGTTGAATCCATCACTTCTCTTAATCTTTGATTTAAGTTGGATTGGATTCTTCACCCTTGATTTCAAACCAAGTTTGTTTAAAACTTTATAAAACATGTTTTGTCAAAACCTTTGATTTCTTTTATAACATGTTTCATTTACTTGGTTAAATCATATTGTTGTTTTCATTCATTTAAACTTTAGTTAAACTTTTATTTTTGAAAACAACATAGCACATGCATCACATGTTTAGTCTTAAATAGTTTCATACAACTTGTGAACCTTTGATTTTTATATCATCAACAAGTTAGTATTTATACATGTGATTTGCATTTCACTTCAATCAAATCTTTGTGTGCTTTAAACTTTAAAATGCATTAAGCATACATTAATTGAGTCTTCATTTTAAACTTGATTGAAGTTTTCACACACACACACTTCATGAGCATTCATCTTAGCATTTCATAGAGTGTTGTGTGAGTTGAATTAAACTTTCATATCCGCCTAATTAAGAGGCATTGTAATTGAGCTTAATTGTATTCTTTTAGAGTGTTTTGTGAAGACACTACCTTGAGAGGAAATCTCTTTATTGTAAAGGTTATTGCTTAGCCTAGAAAAGCATCTTGTATAGGTTGTTGTTAAGCCTAGAAAAACAACGTTGTTAGGTTATTGCTTATCCTTGGAAAGCATATTGTAGAGGTTATTGCTTAGCCTTTTCAAAAGCATAAATAGTAGAAATCCGGTGGGGTGTTGGATCACAAGCCGGTAGTGGATGTAGGCATTGAGGCCGAACCACTATAAATCATTGTGTAGTGGTGTTTGCTTTGTGGTGATTGTTTGTTTAAGCTTCCGCATATTGTATGTTAATCATCACAAGTGACTAGTTAATTGTTAAGAAATTAAAATTGGTCATAATTAGTCATTATTTGTAGATCACCCTATTCACCCCCCCCCCTTCTAGGGTTAGGATCCCGAACTTTCAGTCTACTCCTTGTGATTCAACATGGTTAGGTTCCACTAGAGCGTCGGCGAGTGCTGGATCAACAACATTTTCTTGGACAGCCTCTTGATCTTCTTTATCTTCAGACCAGGATCCTTGTGGCTGTAAGGGACTATACCAGATTACTGGCATAAGGTGAGTTTCAGGAACTCATTCTTCATCGGAGAGATACTCTCCTGTTTCAAGGGATTCTTCCCATTCATCGATGTCACTGGCAGTGTCACTGGACTCGTATCCATTCATGGAGAATCCGACTACCGAATTGCAAAAGTATGATGCCCCCTGCGTAGTTTCATTCCTGAGTTGAGGCTGCATGAAGTCATTAAGAGTGAATTTTCTTACCACTTTAGAAGTCTCGGGAATGGACTTCTCTGCTGTCCCCAGTGAAGCAGTAGAGGATGTCTTTGCTTCTTCACAGACTTCTTATTTTGCCTAAGCTTTCTCCTGCTGTTTGAGCTTGTGGAGACGTCTCCTGGCTTGCCTTGGCTGTTGAGCTGTCGGCTTTGTTTTGACAACCTCCTAGTTTTCATCTTCCAGGAGATCAGGATGCACCCATTTGGGTTGTCCGTCTGGTGTAAGGTAAGGAACCAGCTCTTGGGACGTTTGAATCATTTTTATCACCTTGAAGGAAGTAGTGATCTTCTCCTTTGGTGATTTTGAAGTTTGTCTACATGACACCATGTTGACAGAGGCGGACCCATAGTTTTT
This sequence comes from Camphora micrantha, assembly GCA_003546025.1. NCBI lineage: Eukaryota > Viridiplantae > Streptophyta > Magnoliopsida > Laurales > Lauraceae > Camphora > Camphora micrantha. Next base: position 38,496,964 of record QPKB01000002.1, read on the forward strand.
GTCAAAGGTAATGACTCTGTTTTTCCACATCTTGTTGATCTTTTCTCTCACCACGAAGCATTGATTGAAAGGGTGCGAGATCATTTGGTGGTATGGACAATACTGGGGATCGTTGGTTTTGCCAACATCTCCTAGTCTTTTGGGCTCAGGTAAAGTGAGTTTGTCATTTGCTAAAAGAGCTGCAAAGATTTCTTCAACATCTTCATCGAACGGGTAGTTTTTCTCTACTCGTTCTCTGAAGGCATCAGAGAGTTCAGGTCTTTTACCTGCAACTTTGTTTTCAATTTTCTTTGGTGGCTGAGGAGTTGACTTGGTTTGCACATTCAGGACCTCTTTTTTCTTTGGTTTCGAGGTCGTAATGGTAGTCGGCTCTTTCTTTGATGATTTCTGACTATTGAGGTCTTTGATCACCGTTTTAGCCTCCATAGTTGCTTCTAGGAGTTCCCCCAAGTTTTTTGATTTGTTGCCGATAATCATGGAGCGGATCCTTGCTCTCATGTTATTACGGCAGATGTCGACCAGCGATGCTTGTGGCAGTACATCTGAACATTTATACGCCATTGCCTTCCACTTGTGAATGAAGTCGTATGTTGACTCATTCTCTCCGTGTTTTAAGTTGCAGAGTTGTGCCATAGTAACATGATGATCTTTACCTTTGAAGTGGGTTAGGAAGCGTGTCTCATGCATGGCCCAGTTTTGGATGGAGTCCTCCGGTAGAGTGGAGTACCAATCAAAGGCCGTACCTTTTAGGGTACTTGCAAAGAGACGGATCTTAAGGGCATCTTGATCCGCGATAGCTCCTGTCAGGATCTTGAAGTGGATGACGTGTTGTCTGGCTGAATCTTTCCCCGTATATTTCTGGAGAGTTGGTTGTTTGAATTTTGCATGGAATAGAACCGAGTCCATCCATAAGGGATATGGTTGCATGATCCCATGTTCTTTCAATGTATCCTCTTCTTTTGCTTTGGCGAGGATATCGTCAACGTCCTTTTTGGTAAGGGCGCTGACTCATTGTTTTCCCCATCAACCTCGTCATCTTGATGATTCAGAGGAGGTTGATTATTTTCTTGACGCTGAAAAGTGAGAAGAAGATTTTCCATCAGAGTCTCTATCCTTTGCTGACCTTATTCTAATTGTTGGATGCACGGGGTCGTTTCATCAGGGGATGGGTTGCGTGGTGGCTTAGAGTTTGTAGCCAGGACATTCATTCTTTAAGATTCAAATGACGAGATTGTCCTGGTGATTGAGCTAGGGCGTTTTCTTTAAAAGATTGAGGAAAGATTACTCGAAGGAGTAGAAGATTCTTCCGATGTCTTCGTGTCCGGGAGACGCTGCGAGTCACCGGTTGCTGGACATGAAGTTTGGTTGCAGACTCCTGGCGTTTTCTGGTTTTGCCAACCATATGGACAGCAACAACTTGGTCAGGTCTTTCTTTTTCAACCCATTTATGGGAGACTTGGAGGATAGAATGCTGGTTCCTTTACTTCTCTAGTATCTTTTGTCGATACGACATGCGGCGACGTGTGCAACGAGCAATTTGAGCTTCAGTCAGCTCTAGCTGGGCTTTAGCAATGAAGGATGTACTCCCTCGAGCGCAGCAGCCGAGCCTGTCTTCTTTGAAGCTAAGCATGGACAGGTTCTGGACTCAATCCTTTGCTTGTCTTAGCGAAGCCTTGAATCTTGCGAGTTCGACCCCTGTTGAGATGAAGGGTCGAGCTACAAGAGTGTAGGCCTTAGCAGGTTCTTGCAGAGGCTTTGTGATGTATGATTTGATTTTTGGTTTGTAGGAGCAAGCCGGCTCATGGTGGGTTGACTTCTTTGTCAGTTGAGAAACAGGTATCACCTCTTTCATGTTGGCAAGACGATGGAACTGGTTCTCCTTGAGAGGGGCCGGATAAACTGGCTTTGCAGATGTTTGGGACCTCCTTTGTTTTGGTGAAGGTCTTGGAGACCAAGTGTTAGGGTAGACCTGGTTATTTGCAAGTTGAGGCTTCGTGGGGATGCCACGGGCTTCAGGTTTTTCTGTGATCGCCCTTGGTGTCATGGCTATGACACATTGCGGGGCGGTTTTATGGCGCTTGTGAGTGCGCTTGTTCTGCTTGTCTTGAAGCATGAGCTGGTACTTGTTCTCATCAAAAGTGATGGTTAATGAAGCTGCCATTGTTAGTTTTGGGAAACTTCTGAAACAAGACCAAATCCATTAGTAATCACAAGAATATAATGATCATAAATAGAAAAGAACTATGATTTTGTCTTTTCAAATCGTTCGAAGGGACATGGCTCAGCACAAGTGAGATGAAGAAGGCAAAAAGCCATAGAGGGTACAATTGTTCTAAATGCAAGTATGGTAGGCTCAGGATGAGCGTTCCAATGACTGCTAGAAGCAATTGTAAACCTTAATTCAAATTACCAAGAAGCAAAGCTCACTCGAGGTAAAATGATATAAGGCTGGAGTTACAAATGTGTCGGTCGCAAATATAGTAGACCCGGAAAGGCGTACTAGCACCGCTGGGCACAGATGTTGCAAATCGCATCCTTGGAACGGACACGAGATGGGATTTTCTTTTTAAATGGTCAAGATTGGATTCATAAAGGAGAGCAAATGGTATTCCAATCTGAAAACAGGCTCAAACATTTCTGCGAGCATTGAGTCCGAGAGGGAAAGAACCAAAATTTCTCAAATCTGAACCCAAAAGTGACGGAAGTTTTTTGTTTTTTTGAAAGGTCAAGATTGAATTCATCAAAGAGAGCAAATGGTGTTCTAATCCGAACATAGGCTTAAACATTTCTACTAGCACTATATCCGAAAAGGAGAGAACCAAGATTTCTCGAGTCTAAACTCAGAAGTGAAGAAAGTTTTTTGAAGGGTACACACAGGTTTCCAATTCGGTCTTATGAAACCTTAGTAGATAGTTCAACCCCCAGGTAAGGGTAAGATTACTTAATGAACCCATTTGGAGGACCCTTGCCTCGAACAGTCTAGCTGTCTCCACACTCTGGACAGGGCTTTTCTTAGATCCACTTTGGTCAAAGAACGCAATTGGTGCAACCTTAGTGTTTTTTTTTTTTTTTTTTTTTTTTTTTTTTTTTTTTTGAACTTTTTTTCTGAAAGATTTCTAATTGACTCATCAAAAAGAGTGAATGGCCCCTTCAAACCCAAATGCTGGCTACAAACGATTTCCGCGAGCCATTGTCCGAGAAGGAAGAAACCAAAGTTTCTCAAATTTGAAACCAAAAGAGAGAAAACTTTTTTTTGTTTGAAATGAGATTTTTTTTAAATCCCTATTGGACTCATCAAAGAGAAAAGGGTGCTCTTTGATGAACAATAGTTGCAATAGCAGCAAACAAATGGCAATGGCTCGCGAAAGTTTCTCAAATTTCCGTGAGCCATTCCCCGATATGAACAATAGCTGCAAACATTTCTGTAAGCTATCAAGTTCGAAGAGGAGAGGATCAAAGTTTCTTGAAAATAAATCCAAGAAAGAGAAATCAGATTTTTTGGCGAAATGAGAAATAGTGGAAATAAACTAAAAATAGAAATTTCCAAGAAAATCCCATCTCATGTTTTTTAGATGCAAGATCCAACACAGGCCACCAACTAGAAAGGAGCCAAAGAATCTAAGCATCACATTCTCAAATGAACGTTTCCCACCGGGTGTGCCAACTTGATGGACCCGTTTCTTCCTTTCCACTCTCATCCGTCCCCAGGGCTGCCGAAAGGCCGAGTGGAGGGAAAAAGAGAAAGGCCGGTATCGACATTTTTTTGTACTGGTATGCCAGATTTTCTATTCTACTTGGAATTTGAAGTGGTGATCTGGAGATTCACCTACACAAGTAGAAAGGAAAATAACTCTTTTTTCCAACTTCCCATTGCACATATATTTTAGAAAAGAGACAAGTTTTTTTTTTAATGCCGTAAGAGGCGATTTTGCCGTGAAAGGCGATTTTTGTGCCGTAAAAGACGATTTTGCTGTGAAAGGCGATTTACAAATCTTATCAATAATGAAAGACAAGAATTGTGATTTTTTTTTTGTCTCTTTAAAAGAAATACAAAATACAATAGAAAAGTGAGAAAATGAATTCTGACTTCTCAGGAGATTATGGAGACACGTTCAGATCGACAGTAGCAAGTCATGTATGGGCTTCGCCATCGTCCATGCAGATGAGAACGTATGATGCTTTGATTTTCTTGGCTTGGCTTGGACTTTAGTTTTTTAGAAGATAAAGACCAAGAGGAGGTCCTATATCCCATAAAAAACCGAATAGACGGGCTGAAAAGCCACGTCTAGGCCATGTTGAATAGGAGAAGAGAGAGAGATTTGCCTTGGGGCGGAGTGCCCCCCAAGGGACTTCAATCACCTTGCGGTGCTTGCTGCAGCAAAGTTTCTTCAAAGAAACTGATCTCTTTTAGTGTGTGTGTGTCTCTCTCTGATTTCTGGATTACCTCCTCTTTTATTTGGAATGACCCCCTTTTTATAGGCTTTTTGTAGCCATGGGATGATTTATGGCATTGATGAGAGAAATGATGGCATTGATGCTCCATGATGGGAGGAGTTACACGTTTTTATTTCTTAATTTTGTAACTCCTTTTTCTTGGCTTGTGATTGGCCGATGGAAAATGATGGGCATTTAATCGCCCTTAATCTCCATGATGAGGGGAGTTTCATGAATTATTGTCATGATTGCTTAGACTTGTAACTCCTTTTTCCTTGAATCTGATTGGACCGTTCAAAATAATGAGTTAATGACCGAATTAAGTTGTCATGAAACGGGTCATTTAACTTCATTAATTGATTGCCAGGGCGCTCCAAGAGTCGCGGGCCGAACCGCGTCTTTTCGAATTCTTCTTGCGATGATCGCCGATGGATCCACATGTTTGATGTCAGATGGCGATGCAACTTTAAACATTGATTAATACTAGTGGGCCGGTAACATTTGTCTTGTCGATTTCTCGATCGGTCGAACAGAAACTGTATTTTCTTGGTTAGCCGATTGGCGATCTTGGAGCGATCAATGATGATCTCATGCTTTTTGTCAGCGGATCCAAAATGTTGACAAAGATCAGTTGATTTCAAGCAACAAGAATCAGATTTTCGAAAAGTCACAGGGGCTGGAATTCCCGACACGAGAAAAGAGTCGGAAAACGGGCCTTCCAGCGGAAATCCGGCGACCCTGAAAATGGGCTATGGTCGTCAGCAACCATGGGGTTTTTACCCCCTTTGGTCGCCTTTTCTTCGGCCATTTTTCGATCTTTTTGCTTCTTTTTTGGTCCTGTATTTTTCTTGAAAATTTTCCCCATTTATTGGCTTGATTCTCCTGAAGAAAACTTGATGAGAAGCCGTGGAAACCGGAGCACAAAGTTTCCTATTTTTTGGAAAAACCAAAGACTTTGTAGCAGATTTTTCGTCAAGAGTCAAAACTAGGACAAACGATGTCAGAATCACCCGAAATTTGAGGTGAAGTTTCCTGAGCAGTAGATAGGACCAACCATGAGCTTCTATTTGGGTTTTGAAGCTATTTGGGGCCCGTCGCTGCTAGACTTGATTTTCCCGCGAGGAAGATGCCGCACTTTGATGTACGGTCAACCGATCTCCAATTGTCGTGAAATTTGACAAGGAGCCAATGAGAGTCATTTTGAGAAGATCCATTAGCTCCAATTTGGATGTCATGGTCCAGGGAAGCTCCGCCGCTGATAGGCTTGATTTTGTTCCTAGGCATCAAAGTCTGGTTAAACGTTGTCGGAATGACCTGAAATTTGACGTGTAGTCCTTTGGAAGCATGTAAAAGCTACCCACGTGCTCGGTTTGATGAGTGATGGCCTTGGTGGTTCTCACCACCAAGAAGCTTGATTTTGCTGCTCAAGTGTTGATAGAGGGTTAAACGTTGTCGGTTTGACTTGAAATTTGACATGAAGCCTTTTGGAGGTATTTTGAGACCATCCATTGGCTCTGAATGAAGATTTGATGTCTTCGACACTGTCGCCGCCAGGAGCGCCTGTTCAGCTGTCGAAGGAGTGAAGTTGGTCCAAATGATGCTGGAATGGCCTGAAACTTTACGTGTATCCTCCTTTTGGCTATTTTGAAGGATTTTGCAATTTTTTGTTTGATTTTGACAAGATCTTATGCTTGATGCAACGTTCGCCTGTTTGTGGTAGGATGCAACTTCATGTGGCCATTTGATGTCGAGAATGTGTGAAGAGGCAAAGTGACATTTTTTGCGTCAACAGGCATCACCTCAAATTTCACGTCATTCTGACATCGTTTGACCTAATTTTAACCTTTGACGAAAAATCGGCAACACTGCGTGACAAAGTCTTTAGCTTTTCCGAAAAATCAGAAACTTTGCTCCCCGATATGCAAGGCTTCTTGTCAAGTTTTCTGCAGAGAAATCAGGCCAAAATATATACAAAACTGTCGAAAAAAAATACCGAAGAAAAACGAATTGGAAAAATCGGAGAAACCGCCGAAAGACGACGACCAAAAGGGGAAAAATCCCATATGGTCGCCGCAACCATGGCCCATGGTCGCTGGTGACCCTGCCCCCATGGTGGCTAGCGACCCTAGGTGTATGGTTTTTGGCGACCCAGGAAATTCAGGTCTCCTGATTTTCGCTGAGTGACCTTTTTTCGGTCCTTTTTCGCATTTTGAAATGTCGGCCCTTGCGGTTTTCCAAAATTCTGACTTTTGAGGCCAGGAATCCATCGATCTTCATCAATATCACGGATCCGCTGTGAAGAGCATCAAATCATCATTGATCGCTTCAGAATCGCCAAACCGGACAACCAAGAAAACATACTTTCTGCTCGATCGATCTAGAAATCGACAAGACAGACAGGCGCACTGGTAGCAATCAATGTATGAGGTTGCATGGTCATCTGACATCGATCAGCATGAAGATCCATCGTCGATCATCGCAAGAAGATTTCCAAAAGACGCGGCACAGCACGCGACTCTTCAAATGCCCGGCGACCACTTAATGCAGTTAATTGACCCGTTTTATGACAACTTAATGCGGTCATTAACTCATTATTTTAGATGGCCCAATCAGAAGCAAGGAAAAATAAGTTACAAGTCAAAGCAATCATGGCATTAAAACCATGAAACTCTTCCCACCATGGAGATTAAAGGCAATTAAAAGCCCTTAATTCTCCACCAACCAATCACAAGCAAAAGAAAAAGGAGTTACAAAATAAATGAATTAAAACTTGTAACTCTCTCATATGTGTCTTTATTACAGTTAAGGCCCATAAACCCTCCTTACGGCTACCAAAGGCCTATAAAAAGAGATCAATCCAAGAAGAACGGGTTTAGAAAAATCGATTCCCGATCCCGAATTCCAGACGAAAGATTTATACAAGAAGAGAAAGCTTTGCAAAAGTTGCTACAACGACCTCTCCTCCCTTAAAGAAGTCCTACACCAACCACCACTACAAGGTGACCAAAGTCCCTTGGGGGGCACCCCCCAAGGCCTCCTCCTCTTGTCTCCATAGCTTAGACGTGGCTTCTCAGCCCGTCTACTTAGTTTTTTATTGGATATAGGACCTCCTCTCGGTTTTTATCCTCTAAAAATCAGAGGTTCAAGCCGAGCCAAGCAAATCTAAAGCATCCTCTATCCTCATCTGCATGGATGATGGCGAAGTCCAGACATGGCTTGCGACCATCAATCTGAACGAGTCCCCAAAATCTCCTGAGAAGTTAGATTCTCTTTTCTTGCTTTTCATTGTAGTTTGTATTTTTCTAAAGAGACATAAAAATCACAACTCTTGTCTTTCATTATTGATAAGAGTTGTAAATCGCCTTTCACTGTAAAAATCGCCTTTCACCGCAAACACCGCCTTTCACAGCAAGAATCGCCTCTTACGGCAAACATTTCCTTTCATGGCAAAACAAAATGAAATCGCCTCTCATGGCATTGAAAACAAACCATGTCTCTTTTCTTAAATATTTGTGCAATGAAAAACTAGAAAAAAAAAAGTTGATTTCCTTTTCTACTTATAAAGGTGGATCTACAGACCACCACTTGTCAATTTCAAGTAGAGTAGAAAATCTGGCATACCCGTACAAAAAAAGGTTGATGCCTACTTTGCCTCTGGGCGCGAAAGGGTCGGACCCCAGCGGACTCCCACGTCCGCCGACCTCGGTATCGCTGAACACCAGAAGCCGGGTCCATCATTTGCCATGAGAGCCCCAAAGATTTCATCAACATCTTCATCGAATGGGTATTTCTTTTCTATTCGCTCTTTGAAAGCATTAGAGAGTTCAAGTCACTTACCTACAGCTTTGTTTTCCGCTTTCTTTCGTGGCTGAAGAGCTGACTTTGTTTGCACATTGAGGACCTTCTTTTTTCTTTGGTTTTGTGGTTGCAATGGCGGTTGGCTCCTTTCTTGATGATTTCTAACTGTTGATGTCTTCGATCACCGTCTAGGATTTCTCCCAGGTTTTTTGATTTGTTGCCGATGATTATGGAGCAGATTCTTGCTCTCATGTTGTTTCGGCAGATGTCGACTAGCAACGCTTGTGGCAGTATATCTGAGCATTTGTACGCCATTGCTTTCGGCTTGTAAATGAAGTCATATATCGAGTCATTCTCCCCTTATTTTAGGCTGCAGAACTGAGCCATAATAGCAAGATGATCCTCACCTTTGAAGTGAGTCGGGAAGCGTGTCTCTAGCATGGCCTAGTTTTGGATTGAGTTCTCTTATAGAGTGGAGTAGCAGTAAAAGGTCGTCCCTTTTATGGTACTTGCAAAGAGATCGATCTTGAGGGCATCTTGATCCACGATAGCTCCCGTCAAGATCTTGAAGCGGATGACGTTTTGTCTGGTTGAACCTTTTCCCCGTATATGTTCAGGGAGAGTAGGGTGCTTGAATTTTATAGGGAATGGGACCCAATCCATCCATACGGGATATGGTGGCTTGATCCCATGTTCTTTGAGTGTATCCTCTTCTCTTGCTTTGGCGAGGATGTCGCCTACGTCGTTTTTAGTAATGGCGCGTGACTCATTGTCTTCCCCATTTACCTCATCATCTTGAAGATTCGGAGGAGCTTCATTATTTACCTGAAGTTGAAAGGCAAGAAGAAGGTTTTCCATTAGAGTCTCAATTCTTTTGGATGCGTGCGATCGCGTCATCTTTAAGTGGATTACAAGGTGGCTCAGAGTTGGTAACCAGGACGTTCATCCCTCGGGATTGCGAGGTGGCTCAGAGTTGGTGACTGAGTTGGGGCTCATTCTTTTGGATGAAGAGCTTGACGAAGGATCACTCCGCTGTCGTTCGCTTGAAGGAGCAGAGGATTCTTCTGGATGTCTTTGTGTTTGGGAGACGCTGCAAGTCACCGAATGTCGGACATGAATTTTGGTTGTTGACTTTTGGTGCCTTCTGGTTTTTCCAACCATATGGACAGTAGTAACTTGGTTGGGTCTTTCTTTTTCGACCCATTTATTAGAGACTTGAAGTGTAGGATGCCGGGTCCTCTGCTTCTTTAGTCTCTGTTGTCGACATGATGTGTGGTAGAGTATATAACGAGCAATTTGAGCTTTGGTCAGCTCTGGCTGGGCTTTGGCAATGAAGGATGTGCTACCTCGAGCACAACAGCCGAGCCTATCTTCTTTGAAGCTAGGCATGGACAGGATCCAAACGCTGTCCTTTGCCTATCGTAGCGAAGCTTTGAATCTTTCAAGTTCGGCCCCTGCAGAGATGAAAGGTCAAACCAAAGGAATGTAGGCCTTAGCAAGTTTTTGGAGAGGCCTTGTGATCCACAATTTGATTTTGGGCTTATAGGAACAAGTCGGCTCGTGCTGGGTTGGCTTCTTTGTTAGGTGGAAGGTGGGTCTCTCCTCCTTCATGTAGGCGAGAGGGTAGAACCGGTTCTCCTTGAGTGGGGCTAGGTATGCTGGCCTTGCGGATGCTTGGGACCTTCTTTGTTTTAGGGGTCAGGTATGCAGGGCGCTTGTGAGTGTGCATATTTTGCTTCTGTTGAAGTATGAGTTGGCACTTGCTTTCGTCGAAAGTAATGGTCAAAGAAGTGGCCACTGTTAGTTTCGAATAATTTCTGAAACAAGACCACATCCATGAGTAATCATAAGAATATAATGATCATAAATGGGAAAACTATGGTTTTGTCTTTTCAAATAGCTCGAGGGACATAGTCCGACTCAAGTGACATGAAGAAGGCAAAGGCCGTAGAAGGTGCAATTGTTCTGATCACAGACGTGGTATGCCCAGGATGAGCATTCCCGTGACTGCTAGAAGCAATTATGAACTTTAATTTATCTTATCGAGAAGCAGGGCTCACTCAAGGTAGGACGAATATAAGGTTGGAGGTACAAATGTGTCGGTCACGAATACAATAGACTTGAAAGGGCGTACTAGCACCAATAGGCACAAATGTTGGAGGGTACAAGTGTGTCGGTCACAAATACAGTCGACCCAAAAAGGACGAACTAGCACCGCTAGGCACAAATGTTGGAAATTTCATCCAAGGAATGGACACAAGATCGGGTTTTTTGAAAGGCCAAGATTGGATTCATCGAAGAGAGCAAATAGTATTCTGATCTGAAAACCAACTCAAGCATTTCTGCGAGCTTCGTTTTGAAAGGGAAGCGACCAAGATTTCTCGAATCAAAACCCAAAAGTGACAGAAGGTTTTTTTTTTTTTTTTTTTTTTTTGAAGGTCAAAATCAAATTCGCAAAGAGAGCAAATGGTATTTCGATCCGGAAGCCGACTTCAAACATTTCTGCGAGCTTCATTCCGAAAGGGAAGGGACCAAGATTTCTTGAATCTAAACCCAAAAGTGATGGAAGGTTTTTTTTTCGAAAGGTCAAAATCGAATTCGCAAAAAGAGCAAATGGTATTCCGATCTGGAAACCGACTTCAAACATTTCTGCGAGCTTCGTTCTGAAAGGGAAGGGACCAGGTTCGTTTTTTTTTTTTAAGATTTTTTTTAACAAAATCTAAAGATTGAAGAGTACACCGAGGCTTCCTAATTCGGTCATACGAAACCTAAATCGATAGATTAGCCCCCAAGTAAGGGTAGGATTACTTAATGAACTCGTTTGAATGACCCTTGCCTAGAACAGTCTAGCTGTCTCCACACTCTGGACAAGGCTTTTCTTGAATCAATTGTGGTCAAAGAACGCAATTGGTGCGACCTTAGTGATCTTTGCCTCTTTTTTTTTTTTTTTTTTTGAAAGATTCCCAAAGGACTCATCGAAGAGACAAGATGGCTCATTCCCTGATAAGAGCGTTAGCTTCAAGCGATTTCCGCCAGCCATTGTCCGAAGAGGAAAGGATCAAGGTTTCTCAAAATTAAATTCAAACATGAGAAATCTGAAAAAAAAAAATTTATTTCTGAAAGATTGTTAATGGACTCATCGAAGATAAAAGATGGCCTATTCCCCAATACAAACGTTAGCTTCAAGCGATTTTCGCAAGATATTGTCCGAAGAGGAAAGGATCAAGGTTTCTCAAAATTGAATCCAAAAATGAGAAATCTAAAATTTTTTTTTTTTTTGAAAAAAGAAAGAGTGGAAATAAACTCAAAGACAGATTTAGAAATTTCCAAAAAATCCCTTATCCTTTTTTTTAGATGCAAAATCCAACATACACCACCAACTAGAAAGGAGCCAAAGAATCTCAAAAAGAAGTATAAGCATAGAGCAAAAAATGTGATATGCAAATATTTCTTTTTTAAGCGTTTCTCAAATGAACGAGTCCCACCGAGTATGCCAGCTTTATGGACTCGCTTTTTGGCTCTTGCAGTTCTACCGGGGTCAGCGGATATGGTAGTCCGTTCAGTCCAACCCTTTCGCGACCTAAGGCCGAAGTGAGCATCAACGTTTTTTTGTACGGGTATGCCAAATTTTCTACTCTACTTGGATTTGCAAGTGGTGGTCCGTAGATCCACCTTCGCAAGTAGAAAAGGTAATCAACTTTTTTCTAGTTTTTTTCATTGCACATATATTTAAGAAAAGAGACATGTTTTGTTTTGAATGCCGTGAAAGGCGATGTTTGCCATAAAAGGCGATTTTTTCTTTGAAAGGCGATTTGTTTCCGTGAAAGGCGATTTACAATTCTTATCAATAATGAAAGACAAAAGTTGTGATTTTCTTATGTCTCTTTAAACAATACAAAATACAATAAAAAGCAAGAAAAGGGTATCTAACTTCTCAGGAGATTGCGGGACTCGTTCAAATTGATGGTCGCAAGTCATATGTGGACTTCGCCATCATCTTTCATATGAGAACAAAGGATGCTCTCAATTTGCTTGGCTCGGCTTAAACCTCAGATTTTTAGAGGATAAAGACCAAGAGGAGGTCCTATATCTAATAGAAAGCCGAGTAAAAGGGATAAAAAGTCAAATCTAAGCTATGGAGATAGAAGGAGAATGCCTTGGGGGGTGGCCACCCAAAGGAGTTTTGTCACCTTGTACTAGTGGTTGGTGTAAGACTTCTTCAATGGAGGAGAGCTTATTGTAGCAACTTTGGCAGTGTTTTCTCTTCCGTATTTTTTTTGTTTGATCGTCGGATTTTTTTGTCTAGATTCTGATCTTTCCGTCCTTGAAAATGGTGGAGATGACCTCCTTTTATAGGATTTTGGTAGCCATGAGGGGATTTATGGGCCTTAAATGTATTAAAGCCATATGATGGGAGGAGTTATAAGTTTTTAATTCATTATTTTGTAACTCGTTTTTCTTGACTTCTGATTGGCCGATGGAGAGTTAAGGGCTTTTAATTGCCTTTAAGCTCTGTAAAGACTAATTTTTACAATTTCTGAAGATGAGAAGACTAACTCTGTTTATCGATGAAGATTCGGACCACCCTTCCTCGGCAGATAGCAATTCTCTACCTAAGTCACAGAAATTCTCCGTGAGAATTCGATCGGATAATCCGACCGAAGATTCTCCGATGATAAAGTTAGATTCAAGAATCCCTTTTGACTAATCCTCAGTTTCCTTTCATAGAATTGGGCATACCTTTACTTCTGATTTCGTTTCCCTTATATGCTCTTCCTCCCTGGATTTCCGCCCATTTTCACCACACGTTGCCACCCACTCCTCATGGTAACTATTAACTGCCAGAATCTTTAAGTCGTGAGGGCATTTTCTCCACGAATTATGGATCTTACTTGTTACCGTCCGTTAGCCATTCTCAGTCCCTTGCTTCATCTTCTCTTCCGGGCCAAATTGGCAAGTATGCTTGGGTCGACCTTAACCCAAGCCCAGTCCATGATTTAATTTCAAATCTCCCCCCATAAGCTCCATGATGGGAGGAGTTACTTGGTTTAATGCCATGATCATGGCTGACTTGTAACTCATTTTTCCATGCTTTTGATTAGGCCGTCCAAAATAATGAGTAAATGACTGCATTAACTTGTCATAAAATGGGTCATTACTGCATTAAGTGGTCGCCAAGGCGCTTGAAGAGTCAAAGGGCCGTGCCGTGTCTTTTGAAATTCTTCTTGCAATGATCGCTGATGGATCTTCATGCTGATTTATGTCCAATGACCATGCAACTTCATACATTTGTCACTTCTTATGGGCCTATGCCATCTGTCATGTCAATTTCTCGATCGATCAGGCAGAAAGTGCTCTTTCTTGGCCGGTTGGTTGGTGATGTCGAAGCAATCAATGACGATTCCATGCTTTTGACGGCAAATCTGTGATGTTGACAAAGATCGACGGATTCCATGCCTTGAAAGTTGGATTTTTGGAAAACCACAGGGCTCGAACTTCTTGAAATGCGAAAAGGGACCGAAAAACGGTCTTTTGGCGAAAATCCGACGACCTGTATCTCCAAGGTCGCCGGTAACCATGCACCCAAGGTCGCCTGATGGTCGCCGATTTTCGGCCATTTCTCGGTTGTTTCCATTTCTTTTTTTCTTTGGTATTTTTGTACATATTTTGGCTTGATTTCCTTGCAGAAAATTTGATGAGAAGCCGTATGTATTGGAGCGCAAAGTTTCTGATTTTCCCAGAAAGCCAAAGACTTTGTTGCGCAGAGTTGCCGACTTGTCGTCAGAAGCCAAAACCGGGTCAAACGATGTCTGAATGACCTGAAATTCGAGGTGAAGCCTCCTGAGAAATAAATAAGACCAACCATAGCTTTTGTTTAAGTTTTGAAGCCATGTGGGGTCCTGTCGCCAGGAAGATGTCGCGTTTTGATGTACAGTCAACCGATCTCCGATTGACCTGAAATTAGGGAGGCTATTAGAGTCATTTTGAGACAATCCATTAGCTCCGATTTGAAAATCATGGTCCTGGGGAGCTCCGCAGCCAAGAGGCCTAATTTGGCTTCCGAGAGTCAAAGAAAAGGTTGGGCGAAGCAAAGAGGGAAGGGTGAGCGAGCTCCCTAGCGTTTTATGGGCCTACCGGACTACTCCACGGAGGTCGACTAGGGAAACTCCTTTCTCTCTTGCGTACGGAATGGAATCTGTATTGCCCTTAGAGATTGGCTTACGAACAATGAGGACGGAGGTTTACAACCATGAGCAAAATTAAGAAAGAATTGTTGAACAGCTGGACATGATTGAAGAGCGAAGAGAACGGGCATTAATCAAATTGGCGACCTACTAGCAGCTGCTAGCTCGGAGCAATCAGAAGGAGATACGAGGATGATCACTCAAGGTTGGGGATCTGGTCTTAAGGAAAGTACTCCAAAATACGAGAGATCTCAACCACGATAAGCAAGGGCTTACCTGGGAAGGACCATACAGAGTTACCTCAGCTGGAGGAACTGGAGCCTACCATCTAGAAACACTTCAAGGAAAAGCATTGGCTAGGCCATGGAACATAGCTATTTCTAATCTGTGTACCAAAGAAATCCATCAACCTTGTATTGATTGTGAAAATTATTTGGTTCATATTCTTGTGCCAAGAATGAAATCTGTCCTATATTTTAGATCTTTGTACCAAAAGATTCGAAAAATATATATCTTTTGAAAATATTTTGTACCAAGAATAAGGACTTTAAATTTGTGACTCATTTTGAGGATTTATAATGGGGCATCCCCTGTTATGGACAACCTCAAATAAGTGAGGCCAAGGCCTTGAAAATTTAGGGCGATGCAGCGTTCCGAAGCATAGAAAACCTAACTGGGAAGAGCCCAAACTAGGTGCGCTACACTGACCTCCTTTTTAACTAATAGTTGGGCATGACGATGCAAACATTAGGCCAAAAGGTGAGTTCGGAAGAAATTGACAGTGGTTGCGTAAACGCATGATATATTGATAAACAAGAAGACATTTCATTCGAAACAAAAGAAAAACAACCACAGCCCGGGCGAACAAGTGTTCTATGCATAAAAATCTAGCAGAAAAGACATCACGCCCACAGGTCGGGCAAATTGGCAAACAGCACGCCATACAACATAAAAACAAAAGATCTGTCTAACCATGAAAAGACATCACTGAGTAGCATCAGGAACAAAGGGGATGAGCTCAGCAATAGGGGAATAACTTTCACTCCCCCCCCACGCCAAAAGACGGGATTGCATTGTCAGCGTGAATATTAGAGTGAGAATCAACAAGAGGCGACGAGGGCAGAGGATCTTGCTCGGATAAAACAACATAATTGGCCCAAAGAGGAGAATCCTAGGGAACTCCGGCATCTCCAAGAGCTATGTCATACTCTCGCTTGAAAATGAAGGTTTTGATTTGCTCAACTTGCTGCAAATACATAGCCTTGATGTCCTCGAACTGAGCATCCTTGGACTTCTCAACAGCCTCCCGATCTCCTCTTCAGCCTTTGCTTGTTTGGAATGAATAGTTCCAAGCTCTAGTTCTAAAGCATCAAGACGGCTCTTGACAGCGACCACCTGGGCTTCAGCAATTTGGGCATTCTTGGATAATATGTTAGCTTCGTACTCAGCTTGGTTTCAAGCAGCTTTGGAACTTGCCAGTTCTTTTTCTAAGAACCCTACGTAGGCTTAGAGCTTTTCTAGGCGATCAACAGCAGTGAACCATTTCTGAAGACCCTGAACACGAGAAAGAGAGGGGATACAAAAAAGGAATACGCATAGAAAAGTGAAAGATTGGATGATTAAAGATCCAACGTACTAGAAAGCAATGTTGGGCTCCTGTAGATAAAAGCTCGTCATCAGATAGGGCACTATGCAAATTCATATAGGAAGGGAGCAATGCGGATTTGCCCAAGATAAGCGCGAAAGATGGAGACCCGGCAACTCCCTCACCCAGGGATGGAGATCCAAGCGAACCTTTCTGACCTAAAGAAGTGCTAGGCTGAGGAGGCAATGGGGGGCAAATTTCCTTCCATTGATAGGAAAGGGGAATCAGTAACATCAGCAAACCGAACAAAACGCTTACTCGAGTTCGTCTCGCGAAGATCAAGGTCAAGGACAAGAGCAGACCTCTTTCCAAGTATAACAGAAGGCCCAGAAAGGGAAGCCTTCCCAGTCTTAGAAGCTAGAAGATCACCGAGGCTATCAAATAGATTCCTTGGCTTGCGGCGAGACATTGTTGCAGGAGACCGGCTAGTGTCAGACAAGGAAGAATTATCCGAAATATTTAAAACAGGAGACTGTTGATGGTCAGCAAGAGAAGAGGAATCACTTGAGGGTGTAGCACTCTTCGATAATCTCTTAGCACCAGAAGACTCCTTCTGAGTAGGAAGAGATTGACCGGCAGATTGAATGGGGGCAAGCGAATGTTCGGAAGCAAAGGACTGAACACTAGAAGTTCAACCTGCCCTCGAAGATCTGGTAACCTTCATGAATGGAACCCTCTTTCGCTTGAAAAGAGGATTGGACGCCAGGGGTTCATGCCAAGAAGGGAGCGCTAAAAAATTGTCGTACGAACGAGTATATCTGAGCAAAGTATGAGCTGCTCGGCCCCAACTATTCAGGTCAGCAGGGCCTCGGTATTCAAGTACTCGATTTAACTCTTTGATCCGAACTAGAGACTTAGGGGCTCGGTTGATTGTAGCATCTGGGAAAAAAGAAGAAGCCTAGTTAGTAAATGAAAGTGGAACGAAAGCAAAGAAAAAGAAAGTGCCAAAAGGAGAGGAGCTCCAACCTGGGAGTATTAGGGATTGAGGGACTGTTCGATTGATCCCATCCTAGATGGTTGGCGATTCCCAATTTCCACTTACTATAATGAAATCCCCCTCACTAGACTTGTTAGAATCTGGGAGATAGAGAACAAGGAGTCTATTGGAATCTCTGGACTTCAAATATAAGATTGCTTTGCTGCTATCTAATGGAACCAACATATAGCAAGACAGGATATCATAAACACCAAGGCTTGTGCCAAGCAGCTTGTTCAGCTCGGCAACTCTCGTAACAATGCGAAACAAATTGGGAGTTTACTGAATAGGGAATAGGTTGGGTACAGAGAGAAAAAGAACAAGAAGAGGATCAAGGGGAAACCGAACACCACCCTCAACAATAGCGATGGTAGGAAAGGGCATCCCATCTCGGGACCCAATCTCAAGGGATTCGTCAGGTTGTGAGGTGCAAGCCTGAACATCTAAGGGGATGTTGTATTTTTCCCTAAAGTCGGAAGTTCTTTTTCGGAGTAAGAAGCAGATCCTTAAGATTTCCCATCGAGGAAGAAGAGAGTAAAGGTAGATGAGACTTACCGCAGACTGAGGAAAGAAGAGAAGTTAGAAGCAGAGTCCGGAAGAGAAGAATGAAATAGGGGAAGAAGATGGAAAGCAAAAGGAGAGAAGGACGGGCTTTATAAATTTGACGCATGACAGCTGTTTGACAGGTAATTGAACCTGGAGTGGACACATGTCCTATAAATATCTCAAGCCCTCCTATTTCCTCTAGAATGCCAAGGAAAAGATGGGCCCTGGGGGGGGGGGGGGGGTGGGGAGACAATTGTGGGGGGAGATTTGAAATTGAATCAAGGACTGGGCTTGGGTTAAGGTCGACCCGAACATATTTACCAACCTGACCCAGAAGAGAAGATGAAGCAAGGGACTAAGATTGGTTAACGGACAGTAGTAAACAAGATCCATAATTCGAGGGTAAAACGACCCCATGATTTAAAATTTCAGGCAGTTACCAGTTATCACGGTAAGTGGGCGGCAACATGTGCCGAAGATAGGCGAAAATCCAGGGAGGAAGGGCATATAAAGGAAACGAAATAAAAAATAAAGTAATACAAAAATCTATGAAAAAAAACCGTGGATTAGTTAAAAAGATTTTTGAGATCTAACTTTATCATCGGAGAATCTTCAGTTGGACTATCCGATCGAATTCTTACTGTTGATTTGTGATTCAGGTAGAGTATTGTCATCCGCTGACGAAGGGTGGTCGGAATCTTCACAGACAAGCAAGGCTAGTCTGCTCGTCTTCAGAAATTGTAAAAATCAGTCTTTACAATTAGTATCCAACTTTCATGCTTTCCAAATTGTGTTGATTTGAAAATCTTTCTTTTTCTAAGGTTCTTAACTTTAGGAAGTTGATCAACTTAGTTCATTAGGAAAGTAAATCTAACTTAGTTGTCTAACCAAGTTTCTAATTTTAACTTAGCATTCTAACTTAGGAAAGTTTCTAAACCTAGGTTTCTATATTTAGGAAGTAGGTAGATTTGATTGATTTTGATTGTTTCTAACTTTACTTAGATCTAATGTTGATTTGTTTCTATTTGTGTTTTATTCTTTTGTTAATTTCTAAGTTTAACTTTAGCAAGTATTTACTTTTAGTATGTTTCTAATGTGACGTTCTAATTTCTATTTTCTTTTGTAGTGATTTGAAATTTCTTTTAGATTAGGATTTTAGATTTAGGAATTTTTATTTTGGGAATGTATTTCATTATTTAAAGTAGGAATGACAATGTACTTTTCTAGATTTTAGGCTAAAATTAAATTTTATTTGGGGCAGTTGACAAAGTTGGAAAGCCTTATTTCTAAAGCTCTTTGTGGGCATGGTGTTGGGTCATTGGGGATAAGAGCGTTGCAAAATTGGATGGCCATACTTAGACCCTTGCAAAATTGGATGGTCCCCACTATTTTACTTTTGAATGCCCATGCTCAGACCCTTGCAAAATTGGAATACCAAATTGGCCAACTGGCTAATTCTTTGAGCACAAGAGAAAAGGGAACCTTCCCTAGTCAATCAGAACTCCATCCCAAAGGCCAAATTATTCATGATACCAAAGGGAAACGCCATGAGCATGTCAAATCCATAATTACCCTTAGGACAAGTAGATAGATTGATAGCAAATTAGAGATGCCTAAGGAAGCTGAGAATTATGAGATAGCCAAGGAGAGTGTATACTTAGAAAAAAGTGAGGATGAACCATTAACTGAACCAAAGGAAAAAGATCCCATCGCGGAGCCTAGCACTACCATATGAGACCCGTCGCCTAGTGATCTACCTCCTAGGACCTACATTCCTAAAGCTCTGTCACTACTAAAAAAAAGGGTTTTTATATCGGCTAAAAACCGATATAAAAGACCTATTATATCGGTTCTTCTGTAAACTTCAAACCGATATAAGTACCCCCGATATAATAAACAACTATAACCGATATAATATGTGTATTATTTCATATCGGTTTTTGGACAACTGATGTCTTTTGAACCTGAAATTATAACACATATTACTGTAAAACCGATATAAAAACCAGTGAAACCGATATAATAAAAATTTATAATATCGGTTTTTGGACAACTGATGTCTTTTGAACCTAAAATTATAACACATATTACTGTAAAACCGATATATAAAAGCGTGAAACCGATATAATTTTTTATATAATATCGGTTATAAATGGCTTTGTTATATCGGTTTTTTGAACCTGAAATTATAATTGTATTATATCGTTTGTTCTATAACCGATATAATATTATATATGTTTTTTTTTTTAAATCAAAAGAATTTGCATTGCTGCAGTATCCTTGCAGTACACTGTACACCAATAAAACTTTGCACTATATATACAAAGTGATCATAACTAATAACTAACATAAAGCTTGACTAGACAAATCCCTATGGATCATATATAGTATATATCTACATTATATAGTATAATCTTCTTGCATGTGGTGGCTGTCATTAGATGGTTGGAAAGGTGCATATATATATATATATATATATATATATATACTAGTGAAGCCCTACACGTGCAAGGCACGTGAAAAATCTCCAAGTAATTCATATAGAAGAAATCCTTTGGTGATACCTATTAGACTGGACCGAATTTATTCAAACTTCAGAAAATTTGAGTTTTTATCGAGTAACGAAAACAAGTAGAATCCCAGTTCAAAATAAGCAAAGACATGCTCATCCTTCAAGAAATTCTGTTAATTATGCTGTTTGTTGAGAATAGTTGGAAAGAATAAAAGAAGTTGAGAAGAGTTGGAAGGAACACAAGAAAAAATTAAGAGGGTGCTATTCTTAGATGCAACAAAAGGTCAACCACAAGTATGGGCTACAACTAATCAAAGGAAGCAGACAAACTTTCCATGATTCAGTTACATTATCACAGCTTCAACAATCCTGTTATGTAAAACCACCGGCTCCAACATTCCAAACCAGCTACAGATCATTGTTGGAGACATTTCAACAATATGAATAAAATTATAAAATATCTTTTTCCCCTTTAATTCTTACAGAGAATCACATTATTTGTTGATGACCATAACATTAGCAACAACAATGAGATAATTAGGAAAAAGGAGGAGAAGAAGAATTATGGCCTAGTTCTACAACAAAAGGATGAGCAAATCCTCCTAGTGGTAAGTTATCAGTCATCTGCTTTCTATTTATAATATGTACAAGATTCCAGTTGTACCATGGAAGCAACCAGTTTCATGAACTCAAGAAAAAAAAAAAGAATAAATGTATACTCTCTGCAAAAACTAATCACCTTGGTAGGAAAAGAAGCATATCTCGCTCAAACACCTTTTAAATGGAGAGAGGAAAAAATATGAATTTCCAGTATTTGACAGATTTGAATAACACACCCCAAAAGGGCAAAAGTTGATAATCACATCACTTGGAAAGATACTGTTTCCAATAACAACACATGGCATCTCACAAGTTGTAACAATGAAAGAGTGAAAAAAAAAATAATAATAATAACTTAACTGCTCCATTTATTGTGTTGTTGAAAGATTCGGCTAATATAAAATGGCATCAATGGTTCTCGAGTCTTTACTTGAGACTTCTATTGATCCTTTGCTGCAATAGTAGGCATATAATGCAAGTTCTACGATTCCCAAAAAATTCCAACCTCATTTGGGACCTGAAATTTATGTAAAACAATTTCAAATTCATGGTAAACAGAACCAAGTAAAAAAAATTGTATGAGTAAATATATTACATTATTTAATGAGAAAAAAGATATGTGATACACTTACTTAAATGAAAAGGTCATGCTTGAGCACTCCATATGCAAAGAATGAGATGCTCATCAAGAACGTAGAAGTGAAAGATAAAATGGCATAAATTCCACAACAGTAAGCATGCTAACATTTGGGAGTCAGTGGTTCAACCTGTGTAACAGGATAATAAATAGTTTCCAATGAACATACTATGATCAATAGCAGGGAAGCAAACATTGATATAAGAGTAGCAAAATTCGAAGATCCAGCAAAGACTTATTGCATATGATATATTACCCTCATGCTAAGAAATGCAATGAATGCAAATACACCAAAAAACCACCACCAATAATCCAACCATCTTCACCTGCCAACAATATTTGGAGAAAATGAGTAACAAAACCAAGCAAATCAAAAACCCAAAGAATTAGAAGAAAAGGTGACAGGAAAATTAAGTGGAGAAAGTCTACCTTTTTTTGCCTTCTTGACATATATGATAAATATGATTATGTATATCAACTGGAAAGTGGCCCCAGTGCAATTGATAGTAGCAACCAAGATAATATCCGATGATATCATGGGAAGGCCATACTAAAGGGTGATCAAGTAGTTAGATAGGGCATATATGTAGGGCAACCCTGAAAATTGTTCAGTAAACCTATTCCTAACAATTCGCTAAAATGCTGGTCGGAATGTACAATGGGAAATATTAACCAGAGTGTTAAAGATAATTCATTTTTATCCTTTTGCAATGGCAATAAAAGATGAAGGAAAACTTACATTGGTGATATGAACCACCCAAAAGTGAAGATGTTCCCTGTATGCAAAACACCCAGATGGTTATCCAATTCCTTACTGAATGCAAGGATTGTGAGCATCATTTTAGAAAAAAAAAACATGTCTTTACTGTGAGCAGGGGTGTAGGGGTAAGAATGACAATGCCTAAAATATAGGGAATTGAGAACTCATGCCACTGGAGAGTCCTTGCAAATAAAGATAGAGGAACTTCCTGAAGTTGAGGGTGCTTTTGTTCATCTTGACTACTTGAGATGAGTGCATCAAATTGTCGAGGTAAAATCAGATCAGTCCCGCCTATTATCTAGTGTAAAGATGATGAAAGGAAGGTATTCATTCCCTATAAACAGAGGTAGGCATCACACCCCAACCAACAAAGACCCCGAAAGATGATAAAGAAGGATGGAAAATTGATATTTGGAAATGAAATGAATGACTGTTTTTTTACATGAAGAGATGATGATGGAACATACCGAAGATATTAATCCCAAGTTGAGTGTAGATCAGAGAGAACAGAACCATCCACAAAATGTATAAACCAATCGGTAGTATAGGGGGTTATTGCTATAGGAAACAAGATAATACAACAAATTGTAAAAGAAGAGTAACGAAAAAGTGCATGATCACTGTCAATCAATAATCTCACTCAATTCTATTATTTTGAACAAGTGGAAAATAAGCTCCCTTGAAAGCAACAATATGAGGCCCTTATGTGTAAATGAATGTACAGGTTTACCATGTTTGTAGAAGTACACAAAATATCTCATATCAACACCAACCTGTCAGATATTTAGAACAACCAAAATTTCTATTAGTTATGATGATTTGGAAACTTGGAATCTGTGGGTCCTTTTTTGATAAATGAGAATTTTTTTATTACAAATTATTTTAGAACTCATCTCACTCTAATTTAGAGGAGTTTTTTAGCCTAGAAAATCTAAAATTCTCTTCTTATGAAGTTGAATAGCTCACCGGTTCTTTCATAAGTATAAATAGTGTTTGGTTCATTTTATTCCTCTACTTTCCTAAGTTCATGTAAGATTTATTTTTTGTCATTTCATTCTCTATAACTTGCATTTGCATGTTAATGGATCTGAACATAACTTTTTTTTTTCTCACACGTGATTAGGGCAAAACCACTAACCAATCTGAATAGAGATCAACTCTCCAGCTATGTTTTCCTTTAAGATTAGTCTAAAAGTTAGCCCCAATGAAGCACCAAATTGTAAGATTCGTTAAAATATTTTGATCTAATTTTAGATACAAACTCAATTTTTAACTGAAAACAATGCAATATATGTTCAACTATGAAACCATTTTTAAACATATTTGAAGAGTACAGATGTGAGATGAGGAATCAGACGCAAATCCATGTCGACATGTGATTGATTAATCATTTTAAAATAGTATATGTAACACGGCTACAAGATTGTACATAAAAATACTTCACCTGTGTAAAAGATACCTTTGGGATTCTCAAGATGCTGAGTGCAGGCTCCATCTTTTCATTACTTGTGAAATAAACTTTTGTAAAAACTAATATCTTAAAATACCTAATCCTTCATCAGAAACATCATATCTTAACAATCTAAGACAAACATCTAATTACGAAGAATCTCAGAATACAATTGGACCTTCAAACAAATAGTCCAAAAGAAGAAAACTAAGAAATACAATCTCATACCTAAGATGGAGAATTTGAAAAATCTCTGAGTTGCTAGGATCTGGTGATGGGCTGATGAAGAAGCTAAGAAAGGAACAGAGAGGAACAGGAGTTGCGAGCAAGCTCATGACATTTCAAAGATGAAATCCAGCCATGGAAATTCCTACTGCACTTGCACGTTCATGGCTCAGAAACCACCTATCCAAAATAATAAAATAAAAATTGTCACAAATAGGTGGGGAATTCAATCATATGGAACAAGGAGATGTGAGAGAGAAAGAAATAAAGGAAACAGAGGGAGAGAGAAGGAGTGAAATGGGTGGAATGGGAGTTGACTCCCGTTGGCAGTGAGTGGGGTGAGAGAGGGGAAGAAAGTAAGAGAGAAATAAAGAATGAGATGGGTGAGATGGGTGGGGCTGATCCATGTTGACAGCAAGGAGAGAGAAGGAGAAAGAAAAGGGAAGGGTGGGGGGTGGGGGAGGACGTTAGTCCATGTTGGCAGCAAGGGAGAAAATAAAAACAAATAAAGAAAGGGAGGGAGAAATGGTGGAATGGGTGGGGGTAATTTCGTTGGCAGCAAGGAGGGTGGAGTGAGAGATGAGAGAAAAAGAAAGAAAGAGAAACAAAGAGAATGAAAGAGAGAATCAGGGAATGAATTAAGAAAGAAAAAAGGGGAAAAAGAGAGAGAGAGAGATGGGGCAGGCTGGGTTCGGTGGTGGCCGGCGCAGGTGATCATGGAGGTCGCCGACGGCGACGGTGCTGACGCCGGGACGGTGGGGCAGCGAGGTGTTGGGTGAAGGAGAGATGAATGAGAGATGAGAGAGTAGAGAAGAGAGGGGAGAAAGGGAGCTTGGTGGTGGTGATCGCCGGAGATGGGGGAGCTCGGCGACGATGGCAGCACTCCATGAGGGAGGGAGAACGAGGGAGCTGAGATGAGAGAAGAAGAGGGATGAGGGGCTGTTGCTGGGAGTGAAAATGAGAAGAGAGGAATGGGTTTGCCCTATGAAAGGAAAAAGGGGAAAAAGGGCAAATGGGTGAGGGGTTTTGCACGTGGGATAGAGGGGGGGGGGGGTATGATGTGAGTGAGGTGGGGCCCACATGGGATGAGATGGGAATTAATAAAATGGGCTTTGATGGGTACGGGTCAAGTCAGGTTTTGGGTCGGGTTCGAGGGCTCGGATCGAAATGCAACAGAAGGATAAAGTCCGGGAAATTAGGTAATCTACCCGATGGTGCCAAAATCTCGAAAAGCGGAAAATACTAAAAAGCCCTCGGAACTTTCCGGAAATAGCGACACACCCCTACTGTACCCAAATGTGCTCGGATCTCAACGCAACTTCGCACGCGCGATCCTAATGATTAATCGGACCTATTTGGCTTATAAACGAGCTTAATTATCTAAAAATAAGTAAAGAGTCAACGCAAATGCAAAATAATTATCTCTAATGAGCTAAAATAATTGGCGCCAATGCAAATGAAGTTGGTGCCTTATTTTTGCAGACGAAAATTTTTTTCCGTCTCCTATACTTTTGAAAAAAATGAAAACAAACGACAAAATTTATATTTCGTCCTCTTTGGGTGTTCTTTTAAGATAAAAAAAAATTTCGTCATCAAATTTCGTCACAACAGCCTAGATTTCTTGTAGTGTGTAAATTAAAGGCTAACAGAGCAGATGAGTATAAAACGATATTAAAAACTCTAAAATATTATATCCGTTTAAATATTTGTGATATAAAATGGTTACCTTAATATATCGGTTTAAGTCCACCCGATATCTGAAAGTAGCAACCGATATTACAAAACTTAAACTCATATAAGATATTTTGGAGCAGCATATTATATCGGTTTTACTAATAACCGATATTAAGGGATTTTAAAACCGATATAAAATCATTGTTTTTTAGTAGTGCGTACCCTCAAAGGTTAGGCCCAACCAAGTCTAGTGCCCACTTAAACAAAATGTTTGAAGTTTTCAAACAGGTTAAGATCAACATCCCACTATTGGATGCAACTCAGCAAATTCCTACTTGTGCCAAGCTTTTGAAGGACCTTTGCACTTTCAAAAGAACAACCAATGTGCCCTAGAAAACTTTCTTGGCCAAGCAAGCTATCTCTATCATTTCTTGTCCAACCCTAATCAAATACAAGGACCCAGGATGTCCTACCATTTCATGCCAAATAGGGGGCATCATATTTAACATGCCTTACTAGATTTGGGCACAAGTGTGAACCTTCTTCCGTATTCCATATATGCAGAACTAAGTTTAGGGGAGTCGAAGAAGACTCATGTGACCCTTCAGTTGGCTGATTCACCGATTAGATACCAAAACAAGGCAGTGGAGGATGTTTCGAAAAAAAAAAATAGAGAATTGGTATTTCTGATGGACTTTGTAGTTTTGGACAAGAACCTACCGGTAAGGACTATAGCCAAATTTTCAGTTGTTTTGGGCAGACCATTCCTAGTAACCTCAAATACATTAATCAATTGTAGGAATGTAGTCATGTAAATCTTGTCTGGCAACATGACAGTTCAACTGCACATTTTTAATGCGAGTAAGCAACCTCAAGATGAGAATGATGGGATAGGTGGGGTTAATTGCTTACACGAGAGGGTGGAAAATGTTGATCTACAAATAAGTTCTGAGGATCTGTTGGAGGAATGCCTTGCGCATGGTGGAAATGATTTTGACATACATGGCCATGTTGAGAATGATAATGCTTTTCTAGATTCAACACCAGTCATGAAACAGAATATGTGGCAACCTACGCAAGAGATTTTGACCCCAATTTTGGAATTTTGGAAGGTACTTTTGTTTGGGATCCAGGTGGACTCCAAATTAGGTAGGTAGTCTTCTTTTTCTTCTTGAGCATTATTAGATTATCTTTTTGTCATTGTTTTGTCATTATTTGGATAGGGAGTGCCACGTAAAATCATCAGGTGACCTTTTCCCTTTATCTCATGCAATTTAATTTTCCTCATCTTACATCATCATTTTCTGCATTACATGCATTACATCATGGATGCTATCTAGTTTAGGTTTGGGGTAATTAGGAACACGCAGATTTGTCCAAATTTTAGGAATTTTAGGAAAAATTTTTCGTTCTTGCATAAAAATCTGCAAAAAAAAAATCTAAGTTTTTTTCCAGCTGAAGACGCTAAACTTAGCGCTCATTAGGAGGCAACCCAATGGTTTCTAGTTTTCGTCAATGCATTTGGTGACATCAAGGACGATATCTAGTTTAAGTTTGGGGTTAGGAACAAGCAGACTTGTCCAAATATTAGGAATTTTAGGCAAGAATTTTCATTCTTTCATAAAAATTCCAAAAAAAAAAAATCTATGTTTTTTTCCGGCTGAAGACATTAAACTTAGCGAGTGTTGGAAGGCAACCCAATGGTTTCCAGTCTTCTTCAGTGCCTTTGGTTTGTGTCCAACCATGATGTCCTTTCTGACAACAAGTTCATCATCATGATGAAAATACGGCAGGCCTTCGAGCAGGAAATAAAGGTTAGACAATTGCTGTTATTCGATGGGAAGAGCATCTATGCAATTAAACGTAGAGCAAAGATGATAGGTTGTTGTTACCGTTGTACTGGATTAAACTCCAATTCGATTTTGAGAGAAAATGGGAAAAATGCACTGGATTATTTTTTCTCTCAGCAAGGAGATTACAAGGAAGACTATTGGTTCGGGAGTCGCCGAGTAAAACTAAAGAAATTTGGTCTGAGATGGGTGACGCTAGTAGGGACATGAACGAATTTCTATCTAAGGCAAAACTAAACCATTGCCACAGTAAGCAACCAGTTTGGGAATCTAACATTAAAAGACCCCCATGTCGGTCCGAAGTGGACTAATTTCATTTTTCTCTATTGATTTATTTTCAAAAAAAAATTTTGTTTTTAGAAAGAAGGAAGATTTCAAATGAATTGATAAAATTCAACGTTGCTCGGAAATCCAAAATTTTGAAATGTTTGGAAGGAAATAAAATGGAGGTTCAATCTTTGTAGAATATGTCCAAATAGTACTAAAATCTATTTTTCATTGAAACACATACCATCTATCAAGATTTTGGATAGGAAGCTTTAGTGTCGAATTCGGGATTTTTCAAGAAAAATAGGACGACTTTTGGAAGTTTAGCTTTGTAAGCCTAATTGATTCATTGGAATGGTTAGGCCAACCAAAACCATTGAATTGATTTGGGCGAGCTGAAAAGCGCTGCCTATTGTTGGAGACCGTAGAAAAAAATTATGAAGAGAAAAAAAAAATAGGGATCTAAAAAATAGAAGAGGTGAAACACATAAGAGATGGGTTTGCTCCCCATGTCCTATATGACAAAGCTAAACTCACCCAAAGGATCCCTATGTTGAAATAGAGAGAGAGAGAGAGAGAGAGAGAGAGAGAGAGAGAGAGAGAATAAAAAAAAAAGAAAAATAGAGATGCATTTCGTGGCCTTTGGGAAAACAATAGTGTGAAAGCCGTCATAATGACCTTGAGAGGGAAAACTTATGAGCCCTTAAATCTAGGAAAGATTGGAGGATTAGAGGGAGAATCTTTTTTTCATGATATTATAGTGGAACATTTGAAAGATTGATTTGATGTATACACTTGCACAAGGCACACAAAAGTTTGGTACTTCAAAAAAAAAATTCTTTGAAATAAGAAAGGTGAATTGAATTTTGAAAGTCTTATATTTTGATTAATCTGGATTACACAAGGAGTGTTCAAGATAACTTGTTTTTGTTTCTATGAGTATTTTTAGGGTAAATGAATTTTGTAGGCAGATTCATTGTAGACCCTCACGATGCACAACTCGTCCACCAGGGGGAACCTCGGGGTTTTAGGGCTTGCTACATATGCTAAATGCAATCGAGAGAGTTAGCAAAGTGGCATTTTTCTTTTTGTTTTTCGCATTTATCGTTTGTTTTCTTTGAGTAGGTTAAAAATTGTTTATTTAAGCTTTGTTTTGCTCGAGGACTAGCAAAAAAAGCAGGTTTACGAGTGTGATAAGTCCACAAAACTGGGTTAAAAAGCCATCATTACATTTGCATTTGTGGACTTAATTAGGACCAATTGCATCAAAATTTCATGATTTCATGCATATGAGCATAAATTGGAAATTTAGGTCAAAAACCATTAATCTTGCATGAATTTGTGGAGTTGGTAGTTTGCATCACCCTTGAGTCCCACGAATTAGACTTTTCTATCTCTAAGCACTGTGGCACCATTGCATAAAGTCATTAGGCACAAAATTGCATTAGAGAAGGTCTCATGCATAGCATGAATGCATTTCATTTAATTTATTGTTAGTAATTTAGTTATTTCATCTTTATAGGAAATTTTCATTCAAGGGGGGCCCACACTGAGAGGTAATTTGAAAAAAATAATTAAATAAGAAAATAGAAAGAAAGACAAAGAAGGAACCACACCCACACTGGGCGTGGATCCCCATGCACGCTCAATGATAGGGTGGGGTGATAAGTCCACAAAACTAGGTCATTAGGTCATCATTTCATTAGCATTTGTGGACTTAATTAGGTTTAATTGCATAAATATTGCACTCAATTTCATGATTTCATGCATTTGAGATTATTTTTGGAAACATGGTCAAAATAGGTAAAAATTCATTGAATTGCATGACTTTTGCGAAATTAAGTTTTTCTCATCACATTTATCACCCCAAAATTAGGCTTTTGGTTTCATCAATGCATATCTTGCAAATTTTAACACCATGTGCTGTTTTTGGATAGTTTGTCATCTTGGTGCATCATTAGGAATGTAGGGTCTCATGCATGATTCATGTTTATGTTCTTACATGTAATTAATGATAAATTTATTTCTTCCAATTTGTAGGAGAAATCAACATGGGCTCCACACACCCCATTGCATGCCAACATAGAAGTTTCCATTTGTGCACAATTATTCCCGGATTTTTCAGGGGTAGCAACTTAAAACGGTCATAACTCTCAAACCGAGTATCAGATCGGTGCAATCTAGCCACCGTTGGAAAGCTCTTTTCTAGTAGATATCCGTGGAGCCCAAGATTGAATGAATCAGAGCTATATTGAGGGAGATACGACCTCGGGAAGTTGTCTGCTACAGTTTTAAGCGGGAATTGCAAGAAATCTCAATATTTGGAAAGTTTCTTCCTTCTACATCATCATGCAAATTCTAGAGATATTCTTGGAATTGTACAAGGAAGGTGTGTGCATCAAGAAATCTAATAAGGCAAGGAGATCTCTCAAATTTAAAAGTCTTTCCAAAGAGGAGAAACCAAGTTGTATTGGAGGTCCACTAGTGGGGTCCACAAGTCTTGGATGTCCCACATATGGGAACACAAATTTAGGCACACAATCTGAATTTTTTTGGAATCCTTCTCATGTGCAATCTTAAAGACCTTTTGAGGAGTCCAAAGATGGAAAGAATGGGACCACAAGACTTTATCATTAGCAAGAAAAGTTGCCAAGATAGGAGGGTTGCTTGGAGTTCAAGCCAAGATGGAAAAGGAGTCTTACCAAACAAGGAATATGAAAGATTATAAAAAGAGAGCCAACAAGAGGGTTGGACGTCCATGAAGTTAGTGTAGAAACTTTGGAGGCTTCCTCTCTCCATTCCACTCCCATCCACCCTCTCTCTCTAATCCCTTCTTCTTCTTCTCCACTCTAATTCTTTAGACATAGGTTGAGAGGCCATGTTGAGAGAATGATGAGGAGAGAAGAATCTTAATTTTTTGTACTTCAAGATCAAGGAATAAAGACATTATTTGCATTGATTCTGCGTATTCTCTATGTAAGTGATTTAATTTTCTTTCTTCTAGTTCTTTTATGTGTTTTGATTGGAGACGATATTTCACATGATTAGATGTAGGGATTTGAAAATAAAATAAATAGATTAAAAGTCGAGAGACATCAAGTAATCACTTGCATAAATTTATCCTACTCTGAGAAGAGAGGACTGCATCATCATCGCATTGTCAATACTTGTAGGATTGTCTAGTTTTTAGATCTTTGGTACTACTTTTTCGCTTTTTATTTTTCCATCCCTTTTGTTTTATTTTAAAGTTAATAGTCTGATTATTTTTTTATTTACAGATTCCAGATTTAAAAAAAACCCAATTTGCATCTTTCTATGTTTTGTAGAACTTTCTATCTTTATTAATTGCATAATATATGGTTGGAAAGTGTTTTTAGATGCATCTTATTTAGAAATTGCATTAGAATAGGTTTTTGTTGCTGAAATCACAAGATTATCAACTGATTAGAAAGATTAAATTCGGACCTGGTATGTGAATAGTGAAAAATTCTGCACAATTTCAGCAGAATTGAACCAACTATGTTACAAAAGTGTGTGATTTGAAAACCAGTTAAACGTTGATGTTTTGGTCCAAAAAATAGCAGATTTAAAGTATGATAATTGACTTTGAAACCCCAGAATTTCAGTCAAAAATAACCTCGGGAACCGTGTCAACCAGAGGCTTAAACAGGGGTAGTTGGTAAGCCTGCGTTCAGATTTCAGCAACAAAACAGTTCAAGTAGGCATCTTTAGGAGATCATATCTTTTTCGTTTTAAGTCCTTTTTCCATTCTTCTTTTTTTGTTGTGTTCATGCATTATTAGAGTATTGATTCCAGTCATTAGATTTAGGTTCATATCATCTTAGACTAGTCGTACAGTTCATCAAAATTGGGCCTGTGAAAGAGTTTTCATATTTAGAATTTTTACAGCATGCATCAGATTTTTAGAAACTTGTATAAAATTGCATTGTTAGTAATTAGGGTATTATAGATCATTCATATTTGCATAAAAAGTATTTTTGGTAATTAGTATCTAATTTAGGAAGTTTTGTTTTGATTTATTTTATATTAAATTGGTTGTTTTGATGAGTTTGTTACTTTTGCAGGTTATAGTTAGAATAGGGTTGAATAAACTAGGTTTCTTTACTTAGTTTAGGTTTATTTTTTTTATTTGGAAAGTTATATTTTTAATTTTCAGTTTTTAGGAATTTTCTTGTAATTTGGTTAGTTTCTTTATTATG
Source organism: Camphora micrantha (assembly GCA_003546025.1). Classification (NCBI taxonomy): domain Eukaryota; kingdom Viridiplantae; phylum Streptophyta; class Magnoliopsida; order Laurales; family Lauraceae; genus Camphora; species Camphora micrantha. The sequence goes on from QPKB01000002.1 coordinate 38,528,743, forward strand.
TTAGATTTAGTTTCTAAATTGGGACAGGTTAAAGTTGGAAAGTTTCTTAAAAAGCATTGCTCCCTGTGGATCGACCTGGACTCTCCAGATTATTACTACAAGTGCACCCTATACTTGGGCTCCGATCAATGTTTTGGCGCCATTGCCGGAGAGCGCCAGTAAAGGTAAGTTTCTAACTTTTCTATTTAAATTGCGCATTATTTTTGGCATCTTGCTAGAAATAGGGGGTGCATGCATGGAATGTTGAAACCGCCCTAATTTGGATTAGGAAAGTGCATGGAATGTTAGCAACTCACATCATTGATTTTTAGAAAATTTCAAAAAGTTACCAAAATTTTCCAGCTTTTTTTATTTATTATTTAGGATTTATTTTTGGTATCACACTCTAATGGAAGGAAGACCCACCCAAGGTTGCACCAATTGCGCTCCTTGATCACCTCAGTATCTAAGAAAGCCTTGTCCCATGGAAGGGAGACATTTTATGTTCGAGGAAAGTGGTCTTTAAGCAGGACCGCTGTGACCCCACCACTTTCCTGGGGGCTTACCTGACTGAGTCGGTTTCATAGGACCAGGTTAGGGGCCTAGGTGCACTCTACAACCTTAAGAGTGATTAGGTGTTTGCTCTAGGTTAATTTTTTTTTCCATTAAATTAATAAAAAACAAAAAAAAGTATTTTTTTTTCATAAAATAAAAAAATAAAAAAATTGGCCACCCTACCCATTTGATTCCATAATTGAACCATGTTCCAAGAGAGGGAATCGCAAATCAACAGGGCACTTGAAAATCTCAATTTCTCAAGATCTTCAGGTTCATCTAGTGACACCATGGAATATGAAAGATACGAGAATTTAAGTGGGACCCAACCGTCTAAGAGCCTACATGATAATCTCCAGCCATATTGGCAAGTAATGAAAGATGACCAACCCAAAAGGTCCTTGCGTGATTACCTATACCCCACACATGCGAACACTTCTTCATTTATGAACGTGTGGGGAGGATGTGGATACAACACCCAATCTTCATGGACTTGTCCAACAAGATCTGATTATTATATAGAGCTGTTGCGGGAACTCGAGGATGAAGCCAACGCATATCAATGGCCTTGTTCCAATAACATAGGTAACATGCATTGTCCACAATTGGATGATCATTATGATTACAGCTGGGAAAATGGGCACATGAATGATTTTTCCAATCTTCCCCAAGAACCTACTCCGGATGGGTCATATGTGCAGGATTCAACATATGTACCCCCATCAACTGAATGGTCATATGAAACACCATCCGAGTGCTCATATGTACCCCCACCACCACCCCCGGAGGTGCAGTCTTCGGAGGATATGATCACTAAATTTATTCATAATCAAAATGAATTTATTGAAAGCCAAAATGAATTCAATCAAACCATCAAACAAGAACTACGAGACCTGACAACTTCAATTTGCCATATGATACAGGAGGATGTCACCCTTAGTAGTGAAAATGACATTCAAATAGAGGATCCGAAAAACCTTGACCACTTTTTATTATCGGAACACAAAAATGCACAATCCATATCCAAGGGTGAAGATGAGAGTAGTGCTGGTGGTATGATTAAAAAACAATTTGACTCTGAACCATATAAGCCCGTAATCCTTTTTCCCTAACGGTTGAGACGGTCCCACCGGGAGATTTTGGAGAAAGATTCCCAGGAGTCCTTCGTAGATTCTGATTCTTTCCCAACAATGGATTCAAGTATTGCTGAGTTCCAAGAATTTGATGTTCCAGTTTTAAAGGAAATAAAAAATATACATTTTGATCCCCCTGATGGGGTTTGAAACTTTCGTGGATATTTTCCAAATTCCTGACTCTGATAATTTGAAATCACTAGACTCATGAATTACTCATTCCCTAACTTTTACTAATCAATCATTATGGGAAATAGAAAATGCATTCATTGTGGGCCCGAAAGAGGACCCTGCTGCCAAATTTGAGGAAAATGGCCTTCTTCAGACCTTCGAGTCTGAATTCTCAGAATCATGTGTGGATCCCTCCAAACATTCAAATGTTGACATTGTCACCGCATGTTCCGCACCCGTGTTAGAAGAATTAGAGAAATTCAATTTTGATGGATCACATGCACGGGAATCACTTGAACTACCTTGTTCATCTATGCAATCTCTTCTTTCAAACTTACATGGTTCATTTTTAAAGGGAGAGACTTTAATGGTGGTTACCTTCTCACCATTGGACAAGAAATGTGTGGTCCGAAATGGTGAAAATTCTCATCTAGTCTTTGTCCAATGTGTAGAGGAAAATTTTGTTTGGGATCCAGGTGGATTCCTGGTTGAGTACCCAGTAGTGTAGCTTCTATGTTTTTCTGTTACTTGTTTCTTTTTGTGTGTTTTGTCTAACCATGGACAGGGTTTCCGAAAAGTTTCAAATTCTCAGGTGACTTCTTCACTTTACCCATTGATACTTTTAATCCTCGTGTTTCATATGTTACATTGCATTTCATTCATTTTAACATCGAGGACGATGTTCATGCTAGGTTGGGGGGTAGGAAAAGCACACCTGTCCATCTTTAGACAAAAGTTTTACACTTTTTATTTTAAAAAAAGAAAAAAAAAATTTAGGGTTTTGAAAAAAAAAAAAAAAAGAGGAAAATTTCAAAAGGATTTTTACAAAACGAAGATACCTTGAATTTCGGAATTTTCAATGCTTTGGGCAAAAAACAAAAAGAACAGATGGTTCACTATTTTGTTTAAGGAAAGAGTTTTTGGAAAACTGCTGATTTTTGATCCCTCACCTTTACACAGTCTGTATACGTTTTCAAGGTTTTGAATGTGAAGCTATGATTTTCCGTTTTCTTTGACGATTGGATTGAAAATATCATGGAAAACTGACCCTTAGTTTCACAGTCTCCTGGTTCATATGGGTGGTCTGATCAGCCACAAACCATTGAATTAATTCGGGCACATGGAAATGGCTGCCTATTGTTGGGGACCGTAAAAATAAAAAAAATAAAAAAAATAAAAAAAAAGAAAGAAAAGCAAAAAAAGAAAAAAAAGTGTTTAGAATGTGACTAGTTTGGGTTCGTAGCCTTTTTAACTCAAGCCAGTAAGCCCGTAGGGGTATTTACATACCTAGTGCCCTAAAAACATCTGTTTTGGGAGTCATTGGCTGAATGCTCGTTACATGGTTTAATTAGAAAGCTTAAGGGACCTGGGCATTGCACAATCACATGTGTGCATAAAAAAAATACATATATATATATAAAGAGTGCGGCCTTTGAAAAAACAGTAGTGCGAAAGCCGTCATGGTCGCCTTGAGAGGAAAACTGTTTTTCTTTGCTAAGGTTAGGTGGCCCAGAATTTTAGATAAAAAATCGTTTTCACGGAAATTTTTGGTGGATCATTTGATGCCTATGTTTTTTTCGTATACACACTTATCACCGTGCATGATCAGTTCAGCATGATTTCGAGAATTTCTGACAAAAAAAAATGAGATTTGTGAATCTAATTTAAGATTTGCCTTTGAAAAATTCCAAGAATCAAGAATATCCGGTGTTTGTAAATTTTCATTTGGAAAAGTTCCCATGGTTTTATTAGGTTTCTACTTCACATTGAAAAAAAAAAACCAAAAAAAAAAAAAAAAAGAAATTTTGTGGGTACATTCACTGCAAACCCTCACAAGGCACAACTCGTCCACTAGGGGGAACCTAGGGGTTTAAGGGCTTACTGCATACGCTAAATGTAGTCGAGAGTACCAGCGAAAGTGGTGTTTTTTTTTATTTCTATTTTCTGCATTAGTTTGTTTTCGTTAGGACTAGTTTATGTGTTTTATTCCTTATCGCTTATTTTGCTAAGGGACAAGCAAAAAGCTCGTTCGGGGGGGGTGATAAGTCCAAAAAACTAGGTCATTAGGTCATCATTTCATTAGCATTTGTGGACTTAATTAGGTTTAATTGCATAAATATTGCACTCAATTTCATGATTTCATGCATTTGAGATTATTTTTGGAAACATGGTCAAAATAGGTTAAAATTCATTGAATTGCAAGACTTTTGCGAAATTAAGTTTTTCTCATCACATTTATCACCCCAAAATTAGGCTTTTGGTTTCATCAATGCATATCTTGCAAATTTTTAACACCATGTGCTGTTTTTGGATAGTTTGTCATCTTGGTGCATCATTAGGAATGTAGGGTCTCATGCATGATTCATGTTTATGTTCTTACATGTAATTAATGATAAATTTATTTCTTCCAATTTGTAGGAGAAATCAACATGGGCTCCACACACCCCATTGCATGCCAACATAGAAGTTTCCATTTGTGCACAATTATTCCCGGATTTTTCAGGGGTAGCAACTTAAAACGGTCATAACTCTCAAACCAAGTATCAGGTCGGTGCAATCTAGCCACCGTTGGAAAGCTCTTTTCGAGTAGATATCCATGGAGCCCAAGATTGAATGAATCAGAGCTATATTGAGGGAGATACGACCTCGGGAAGTTGTCTGCTACAGTTTTAAGCGGGAATTGCAAGAAATCTCAATATTTGGAAAGTTTCTTCCTTCTACATCATCATGCAAATTCTAGAGATATTCTTGGAATTGTACAAGGAAGGTGTGTGCATCAAGAAATCTAATAAGGCAAGGAGATCTCTCAACTTTAAAAGTCTTTCCAAAGAGGAGAAACCAAGTTGTATTGGAGGTCCACTAGTGGGGTCCACAAGTCTTGGATGTCCCACATATGGGAACACAAATTTAGGCACACAATCTGAATTTTTTTGGAATCCTTCTCATGTGCAATCTTAAAGACCTTTTGAGGAGTCCAAAGATGGAAAGAATGGGACCACAAGACTTTATCATTAGCAAGAAAAGTTGCCAAGATAGGAGGGTTGCTTGGAGTTCAAGCCAAGATGGAAAAGGAGTCTTACCAAACAAGGAATATGAAAGATTATAAAAAGAGAGCCAACAAGAGGGTTGGACGTCCATGAAGTTAGTGTAGAAACTTTGGAGGCTTTCTCTCTCCATTCCTCTCCCATCCACCCTCTCTCTCTATTCCCTTCTTCTTCTTCTCCATTCTAATTCTTTAGACATAGGTTGAGAGGCCATGTTGAGAGAATGATGAGGAGAGAAGAATCTTAATTTTTTGTACTTCAAGATCAAGGAATAAAGACATTATTTGCATTGATTCTGCGTATTCTCTATGTAAGTGATTTAATTTTCTTTCTTCTAGTTCTTTTATGTGTTTTGATTGGAGACGATATTTCACATGATTAGATGTAGGGATTTGAAAATAAAATAAATAGATTAAAAGTCGAGAGACATCAAGTAATCACTTGCATAAATTTATCCTACTCTGAGAAGAGAGGACTGCATCATCATCGCATTGTCAATACTTGTAGGATTGTCTAGTTTTTAGATCTTTGGTACTACTTTTTCGCTTTTTATTTTTCCATCCCTTTTGTTTTATTTTAAAGTTAATAGTCTGATTATTTTTTTTATTTACAGATTCCAGATTTAAAAAAACCCAATTTGCATCTTTCTATGTTTTGTAGAACTTTCTATCTTTATTAATTGCATAATATATGGTTGGAAAGTGTTTTTAGATGCATCTTATTTAGAAATTGCATTAGAATAGGTTTTTGTTGCTGAAATCACAAGATTATCAACTGATTAGAAAGATTAAATTCGGACCTGGTATGTGAATAGTGAAAAATTCTGCACAATTTCAGCAGAATTGAACCAACTATGTTACAAAAGTGTGTGATTTGAAAACCAGTTAAACGTTGATGTTTTGGTCCGAAAAATAGCAGATTTAAAGTATGATAATTGACTTTGAAACCCCAGAATTTCAGTCAAAAATAACCTCGGGAACCGTGTCAACCAGAGGCTTAAACAGGGGTAGTTGGTAAGCCTGCGTTCAGATTTCAGCAACAAAACAGTTCAAGTAGGCATCTTTAGGAGATCATATCTTTTTCGTTTTAAGTCCTTTTTCCATTCTTCTTTTTTTGTTGTGTTCATGCATTATTAGAGTATTGATTCCAGTCATTAGATTTAGGTTCATATCAACTTAGACTAGTCGTACAGTCCATCAAAATTGGGCCTGTGAAAGAGTTTTCATATTAAGAATTTTTACAGCATGCATCAGATTTTTAGAAACTTGTATAAAATTGCATTGTTAGTAATTAGGGTATTATAGATCATTCATATTTGCATAAAAAGTATTTTTGGTAATTAGTATCTAATTTAGGAAGTTTTGTTTTGATTTATTTTATATTAAATTGGTTGTTTTGATGAGTTTGTTACTTTTGCATGTTATAGTTAGAATAGGGTTGAATAAACTAGGTTTCTTTACTTAGTTTAGGTTTATTTTTTTTATTTGGAAAGTTATATTTTTAATTTTCAGTTTTTAGGAATTTTCTTGTAATTTGGTTAGTTTCTTTATTAGGTTAGATTTAGTTTCTAAATTAGGACAGGTTAAAGTTGGAAAGTTTCTTAAAAAGCATTGCTCCCTGTGGATCGACCTGGACTCTCCAGAATATTACTACAATTGCACCCTATACTTGGGGTCCGATCATGGGGGGAGGCACAGTTGCTGCAAAAGTTGAGATAATTCTCTATCTAGTTTCCAAGAATCAGAAACCTTTTTCCTCTCTTATCAAGATTCAAATTTAAAAATAAGAAAGGAGATTTCTAGATGTAATCAGAGATAAAGTCTTAGTTGGAAAGTTCTCCGAGAGAGATTTGACTCAGCCAAAGAGATAGAGTCCATTGCAAATCAAAACTCAAAACACAATCTCGTTTTTCTCGGGAGAGCCTATTATAAAATGGCCATAAGTTTGAATTTGACCGTCGGAACGGTAGAATTTACCTACCGTTGGAAAGATTATTCAAAGTAGATGTTGGTGGAGCCCAAGAATATGGAAATGGAAACTAAATTGACTAAGTTATGGGCCCAGGAAACTTTATGTACATTTTTAGGTGGGATTATAATTGAACCCACACCATTGATGACCCATCTCTGCACTACATGAGATCTTTGTTTGGGCCCACTGCTAGAAGATCTGCACAACAAAGAAGTCAAAATAAGCAAGAGATCAGTCAGAATCTCAAATCATCTCTGATATGGCAGTTGCTTAGAGTGCAAGCCAAGTCAGAGAGTCCAAAATATAAACAACTCTAGCAATAAAAAGGAGAAAGAAACTATAAAAAGAGGACTCTCCCATAAGGGACTTCCAAGCCATGCTCTCATAGGGTTACGGTGGGACGTCCACCAGAACTCCCCTATCTCCTCTCTCTCCCTCTTCTAAATCTAGGGTTCTTCTAGCTCTAGGTTTTCCACTTTATTATTTTTTATAAAAAAAATAGCTTTGGGCCTTATCCAAGCATGACGTAGATCTAGGAAGCAAGGGCGGACCCATGTGTATTCACCTGGGTGCAGGTGCACCCAGTAAATTTTGAAAACCCTTTTAGAGGGATATCAGTCATGCAACCCTGCCTCACTTAAAAATTCATCTTGTACCCCCCGTTTAAAGCCCAACCTTAAAATGCACCCACCCATATCAACAATCGAGAAATCCTCTCTCTCAGTTCCCCCAAATCGAAAACCCTTGTATCTCTTCAGCCCTTCTCCCTCTCCAATGTCTATTGGAAACTCTTCATCAACGCACCAAACCAACAGTTCTTCTCCCTCCCTCCCTCCCTCCCTCCCTTTCTATTTCTCTTGCGCACGGTTTTAAGTCGACGACTAACGAGGCTCAAAACTTACTGTCTTACAGATGTAGAGACATAGAAGAGGAGAAGATAGACCCAACTCCAAGTAATACTTCATGCTTCGTATTTTTTTATTTTACTAATTATTTGATGAAATCACTGTCGAGTTAAAAACTGATTTTTTCTAATTTTTTCCCCCTTAAAATAGTGGATCTGGAATGGATTAAGTTTCATTTATTTTATTTATTTATTTATTTTTTTGAAACTTATGATTTCTCATGTGTTTCCTCACTTTTTTTTTAAAGCTTTGTTTTGGATTATGTGAAAAGTATTAGTTTGATTTTCACACGTCCACAGTGTAGAGGCATTTTGATATCAAATGCAGTTGATTTTTGAGTAATCTGTTTGTCAATGGGGCTGGTTGTTTTTTGGTAATGTTATATTAACCCAGAAACAGGCCCCTAAGAAATCAGAATTGTAAAATGTGGTTGGTGCTAGTATTTTGAGATCTTTGTTATTGGGAGTACTGCATTCGTCATCTACTAATGAGTCCTAATATTTATGCAATCACTCAAGGCACCAACTTTCTGTACATTATCTACTTCTTTAGGAATAGAAACTAAATTTATGGAAGAAAAACAAAAAACCTAACTTTCTGAAGTCTAAGATCTTCTTAGTATTCTTTGTGAAACAAATGATGGGATTTATGTGAAGAAAGTATTAATGAGAAAAAACCTAACTAAATTTTGTAATCATTTAAATGCAATACATTTTCTCTTTTGTCATTATTAATGTGAAGAAAGTATCACAAAATAATATTTTTGGACCTTTTCAACTGTCATCGTTCCGCACCCCTCAAACGAAAATCCTAGGTGCGCCACTGCTAGGAAGGAGAAGAAGCTTTGTACTAAAGACATGCTATTATTGAAAAAAAATCAGTTTTCTTTTGTGCAATGGATGTTTTGATTTGCAATCGAGGCAAAGGAAGAAGTTAAGTATTCCTAGTCGTTTCTTTTTTATAATCCTGGTTTGATCGAGTTACTGATGTGCAAATCTAATGCTTTAGTAGGCTTTCTTTGTACCGGTCGATACCTTCCATATTGTAATTCTTAATGTTAGAGTAGGCTTTTGATTATCCATACTTATTTTTGATAGATCAAGTGATGGGGACATCAACTCCAGATATGGAAAGAAATACCAAAGGTGTCAGAAGAAAATGGTTGATAAGGCTTCTTTGTGGTTGGATCAACTTTTCATGGGCTTGATACATCACAATCATGAAAATCTACCGTTGGATCAGCCATTGGGAGAAGATACATCGTTGGATCGTTATCCGGGCGTGCTGAAGCCCTCTGGTGGTGGACCCGCGGAAGACCCCACACTGGGATGGTCCACAGGAGATGAGCAATTGAGGAGTCATCATGAAGATTTAAAGATTGGCAAGGGACCTATGGGAATTAAAGAACTTAGACTAGAGACATAAGATGAGGGGTCCAGACGCCCAACAACTTAAAACCTCTTGCATAGGGATTCGTGCACATGCCTTGCCCATTCCCACTTTGTCGGCAGCCACGTGTTTGGTTTTTTTTATTTTATTTGTTTGGTTTTATTTTATGAGACAAGGTCTAGATGTTTTAATCTGAACCATTGGTTTCTATGGTTCTCTTATTACCTATTATTAAGGTTTTATCTCTTGGAAAAGAGGAGAATGATGAATGAATAATATTTGTCTTCCAAAGGCCTTATTGAGATTTCTCTTGCAGGATCTTCTTCTCGCCCGCGAAGGAGAGTTTGGTGCTAAGCCAAGATATCACACGATCTTTATCCTCAAGGTATTTATCTCCACCGTTTTCCCTTTTCTTTGATACCCAACTCACACTTTCTTGCCCATCCAGATTTAGATCTACTCACATAGTGGAATCCTAGATTTAGACTTTTTTTACAACCCGAATCTCAATCAACACCATTAAACCTTTTTAGCCCTCTAACTAGCCCCTTATCCATCAATCAATCACAACTGTTCATCCCCCAAACTTGTAGATTTGATCAGACCAGCAATAGATCTAGGATGGCAAGTACTAGATCTGGTTTCAAACCCATTACAGTCCATTTAATTCACGTTTTCACTTCTGAATTTCAAGCTTAACATTATAAAGTTGTGGGTGTATTGAATTAAACCTGAATTTCATTTAAAACAATATTCAGTCCACTAATATTCACTTGTTACCCCAAATTGAGCCTGGCTATCATTCAAATCCTTAAGGATCTTGATCATTTACTTGGCTCGGCCGATCCCTAGGCAAGGTGGAGGTTCTTACTCTCCACCTAGTCCCTTCCTCAATTCTTTGAGGGCCCAAATTGCAAGACTGTAACAAGGATTGGATCTCCTCATAATTAACTTAGTTGATTTCAGCATGGAATGATGTGTCAAACATGTTTCAATTGATTCATTATAACTGTTATTATTGTTATTGATCTCATCTTGCATCATTTAGACTAGCTTTCATTCCATCCTGCATCATCATGCTTAGGGTTTTATTCTCTTTGACGGTCTATGCTTAGATTTGATGAGTAATGCTAAGGTAACTTCAGTAATTTTATGTAAGGAAGGAGGTCTTCGATCGGTATTTGATGAATTTTATAGAAAAATAAATCATTTTTGAGAAATTAGTTTTTAAAGTTTTACCATCTAGATCTGGGTGCCTTCATTGAATCCAGATCTGAAGCAGAAAATTGATCAAACAAGTGTTTTCAATAAGAAAGTGGTTTTGCATTACTTGATGGATTCCTACACCTTGATCAATTTCATTATTTTTGTTATTTCATTATCTCATTACTTTAGTTAATATTCTGTATTTTTAATTACTTGTGACATCATCTCTCTTAATTAGTAAATTTTCTTCTTGATTCGCTCTCTGTGGGTTCGACCCGTATTTGCCACTATCTATTCGTAGACACCCATGCACTTGGGTAATTTTTATGATTGATTGAGAACACATTACATAGAGATATTATAACTACTAAATTAGATTACATGAAAAGAACAAAGAAGAATACTTAACTTCATCAGATATCCGATCCAAATAACAACTCTTCCATGGCAAAAGAACTTCTGAATTTCTTTATTAAAATCTCCATGTGAATACAATAAGCTCTCAGATTTCTCTCTTTTAAACCTAGTTTCTGGAATAGGGCTCTAGAATAGCCAATTTATTTCTCACTTTCTTCTACACTAGAGAGAGGAGAAGAAAGGAGAGATGACAGGGGAGATGTGAAAGTCCGGATCCTTACCCTAGAGGGGGGGTGAATAGGGTGATCTACACTATATCACTAATTATGGCCAATTTTAATTTCTTAACAATGAACTAGTCACATGTGATGATTAACATACAATATGCGGAAGCTTAAACAAAACAATCACCACAAAACAAACACCACTACATAAGGATTTATAGTGGTTCGGCCTCAGTGCCTACATCCACTACCGGCTTGTGATCCAACACCCCACCGGATTTACACTATTTATGCTTTTGAAAAAGGCTAAGCAATAACCTCTACAATATGCTTTCCAAGGGTAACCAATAACCTAACAATGTTGTTTTTCTAGGCTTAACAACAACCTATACAAGATGCTTTTCTAGGCTAAGCAATAACCCTTACAATAAAGAGATTTTCTCTCAAGGTAGTGTCTTCACAAAACACTATAAGAGAATACAATTAAGCTCAATTACAGTGCCTCTTAATTAGGCGGATATGAAATTGAAAATCTAACTCACACAAACACTATATGAATGCAAAGGTGTATGTTCATGATGTGTGTGTGTGATAACTTCAATCAAGTTAAAATGAAGGCTCAATAAATGTATGCTTAATGCATTTTAAAGTTTAAAGCACACAAAGATTTGATTGAAATGAAATGCAAATCACATGTACAAAATACTAACTTGTTGATGATGTGAAAATCAAAAGCTCACAAGTTGTATAAAATTAATTATGTCTAAACATGTGATGCATGTGCAATGTTGTTTTCAAAAACAAAAGTTTAACTAAGGTTCAAATGAATGAAAACAACAAAATGATTCAACCAAGTAAATGAAACATGTTATAAAAGAAATCAAAGGATTTGACAAAACATGTTTTATAAAGTTTTAAAATAAACTTGGTTTGAAATCAAGGGTGAAGAATCCAATCCAACTTAAATCAAAGATTAAGAGAAGTGATGGATTCAACACATCATAGTTAACATGCTACAAATCATTTACCAATAATTTAAACAAAGCATATAACATATGATTAACAAAAAGTAAAGCTTACTTAGAGATTTAACTTCATTAATCCAAGCTTTAGCTTTACTAATGACCCCTTGGTCTCTCTTAATTCATTCCCCTTTTTCTTGCCTCCAAACACCTAAAGGAAGGCTCTTTTATCTTCTTTGATCCACCACTTTTTCAAGGGAATGAACCTCATTTTATACTCAAAAAATGAGTTCTGGCGTGTCCCCGGTCGACCCCCACTGTACCTCGGTCAACCTGGGCTTAACGGTAAAAAATCTGACAGCTTGAAAAAGTAGCCCAACGGCTCTTTTCCCGGTCGACCCCATGTGTGGTCGGTCGACCGGGTCCATGGGCTCGATCGACCGACCACACTGCGGGTCGACCGGGTCTTTGGACCATTTTCCCCCAAAAATTGTATATTTAAAGAGATTTCTTGTGGGGACTTTTGGGCCATTAAATCAAGCTTGAAATCATGATTTTAAATCATTCTAAGAGGATTAAAAACATGAAACATAAAAAGCCTAAACTGATTTGAAAGATTTAGAACATAGGCTTGCTTGATTCATAAAACTTCTTTTTCAAAATAAATGCATCCAAGATTAAAAACAAAACATACATAAATCAATAGTTCTACAAGTCTAAAAACAATGCATGTGTAAATCAAGATTCAACATTTTCTAAATCAATGCATGTGTGAAAATTCAAATGATGATTAAAATGATAATGCATCCATCAAATTGCAATCTACAAAATCCCTAACAATCTCCCCCTTTGCAATTTGATGGCAAACCTTACTCAACACCGAATTTTACACACTAAGTCTTCAGCTCCCCCTAAGCTGGACAAGTCTTGAAATCTCTTGGATGCTCCTACTTGGGCTCTAGTTCTTTTTCTTCAATCTTCTTGATGCTTGGAGCTTGATCATTTTTCAAGCTTTCTTTTCAATAGCCAAGCATCTTCTTTAGCTCCCAAGCTTTCTCTTCTTTCAACTCTCCCCCTTTGACCATGCACTCTCTCCCTTTTGGCAAGATATGCATTCTCTCCCCGTTTAGACCACTTGAACACTCTCTCCCCCTTTGACATTAAATTGCAAAGGATCCTACACACATACCTTTGAGTAGCACCTGTTAACAAAAGAATTCGAAAATGAAATACATAACAGGTTTTCATATATGGGTAGCAAGTTATAAGCGTATAGAGCCAATACAAGGGTGAATTTGATCAAACTAATACTTCCTATGAAGGTTTACACTCTCCCTCAATCCATTCTCTCCTTTTGTCAAACTTTTGACAAATATATAACTATTTGGAGCATGAAGAAGATGGTTTTACCAATTGAGGGTAAACTTCAAGGAAAGAATTAGACACATATAACAATAGAGCTCAATATGATCAAATTACCATTATAAAGATACCACTTGACGGGTAAGCTATAGGATAATTAAAGAGAAAGGTCAAAAGGATAATCTATCATGGATATCAATTGAAATATATATAAAACAAATATACCAATTGAGATTAAAGGATATGACTATTAACTCAATCACTCTAAAATGGAGTTAAGGAATATACCTATTAGGGTTCATCCAAGTTAGAGTTATCCATGATGTTATAGGGATTACTAAACATAGCATCAATCAATATAACTTACGAAAATCATATGCTATGAAAGTTTTGAAAACATTTCATTCAATTATAAAATATGACTATAAAGAGCAAGACGAGTGAAATGAAATTCAAACATGAAAATTATGATGCTAATGGAATGTGACATATACAAAATCAAGCATCATAAATGAATATTCATCACTTTTAAAGATATAACTAATGAGCATAGTGATGAACATGAGAAATTGCATAAAAAGATATAACTTAAAAGAATATGCAACTTTCAAAGTGTCAAAATCATATGGATTCAACATCTAAGAAATCCATCAAACGATAGATATAACTATGAAATACAAAAAATAAATTTCAAAGAGGTTCATATGATTAAGCACACTATTATGAAGTTGGGACATGTATAAAGAATGATACCAATAAAAAAACTATACATGAATCAACAACATAACCATCCAAAAAAAAAAAAAAAAAAATGACTAGAAAGCACAGAGGATGGATTTAAGAGTCCTAGAATGGTGTCTACAAATAAAACTAAAATTAAGCACAACTAAACAAGGAACTATATAGACATTCGCATATAACAAGAGTGTAACTAAATGGGCAAATATGCAAATTGTCTATCACAACATTCATTTTCATTTAAGTTGATATAACCAATTGCGTAAGGAAATGAGAACATGGAACATGCTTTGATGATTATAGCTAATAATGATTTAGAGCATTTTCATTCATACAATCTTTAAATCATTTCAATAAAAAAAATCCAACAATGAGCATAAAAACAATGATTTTGAAGATAATCAATTTTCAACTTGCATTTAATAATATATAACTTATTTGAAACACATGCAAGTCGACTTTATAAAACAATAATTTTCCATTAGAAAGTATAACTTACAGAAACATGGAAAATCCATAATGTTTCAAATCATTTGTTTTTCAAAACAAATAAGACATTCAAACAAATGATTTTGCAATATCAATTGATTATGAAAGATCTAGCTATGAAAGCTTTTGAAATCATAATCAATTGATCATGTAGAAATGCAATACAAGATATAACTATATGAGAGTAAGAAGAAAATCTATCATGATGAAGTTATAATTAAATGATTTTAAAAACCATGATATGTAACTAGAGAAGTACAAGAAAACAAAATCAATTGATTACAAATAAACATTGCATTTAAAGAAATGTAACTAATGAAAGAACATAAATGCAAATGATCATGACCAACAATATGATTCAACTATAAAGGATAGGTTGGTCAATGAGGTTCAAGGCCTTAAGGTTTGACTAAGTATATAACTTTAGGAATCCACCTAAGGTCTTGAGAGGATTGATCTTTGAGGTCTACTTTAAAAGTCTCACCAACTATAGGAGATTTGACTTGATAAATTTTCAATTTAGACTTATCACCATTATGTTTAGATTTAACTAAATTTAGCTTTGGTTGGTGATTAGTCTTTTGAGGTTGGTGAGTTTGTTTCTTAGGGGATTTAATTCTTTTCTTCTTATTTTCTCCCTTTAATTGACTTTTGAATTTTAGATTTAACTTTGCAACTTTATTCAAAAGTTCTTTCATATATATGATGACTTAAGGGAGATAGATTGAGAAGCTTTTTGTTGATAGATTCTTTTATAATTGGTTTAACTTGTTTAACCTTTTTAGAATCTATCTTAGGAGACTCCTTTTTAATTGATTTCACTTGTTTAATCTTCTTGGAGTCTTCTTTGATTTTTAGTATCTTACCCTTCGTAGATTTTGATTCTACTTTCTTGAGTTCAAAGATGGGTTTAGACACATGGCTTTTTCTTAGTTTGCACTCAAACCTAAAATGCCCTTCAATGCCACAATAATTACATCTAGACATGGGCAAGGAAGTGTGAGTGCTAGAGAATGAGGACTCACCTTTCACAGAAGTGTTGGTGAATTTAGGGTCATGTGAAATATTCTTATTGTTGGTCGGTCGACCGGGTCCATGGGCTCGGTCGACTGACCACACTGCGGGTCGACCAGGTCCTTGGACCATTTTCCCCCCAAAATTGTATATTTAAAGAGATTTCTTGTGGGGACTTTTGGGCCATTAAATCAAGTTTGGAATCATGATTTTAAATCATTCTAAGAGGATTAAAAACATGAAACATAAAAAGCCTAAACTGATTTGAAAGATTTAAAACATAGGCTTGCTTGATTCATAAAACTTCTTTTTCAAAATAAATGCATCCAAGATTAAAAACAAAACATGCATAAATCAATAGTTCTACAAGTCTAAAAAACAATGCATGTGTAAATCAAGATTTCAGCATTTTCTAAATCAATGCATGTGTGAAAATTCAAATGATGATTAAAATGATAATGCATCCATCAAATTGCAATCTACAAAATCCCTAACAAGATGATGGACGACGTCCAAGGGGGAAGAAAGAGTATACCTATGGACATCCCATGGGATGCCCTTTTATGGATTTTTAACCCCCAATTTATTTCTTCTTGGACTTTGTGAAGAGATAAAATTTTATCTCATATGTGAGGGTGATTTCTTCCTTGGCCTACAAGCTTAGATGAGATAAGATAGAGAGAAACTTCTAGATGATTCTAGACTCTTAGACTTTTTTGCACCCGCGTCCTCCTTGAACTGAAACTTGCAAAAGAATTGGGCCCACTTTTGATAATATCTTTTATTCTCAAGTAGAAGATTTACAGCGAACTTTCCGAGGCCAAAACTTGGTCATTTTGGTTCTAGGTTGCATGATCTTAGGCTCTATGGATATCTACTCAAAAAGAGCTTTCCAATGGTACCAAGATTACGCCGACCGGGCCTATGGTTGAGAGATATGCTCGTTTTAAGTTAAGTTGCCCTAAGAAAAATAGGGCTGACTTTCTTCTCTGCAATAGGACTCTTCCTCTTAGCCTTTGAGATGATCTTTCCTTATTAGACTCCGAGATTGATAAGGACGAGATAAGGAGCCTTGTTGTTGATTCTCTCCTTGAATTTGAGCCAAAAATCAATGACAGTGGGACCCTCTTGCAGTAGTATACGATTGCATGCAAGAGAGCCCACAAAAGTCTTCAAACGTCTTCAATACATGAGAGATGGGGCCCTTGGTTGTTGCTGGTCGTCCAAAGCATGAGGGAGGCATGGCTAGATGTCAAATGGGATGTGTAGGTCCCATAATTAGACTTTCTAACTTTTTGCACATGCTAATTAAACCCATAAAATACCGAAGAGCCCAGTTGAAGTGGGACCCGTTCAAAAAAAGTTCTACTCCAACTAGGAATTTTCGAAGAAAATTTGCATAAAATACTGAAAAATATAGAAAATGTGTAAAGAATGTGCAAATTCCATTTCATAGGTAAAAATGCATGAAATGATGAAGTTAAATGAATAATGATGTAATTCACCTAATTAAGTCCCTAATTCAACCTAAAAAGATGCATACATGATGCAAATTTATGAACTTAAAATTATATCATCGGCACAAGTCGACCGCCATTGTCCTATGTCGTGGACGTCATACAAAGCCAACTTCCCAACCCAACGTCCGTGTACCGGCCCACCCTAGAACCCCCAAACTGCAGCTGGTAACAAATGCAATCCTCCCCATAGTGGATCGATCCTACTGTGGTTGGATAAAGTAAAGCTAAGTGGCATTCAACACAGAATCCAAAACAAGCACATCTGGCTAAAACGATATATCGAGGACTATCACATGCAAGCCTAATTCAAGACATGTTCAAGAATTCCCACGGAATAGTCCTTTAATAATATCCATCAAGACAAGTCTAGCCACACATGTCCATCAAGTTCAAGATACAAGCAAGGGTTACTAAGGATACACTCTAAGTCCAGTCAAATCCCTAAGTCTAAGAAAGTTATGGTTAGAGATTATACAAGTGATTTATGGATATAGAGTGTACAGGGATAATATAACAATGGATATAAATTAATAATCAAGGAGAAATGTACAAGCCAATCCTAGGTCAAGGGTTGTCCATGTGTACGGCATGTGTCCTCGGCGGAGTACATATGGAAACAAAGTAAACGATGCCTTCTTTGGTGGGCCTTTGGTGTATGGAAGTTATTAGCACCATTTGACTAAGTTCCACGCGCATTCGGTTAAGTTACGAATCATACACGAAATCTCCGGACAAAAGACGAAGCACCCCAACCTAAACGTGCTCTATTTTAATTTCCCCATATAGGTCATGCAAGGTAGGGTCAATGGGTTCCGCATATAAGGCCCAAACATAGGTTAAAGGTCCCATTTCAAAAAGAGAACTGGACCATTTTAGTTAACCACATTCTACTCAAAATTCAAGTTTGTCAGGTTGGTTAGCTGTCGGGCAACCGAAATGGCCACGATGAGCTTTCCAAAACCTAACCTAGGTTCTAAATGGAATGGACAGTTAACAACGGGCAAACTACGAGGTCACCACAAGAACGCAGGCTCGATTCTTGGTTGTAGGTGGAAGACAACGGTTAACCGCGGGTCAACCGCAAGGTAACCGAACTCAACCAGAATTTTATTTTTGAAGCTGTTCTCATTCAAATCTAAGACTCGGCCTGCATAGCTTCAGAAATCTCATTCCAACAACATTTAAACATCCAACATCCACCATCAAACCAACCCATTCCATCCAATTGAGGTCAATCACCATTAACACCCTAATTAGCATGTGAATGTATCATTTAGCATGATCAAGCTTGGTAATTCAAGATCTCTAAACAATTATACCTCAAGGAGTCATTAACAAGTACATGCAGTTCATTATACAAAAATATTCTACTTGCCTATGGTAAATGAGATGAGATTTTGGAAAATTTGGGAAAAAGACTCCAATCCACACTCACCAACTGAACCCACTCTACCAAACCTCTTTATAACACTCCTACAACATCGAGAAGAAGAAAGGAGATGGATCCAATGACATGCAACACCGTAACAGTAGCTAAGAAGGAATTTGGGGTCTTTAGGTTGAGGGAAGGTAGACGAAGAAGATGGGTGCCTTAGTTGCTTAAGATTTCACCTCTAGATGTCACATGCAAGAAGGAGGAAGGAGATGAGCTCCACGAGCACTCAAATGAAATTGAAATGAATGGAAGAAAGAAAGAAAGAAGGGAGAGGGTATGGACAATGGACTTATATAAGGTAAGCATGGTAATTCCGGAATTTTACAATTCTGGCCAAACCCAGCAAAACGCCAAAAGAACAACGATATTTGACGGACTTAGAGATATCGAATCGCGACGCTCCAAGAGAGAAAAATGATGAGCAAAACGAGACCTTTCCAAAGAACCTAAATTTGGCGAAAATTGAATTTTTGAAAAAAAAATCCACTTAATTTTCCCTAAACTGCAAACTACCCCAACTACTATTAATCGTGCTCAGAATCGTACAAAACTTTATGGACATCTCCCTAATAAAAAAAAAAAAAAACTCATTCATGCACTAAACCCACTTAATTAACTAACATGGAAATTAGTTAGACTAAACGCATGAATTGTGAGGCTAAACACACTAGTAAGGTCGGGTACCTTACAGTTAAGGCAAAGATGGGACACTGGTTACACACTTAAGAATAAAGAAACGCACACGTATCGCATGCAAATAGATAAGTAAATCATATTTTGATTGATACCAAGCGATTGATACCAGGCTAGCTAACAATCAAAGAACCATTGCAAAATACCATCCTATGTCTTAGCTAGATTGCCATTACCAAACCAATGCAATACTATTTAACTCTATGTGTCCTTAGGGTCCGCATGTCTAGACTTATAACTCCCTTGGTGCGTCTAAAGTTGATCGGCCTTCCAAACCATAAGTTCACATACACAAGACTTAGTAATGTGTTGAACAAGTCTCTAGACAATCCTCGGGAGTAAAAACCCACTCAAACATTCACTTCCCATTGATCTCGGTCATGAGCAATAAGTGAGTTCAAAGTTCAAGGTGACCTTCGAAGTCTAAGGTTCTTCTACGAAGACAAGTTTTGATTCCACTTATTTATCAATTACTGGGGGCAAATATTGACCCTAGACATGGTTCACAATTCCCCAAAACATCGAGGAAAGATGTACAAAGGAAGGGGTCCAAATAGCAAGAAGACAAGGCCCAAAAGGGGCCATCGCTGTTTGTCGGACATGGGACCTTGGGGGCCATGTCCGACTGTATGTTGGTCAAACATGGCCCTTAGGTCCATGTCGGATCAGACAATATTCCATGTTTGGACAAAGTTCTAGGTTGGGACATTTTTTTAAAAAAAAATTTCTTCCCTTCTTTGGTCCAACTTTCCTGGATCCTTTTCTTACATTTAAAATTTGTTAACACCTATCTACTGAAGTCATAACCCATCATTTTCAATTAAAAAACACATCATTTGCATTAGCTTAACAAATACTAACGTAACATGGAATTTCAAGGAATCATCGAGGTAACTTGCATGCATGAAATGAAATTGAAATTGACACTTGCTATCAAAACTCTCAATTTCAATGAGATCAAATCCCACCATAGAAAACCCCAATACGATCTAAAGAAGCCTAAAAATCCAAAACCAAATGAAGACTTGGAATTAGGTTCTATAAATCGGGGTCCACGACTAAAATACTCCCCTTAGCTAACATATGTGAAATCGTTTTAAGAGCTTACTTCTAGGTGCCCTAATGGGCCTATAATCGACGGTAGAGGGGTGTCCCACCGACGGTTATGCATAGAAATCTACCGGTAAAGAGATGGGGATAACGCAAGTACTTTGGCGCAATTGGCGAAGCGAAAGGAGATCAGAAACTCAAGCCCTCAAGGTATGGGAGAATCAAGCTCTAAGATGCAAGGAGAAAGAGTGAAGCAGAGAAGAAATACGAGAAGAGAGATAAATGGCTGAGACTTTGCTCCCTTTGATAAAGGTGGACTTTGGGTAATTACAAGTTTGCCATTAAGGTGGGTGAAAAGTAATTTGACGAAACAAACGTCAATGGGTGTAGGCCAAGACCGAAAGTTTCTTAAAAATACTTTATCTCTCTAAGCCAAAGAACAATATTTTTCAATGCTCCTAGCTATAACCCATCTTTTTCTAAAATGAAGACTATGTCTCGGCTTAAGACAATACTAGGGAATGAAGGGTTTTTGGACATCGAATGGCTACGAGTCAAACATGAAGGTTTCTTGGAATAATTTCATCTTCCCACCAAACCTAAATTGCCCACTGAACCTAAATTGATATATCTCTGAAATTTTTAGAACACCGTTAAGATTTTTCGAAATTGCAACTAAGGTCCTGAAGGTACTATGCTAGTTCCAAAACCTCTAAAAACTTCTCGGACACTACCGTAATGTGCAAATTTAGTAAATTAACATTAAATACACTTAATCATTAGAAATCAAATTTAATTAGTGTTAAATACATTATTAGGGGTTGAGACAGAGTGGAAGGTGCTTACTAAAAAATCTTGATTCAAGCATATTTGGATATTCTACTTATGTGTAAATTAAGGTTATAACTGTAAGAAACCATATACAAACCCAAAAGCTTAAGCTAATAGGTGGAAGGCCCATACAGGTCTGTTAAAACATGTCAAGCCTATTACTTAGGCGATATGGGATGTGGACTTCCAATACTCTGGTATGCACTGCACCAAGTAACCTAGAACTAAGCTACTAGTATGCACACAATTAAAACTCGTAAGCGCACAAGATCACTATGTAGTGTAGTGAATTATAAGTACGAGGTCGATCCCGCGAAGACTTGTGATAAAACAATGTCAAAAATAACTAAAAATTAAAATATTAAAAGAAACAATTGAATGATGAAAGGTTGAATTAAACTACCAAAAACAGTAAATTAAACTATCAAAAGCTAAATAGAAATTCATCTAAAACACACAACTAATATTAGAATTCAAAATCAGTAATAATGAATGAACTAGGGTTTCATCTACTCCCCTAACCAATCCTATGCATGTTCCTTGTTATCTTTTAATAAAAAATCAGATTTTATTAGTGACATCTATCAACCTAGACCATGGCATATGTATCTAGATTATTATTCTCCTAAACCTAATTCATGAGTGGCATACTACATGAATTGTTCATTATGATGCAAAAACCAAGTATGGCATATGTCCTAGTCAACACAATTATAATGCATAAAAACAATGGGAAAGATAAATGCATAAGTCTAAGCATGGCATATACTTAGATTATTCATGGTTCTAAACCCTAGATGCTTATCATCAAGATCAATCAAAATTAAGTTAGCTACTCTTAAAATTAATTGAACATGGTATGGTTGGCGTGGCATATACACAACTCATCAATTAAAAATATGGTTTAGAATCTCAACTAACAAAACTGAAATTTGAATTAAAAGACGCCAAAAGAGACTACATAGAACTAGGCGTGGGTTTCAATTACACCCTATCCCTAAAAAGTTTAGCTACTCATGTCTTTAATGAAAAATAACATAGAAAAGAAGTTCATACGAAGAAAACTAGAAGATGATGAAGTTGCAGTGGATGGCAAGCAGCTTGTTCCCCTTTCTCCTCCAAAAGCTCTCCAAAGATTGCTCCCAAGGTACTCCCAATAGTGTTGTACGGCTGCTAGGGTTTGTGGATGATGATGGTTGCTTATATGGAGTGATATTGCTGGAATTACTGTTCATGAATTACTTCCTTCATGCTATTTATAAATCTTGTAACAGCCCCTTTTAGTACTTAGTTCCCTTGTAGAAATAGATCTTCAACTTTCTTTAAAATTAGGTTTCCTAATTAGAATGCATTAGGAGTCTCCTTTTCTTGATTAACAAGCTTTCTAAATCTGGTCCCACTTGTATCTTCTATAAAATTCCTCACATGGACCCACAAATTTGAATTTAATTGCAAGGAAATAAATATGGACTTTTGACATAAAAGTGGGCCCTATTTGATGCGTGCAACATGAGTGTGGGACCCCTCTTTTTGGACTTCTATCTTGACTTGAACCCTTGCTCCAAATTTTCCTTCTTTCTCTCCTTGCTTTTCTCCATTCTTGAACTCCTCTTTTAACTTGAATAGGACTTCCTAAATTCTGAAATTATTCTATTTGCAATGGATGTGGGCCCCCCATTTGGGCGTGTAACCCTAGATTGGGTTTTCTCCTTTTTCTTCTTTCTTTCTTTTGCTTTTCTTCTTTGAATTGTAATTTCCCAAAGATTCTGGAATAGCTTGGATGGGACCCACCGTGGCCCTACTTGATAATTCACGCCTATCTCTTCATTAATTCTTCTCCCTTTGCTCCTTTTTACCTTTGTATAAAAATTAACAAAAACTATGTAAAATCAAATAAAATAAACATGAACTAGCATAGGATAAACAGAATATTTGGGCTTAGATTACAAATAATTAAGCACTTATCAAATTCTCTCAAACTTACCCTTTGCTAGTCCTCGAGCAAAACAATAAAATAAACAAGGTAGAAAATTAAAACACTAAAATATGAAACCTATCCTTCCACCATTTGTCTCAGAGATGTCTGATCAATACATGATTCAAATAAACAAGAGTCTCAACCAGTTCTAAAGATTACCCAATTTATAAGTTATCTCACATCCACATGTTCAAAGGGTCGTGTGTAAAACAATACTAACATAACTTTTAGTTTAGGCTTTCACACAACCAAACCATCATTTTTGCAAATCAATTTAACTTCAATCCCCAGCATGGATACACTCACAATAAAACACTCAATAAGTGGCTAAGATTGAACAGACAATGATCTTTTGAAAAATACCACATGTTTGAAGTGAAATCATATACCATAGGCTCCCATTCCATCTCATCTCCACACTGGGACTACACTTCACCTAGGATCAATTAGGACTTTTACACATAGGTTATCATGGGGCTAGGGTGAAGGTTTAAGCATGAGAGGAAATGGATAACAAGATCTAAGAAATTTGCATAGAATCACACTTCAGGTTCCTTTATACACTTTTGATTTTAGCAGCTATGGCTTGTATTTTGAATTTCCCTCTTGTTGAGTCACGCATATACCCTCCTTATTGTATTATTCTATTTTTTTTCTTGGTTTTTTTTCTTTTCTTTTTCTTTTTTTTTGCTTCGTTGTTTTTTTTTTTTTTTTTTAAATGAAACTATGGAAATGCAGGGTAACGGTAACCTTTCTTTTATTTTCTTTTTCTCAAGCCTTTCACACATTTTGTAGTGAACCTTGAATTCATCTTTATACTTAGATAAGGTAAGGCTATTCATTTGGTAAGGTAACTCCCCCAAACTTAGGGGTTGGTAAAGGTGCAAGAAATGGCTTATTTAAGGCTCAACATGGATAACTAGTGATAAACATCAAAGGGAATAGATAGAAAAGCACAAACTAGTCAAACACGGCCTAAAATCATCTCCTATGGTTCATGTAGTCGAAATTTGCCTCGATCGGATAAAAAAATGAGAATTCTAGCATGTTTTCCATATAAAAATTCAGAACATGTGATCAAAGAATGATAATGAAATCAACTGCATCATATAGATCAAGAAATGTAAGATCATAACACTCAGCATATAACCCTCTCAAGAATAAGCATTTAGGCTCAAATCTCACTAGGGTGCACAAGTTTTCACCAAATGCATCTAATCATTCAATTATGGAAGAGCTTTCAACCTTAACCATATCAGCATTGTAATCCACACAATGATAGCTCAACATGCTTAAACGAGATTTACTGCAATTGAATAATATAAAGAACTAGCATAATTAAGTTCAATGAACGATGCAAGACAAATCATCATCACTCATCATTGTGTTAGGAAGGAACTATGACTCAAAGAAAAACAAAGAAAAACAAATATTTTTGTGATTTTCAAATTTTTTTAAAATTTTTATGTTTTTTTTTTTTTTTTTTACTATAATGACTCTATTAATGACTAAGACTCTTCCCCCAAACTAAAATTAAACATTGTCCCCAATGTTATAAAATAAAGTAAGAAAGTAAAAAAGGAAACACTAAAAACATAACAGAAAAGTGAAGAGAAACACAAGGAAAAGAGTAAAAGAACTCAGCTGGATATGAAGTACATTGCCAGCTTTGAATCGTCATCCTTAACTTTTCCTTGCAAAGATCTGGGCTACCTCCCAATAGTGCTTGCTTTATAGTCTTCAGCCAGACTGAGCTTCTCTATCAACTGGAAGAGGGATCTGTGAATGTGATCACATCCACATCTTTGTCAAAAATCTGTTCCCAATAGGGTTTGAGCCTATGTCCATTGACTTTGAACGTGTTACCATTCTTTGGATTATAGATCTCAATAGCGCCATGCTCAAAAACCTGAGTGACTTCAAAGGGGCCACACCATCTGGACGTCAGTTTCCCTGGAAATAATTTAAGTCTTGAATCCCACCTCCAACGTCTTCCTCACGAGCTTCTTATCATGGAACACTTTAGTCTTCTCTTTATACAGCTTGGCATTCTCATATGCGTCATATCGTAGCTCCTCAAGCTCATTCAGCTGTAACTTCCTCTTCTCACCTACCTCTTTCATATCAAAATTAAACTTCTTGATCGCCCAGAATGCCCTGTGCTCTAATTCCACTGGCAGATGACATGCTTTCCCATAGACCAACCAATAAGGAGACATGCCTATAGGAGTCTTGTAGGCTGTCCTATATGCCCAAAGTGCATCATTCAACCTTAAATACCAATCTTTTATGTTGGGCTGCACAGTTTTCTCTATTATCTGCTTGATCTCTCTATTACTCACTTCAACCTGGCCACTTGTCTGAAGATGGTACGGAGTAGCTATCTTATGAGTTATCCCATATTTCTTCATTAATGCTTCAAAGGATCTGTTCTTGAAGTGACTGCCACCATCACTGATGATTGCCCTAGGTGTCCCAAATCTAGCAAATATCATGTTCTTTAGAAATTCCAAAACCACCTTGTGGTCGTTTGTCTTACTTGGGATAGCCTCCACCCACTTGAATACATAGTCGACTCCTACCAGAATGTAGAGATAACCATACGATGATGGGAAAGGTCCCATAAAATCAATCCCCCACACGTCGAATAGCTCCACCTCTTGTATTCCTTTCAGTGGCATTTGATTCCTTAAGGAAATGTTCCCCATTTTCTGGCACCTATCACAACTGGCACAAAAATCATATGCATCTTTAAATATAGAGGGCCAAAAGAAACCACATTGAAGTACCTTAGCAGCTGTCTTCTTTCCTCCAAAATGTCCTCCACACGCTTTACTGTGACAATGTGCTAAAATGCTCTGAAACTCTTCTTCTGGTATACATCTTCTAATTATCTGATATGAGCAGTACTTGAACAAATATAGGTCATCCCAGTAATAGAAACGTGCCATGTGGACCATCCTCTTCTTGTCTTGATTAGTAAAATGCATTGGAAACTCACCACAAAACTTGTTATTCACCAAGTCCGCAAACTATGGAAGTTTGGTAAGCTGAAATAATTGCTCATCTGGAAAAGATTCATTTAGAGGGATTTCGTCCGCCCTACTTACCTCCTCATTCAGCACTCTGGATAAGTGGTCTGCCACTATATTCTTACCGCCCTTCTTATCTCTGATCTCAAGGTCAAATTCTTGTAGCAACAATACCCATCTGATTAGCCTTGGCTTTGCATCCTTTTTGCTCAGTAGATACTTCAATGCTGCATGATCTATGTAAATTATTACCTTTGACCCAACAAGGTAGGATCTGAATTTTTCGAGTGCAAAAATTACAGCAAGAAGTTCCTTCTCAGTAGTAAAGTAGTTCAGTTGTGCATCATTTAGAGTCCCGGATGCGTAGTAAATCACATGTGGACCCTTTTCTACTCTTTGGCCAAGCACAGCCCCTAGAGCATAGTCACTGGCATCACACATCAGCTCAAATAGCAAACTCCAATCAGGTGCCATGATAATAGGGGCTGATGTAAAAAGCTTTTTCAGCAACTCAAATGCTCGTAAGCAATCCTCATCAAAGACAAATTCCACATCATTTTGTAAGAAAGCACATAGTGGGCGTGCAATCTTGGAGAAGTCCCTAATGAATCTGCGATAAAATCTTGCATGCCCCAGGAAACTCAGTACTCCTTTCACTGATGTAGGTGGGGAAAGCTTGCTAATTATGTCTATCTTAGCTTTATCCACCTGTATCCCCTTGCTTGTCACCACATGTCCAAGTACAATGCCACGTTTAACCATGAAGTGGCATTTTTCCCAATTCAACACCAAATTACACTCCATACATCTCTTTAGCACAAACTCCAAATGATACAAACAGTTATCAAATGATGATCCAAAAACAGAGAAGTCGTCCATGGAAACCTCAATAAAGCGCTCCACCATATCGGAAAATATACTCATCCCGCATATTTGGAAAGTTGATGCTGCATTGCATAGTCCGAAAGCCATCCTCCTGTAGGCAAATGTCCAAAATGGACAAGTAAATGTGGTCTTCTCTTGGTCCTCTGGAGCAATAGAAATCTGATTGTATCCACTGTACCCATCTAGAAAACAATAATGTGAATGCCCAGCTAGCCTCTCTAACATCTGGTCAATGAATGGTAGTGGGAAGTGATCCTTTCTAGTGGCTGAGTTAAGGTTCCGGTAGTCTATACATACCCTCCATCTAGTGGTGACTCTAGTAGGAATCAGCTCATCATGTTCGTTCTTTGCCACTGTCATAACACTTTTCTTGGGAACAACTTGCACTGGGCTAACCCACTTGCTATCTGAGATTGGATAAATGATCCCAACGTCTAGTAGTTTAAGAATTTCTGCTTTGAAAACCTCTTTCATATGAGGGTTGAGTCTCCTATGTGCTTCCCTTGTCGTTTTAGACTCTTCTTCTAACAAGATTCGGTGCATACACATGGTTGGGCTTATACCTTTGATATCTGCAATGCTCCACCCCAATGCCGTTTTGTGAGCCTTTAACACTTTTAATAACTTGCTTTCCTTATCAGAACTCAAATCATTGGCTATGATACATGGCAAGGTCTCATGCTCTTCCAAATAGGCATACTTGAGATGTTCAGGTAATGGTTTCAATTCTAACTCTAGTGCTTTTATAACAGAAGGAACAGGTTGCTTTGTGGAAGAACCTAGAATTTCAGAAGAGTTAGAATATTTACTTGGAATGGAGGGGAGTACTTCGAGTTGATTCACTGTCTCCATTGTTAGGGATTTTGTGTATTGCAATTTGATGGATGCATCATCATTTTAATCATCATTTGAATTTTCAAACATGCATTGATTTAGAAAAACTTAAAATCTTGATTTACACATGCATTGTTTTTTAGACTTGTAGAACTATTGACTTATGCATGTTTTGTTTTTAATCTTGGATGCATTTAAGTTGAAAAAGAAGTTTTATGAATCAACCTGGCCTATGTTTTAAATCTTTCAAATCATTTTAGGCTTTTATGTTTCATGATTTTAAAAGCACTTAGATTGAATTAAAATCATGTTTCCAAGCTTGATTTAATGGCCCAAAAGTCCCCTCAAGAAAAATCTTTGAAACATGCATTTTTGGGGAATTTGGTCCCTGGGCCCAGGTAAACCTGTAGTGTGCTCGGTCGACCAACCCATAGACCCGGTCTACCGCGCACGCTGCGGGTCGACCGGGCAAAGAGCCGTTGGGCTACTTTTTCAAATAGTCAGATTTATGACCGTTAAGGCCAGGTCGACCGAGGTACAGTGTAGGTCGACCGGGGTACAGTGTAGATCGACCGGGGACACACCAGAACTCATTTTTTGAGTATAAAATGAGGTTCATTCCCTTAAATATGGAGTTGATCAAAGTCGAACTTTTTAGTCTTCCTTGAGGTATTTGGAGACAAAAGAAAGGGGGTGAACTAAGAGAGATCGAGGGATCTAATGGAAAGCTAAAGTTTGGATTAATGAAGTTAAATCTCTAAGTAAGTTTTACTTTTCATTATCATATATTTCATGCCTTGTTTAAATTATTGGTAAATTAATTTTAGCATGTTAACTATGATGTGTTGAATCCATCACTTCTCTTAATCTTTGATTTAAGTTGGATTGGATTCTTCACCCTTGATTTCAAACCAAGTTTGTTTTAAAACTTTATAAAACATGTTTTGTCAAATCCTTTGATTTCTTTTATAACATGCTTCATTTACTTGGTTGAATCATATTGTTGTTTTCATTCATTTGAACCTTAGTTAAACTTTTGTTTTTGAAAACAACATTGCACATGCATCACATGTTTAGACATAATTAATTTCATACAACTTGTGAGCTTTTGATTTTCATATCATCAACAAGTTAGTATTTTGTACATGTGATTTGCATTTCACTTCAATCAAATCTTTGTGTGCTTTAAACTTTAAAATGCATTAAGCATATTTTAATTGAGCTTTCATTTTAACTTAATTGAAGTTGTCACACACACACTTCATGAGCATTCATCTTAGCATTTCATATAGTGTTGTATGAGTTGAATTTAACTTTCTTATTCGCCTATTTTAGAGGCAATTAAATTGAGCTTTAATTGTAATCTCTTAAAGTATTTGTGTAGACACTTATTTGAGAAATCATCTCTTGTAAAGGTTATTGCTTAGCCTAGAAAAGCACATTGATAGGTTGTTGTTTAGCCTAGAAAAACAACATTGTTAGGTTATTGCTTAGCCTTGGAAAGCATATTGTAAAGGTTATTGCTTAGCCTATTGAAAAGCATAAATAGTGGAAATCTATTTCACTATTTAGGGTTTATTTCAGCCTGACTTGGAAACTTACAACCCTCTCTCTTGTTCAAGGCATTAGCTATCTGACCCACCTGTGCTTCCAGCTTTGCCAAACTCTGCTGAGTATTTGTAATTGCTTGGCTATGTTACTAGAAATTAGCCTGAGATGACTGAATAAACTGGGTCACCAAACTTTTGAACTCATCTTCTGGTGGCTTTGGTGCACTGTTCTGAGAAGAGTTGTTATTCTGAGGGTATTGGTAGCTTCTCTGTTGTCCTTGATTTTGGTTCTGATTCCCTTGATATCCTTGATTGTTCTGATTCCCTCCCCACAAAAACTTTAGATGATTCCTCTATCTAGAATTGTAGGTATTGCTGTAGGGATTGTTTTTCTTAGGAAAAGTGTTACCAACATAGTTGGTATGTTCCTGGTTTGTAAAAGATGACATGGGGCAGCATTCAGTAGCATGGTTTGTGTGAAAACATATAGCACAAACTTCCTTTGGTGTCTGTCCTTGCATGCTGTTGGAAGCCATTGCTTTGATGAGCATGTCTATTTTTTTATCCATTGCCGCCATCTGAGCAGCTATATTTCCTTGAGACTGGATCTCATATATTTCTTACTTCTTATCCATCTGTCTGTTTCGATAAGAAAATTGTTGTGAGTTTTCACTAAGAGTTTCAAAGAGATCATAAGCTTCCTCACTATTTTTCTCCATCAAGGCCCCTCCACATGCAGAGTCAACTATTCCCTTATTCATCTCGTTCAGTCCTTCATAGAAAGCGTGAACCTGATCATCTTTGGTGAGGTTGTGACGTGGACACTTCAATAATAAACCCTTAAAATGCTCTCACGCTTCCCAGAACTAATCTCCATCTTTCTGCTGAAATGTTTGGATCTCTCTTCTTAACTGCCTTGTCTTTTGAGCCGGAAAAAATTTCTTCAGAAACTTACTGGCTAGCTGCTGCCAAGAGTTGATAGAACCAGCATCCAAGGAGTTTAACCATATTTTAGCTTTATCCTTAAGAGAAAAAGGAAATAGACGTAGCCTGATGCCCTCTGCAGCGACTCATTGTATCTGTTGTGTCGCACACAACTCAAAGAATTCCTTAATGTGAAGATACGGATTTTCATTCGGTAACCCATGATAGTGTGGTACCACATTCAGCAGTTGTGCATGGAGGGTGAAATTTTCAGCCGTATTAGGTGGATAAAGAATGGTGGACGACTGTTCGGTGTGCAAGGGAATGAAAGACTCCTTTATTGGTCTCTTTTGATTGTCTTCTCCGTCAGCCATCTTGCTTTCAGGACTTTGATCTCTGTTAACACTTATTTCTTCAAGTTCGGAGTCAGATGAGGGCTGAGTATTGGATCTTGCCCTCTGAGCTTGCCTTCGCTGTCGTTTAAAGGTTCGTTCGATTTCTAGATTGTAGACAATGATCGCCAAGTCCTGAGATCACCTACCATGCATATACAAAATTTATGACCGCAAGCACCTATAAAAGAGTTAATGTGCTAAAAGAAGAAAAATATAAATATGAAATTAAATAGCTGAGAAACTATGATAAAACAGTAAATAACAGCACTTTAAAACTTCAAGTAACTGAACTAAAAACGAAACTAGACTATGACACTACACTAAAAACAAGTTTTGACACTATTCTATGCAAACAAGTCTCCGGCAATGGCGCCAAAAACTTGGTATGCACTGCACCAAGTAACTTAGAAATAAGTTACTAGTATGCACACAATTAAAACTCGTAAGCGCACAAGATCACTATATAGTGTAGTGAATTATAAGTACGAAGTCGATACCACGAAGACTTGTGATAAAACAATATAAAAAACAACTGAAAATCAAAATATTAAAAGAAATAGTTGAATGATGAAATGTTGAATTAAACTACTAAAAACAGTAAATTAAACTATCAAAAGCTAAATAGAAATTCATCTAAAACACACAACTAATATTAAAATTGAAAATCAGTAATAATGAATGAACTAGGGTTTCATCTACTCCCCCAACCAATCCTATGCATGTCCCTTACTATCTTTTAATAAAAAAAAAAACCATATTTTATTAGTGACATCTATCAACCTAGACCATGGCATATGTATATAGATTATTATTCCCCTAAACCTAATTCATGAGTGGCATAATACTTGAATTGTTCATTATGATGCAAAAACTAAGCATGGCATATGTCCTAATCAACACAATCATAATGCATAAAAACAATAGGAAAGATAAATGCATGAGTCTAAGCATGGCATATACTTAGATTATTCGTGGTTCTAAACCCTAGATACTTATCATCAAGATCAATCAAAATTAAGTTAGCTACTCTTAAAATTAATTGAACATGGTATGGTTGGCGTGGCATATACACAACTCATCAATTAAAAATATGGTTTAGAATCTCAACTAACAAAACTGAAATTGGAATTAAAAGACGCCAAAAAAGACTACATAGAACTAGGCTTGGGTTTCAATTACACCCTACCCCTAAAAAGTTTAGCTACTCATGTCTTTAATGAAAAATAACATTGAAAAGAGGTTCATAAGAAGAAAACTAGAAGATGATGAAGTTGCAGTGGATGGCCAGCAGATTGTTCCCCTTTTTCTCCTCCAAAAGCTCTCCAAAGATTGCTCCCAAGGTGCTCCCAATAGTGTTGTACGGCTGCTAGGGTTTGTGGATGATGATGGCTGGTTATATGGAGTGATATGGCTGGAATTACTGTTCACGAATTACTTCCTTCATGCTATTTATAAATCTTGTAACGGCCCTTTGAGTACTTAGTTCCCTTGTAGACGCACTTAATGTTAGGGTTTAGATTAAAAATAATTAAGCACTTATCGCACTCCCCTCACATGCAGGCCCAACAGATCGATTTCATGGATGGACGGGCCAGTCACGTGGGTTACACAAGAATAACGGGATCAGAACCCGCTCTGGTACCATATAAGAAACCATATACCAAAATAAAAGTATAAGCTAGTAGGTGGAAGGCTCGTTCAGGTATATTAAAATATTTCAAGCCTATTACTCAGGCGATGTGGGATGTGGGACTTCCCAACAGTAACTTGAATGGTGGAAACCTAACTTATATACCTTATCAAATGGTAACAGCTCATATGGGAAAATCCTAAAAACTCACAAAGTAATTCAAATCATTAGGGAACCCCAACAAATGCACTTAAGTCTTCATATTACAACTTTTATTACATGTATCTGATTTCTATTCAATTCCCTCTACTAACCAATCCTACCAAAATCTCAAGGCATTAGTGGAGACGGTGCAAATACTTTCAACACTCCCCATCAAGTGAAACCTAGTCCGTTCATATTTCATAACAAGCATATTTTAGTGCCAAATTGTTCTTCTTGGAGTTTGAACTCTTGACCGACTGACACTAAGACTATATTAAGTTTCTTCCGCTAACTAATCCGACCAAAACCTCAATGCATTAGTAGCGATACCGTAAATACTTTACAACATTTTATAAGTACTGATCAGATTACGGGGTGGCGGTAATTGGTGGATCCACATGTGCTTTAAGTGTACGTCGTGCAAGGTGTTTTCCGCGGGATTCTATCTTTTATTTTTCGGAGCAGCAAGACGGTCCGCCTAAAATCTCTATTTTGTTGGAATTTTCTATGCAAATCCATGTCTGACCGACTGACCCTCCCTTGGACGGAAGGCATTCCACAGACAAGCTCTAGTAGAGACCATATCCAAGTACGAATATGATGTTGCTTGATTCCCTAGCCAGTGCTGTCACCCACTTTATCCATTTTATAAGAAAAAAAAAAAGCGCGTTAAAACCCATGACCGTGTTTTTTTGGTAAATAAAATCCATGACTGTGTTAAAAGCCATTTGAATCATGTCATTTGCCCGTTGCAGTTAAGGGCTACTAAAGAGTGCTATCAGAAGAACTTAATAGTTATAAATGTCGTCCAGCATTATTCTCTATGAAAGCAGAAGCACTCTTAATGCTTATCAACTATCACTTTTGCACTCTTAACAGCAATGATTTGCACTCTACATGTTCTTTTTCCTGTTTTCTTTACGCCACTGTTTTCATAGCCAGGCATTGTATTGTAGCATCCTACATCCATCATTATGCCGTACGTTGTTCAGAACCACTTAATGTTACAAGTAGATGCGATTTTTAAAATGGTTAGTGATTTTCAGACATTTATTATATACCACATATGCAGGCTCTTCTTTATGAGCTAGATTGATTTTGATTTTCACCTTTTGATAAATAAAACAAACGGGGCCTTGATCAGAGGGTGAGGGGTGCCATTTATTATTTATTATTTATTATTTTATTTCCATTTTGTACCTCCATTTTCCTCTGTCATTGGATATCTTCTGTTTCTTTTTTCTTTCCTGTTTCTACATAGGAACACTGAACAAGGAGTGACAATGATACTCTTAACTGGAAGATGGAGGGATGATCACTGGACACGTTGAAACTAAGGTGTCAATACCACTCACCTATGAGTGTGTTCATTAGCTGTCTATTTTGATTAACACCATAATAAGATAGATGATCAAATGAATTATGATTACATATGACTATTATCCTAGTAATGCAGATGATGAAACCCACTATGACTAAAGGTACGTTTTACAGTTTTTTACTATAAAAAAATAAAAAAGAACCCCTTAAAGTCCATAAAAAACAAGGGAGGGCCTAATATTTCATAATGACAATAAAGAGCTTCCTGCCATTTTTTTTTTTTTTTTTTTTTTTTTTTTTTTGATAAATTTGTCCTTATTCTGGATTACATGTCTAGAATGTCTTTTTTTTTTTTTTCATGATATTTGCATGTCAGATTTTTTGTGATATCAGGTAATGTTGGATTATTCCATAACCCGTTGTTGTTATGGAGTATTTGAGCTTTCTACTGTTTTTCTCAAGTTCATGGGGATTTTTATCAGTAAAAATTTCAATGTTTTATCACCGGCCACGCGGTAGCCATGAACCTTGACTCAAAATAAATATTCCTCCAAATATTGGACCCATAAAGCTATTTTCAAGTTGTGTCCGTCTATTCGAGAATCTAGTCAGCGAGTTTTAAAAAAAAAAAAAAAGGAAATTAACACTGGGTCCAACTTTACCCGTTTACAGCTATATGCCAACAATAGATTATATAGAATATATGTTGTTACATGCATGTGATGGTGTTAGGATGTTTTCCTCCACCTAAAAGCCCACAAAGACCATTGACTAAGGGTGGCAAGGGAAGACAAATAGACGGGCCAAACGTGCGAGGCGAAAATGCCTTGTGGGGGCCACCAAAAAAACCCATGAAAATGAACACAAAACAGTCTCCCACATCATCTTGGAGAGAACACCACTACCATCACTCTTTTTATTGACTATCCGGCTATCCCCTCCAATTAAAACTCCTCTTTCCTTTTTAACTATGTGTATATATTTATTTCAGGATGTCTCTCTCATTTCCTCACCCAGACAATACAGCCCTTGAAAATGTAAAAATCTCTCTCTCTCTCTCTCTCATACAAAGACCAAAACCACAAGACCCTTTTGTTATATTTCCCTACTTTACATCATAAGAAGTACCATAACATGATGATGAAGAAGAAGAAGAAGAAGAAGAAGAGGAGGAAGAGAAACAACAAAGAGTCTTTTATTCTACAACTACATTAGACATCTCCTAGAGATTTCATGGGATCTTAGACGTACGTTTGCCCATCTTTCTCCATTTCCTGATGAGGAATTCCTTTTGATGAAATAGGTTTTATGAGAGGGATTCATTAAACCATTGATGGCGTACATGGGAAAGCCAGGCATTCTTTCTCCACCTTATTTTCTTTCTTCTTTGTTTCTTTTTTTTTTTTTTTTTTTTTTTGGTGGGGGTGTGGGGGCCCTCTCTCTCTCTCTCTCTCTCTCTCTCTTTTGATTTCTGTAGTCTCTTATTGGGTTTGGTGACAAAAATATCTGAAGAAACGTAGTGTAAACTGACTTCTTCTAAATTTGAGGCAGGTTGAAAGTATTGGAATAATATATTTGATCTTTGCTTTGTATTCTTAGTATTTATACAATCTACTTGTGCTAATGGATGATTTGTTTTATCATGAAGTTATTTTCAGAAGTGAGTTCTTCTTACAAACATGGATATAGACTTCAGAAATTCATTAAAGGGGGATTTTGTGATATCATAGCGTAATTATTTCTTCTCGAAACTGGGGGCCCATTTACCTCCTCTGTAATGAATTTATACGATTTCAGGGTAAAGGAAGGGGGTTTTATGGAAGTACTACTAAAGAGTAGAGATGCAAATTGTGTCCAAGGTCGACACCTAAAGCAGATCGTCGCATTCCCAGGATTTAGTTTACTTGAGTGGAGAACGGCCCTTCACCCAAGTGGTAAAGATTGTCTATTCTTACATTGCTGTTCAGGATTCCAACCTTGGCCATGCCACCTCATCTCATGTGTGAGGGCTTCATTCCCTCTTGTGTGGGATTTTTTTTCATACAGGCTTCTTTCCCACTCGAGTGAGTTGCCTTGTGCATACTCTAAATTGAGTCCCAACACCCTTGACTGTGTTAAGAAAATAAATTACTTTGGCCATAAGTGGGCAATCATTCTATTTCCGAGGAAAGATTATCTGATAAACATTTTGTACCATTACATTAACTTCATTTTTAGCGCCTCCGAGGGAACGTTGGTGATAAAATTAAAAATTCAATAACAACGATTAAACAACAGATCCTTGCTTAATTTCAGTTTGAAACCTAACATTTTAGGTTCGTACAAATTTCGGTTTTCCTTTGTTTAGACTCTTGACTTCTTTTTTTGTTACTCCGGCCAAAGGTGCTGAGACCCAAGAAACCCCACATGCAGGAAGGCAGCCCACTCAAGTGGAAAAGTAAGCCCGCACACACGAAAAAGGCTCATACATGTGGGAAGAAACCTTGCATACGCAGGAATAAGGGGGCATACCCAGGGTGGGAATTGCTCCTTACCACTTGGGTAAGGAGCCGCATACACCTCCATTTTATGTGCAATGTTTTGGTTATAAGCCCATGCATCCATATAGGGATATGTGGGTTCCATCAATAATTTTGCCTTCTTTAACAAGCGATGGGCTCTACATAAAGAGTCTGGTTCCCCTGTTTGGACCAATCAGGGGGTGACACATTGTTTTAAACTCAACATGTTTATGTGTCACCCCCTGATTGATCCAAATAGGGTTTCTTGTTTGGTCCAAACAGGAGATCCGGATTCCTACATAAAAGGATCTTTGTGTATGTACTATTTCAAGTATGGGGATGAATTCTGTACTCTCAGCTTTCAGCATAATTATTTAAAAGTCCCTATATTAATATTGAGAATTATTTTGTAGTTCCTAACTTTTGCAATTTGTTAAATTATAGTCTTTTTTTATCAAAATTCAATTTACAAATACACAGGTGGTTCTTCATACTTAAGAGAGGAATCTTCTAATTTTTTTTTATTTTTTATTTTTAACTTTTAAGCCACGGTTTCCAAGCATGGCCGTCATGTAATAGTTTGGTGGGTGAATTCTTCTTTTGCTTCATAAACAGTGATTTCTAAGCATGGCCCTCATGCATCATATTTTTTTATAACAAGGGTAGCAATTCTTGACTTAACCCACCAACTCAACTCAAAACATATCCGGTAATTGAGGGTTCAGTTGATTTTGGCCTTGGGTTGACATTTGTTAATTACCCAATTAATAAATGGGTAAGATTTGGATTGGCTCCATTCTTCCTATCCCTCCTATCAACCTAAACCTAACAAATTTTTTTCTGTGTTAGGACATTGTGGTTGTGGTTGCGGTTGCAGTTGTTTAAGTAAGAATTCAGAATGATCAATAATCCAGTGTTTTCAATCATTAGCCATTTCATTATTGTCCTTTCTTAATTCTTATACCCAAACTATGTGTCTAGGGCTGTGGGTTTCAGATGTTAGCCAGGAGGTATATTATACACATATTATTGTATTTTGACATATTTTTCCAAATGCCATCCTAAATAATGTATTTTTCCATCCCCACCTAGACCTGAAAAAAGTCCAAAAGTCCCCTGCAAATTTTGATTTTTTTTTTCCTTTTTTAACATTTGCCCCGCCCCGCCCCGCCCACCTTTATATTTCTTTCTTTTACATTTCCTGGTCCCCCCCACCCCCCTCTGAATTTATGGCCCAGGGCTTCCATATTTTGGTTAAACATATAGAGGACATTTTCTTCAATGCAGGATTTTGGGTGAGTGCCTTAATTCATAGCCAGGTTCAAACTTTGTGTAGGTGTTGAGATTAAAATTTTCACTGTCCTTTTTGTGGACCCTTGTCGGTAATCTTTTGAATCAACGTAATATATATGTTTTTCTTATCATATTTTTGTGCTTGTTCCCAGGACTAAGTGGAAAGCTGACTTTCTGACCAAAGGTTGTTCAGGTGCTTTGACAAATGCTAATTTAGGCACTTCTTTTCTTTGGTGTTGCTGCAGACAGTGTTCAATAATACACGGCTTGCATTGCGCCCGAGGGAGAAAATTTGGGAGGGGCATCCTGTTGACTTGGGGCCCTGCGATTCTATTTTAACAGGTAAATCATTCATGGAAAAAATGCCCGGGGACCTCCAACAAAAGGGGGCCACTTGTAGATCTGATGAGGGATGATCCTGACCGTACACGGTGCTTTGACATTAATCGTTGTTTTTATCTTTTTAGCTTACATAAAAAATAAAGAATTTTCCTTCGATATGTGTTTGGGAAATTTTAAAGAACGATTAATGTCACGATAGGTAAGGATGCAATTACTTATCTCACGTGTTTTGAATGATTCAGCAGAAGCTTATGGTAATTAACGATAGCAATATATGATATGAAACCTAAATAAAAGATAGGTATCACATAGTACAATTCCAAAAGAGACATTCACATTAAAGTTAAGATATTTGTGTAGGGAGCATTTCCACAAAAACCGAGATAAGTCTTGATCTCGGTAAAAGTACTAATTAGGTTTATCTTGATTTTGGTTTCTTGAAACTCAGTAGCAATACCACTTCATGCCGAACTCGGATTAGCTTCGGTAAAAGTACCAGCTGGGCTCGTCTTGGTCTAACACAGCTCAGTAATGGTACCGACCATGCGCAGTTAGGCAACATTGCCAAGATGCGTCAGCAATAAGGCTGTACTTGACGTCGGCATCTCCCTCAATTCTGTTCGATTGACCGAGATGGGTACCTAATGTCAATCAGCATTAATAAAAGTACAGCTACATTGCAAAACGTGATAACATATAGGATGGGCGCTGGATTTAGATAAAGGGTTGTCTTTATCCGACGATCACATCACCAATCATGCAGAAGGTCAAGGTATGGTCTGATGGAACAGTACCTCCACCTACCCCTACTAAAGAAACGATGTATGGTCCGATGGGACAGTGCCTCCACCTACCTCCACTGAGGAGGAATCTAAGGTGACCACCGCCTATATATACGCATGAGGTAAAACCACCAATGGTATGCAAACACAATATACATATAGCTCTCCCTCCTTCTCTATTCACTCATCATTTGTTCAGTGATAGCACTAACTTAGGCATCGCAGTGCCTTCGGCTGACTGCAGATAGGGGCTCTGACCTTCCTTCTTCTTTCCCTTTTAGATTTCAGGAGCAATTGACTTTCACAAAAGCTTTGCAGCAAATCACATCTAATCAAGTCCGTAATTTTTAGGCACTTATAATATCAATGTATACAAAAGTTATAAAAGTGTTTTTAGTTATATCCCAACACTAACTCTACAAAAACAATGTCAGTGTTCCCAAAAGATATACAAAATATCATCATCACCCAAAACTCCAAAAGAAACACACTCTTGCTCCCAAAATGTGATACGTAGCTCCTGCATAAATAGATGTCGAAATGACATCATCAACTGTATACTCGCCTACTTATTGCAACTCCTCAGCCGCCGTCTCAAACTCCTCCTCCGTGGCACCATACCTATAACACCAAGTGTACCTAAGTGAGGTTATGATAAGCCAGTAAGTAGTTGAATATAAATAACAATCCATATATATCAAAATGAGAATAAATGACATATAAAGTTAACATAATTCCAATGTAAGTAAACTAGACACATCATGCTTGAATAATAATAACAAAGCATAATGGATGAAACTAAAGACAATATAATCCATTACTCAAAACTTAGCGAAATGGCATCCACGTCGGCTATATTCTCCCAACTGCACGGCGTGATCTTGGAGAAAGCTAACTAAAATAAAATCCAACTCACACGGCATGACTACGGAGAGGCTAAAATCCAACATATACAGCATGACTGCATTGAATGATTGGCAAATGGGCTAAAACTTAAGCCGAAAACTAACTGTAGTAGCACTAAAAGTCTAGATCCAAAAACAATTGGAGCCAACTGATCGTGGACCGAAGCTAGGTGATGCCGACTCTTGAGATCAAGTAAATCATAAAATAGGACTTTGAAAATTGTATACTTTCAAATAAGGGGTCTACTCCAAATACGAACAAATCTGACTAAAAACTCATATCTTAAAGAGTAGCCCTTAACGGATGTTAAATTAATTGAACTTGATCGAAACGATATATATACCTTAGATGAAACGGATAAGGCTAAACATAAATATTTAACCGAGATCGACTAATTGAGCAATTATACTTAGCACAAGAGTAGAAAAGGTCTAAATGGTCTAAGGGCGGTCGGACAATATTTTGGTAGAAAATGGTCAAATTAGAATGATTAAAAGAGGCAAGAGTTGAATCTGGGTGATTGGGGAGGCAGCAAGGTAATATATGCTTGCTCGCTGAACCAATACACCATAACCAAGGATCGTGTCACCTAAGGGAGAAGTAGGGCATTGGCCACGCACTAACTCCCATGCAGGGGCTTAGATAAGTCAAATACTAAGATCTGGTAGGTAAGGTATATGTGACAAAAGACTTGAAACGAAAGTGAATTGCATGCTCAAAGCACGTGAATAAACACAGTGTAAAGGTACGTCCCACATCAAATCATATATAACATTCAAGGTAAACCATTACAAATAGCAAACCCAGGTCTTGGATTGTCATTTATATGCAAATGCAATTCTAATTGACCCCATGTATTCCTAAGGCCCCAAATGCCATGGTTAATAAGTACCTTGGTGCTTCTGATGGTAATATGGTATCCGAGAATTTAGTCGCATACATTCGAGTTAAGATTACACGATGTATGGTTTCGAACAATCTTCGGGGTGTTTACCAACTCAAACAATCACCCCTCAAAGTCTCAAACTTAACTAATCAAGTAAGTCCAAGCTCTAGATTGCGCATTGCCAAGAGGGGTATGGTAAACTCCACAAGGAGGGTCGAGTTGAGAACCAATGTTTAGGTGCACTAATCATTCTATTAGTGTGGGAACAATGGCCAAAAAGGGATTTAGATTGTGTTTAAGGTCTTTAGAAGTAGGAGGGAAAAGTCCAAATAGGTGGAGGCCCATGAGAATGGTCGGCCGAACAAAACAGACGGCGATGGCCAGGGCCGAGGGCAGCCCCCCTTGCATGGGACAGTGCAGTCGGCAGTCCACTGCCAAGGCATGGAAAAAGGGAGCCCTTTGAGGCTGTTTGAGGCCATTTCCATTAGGAAATCCCAATCCACCTTCAAGGGTAAATCTTAACAAATTTAAGCATTTAACTGATGCAACACCCCGACCCAAATTGATTGTGTTTAATGTTGATTAATTTTGATTTACTAATTTTAATTGTGCTTAGTGCTAATTAAGTTATTTTAATGTGAGTTAATCTTACTATTGGATCAAATTTTATAAGAATTATAACTTACTATTAAACTTAAGGCCCCTGAATGAAAGGTTGTGATTCTTTGATTTTGCCCAAATCCTTAATGAGATCTTTCCATTTTAATGTCCTCCCATAATTAAACTCCCGCAAGAGACAGACACAAACAATGTGTTTAGATTTTGAGGCGTTTGGCCGCAGGTCCCTCAACATCGCATTTTATTGTAAAAGGTCCACGGTATTTTTTTTTGGTAGAGGCAAAGGTCCTTTTTCAAGTTTTAAACAGATAAAAAGTCTAAAATGCCCCTCGTGGATACCCTATCCGTGTTATTCGAAAACACTGAAATCAGGCTATAAATTTCGTGAAGACGAAACGTTGAAAAGTAGGCCATAAATTTCATCACAGAAAGTCAGATGAAATTTATTTAAGTTTGTTTCATTGTTTATATATTTATCTAAGTTTGTGACAAAATATCAGATAAACTTATCTGAGTTTGTTTCAAAACTCAGATAAATTCATACCATACATAGATAAATCACTCCAAACTCAAATAAATTCATACCAAACTCAAATAAATTCTAAAAAGGGGGTGGTGCTGCCCCTCTCTCTTTCTTGACACACAAACCGAGGCAATAGCTAACCTCTGTTGCATGTTCTCTACTTGACTCCTCTTTTGTAAGAGTAAACAAAGGAGATAAAATTTCTTCCACTCCTTATCGCAAGCTCCGAACCAATTTGTTATACTTTCGGCTTCTACAAAACTTCATCAACAGGTTATGCAACATCGTTGGGACATCCCTACACATGCCAGGGAGAAATCAAT
Organism: Camphora micrantha; assembly: GCA_003546025.1. Lineage (NCBI taxonomy): Eukaryota > Viridiplantae > Streptophyta > Magnoliopsida > Laurales > Lauraceae > Camphora > Camphora micrantha. Next base: position 38,570,697 of record QPKB01000002.1, read on the forward strand.
ACATGTGTAGGGCTTGCAAGAAGCAAAACGAGCTCAACAATGGCAGCAACAACAGACATGTTGGACCAACCGAGCCCACCTTTGGAAATGGCATTCATGAAAGGTTCATGCAACTGCCACCTCTTGAGAGCTCCTCTCTCCCTCCACCCTAAGTGAATTCCAGTGATCATACCTCCTATCTCATCTCCAATGACGATCCAGACCCGAACCCGGTTCACCAATTTGAACACGTCAGTGACTGGACCGCCCTGAACCGACTCATCGCATCCCACCTCAACGGCCAATCGAAGCCGTCCTTTTTCTCCATCCAAGATCATGACCTTCCCTTGCTGCTCCTTCAATCCTCCTACGACGTTGATCTGTGGGGATTTACAAGATCCTCATGATCTTTGGTACTGGACCCATTATGCCATGTGTCAAGGGCCTCTATCTAACGTATCAGAATATCCTAAAGTCAGACTCTGATTATTGCACAGGTTCTTCAACATCGTTCCCTCCCATTGAGTTTTGAAATTTGATTTATTCCCTCTCATTTGAATTTCGAAACTTTATCTAAAAAAGTAGGAAATAAAATCTGTTAGAGGGGGCAAACCAGTCATGAAATATCATGTTAAGGAACTTAAAACTAGGGATTAAATTCATGACATAACTTCAGACAGTTAGAAGGGTAAATCTGTCATGCAAATGTATGATCTGTCATATTTAGGAACCTACCCCTGAAATAAGTCTAGGCACATAGACTAGAGGCCCTAATCGGAAATCCTATGGATTAGAGGCATTAAACGACAATATTAAGGGACTTTTGGCTAATTTTCTCTTAAATTTTTACCTAGAATAATGCAGCCCATACTAAATCATTTGACTTTAATCTTCAATCAGATATTTATGTCAATGATTTCAGTAATTTCATGCCAAACTGTCACTGAAAAGGTGTCAGATGTCCACAATCTTCTTATTTGGAATAATCATCATCATCATTCCCTTTAGATTAACTGTTTTTGGCAGTCTATTTGGACGAGCTTAGCAAAAACAACTCAGTACATCCTGCAGGGCAGGACCATCTTTTTCCCCTTTCTATTTTCATGTGATCTCAACAGTTCATCTTGTGGATGAACCAACACGTCATTGCCCTGGCAGGTTAAAATCCATTATCCTTTTTCTCATTAAACAACTTCCCCCCTCTTTTGTTTAATTGCTGAAATGCCACTTACCTTCTTATAATTGGCAGAAATAACTTTCAACACTAGAAGTTTATCATACAATTATGATATGGGCCCATTCCCTAGTGTGGTAAAAGAAAGCACAAATCATAATTCTCACATTGGACATCATCTCCATCATGATCAAAGTAATTTCCAGTCTACATAAGCAAAATGGATTACTCCAACTGTCAGGATCTATAAATAATTATGGATATTTTTCCAAGCCCATGGGCCTATTTTTTCGGGTCAGTGGATCATGATCCACATTGGGCCCCACGTTAATGGGATGGTTCGGTAGAAAAGAAATACTGTGGCCATTTTAAAAATGTAAAAAGGGGCAATCCTGAGGGCAAAAATGAGGCTATTTCAGTCATTAAAGTTGTCAAGGGCTATTTGGAATGGGAGCTGCTACTGGCACACAGATTTTTACTTTTTCCACATAAATTCTCTCTACACACATTTCCATAATCTAAAAATTACATTAGTTCTTTTCACACACCAAAATTTCCTAAACTACACATCCCTTCATTTCCCCCTTTATTCCCACACACAAATCAGATTTTTCTTCCATATCCCTCCTTTACCTGTTTTTTCCATCTTAAATTACCTTTTTTTTTCCATGAAAACTTGTTATGGGGATAGATTCTCATTCAATGTAAGTTTTTATAAACAATGTTAATGTTTTTTTAAGCATTTGGATTGCATTTTATACATCATCGCAATGGTTTTTAACCCAGAAATCGCCACTCTGTTCGGTCTCTGAGTGACCGAACATATTACAGGTGTTCGGACCCAAGTGTCTGAACAAAAGCAAAAGAATAGTGTTCGGACACTCAGGTCAAATATCACTGTTCAGGTCTTAAAGGTCCGAACAAATGGCATATGTTCGGAATTATAGGTCCGAACATATGCATTATGTTCGGAACTATACATCTGAACATATGCCATCTGTTCGGCTTTGAAAGACCGTACATTTCGCAAACCTGCAAACTCGTTCCAGGCGACAAAAAAATTAAAAAATAGAGGCATGTGAGTGAAGATGAGTTGCCCAAAGTAGATGGAGAAAGTGGGAGAGTGAGAAGTGGAGAGTGACATGGGTGAGAGAAGAAGAAGCTGAGGTTGTGTGTGAAGAGAATGAGTTGGCTGCCATTACAGTAAAATTCCAAGACATCTATGCATTTACTGTCGAAGGGAATGTCGATGATGTTAATGGCATGAATGAGGTGAGAGAGAGGATGCAGAAGCAGCGCCAAGTCTGGTGGGCATTGGAGGCAAGTAAAGGTGAAAATTGGTATCAGGAACAGCATAGAGTCAGTTCTCTTAGACTATTTGTGGCTGTGAATTCAATCATGTTGAGGAGGCTTATAAGGAAGGGAATTCCACCAGTTATACGACCCAAGGTATGGGTTTCTGTTTCTGGGGCGGCGAAGAAGAAGTCCACAGCGCCTGAGAGCTACTATGATGATTTGATCAAGGTAGTCGAGGGGAAGGACACGCCTGCAACTCTGCAGATTGACAATGTGAGTTCATGGATAATCTCTAATTATGCACTGATAAATGTCTATGGTACAAATGGTATAAGTTTTCATGTTTCTTCTTGATAAATCCTCTGCTCTGCTTCTAAATTTGATCTTAAATCATGAGGCCAACTTCTATCAAGATAGTGGTTTGACTGAAATTTGAATTAGAGCTCTAAACATATTATAGCTAATCTTAATAGAAAAAACATATATTTCCACTTGGGATCCTCACATTGTCAATCGCTTTATCTTAATGAGCCATTATTACTTTTAATCACAAAGTTGCTAACCAAAGCAGACCTCTCTGTGAATTTTCTCATTTTGCCACTTGAATGTTTGAGACTGAAGAAGACTGAATTCATGAGATTCTTCTCTCTGATTAGGTGGTGAATTCTGTGCAACATCAAACACATATGAGAACAAAAACATTCAGATCACTTGGCTATTTTGGGTCATCCAAACACAGCCTTTATCATAATATCACCATCATATTAGAATTAGCAACATTACAGCCACCTTCCACATGCTTGGTTTATCATCTAGCTAGTGGGCTTCTCTCTACCCGACTCATTTCCTTGGAGTAACTGCAGGATCTTCCGCGCACATTCCCAGGTCATCCTTGGTTGGATACGCCACAACATCTTGCATCTTTGCGACATGTACTTGTTGCATATTCTTTCCGAGATTGCCGTGTCGGTTATTTCCTGGCAAGTCATGTTCGCATTTGCTTGCATATAAATCTAAATCTCATAATAAATGGTACAAATCGGATTGAATTCCTTTGTGATGATTGTGTGCAGGTATTAAATTATGTGGCTGCATTGTTGCTGCTGGTAATGAAGAGAGAAGAAGACGCATTCTGGATGCTTGCTCCTCTTAGAAGACATCCTAGTTAATGGCTGTTACACTGATAACTTGTCTGTTTGCAATGTCGAGCAAAGGGTGTTCAAAGATTTGCTTTATAAAAAGTATCCCAGGTATTGTTGAAGAAACTGTATGCTTTGCTAGGATTACTAGGATTGTTAGGACATTAGTGATATTAGTTGATTATCCTTATCCTAATGATAAGGTTAGTTGGTATTTGCATTATAAATGTAGATCTTTTCATCTAATGAAACTTACGGTGGAATTATGGAAATGTGTTGATTCTTGAAAGTTTTTATAAGTATCAGCTCTTATTTATGTCATCAACATTCAGCTAGGTTGTGTATAGACGTTCCCTAATTATAAGTGATTTAAAGATATTTTTGCATATTGAGTAGTTATATTCTTCTCTATTGTTAATCTGTTTGCTTCACACACCTGAATCTTAAAATAATAATTTAAAAAAACCCTCCTAAAACCAGCATTTGCTGAGTAACCAGCCACCATTGTGTCAAAAATATTCTGAGAGATGGTAATCTCAACAGATCCAGACTCATCTTGATGGGATAATTGTTTGTTACTGTCACCTCTTATATGGATATTGATGACAGTTTCTTTATCTGTAAATAAAAAAAAAAAAAAAATGCAGGATTGCTACTCATTTAGAAGCTATAGATCTTGATGCGTCTGTAATTGCAACAGAATGGTTCATTTGCCTGTTCTCTAAAAGCTTGCCCTCAGAGGTAAGAAGAGAATCACTGCTAACTAGCTCCTTCCAATATAATAATAATGATAAAATCTAGCTAACTTTTGTTTATATTATTTTGCTGATTCCTGATGCTTTAAACATTTTTAAGATTACCTTCTCAGAGTCCTTGCCACATGAATGAAAAGTTAATCATTTTATAAGATTTGGGAATTAAGGGAAACAGTTTTGTAGATTTTCAGGAATTGTAGGTTTCCTGGCTCCAGTAACTTATCCATATTCCCTCTCATTAAAATTATAAGAAAATATAATACATGCTGCGCCTGATTTTTTCCCCAACTCCCTCAAAAATTTACATTTGTTTGGTACTCCAGGACCATGAACATTTATTGAATATGGTTATTACGTTTAAGATGTATTAGGTTATTGCCTTCAAGATGTATTATAAGGTCTGTCTCTGTAAATTTACAGTTCCCTGAATACCAACTTAAATATGCACAGCAAGGGGGAGATTCTCTTGGAATCCCCAATTGGAAGGCCAAAACCCTTACCCTTGATTCGTGACCTACAAATTGACAATTAAGGGAAAAAAATTACTTATCAAGCTCCGAAAGAAAGGCAAAATCACATATAGGTAGTACTTTAACTATTCTGCATTGTTTGAGAAGACTTGATGAGTATTAGAACCACGAGTATGGATCTCGACACGATAGGAAGCCGGATATTTGAGCTTCCTAATTTCTATGAAAAAAGGCATGAAAGCATCCCACTTGATAATTATTTTTCTTGATCTGACTACTTTAATCCCTGCAACTCATTTTCAAACAACATTGTGAGTTTGGGACGTTCTTTTCAATGAGGGAGTGACGATTCTTTTTCATGTGGCTTTGGCAATCTTCAAAGTAGTGTCTACATTTCATCCCTTATCATTCTTCAGGCTGCATTTTTTCAGTTCTATTTAAGTTGTCTTTCCAGGGTGTTTAGTAGTAAAAATTGCCAATGAATATTTCTAAAGGAACAGCCTTTTTATATAACCTGTGGTAATGAAGTGCAGATAAATGAAGAGGAGGTCCTTAATGCCTACCATGTAGAAGAAGTGGTTAGCATCTTGCAGAAGAGCGCCCATCATTTGTTTGATCCTGACAAATTGCTGACAGTAAGATGAATTTCTTTTAAGAAACTTTCTATATTGCAATGCCAAAACTTATTTGGTTATTTCAATCTAATTTATAGATAGAAAAAAGTAGAAATCAGAAATCTTCCTCACTGGATGTGAAGAACTCGAATAACTTCCTAGATATCCTTGCGAGATATGAAATGGATTACAGGATCACACCATGGATACAGCAAAAACACAAACCATAAACATCAAAAAGGAGTATGGGATATAGTTATGCATTGCCTCTTTCAAACATCCCTACAAATGGGTTAGCATATGATGCTCCTTAAAGAATGAATCTGAAGGGTCCATGACTACTAATACGACTGTCATCTCAATAAGATGCTAGCATAATACTTTTTACTAGTAACAACAGTCATTGTTTGAAGACAATCAATTGTTTACTATGACTTGCAGGTAGCTTTCAATAAGATCGGTCCCATGACCGTTGATGCTCTTACAAGGGAACGGAAAAGGCAGAAATCAGCTGTCATGGCAGAGATTGATCAAAGGCTCAGACTGCTCAATTTTCCAAAAATAGATGACAAATGATCAGTTACCCAATGACATCAAGCCTATATTCTTGGGCCTTTGCTGCCCCATTTGTCATCTCATGCAGTGTAATTATTTGAAATGTATAATGCTGATGATCAATTCAGTTCTTTCTGTACATTTCTACCTGCATTATGGTGAGCGAATGACTGGCATTGCTTTTTCTTTTTTTGCTTTTTTTTTTTTGTTTGGTTTGAATGACAATACCATTCACCTAATTCACTGAAATTCTGTAATTTTTATTAATTTCTTTGAGCATAGCAAAATGTATCCCTTAGCGCAAAATTAAGTGTTACTTCTCATGGGGTCCTTTCCTGCCTTGTTTCATTTGTTGTTATCCTTTGTTTACCTCTCAGTACTACTCTTTCTTAGGATCTGAGTATAGACGAACCGTTGTTCCTTGAAGTGCATCACATGCATTGAGCCCCCATGTGCAAGGGAAGGGTGTCTTTGCCGGCATGATTGCTCTTTAAGTGCACTTTGCACTTGCACACAACCATCCATTAAGTTAAAAACCAACCAATGAGCCGAAGGTTAAAATAGTCACCTGGTTGGCCACAAGCACCATTTCACTTTACCAATTTTGAAACAATTTATAATGGTCACCATGAGATGCAAGCCCTGTGGGTGGGCCGATGTAGCTAGGCCTGAAGGCCATGCGTAGGACCCAAAGAGGTCCAGGATTTTCAGTTCTTTTTTTTTCTTTTTTCTTTTACGAGTTGTTATTAGGATTAGTTTCCAAGGGGTTGTTTGGCATTGTTCTTATGTTGTTTGTGCTGAAATTGGGTTGTGGTGAACTTAGGTTGTGCTACGTCCTGCTGTACACGACTTGTTTGGCAATATTTATGTAATTAAATTGTTCCGGTGAGAATATGCTTTGCATAACTTGTTTGGTAACATTGTGTTAATATTGTACTAAGGATCAAAACCAGGACAAGTATGTTTGGCATAAATATTCTTACATGCATTTTGTATGTTAAAAATAAAAAATATAAATTATTAAAATACTCCTCGCATGAGATTTGAGATCTAGACTAATTCAGTTTTTTTTTTTAATATTAATTGGAGTGCAAAGAGAAGTTCATTTCAACCCTTCAGTTTCCAAAATACTGTAAATAGGGAAAGCGTTTTATTGTGCGTATGTGGGAGAATTTTTTAGGACAGGAATTATGGACACTGAGGCAAACAAAACAATATTTACTCTGAACAAATTGAGCAAAGCAGCCCTAGAACATACCCTTTGTAGATTCCTCACTAACCCAGTAGCCATGTGGGTTAGGTTGCTAAGCCAAAAGTATTTGAGGCACCAACCCATTCAACAATACAAATTAAGGAGCTCAGACTCACCCTTTTGAAAAGCAATGCTCCAACACGGGACCTCATATTCAACGACCAACAGTGGGTCAATGGAAATGGATCCCAAGTCAGAATCTTTCAAGATAGATGGGTTCCACGGGTTGAGTCTCTAGCCCATGTTCCTTGAAAAGTGTCTCTGGACTCCTTTGACACTCAGCTTCATGGGTATCTAATCTGATTGTTAATAATGAGGAGGGGCTGACTTGGAATAGAGCTTTATTAGACAGACTTTGGGAACATGATATAGTTGACAAAATCACAACCATCCCACTTGGGAGGTTCAGACATTAGATGTTGGGGCTCAGAACTGTACGAGGGCACTATATAGGGCCCTTGAACAACCACTTACGGGCCCTCACTTCCCATGGAAGTGTCTGTGGTCCCTAGCCATCCATCCAAAATACTCTTCTTTACATGGAGGGCCTTACAGCCAAGAGACTCCGCCTTCTAAATATTTCTGCTTCCCGAACATGCTCCCTATGTCATGTAGTGGATAAGACAGTGGACCACTTACTAGTGTCTTGCCCAGTATCCAAATCCATTTGGAACCTATTCCCTCAAACCAAGAACATACCAAAAAGTTCCGTGACCTTCTCTCAATGGTTCTGGTCAAATGCATCTAAGTCCTCTGTTAAATTTGCCTTATTTGGTTGTTGGCTTATCTGGAAAATGAGAAGTGATGGTGTGTATAGCCACTCACCCATCCTCCCCCCTTCAGTTGGATTTAAAACCACATTTTCATGGTATGAATGGAATTAGACGTATGGCTCCCGTCACCAGCTAACCATGTCAAATTATACTTTGATGGCTCTTTCAATCCATTTGCTCAATGTGGAGGAATTGGTGGAATCATTTGAAGCGCGTCAGTGTGATTTCTGAGTTGAGAGAGATTAGTGAGAACGGGAGAGAATGGGCAAAAAGAGTTCAAGCCCTAAATGAGAGCTGGATATGAAGATATACTTCAAGAATATTACAAAAAGATCCAGCATAGAAAGTTACAAAGAAGCCCCCCATATTTTATTATTTCTAACACTCCCCCTCAAGCTGGAGCATAGATATCAATCATGCCTAGCTTCTCTAAAATAGCAGCCATTCGATTCTTCAACGATGCTTTAGTAAACATGACTGCTAGCTGATTTTCTGACCTTACATAAGGCGTACTTATCAACCCCGTAGTCACCTTTTTCCGAACAAAATGACAATCTACCTCAATGTTCTTAGTCCTCTCATGACACACTAGATTGGAAGCTATATAGATAGCTACTTGATTGTCACAATGCATTTGCGTAGGCTCCTTCATAGTAAGACCCAATTCATTTGCAAGGCTTCTCAACCATATAAGTTCACATGGTGTCTTCGCCATTGCACGATATTCGGCTTCAACACTCGATTTGGCTACCATGGATTGCTTTTTACTTTTCCACATAACTATGTTCCCTCTAACAAAGGTACAATACCTTGTTGCGGACCGTCTATCATCCGGTGAGCCAGCCCAATCCGCAACTAAATAGCCAACAATATTCAAGTGCTCATGTGATCCATAGAAGATCCATTTTCCTGGAGAGCTCTTAATATACCACGGTATACGTTTTACGGCTTCTAAATGAGAGGTTTGAGGGGCGTGCATATATTGGTCCACCATGCTAATAGCCAGTGATATATCTGGTCGAGTAATTGTAAGGTAAATGAGTTTACCTACAAGCCGACAATACATTTGAGCATCTTCAAGTAAATCTCCATCTTCTAAAGACAATTTATGATCCATCTCAACAGGTGCAGCTGGCTTTGCTCCCAAATTACCAGCTAACCGGAGAAGATACTTGCGTTGGGACAAGCAAATCCCTTTACGGGATCTGGAAACTTCAATTCCGAGAAAGTACTTTAAATCACCCAAGTCCTTCATATCAAAGGTTTTACTCAAGTGCCTTTTTAACTGGAGAATTCCAATTTTATCATCTTCAATCATAACAACATCATCGACATACACACTTAAAATGATAGTTCGTCGTCCTCCTCTTTTCACAAACACGGAATAATCTGAATTACATCAACAAAGGCCAATACGCAAAAGAGTACCACTAAATCCATATGAAAACTTTTTCAACCGACAGACTTTCTGTTGCTCCCCCTTACAAACAAACCCAGGGGTTAGGGACATGTAAACTTCTTCATTAGGGTTTCCATGAAGAAATGCATTCTTAACATCTAATTGATACAATGGCCACCCCAAATTATAAGCAATTGAAATAACCACTTGAATTGAACTAAGCTTTGAAACAGGAGCAAATGTTTCATAATAATCTTCACCATAGATCTGCGTGAAGACTTTAGCCACTAACCTCACCTTATATCGCGTAACACTTCCATCAGGATTATATTTAATTGTGTACACCCATCTACTCCCCACAAGTTTCTTCCCTTTTGGTAAATCTGCCAATTCCCAAGTCTGATTGTTCTCTAGGGCTTTCATTTCTTCTTCCATTGCCTTTCTCCAGGAGGTATGACGGGATGCTTCTACAAAACTGGTAGGCACTGACTCCGATGAAATTGCAGCAATAAAGACCCGATGAGACGGAGAAATACAATGATAAGAAATGAAGTTTTCAATTGGATGATATATATATACAAGAGGTGCTGGAGCGTTTCCCTTTACGAAGGGCAATAGAGAGCTGTAATGAAGGACTTGAAATAGAGTCAGTAACAATAGTAGAATTAAATGGAGGGGGTGAAGAAGGAGAGATACCTTTGTCTGAGTCCACTTAATCCTGTGGAGCAGTGAAGAGATAGGGTTACATGGTGTTCTTCTTGAGTAAACATGCGAAGGTTTATCTGATCGTGGTAGTTCTAAGGCAGACCCATCATTAGTAACATTATCTAATGTTGACACCCTTTTAGAATGTATATTGTTAGGGATGCTATCAAGAATGGGAAGGACAACATCACTTGGTTTAGGGATGTTATCAAGAGTGGGAAGGACAACCTCACTTGGTTCACTTAATGAAAGACTTTTCCCTTTGTCTGAGAAATAGGGAACATCTTCAAAAAACTTGACATCCATTGACACATATTTCCGTTTTGCAAATGGGTTAAAACACTTATATCCTTTTTGAGATGATGAATACCGAAAAAAAAAAATATTTAACAGCCCTATCAGACAACTTGTTTTTATGCGGATCATGATTATACACATAACAAACACAACCAAATATTTTCAATGGAATATCTGATACGGGATGAAACCTTGAGTAAAACTGCATGGGAGAAACCATGTAACACTTTAGTTGGGATTCTAGTAATCAAGTAACATGTAGTAAAACAGCATCAGACCAATAAGACTTGGGCATCGACATACCTATAAGCAAAGCTCTTGTAACTTCAAAAAGATGTCGATTCTTTCTCTTCGCCACTCCATTTTGCTCCGGAGTATGAGGACATGTTGTCTGAGACTCCGTACCTTCACACTGCATATACTCAAGAAAAGCTTTAGACAAATATTCTTTGCCATTATCATGTCGAAAAATACGAATCTTTGTTTGAAACCGGGTCTTAACCCATTCATGAAAGATTTGATAGGCAGAGAATGCTTTGTCCTTACTTCTCAATAAATATACCCAAGTCATTCGAGATGCATCATCTATAAAGGTGACAAAATAATGATAACCCATAAGAGTACTAGGTGCAGGACCCCACACATCAAAATAAACAATAGAAACGTACAATCAGACTTTCTATTTCTACGAGGATAAACACTGCGATGATGTTTGGATAACACACGAACTTCACAATCAAAATGCAAATTTCCATCAATTTTAAACATAGAAGGAAATAAATTTTTCAAAACTAAACCAGAAGGATGTCCCAATCAACAATGCCACTTGTATTTGTCTTCCTCATTAACCAAAACACAATTCCCAATAAACTTTTCTAGATTCCTCAAGTGAAACACGTATAATCCTTTTTCTTTACTAGCTCCACCAATCAGTGTCCTCGATAACATAATGAGCTGGAAAGAACGTCACACAACAATTCAAATTTTTGTGAGGCTACTAACTTACAATAAATTTGAGGACAAATTTGGAACATGTACAACAGAGGACAAAGTCGGAGACAGTGAAATTTGGATGTTTCCCTTCCCACCAATAGTAGTTACAGTCCCATCGACTAGTTTCAAGAGACTGAAAGGATTGAATCGTACCTAACATATGATCAGTGGCTTCTAAGTCAATGACCCAAGAGTCTGAGGAAGTAGACACATGGAATGTAGAAGGAATACATGTTTGAGCCAAAGTAGTGGAAGCAATTGATGACCTTTCAATACGAGACACTCTCTGAAGAGAGCATCAAAATCAGCCTTGGATAATTGAATGGGTTCACCTAAGGGAGAAGCTTCACCACAAGCGGCAACAATACTTGATGTGTTGTAGGAATTCTCTCATTGAGTCACATTTGACTCTATTGTAGCAATATTAGCTCCTTGTGTCGGTGGTTTACCATGCAAATCCCAACACATGTCAACAGTGTGATTTTTACGACCACAATGTGTGCATACTCGGTTCTCAACCCGAACTCGACCACGACCGGCCCCTCTTCCTTGTCCTCGTCCTTGGTTTCTTCCATGGCCAAAGGTAGCATTGACATTTGCATTTCCCTGACCTCTACCTTGACTTTTTCCTTGCATTGCCACTAGAGCAAAACTTTTTGGAGGATTTGTAGACATTACAGCTCTGTGTTTTTCATCCTTGAGGACTAAGGCATAAGCTCCACTGAGTGAAATTGAACATTCTCATTCTGAATTTTAGCACGGATTGATTCAAAATCTGAATTCAACCTAGTCAAGAAATCAAATATTTGGTCCATTTCTACTCTCTTCTTATACTCCTCCACATCCTTTTGACAATGAAATTCAATATCCCTTAGGTATCCGAGTTATTACCAATAACTTCGTAATTTGGTGTAGTAAGAAGAGGCGAACTTATCCCCTTGCCTATGATTAGCAATGAGCTGCTTGATCTCATAAATACGTGCCATATTATTCTTGTCCTCATATAATTCATGTAGAGTGTCCCATACTTCCTTGGCTGTGTTTAATTGATATAGTCCTTCACTTACATCAAGTTCCATGGAATTTAACATCCAAGACATCACCATCATATTATATGCTTTCCATTCAGCATGACGTGGGTTATTAGCCTCTGGTTCTGCGACAATCCCATCAATGTAACCAAGCAACAATTTTCCACCTAAATACATTCTTACAGCTCTTGACCACTAAATGTAATTAGCCATATTGAGTGGAAGATTGGTAATCCTAATGTTAGGGTTTTCATTTGCCAATTGCAACATGGACCTATTTTCCATGTTGTTAATTGAAATAACTCCATAAGATGGGGATTCAACCATTACAATAAAGATAAAGAAAGCAACCCAGAGCAAATGAGCAGCCAATAACACACAGAAGTCTTGGAACAAATACCCAAATCATATACCAACAAGGAAGCTACACCCACTAAGTTTTGGAAACAAATGCACAGATCACATACCAGGCAAAGAAGCAAATAAAAACTTAATTCTCTTATCTGAACTAGCAATACAACCATTGGCAATGAATATTGCACGCTAGATTGCTCTGGGCTCACTATGAGACGACGAAACGACCGCTTACAGCTGAAACTTGTGTCGACTGAACATCATGGCTCTTGCAGGCAGCCGGCTATGCCTGCACAAGCCTACTTAGTTGCTAGAACCAGAACTAAGAAAGGAAGGAGAGAGAAAAGGAGGAAAAGGAAGGAAGGGAAGAAGGAAAGGGGAGAGATGAAGATCGACCGCTCTGATACCATGTGATTTGTGAGTTGAGAGAGATTAACGAGAATGGGAGAGAATGGGCAAAAAGGGTTCAAGCTCTAAATGAGAGCTAAACATGAAGATAAACTTCCAGAATATTACAAAAAGGTCCAGCATAGAAAGTTACAAAGAAGCCCCCATATTTTATTATTTCTAATAGGAAGGTATTCTCATAATGGGTTATGCAAGAAAGGTTGCAGCGGGCAATGCCTTAGAGGCAGAATTACAAGCTCTACTAGAAGGAATCAAAATATATAGGAAAATGAGTCTCCAGCATATAGTAATTGAAGGAGACTATCTGACCAAAAGGTATGGTAATGTTTCATGGTAATGCATGATACATTGGAGGAACTTAATGCGAGCCTTAATACATGTCCAATGGTGGGAGGAAAATTCCATTAAGAGAACAGCAAACAAAGTTGTTGATCTGCTGTAAAAGATGGAACTCCCTACCCCAATTGTGTTCCCATAATTTCTCCCACCGAGGGCACATGAATAATACCTCATAGATCTTTAAATGGCAACAACATGTCGCTAGATGTTTGGTCCCTTCCAGGCTCAACCATCACCTCCCTCTGCAAGCTTCGTTTCTGATGTTGCACAATGTGTGAGCAGCCTTAGAGTTATTGCGGAAGGATCCTCTTTTGCAAGCTTTAATGCCCATTCAGAATGGAAGTGTCTGTAGGTGTCTCTTGGCCTTTGTAGAATGTTTTATCAAGCTCAAATATCTTGCTTTTGTATTCTGTTGGTCTATCCTAGGTTGTTTGCTTTCTTGTTAAGTTGTATTGGTGTTTGTTTTGTGGACTTCACCCTTTGTCAATGAAAACTTCCCTTTATAGCAAATAAATAAATAAAATATGTATCCAATCACAAACCCTAAGGTCACATTTGTGTATCCAATTTCTATGAAAAAGGTACCAGTTTTAATTCCTCGGAATCATGGTTTTCATGTGTTTGGTGTGGTAAAAGTCCACGGAAATAGGATTTTGCCACGTTAAGTTTTTTCTGCAGGAAGCCCATAACTCTTATTCCCATGGGGCAGTATTAGACTTCCATTTCTGCTGAAAAATTACCCCCATATATAAACCTTCATTCCTCTAGTCTTCCTTAAAATGGGATGAGAAATAAGGACTAGAAGCTTTAGCAAAAAAAAAAACAAAGAACATCATCTCCAAGGCCGCCATGAAGCTCATCTCCAGCTCCCTTTCTTTCTAAGTTGATCTCCATTCCAAATCCATCTCTCTCTCTCTCTCTCTCTCTATATATATATATATATATATATGGGACCTCCTCCTATCAGCTGAACTTGAGTGTATTATCCACTCAAGCGTGTGGTGTCTGGGGGAAAGTTCAAAACTCCCTTATAACGACATAACGAAAAGCGAGCGGGCCAAATATCCCGCCCGATAATTTGGAGCCTGCCTTTTGTTTCTTTACTTTGGAGACTCAACGAAAATAGACAGAAGTAGAACGGAGAATCAGAAGGTGATTCCCAGATTTTTGAGCCGAGACGAAACACGAAGAGAAGAAGAGGGCAAGCATCCCGGTTTATTCAGCTAGCTCCTAAAGGTACCCTTGATCTCCTTCTTCATTTTCTCCCCTTTTAATAGTTTGGGTTAGGGTTGTGATGTGATTTGGGTTTCCTATTGCCCTTGTCGGATTTCAATTTCTGCAGCCATTTGCATGAGTTCCATGGCAGAGTTTCATACCTCTCTCTCTCTCTCCTTAGTTATATTTCCAGGGTTCATCATGTTTGGGAATCCAGTGTTGGATGGCAATCTTGAGATGGGTTCTGTGGTTTCAGATCTGATCTGATTTGGGTTCTGCCCTTGATTTCAAAATGTAGGGAGCTTCTTGAATTTGGGTGGGTCATAGTGATGACGACACCGAGGTTCCCCCACAAAGCCAATAAATTTTAGTAACATGATGTATGTAACAGGATTTGACATTTTTTCCAATACATGGTGTCTTCGTTTGGACTTACTCCAATCACACAAAAGCACATGCAGCTTGGTGGTTGAATTTGGGTTTTGTCCTTGTTCTTTGAGTGGGATTGGTGTTGAATGAGATTTTTTTTTTTTTTTTTTTTTTGTTGTTGCTTTGAGATGGTTTTTGTGGGTGGATATCTGAAGTGGGTTCTGTGGTTGGTCAGAAAATGTAGTTGCTTGTTCTTTTAGCTAGAACAGTGATAAATGGAAGTTTTAGAGTCTAAGACCACAGTCACGACGACACCGAGGTTCCCCCACAATGTCAATAAATTTTAGTAACAGGATGTATGTAACAGGATTTGATGACCATCCAATCAGAGATGGTTGGTCCCTGATGGGCGACTAGGATGGCCCTGGACCCATGTGGATCGGGCCACTAGGGACCCACCATCTCCTTCTCCAAAGAGTTGGGCGTAAAAACCTATTCTTTCGGCTGACGAACAATGCTCCTCTTTCGTGTATAAAGTTCCTTTTTTTTTTAAATGGACTCCAGAATTTTCCCAAGAGCCGTCTTATGACCATTATGTACAAAAATACACATTTAAACCTTAGATTACATCAGAATTCATGAACTGATTATACCATTACAGATTCTGTTATGGGCTTGAAATTTTACTGAGGTGATAGATGTTGGTAAGAAGAAGCTTTATTAAGCAAAGGTCTGGGTCAGACCTTGGATGAAGATGTTGAAAGTCGGGGGGCGGGGGGGACAATATGCGGAAGCTTAAACAAAAACAATCACCACAAAGCAAACACCACTACACAAGGATTTATAGTGGTTCGGCCTCAATGCCTACATCCACTACCGGCTTGTGATCCAACACCCCACCGGATTTCCACTATTTATGCTTTTCAAAAGGCTAAGCAATAACCTTTACAATATGCTTTCCAAGGCTAAGCAATAACCTAACAATGTTGTTTTTCTAGGCTAAATAACAACCTATCAATGTGCTTTTCTAGGCTAAGCAATAACCTTTACAAGAGATGATTTCTTAAATAAGTGTCTACACAAACACTTTAAGAGATTACAATTAAAGCTCAATTTAATTGCCTCTAAAATAGGCGAATAAGAAAGTTAAATTCAACTCACACAACACTCTATGAAATGCTAAGATGAATGCTCATGAAGTGTGTGTGTGAAAACTTCAATCAAGTTTAAAATGAGGGCTCAATTAATGTATGCTTAATGCATTTTAAAGTTTAAAGCACACAAGGATTTGATTGAAGTGAAATGCAAATCACATGTACAAAATACTAACTTGTTGATGATATGAAAATCAAAAGCTCATAAGTTGTATGAAATTAATTATGTCTAAACATGTGATGCATGTGCAATGTTGTTTTCAAAAATAAAAGTTTAACTAAGGTTCAAATGAATGAAAACAACAATATGATTCAACCAAGTAAATGAAACATGCTACAAAAAAATCAAAGGTTTTGACAAAACATGTTTTATAAAGTTTTAAAATAAACTTGGTTTAAAATCAAGGTGAAGAATCCAATCCAACTTAGATCAAAGATTAAATGAAGAATGGATTCAACACATCATAATTATCATGCTAAAAAATCATTTACCAATAATTTAAACAAAGCATATAACGTATGATAAATAAAAGTAAAGCTTACTTAGATATTTAACTTCATTAATCCAAGCTTTAGCTTTCTATTAGACCCCTTGGTCTCTCTTAGTTCATCCTCTTTCTTTTGTCTCCAAACACCTCAAGAAAGACTAAAATGTTCAACCCTTTTTCAAAATAATGAACCTCATTTTATACTCAAAAATTGAGTTCTGGCGTGTCCCCGGTCGACCCCCACTATACCCCGTCGACCTGGCATTAACGGTCAAAAATCTGACCGTTTGAAAAAGTAGTCCAACGGCTCTTTTCCCGGTCGACCCCATGTGTGGCCGGTCGACCGGGTCCATGGGCTCGGTCGACCGACCACACTGTGGGTCGACCGGGTCCTTGGACCATTTTCCCCCAAAAATTTTATATTTAAAGAGATTTCTTGTGGGGATTTTTGGGCCATTAAATCAAGCTTGGAATCATGATTTTAAATCATTCTAAGAGAATTAAAAACATGAAACATAAAAAGCCTAAAATGATTTGAAAGATTTAAAACATAGGCTAGCTTGATTCAAAAAACTTCTTTTCAAATTTAAATGCATCCAAGTTTAAAAACAAAACATGCATAAATCAATAGTTCTACAAGTCTAAAAAACAATGCATGTGTAAGTCAAGATTTCAAGTTTTTCTAAATCAATGCATGTGTGAAAATTCAAATGATGATTAAAATGATGATGCATCCATCAAATTGCAATATACAAAATCCCTAGCAGATGTTGGTAAGAAGAAGCTTTATTAAGCAAAGGTCTGGGTCAAACCTTGGATGAAGTTCAAGGAATTACAAGAATCCAAGTGTGTTGGTGATTGCCTGTTCACCCATTCAGATATTTACACCAATCAAGGTAATGACTCCAAGAACCCCTTGTTTTTTTTTTTGGTACCTGTATTCATAACTATCAATGCATTTTTTCTATTATTTTGGCGGATTTTTAGGATACTCACACATTATATTAGAAATCTTCTTTTGCAGATGTACTCATTTTCTGCAAAGTAAAATAACTCAATCTTGGCATTTCCCATGTCAGCTTCAAGTAAGTAATTTTTCAAAATTTCCCATAGATAAACTTCATATACTTTTAACTAAACTTAATTTCATCTACCTATATTGAGATTTACAGGTCAAAAAGTTGTAGGCATGTCATCTTCATTTTCATCACGAAATTTAGAATGGGCTCCAAAGTGCCCATGCCGATACGAGTATATGATTTTAAGGACTTCTCGTACACCATCTAACTCTGGACGTAAATTTTGGAAATGTCCAGATTTACATGTAAGTGTCTATACATTCTAGTTTCATGCATTAAATAAATTTATTTCTCCAATATTAATTTTATCTTGCGATGATTTTGTTGGTAGGGAGA